>OX637310.1:16289957-17533707 GCA_951799385.1 Hyppa rectilinea
CTATTTTTGCGAACATAATATCCAGCAAAAAAATACACGAACAACGTGTCATGGAATTGGGGCGAAATATTTTTTTTTTTTTTACTGCCCGCGAATTATTCATTCGCGCGTTTTTTTTTGTTTAATCACATTGTTATATCCTATGACACTCGGCAATGCTGTGCAAAAAAAAAGTATTTTATTATAATAAAAAATGTATATAGCGGGTAATTTTCGAAAATTACCCGCTATATACAAACTCACTACCTCATTTAAAATACCTTCTGGCTCGTTGGTCGAGAGGACCTGATTTCGATTCCCAGGTCGGGCAAAGTTTATTGGGTTTTCCTCATCTGGAATTTCTTATTAATTTGTGCCTGCTTGATGAAAATAAACGCGCCCGTATAACATGGGACTCAAAAAACATAACAGGCAAAATGAGGAAGTATTATAGGTATCTCTGCCTAACTTTTTAGGTCATGTTCGTGAACGGGCGCTGTCAGTGGGGACTGGTCATCTCTTAGCGGCTAAGGCTTGTTTTAATTTAAATTTTAAATATTTTTTACATATTTTATATCGGATGCTTTTAACGTTCTGCATCGTTCTCACATGTATAATATTAATATGAACTATGTAACCAATATTTTGTAACCATATTTGGTTTAAAAGAGTGTCCATGGAGTTTCTTGCCCGTTCTTCTCCATAGGTACCTACTGCTTTGGAATGGGCAACTAGCTTCATCTCTCTGACTGACCGACACCTTGACAATTCAAAAGTGCCTGTAATTGGTTTATTTGAAATAAAGACTTTGAGTTTGAGTTTGAGCTCAGATAAACAAACCGTGATGGTTATTTAAACAGAAATAACTTAGCAGTGAGTTCATTAGTTCATGTTTACGTAATCTGAGTTCAGGGATCCTTGATCTTGCAAGAAAAGGTACTGACAGTGGATAATTAAGCTAATTGACATAACAACGATAAGGAAAATGGTTCTTATAAGAATTATCATTGTTTTTATGTAATACGAGTAACAGATAGTGTTAATTCCGTTTTTCTTTGAGTCAAGAGTGAATAGGTTTCTTCTTGGCAAGCGTGCTTCACCGTCAACCACATCATCGCTTACCATCTGGGTCAGTTTGATAAAGCTGACAATTCGACATGTATGACAAAAAATGTCAAAATTGTATAATTGTCGCCCTTAAGCTGTTTAATAAACCTGACAAATATGTCAAAAATCGGCAGGTGAAATCTTGACACATTTGTCTTGTAAAAACGCGTTGAATAAAACTCGACATACCTACTATGTCAAAAAACGACAGCCAAAGTAGAACATAACTAATATGAATAATTACAAGAGAAACTTTTGAGCGAACGCATATTTTTACACGAAGAAAAACATATATTATTTTTTTAACAACACAAAAAAAAATAGCCAGTCAGTATCGTTTGCCACGACCGGTACTAATTTAAAAAAAAGGCATTTGCAATATAATCTTGTCTATACAGGTATTGCATAAGGGACTAAATTAATATTATTATTATCATCTGGGGGTATGTGGCTAAGTAATAACAGCCGCATGGGTCGATCGATCAGGTTAAGCCGCGGTTGGTTCGAGGATGGGTGACTATCTTTACATACCAAGACCCCTCCGTGCCTCGGAAATCACGTTCAGCCGTTGATCCCGGCTGTCTCTTGCGGACCTTTGACGGGTCATCAGAAGCCCAAAAGTCTGACTACCAGTCTTACCAAAGAGTATCGTATTACTCAGTAACTGGGTTGGAAGAATAAGTAGTCACTTCGTGTACAATACTAGACAGATTAGACTGGAAGCCGACCCCAACATAGTTGCGACAAGGCTAATTGACTGATGAATATTATTATTTTCAGGTTCAAAGATAATCTTGCGCAGCATCAATGGTGACTTTCGCTCAGGTCAGCTGACTGCCATCTTGGGTCCTTCAGGAGCCGGGAAGAGTACCCTTCTCAACATACTAGCTGGATACAGGTATTGGATGCTTTATGATTCCAAAAAAATCTTTCTTCTAAATCTACGTAATAGAGATGATGACTTACATAAATTAATGTTTAGTCCGTCAACTAGATTATTAAAATATACTGGATACGTATTTTTTTTCTTTTTTCACGTAATCAAAAGATTACATTGATATTATTATATTGTGTTAAAATGTGGCATGACGTCACTTCTTTGTAGATTTTGTATTGAGTTGTGATGCAGCGCGCCCCCACTCTCCAACTTTAATGCGTTTTATCAAAGCCATTTTTTATGAACATGATAAAGAAAAAAATCAATGTCTCATAATTTTGTATTATCTGACTTTCTTTTTTTTCCCTATTATCGTCAATTGAATCCACGTTTTTTCCTATTATGGTTCTTCAAAACTACGTAGCTAATTTATTTTTAGGCAGTAAACACCATATTTTACTGAATTTATTATATTACGTTACATGTGTGTTTATAAATGAATATTTAACTTACATTATACACTAAAGAATATTGTCTGATGTTTGCTCATGTCTGTAAAGCTATGCGTATTTTAGCTGGTCGCTGAAATTTTGCGAATTTTGTAGTCGATCATAAACGGCTGATCGGATTACTATGAAATATTGCCAACATATTATGGACTATGTCCAGTATTATAGGAGAATTATGACTTAATACCTATTTGACAATTGAGACTAGAACGCGGTCTATACTTCAGGAGCTGTCACTGTGGAATATGTCCACAGAAAAAAAATACACTGACAGCCCAGCTGTTCATTGGTGAAATTCACCATACGATGATTATTTCTCTTGGACATTCATTTAACAAATTAATCACCATTATGTTATCATTTGTAAGTTTTTTAAATTATGTAATTTTTTATCCTGTACAATAATAAATTAATTGCTTTGTAAATATAGTTCGTTTAACGGAGAGGAAAATGACTTTTGCAGTTATAAAAATAACTTGTTAATTGACAATCTTATCGTGAGCTATAACTCTGTTATAATAATGTAATAAAAACAATGGGTTAGGTATCATTACAAATCAATTTACACTAGACGTGGGTCGTAACGTCTTTTGGGCGTAATCGGTCGTACGTAGTTTCGTGGATAAAAGTACCTAGTTTCAAAACCGATTACTTTTGTAACTAGTTACGCCAGTATACGCATACCGTAGAACGTTGGTTAGTTTTTATGTATTATGTTATGATTACGAACATGTTACAGGCTATATAGGTATTTTATTAATAGTTTTACTTTTGTGATAGGTTACGAATACGATTAAGATTATGTATGCTATGTGTGTAATGTGAGTAACTATATAATTTTATGTAATTGAACTTCCCTTCATACTTTTCCAGGCTTAGGACTGGCCTGACTGTTTTTAAATTTTGTAACAGACACACGTCTTTTTAAAATAGTAATAACCTCCTAATCACGGCTCCTAATCGTATGACTATCACTAGTGTCATGTCAACTCGTAACTCGATTAAGTACGTACGTATTTACGTAATAACATTTTAATAAATAAACGCTTACGCGGAGTAACGCTTACGCCGCCATGCCGGTTGTTGTGTGAGTGTCAGTGTCAACTGCGTACGTAAAATAATCGTTATATTTTTGTCCACGAAACTAGTTATACGATTATCAGCCTCGTAACTAGTTACTGAAACCGATTACGTTAAATAACCCCCACCTCTAATTTACACACATTAGCAAGTTAATCAGTATCACTTTGCTTTTCGTAAACAATATGAAATATTACTTTATTACACACATAACAGTATTTACAATTACATTACATAAACATCGCGCCTGTAATCCCTGAAGGGTTGAGTAGAGGTGTACCTGTAGTACACCCATATTTCGCCAGTCATGTTTTCATTCTCATGGAATAGGGGGCGAGCCTATTCCCACCAGCTGAGCACACATCCAGGGGCCCAATTCTGTAAAATAACCAACTTATCAATCGTGTGTCGGTAGTGGATTGATAGGTAACTACTCCCTCAGGGTCCATCACTATATAGTAAAAAACAAAGTCGCTTTCTCTGTCCCTAGGACATAGGGACAGAGAAAGCGACTGTGTATGTATGTATGCTTAAATCTTTAAAACTACGTAATGGATTTTGATGCGTTTTTTTTAATAGATAGAGTAATTCAAGAGGAAGGTTTATGTGTATAATTTGTCGACATATTATGCGGGCGAAGCCGCGGGCGGAAGCTAGTAGGTAATCAATAAATTTCTGCTTCATTAAGCTTTTTTTTTTTTTTAAGGCTGGGAAATCATCCAATGACTGCTCCCGCTCTGGGTGGAGCGGAAGGGAGTGTCAGACTCTTACTGACTAAAACCCATCCATGTTCCTTCCGTAGCCCTTTATGTTCCGGGGTAGCGGTAACCCTTTCGGACAATCCCGCTTACCCGGCAGGCTTGGCCCTGAGTGGCCCCTTCATATGCTGACATCTCTTTGAGGCGCGCGTGGAACATATACGCGCCGTACGGCACGGGTCTGGTGCTGATCGGACGGTGAGTCACCAATTACTCACCGTCCGCAGGCCTGCGCCTACGCCGGCCTGCGCCGGGAGTCGTCCCGTGGCTCCCGACGCCCGGGGCGTCTCCTGCGGTGGCTGGGACGGGAGGACCTTTCTCTTTCCCATCCCGCCACCTCCTTCGCGAGCATAACTTTTTCGCAGAAGGAGGTGACTGCCTCCCACTCTGCTTCTTTAAGCTAAGGTCTCATTGCTGCCGCAACGCATTGCATTTCAATGCACCGTGCGGCTTGTAGTGTCTGATGGATCATACGAAGAGTACGAGATTAATGTGAAGAGGCTTTCGTTGGTCTTATGATCGCAAGCGCTAGTGCTGAGCATGAGGACCTGGGTTCGATCCCCAAATTAGGCAGTGTTATCGACTTTTTGTGCTCAGTTAATCGCAGTAGGTTGGCCTTCTATTACATGGGACTGAAACATAACTGGCTAAAAGAGGGTGTCTTCTTTCTTTTTCGTGTGGTTATTGACTAACCTCTTATCAGAGTTTGAAGCTAAGGCCCATGACCCTGGCTAAGCTTCACATGCTGTTGAGAAATATCTCTCCGGCATGCATGATTTTTAAGCAAGTGATAATAAACAGTATGCACATGAATCAGAAAAATCAGAGGTACAGAGGCCAGCACATCAAGTTACCACAATCTGTCAGATTTCTTTGAAAGTATTTCAACTTTATTGCAAAGACATAAGGTTCATTATTAATTGAGAAAATTTGACAGTTAGGGATAGCTTGATGTGCTGGCGTCTGTACGTGACTTGGGTTCGACAAGACCTATAATAATAATAATAAAATTTTATTACAGACATAACTACACTTTGTTAGTAACAATTTTACTTATAAAATATGTTAGTAACTTACAGGTGATTCAATAATAAAATAAGAAAATTAAAAGTAGGTCGTTTCGTTATGATATTGATCGAATATCCTACTAGGTTATTCGATCAACACCCGAACGAAGGCCTTCATAATTGGAGAATCAAATTTCTCCCTCTCAAAGTCAAAGGTCTCCTAAGTCAAAGTCAAAGTCAAAACATTTATTTCAAATAGGCACAAGAAAGGCACTTTTGAACGTCAAAAGACTTAGCAGTTAGACGGTGACACTAGGCTATCACTGCTTTAGCGTGCTTTTAGTGTACCTACTATGGGTACTTACATCTCTGCCTAAACTGTGGGCGAAACTAGGCTTAATGTCAAGATACCTATGTTGTGTAGTATTTCGGTATCCGAAGGTTTTCAGTACAATTTTTCCTCAACTCGCCAGGCATTATGTAAAGATGACATAGCGACTAAACGATACTGTCATAGAACATTAATAGTAGGATTAGTGCCTATGTATACGAGGCCTGGGTTAATTACTAGCGTATTTAGGTATATAGCCTAGCTGAGTCGCGTGACTGGAGATAAATGATGCTGCGATGTGTTAATAGTATGTCTTTTGTTTAAACTGAATATTAATTGGTATTGACGCTTGTAGGAGAGGGATCCATTAAATCCTTAACCCGTTAGATGTACGCCTATTAGAAGCCGTTTGTTTAGAAGAGCTCAACGATTTATACGGTTATATTTGTTGTAATTACTTATTTACAACAAATATAACCTTATTATCATAAGTCTAAAGTCAAGTTAGTTATGGTTTCACCAACATTAAGTTTTGCTAAAACCCTGAGTGAACAAAAAAATTTATTCACATTCAAGTTATTTTATTTTACGACTTCTGAAAAGTCCTAATTCATGCTGGAAAAAATAGTAAAAACGTGCTCAGATATAAATAAGTCAACTTAATTGCGAAAAAAGATTAATATTGCTGTTATAAAATTTTCAATGTAATTATCATTTTAGTTTGATTGGCGTGACTTTTAGCATTAGCTATGATTAACGTCTTGGACCTTCTAGATTATTTTTTAGGACTGAGATTAAATTTAAAAAATTAAGATTGTTTACTGCATTAATCTTAATCTAGAAGACTGGTTATTTGTACTACAAAAACTCTAGTATTTTATAATAACTTGATTATTGAAGTCGATCGTTACACAAATCAATGGTATGCTGATCGTTAACTAGCGATAAAGTTGATTGAATCATAATATCAGCCTATTATTATTCCACCAACAACGCACTACTGCGTTAATGATTGCTCAAGACGTATTGGCGCGTAAAAACTTATTGATTTTCTAATAATAATCGATATTTTTTATCCTTTATTTTTTTATATATTCTCTGCTCATATATCAACTCCCGAGGTGGCCGCGCGTGTTGTATTTTAATTATAACATTTCAGTATTATAGGAAATTTTAGAACGAATTATTTGGAAATCGATTAAATATATGCCCAATAAAATCCGTCTATTTCTTAAATCTTTTCCACGTTCACTGACTCAACTATACTATACATAAACTACGATAACTTTGGCTCGCCCCTTCCAAAATTAACAATGTTTGAAAATATTTGTGAAAGTAATTACAACGGGCCACCAAGACTTGTGAGTCTTGGTGGCCCGTTGCATTGAGATGCATGTTCCTGCCGGCCTGCTACTAAAGACGAATACTTACAACTACATACAAACTCTCTCGTAAGGATGTACCTACAAACATTGAAACAGTAATTTCGAGGGGCACGTCATGTTATCGTAGTTTATCTATACCAATCCGATCCAATACTCAATTTGATACTTAAGCAAAACACCTCGTCTCCCAGGGTTACAGGCGCCTCAGGAGTCATTTCCACCAATGGCGAGCAGCGAGACCTCCACCAGTTCAGGAAGCTGTCCCGGTACATCATGCAGGAGGATCTGCTGCAGCCCTACATAACGGTGGAGGAAGCAATGTTGATCGCTGCTGACCTGAAGCTAGGCACTGGCCTGTCTAAGGAAAAGAAGGGGGTTATAGTACGTATGATCTGTATTATTGACGACACGGTTGGCACAGTGGTTGTACGATTGACTGCTGTGCACATGAAGCAAATACACACCAAACCACACTACATCGTACACAAACAGCACACTTAACAAATGCACACCACGCTTCAATGTTACATACTCAAGACATTAGATTAAATAATAACAATATGCTGTAATATTATGTAACTTATATCTAAGATATGGAGGAGTGGAGTCTCCTAACACAGGCATTGTTTGCCTAAAAGGAGGCTCCAAACACAATTAATTGTATGAAGCATTTTGTTTTAAATAAAGATTATTATTATTATTATTTATTAAAGAGGAGATGTCATAATGTGAATGTGCACTGTGACAATAAATCGGTCCTGACGTCATCACGGTGGGCGTGGCCTCGGTCAGTTGGCGGCACACGTACTAACTACATGTTTACAGTCCAGTGTTCACAGTCTATTTTATTATTTTCTATCTTATCTGTCACTGCTCGACAAAAGATGGCGCCACTTTGTATCACATCATGTCACCTATACACTAGTGACATCTAGCGAAATCTAGCTAAAACGACATTGTAACAATCGACAAAGCTTAATCTATTAACATAATTTTAACTAAAAATCTCTCGTCGAGTATATGCCTCCTCCATCTCACTCTACTTTTTCCTATCTTTGGCCGTTTTTATCCAATTATTGTTTGCAAATTTTATTTCAGCAGGTATAAAACGTAATTATTAATAAAAGTCACTTTTCGTACCTGTCTGTGTGACCATGCCGTTCGGATTTTAAAAATTATATAGATGATATAATTATATCATATAATTATATGATATACCTATAATACAATTTAGATAATTTATTCCGTAAGGTTTTTGCATAATACATAAATAATAAAGTGACATGTGATGAAGAAATCACGATTATATCTATAATGTTGGTCTATTTTGTTTTATTTTTTTTTTTTCCTAATCTAGTTTACTATCTTCTTTGCATGCACGTGTTTCTGTGGCAATAAACCTATTTGTTATTCTTTCGATATTATATCAAGTCACAAAAAGCGTGTATAAAAAAAAAACCAGCGGATTTTATTCGAGTCATGAATATAAATAATGTTAATGATTGATCGGGAGAGGAAGACCAACGAATAGAATTTTCCGTATTGTGTGAGGGATGATATTATGAAAGAAAAAGGAATGAATGATAGAGTGGCAGTAGGAGAATTAAAGAAAGTAAAACTGTTGCGCCGTCCACAAATAACAAAGGACAAGAGCAGGAGGATATTGATGAAGCAGATACTGTTAGAATATCTTGTATTTAGGTTCTGAGATGTTTTTTTATACAGGCTAAAATTGGGAAAGAAAAGAAAGATCTTAGTGGTTCATAAAACGCGACTCCTATCGTTTTATGTTTTGTTTAAGATTAAAATTATCCAAAAAACTTTTCATAACCACTTTTTACACTTCTATTTTCTAAAACTACCCACCTGCATTAAGTAAAGTAGTGATGATGATAAACAAACCCTTTTAAAAAAATCTTATTTTTCAGTATTTATATTTTATTGTTTGTGTGTTACAGGTAGAAGAAATCATTCAACTACTAAGGCTACAGAAAGCTAGGAACACTGCAACAGAACGACTTTCAGGCGGCGAGAGGAAAAGAATATCAATTGCTTTGGAGCTGCTCAATAATCCACCAGTTATATTCCTAGATGAACCTACCACGTAAGTACCTAAATAGTATAATTTCATCACCACTGCTTTCAAAACGGTGAAGGAAAACATCGCGAGGAATCCGGAAGGAAGCGAAAGACATGTCTATCATCTACCAACCAGTACTGGTCCCGCGAGGATTACGGACACTCGAATGGCCTGGGAACATTATAGGCTGATTATGTTATGCAGCAAGAGGAAATAGCATTCCTTCAAGGCGTTGCCAGAGGTGTGTATTTAGGGCACGACACGATAGTGGCGGTAAGGCCCCTCTTTGATGAGTGGTTAGAGAGGGTCATTGGATGATTTCCCACCCTCAAAAAAATAAATAAAAGTGGTGTGTATTTCAGCGGGATTGTCCGAAAGGGTTACCGCTACCTCGGCACATAAAGGCCTAAGGAAGGAACATGGATAGGTTTTAGTCAGTAAGAGTCTGACACTCCCTTCCGCTCCACTCAGAGCGGGGGTCATTTGGTGATTTCCCACCAAAAAAAATTGGTGTATTACACGTTTACAGCGCTGATTGTGTTGTTATTCAACAACAACCATCTGTCAAACAATAATCTGGGATAAAAATCTGAGGTGGCGATCTTATGGACACCAAATGGGTAGATTTAGGGATACACTAGTTAAAATCTATGTCCCACCCTGGTATTGAACGTAGACTCCACAATTACGACCACAAGACCAACAATGCAGGGTTAAGTTTACGTAAAACTGAAACACGTAACATCCTACAGACAAGTAGTGGAGTGATATTTTTACTTCAGTCAGATATTTTTTAATAAGATATTTTTACTTCAAAAAACATTTTTTGTTGGTTCTAGAACATACCGGTTTCGTCACACCGTTTTGGTCTCAAGTAAATTAACTGACTTTTTTGTACAAAACGGTTTTTTTGTGACGATTCTAGTAATTGCCATGTGAAACAAATTTGTTTGAATCAAAGAAAAAAATCTCGCATGCTTTGTGGGTAGGTCAGTGATTATATACTAAAGAGTATTAATAACTAAATGCCCACTTGTCTATGATTCTTCGCTAAGATAGTTTTGCTAATTGACGTTGAATTTTATTATGCAAGATTTTCAATTCATTGGAGCAAAAACAAGTAGGTTTAATGTTGGTTATGTCTGCATTCCTAGCCAATTCTTTCAATGTTGACTACTGTATTACGGTACTTATATATTATTTCCTGAAAGTGCCTAACGTCAAGAAAAAGTCAAGGAAAATTGACACATAAAAAGGTAACTAGTTTATGGTTGACAAAAGAGATAATTAGATCCAAGCTGATATTTTGAAAAGCTTTTAGACTTAATTAAACACCTACTTAAATAAGGTTTCCGGTTTCTCGATCAATTAGATGATAACGTGCACGGTAAATAACATAATATTGGCATTTAAAATAATTAATTATCAATAAAAAATTAATTAACATGTGTCTGGCATTATTGAATAATTAATTTTTTTTCTTAGGATTTAGTTTAATCATATTGGTCGATTTATAAATATAATCCTGAGAAAAAATAAATCGGCCAAGTGCGTGTTAAACCACGCACAATGAAGGGTTCTGTTGTTGGGATTTTATCCCAAGAAAAACACGACTTTAGAGGCCAGCACATCTAGTGCTCCAAACTATCGAATTTCTATGTTAGTTTTTCAACTTTATTCCAAAAGCATAAGGTTCATTTTCAATTGCGAAAATTTGACAGTTTTGGATAGCTTGCTGGCGTCTGTACATCGTTGAAAAACATTCCAACTGAGAGATTTGCCCTATTTTAAATTCATAGATTTCTTATAAGTTTTACTATAATCTATGAGTACTATTTTTTGGATTATTTTAAAAAAATAGGTTCAATTTACATTTATTTTCTTAAAAGGTAATTTAAAACCTAATTTTAATTATTTATTTTAAAATCCTTAAACAAAAACATATTTGAGACCCTCAGAAAGCCTTTTTATTTAATGTCTGACATAGAGTTTTTTTAATTTTACTTCTTCCTGGTCCCTCAAAAGCCCTCCATTTATTCACTGTACACGTCCGTGTTTGAGTCACAGTAATTCATATGTATCTTAAATGAAATTCAAATAACTTAATCAGTCCATTAGATTCGACTCAAATTGGCTGCGACAGACAGACAGACACACGATTGATCATCCAAAACGCGTTCCATTCTTAAATTCGGAACAACACCTACCCTACAAATAAGTTATTTTATTAAATGCTTGCTTGTAGACGTAGTCTCTTCAGTATGCGTCTCATTTTTTGTCGACACGGTTGGCACAGTGGTTGAGCTATTGACTGCTACGTAGCATGTCGCGGGTTCGATTTCCGCACGGAACAAATATTTGCACGACCTACAAGAATTTGTTCCGGGTCTGGGTGTTTTTCTATCTATAATATGTATGTACATTTATTATTACATTTACAAAAAAAATGTATATAAGTAGTTTATCAGTCATCTCGTTACCATCCATAATACAAGCATTAGGTTGCTTAGCTTGGGAATATAATAATGGCGTTGTGTGTAATGTCCAAAGATAATATTATATTATTATTATTTCTCATTGTGGTGGTCGCCACATCATCCGTTTCCTCCAGGTAACCATTACTTTGTATATTAACTTCTTTCTCATTTCCAGCGGTCTCGACGACGTAGCCTCCTCAACATGCGTCTCCCTTCTCAAACGCGTGGCTCGTGGTGGTCGCACGGTCATCTGCTCCCTGCACACGCCATCAGCTCGATTGTTCGCGGAGTTCGACCACGTGTATGTGGTGGCCGGTGGGCGCTGCGCCTACCAGGGAACCTCGTCTGGAGTCGTGCCGTTCCTTAATGAGTTGCAGCTGCCCTGTCCTAAGACTTACAACCCAGCTGATTTTAGTGAGTATATCTGATTTTATATCAGAGGAGCTCGTGGCTAACTACTAACAGCCGCACAGGTTGATCCATCAGGTTAAGCAACGCTTGCCGGGGTTGGCCGTTGATGGGTGACCATCTTTACATAACGAGACTCCTCTGTGCCTCGGAAAGTACGTTAAGCCGTTGGTCCCGGCTGTCATTTGTGCATCTTTGACAGTCGTAACGGGTAGTCAGAATCCCGAAAATCTGACAGCCCGTCTTACCAAGGGGTATCGTATTGCCCAGTTGCTGGGTTGTGGAGGTCAGATAGGCAGTCGCTCCATGTAAAATACTGGTATTCAGCTGCATCCGGTTAGACTGGAAGCTGACCCCAACATATGTAGTTGGGAAAAGGCTAGGCAGATGATAATGATCTGATTTAATATCATCATATCAAATGTCTACTACTGAGTGCAAACATCAACATTAAGGTCATGCTTGACGCAGTCGTCATTTGTTTTCCTGATGCTAAAAACCTTGAAACCTGGCTGATTTAAGTGACTAGCCTGGTTAAGTAGTAAAATACGGATATACAGGATATCCTGCGACCCAGAAATGAAATGTTTTAGCGCTAAATCAATATTCAAGTTAGAAATGGTTTTAATTGAATATCAATATCGACATTTAAGAATATTAAAGCTTGAGCATCTATACAGACACACATAAAAAAAAACTAAAAGAAAATTATTTTCCTTCCAGTAATTGAAGTTTCAAGTGGCGAATATGGATCTCATGTAGAAAGAATGGTATCAGCAGTAGAAAATGGTAAAAACCAACGATGGAGAAACTACGCCATCGAGGACATACAGGCTGGAGAGCAGATTGAAGAGATGGAGATAGAACAACTAAACACCGGTGGAGTAGAGAAACATAACTATAAACATGGATGTACAGCTTGCCAACAGTTTACAGTTTTATTGAAAAGGATGCTATTGCAGACTGTTAGAAATAAGGTAGTAGAGTATTCCATTTCAAATATTATTTTAACACTCTGATCTTAATTATGTAATCAATGGTCAAGTTCAAAGAGAAAAAGGTCAGAATACTTATGAATCAGACAAAGTATTCTCAAGCTAGACTTAATACTTTACAATAAATCCAACACGTGTCACCAGTATTATTGAAATAGAATGTAAATTAGCTCTTACAATTCTAAGCATATAGAGCATGTTACAACATTTTTGTTTGTAGCTTTATCTTTAACAGCAATAGTAAAGATCATTTACTTGCAAACCTGTTAAGGTGAAACAAACATTAAATATGTTTTTACATAATAATAACTTTTTAATTCATTTTGTTCATGTCTGAATCTTTTGGATGTTCCTGCTCTTTAAAGCACCTGCCACCTAATCTTCACCACCCTTGGTTGACTGGTAGAGAATGCCTAAGGCATTAAGTCCGTCTTAGTACCTTAATCTGTGTGCGAAAAGTTTAAGTAAAAGAAAATATTATCAATAAAATTATTATTTTTCTAGAGTTACCTTTGGCTGCGAGTCAGTATGCACTTGTTCATTGGGTTTATCGTTGCCCTTTTGTTCAACAAGATGGGCTATGACGCATCCAAGACCCTATTCAACTTCGGTTTCTGCTACGCCTGTACCATTGCCATGCTTTACATTCCTATGATGCCTGTGTTACTGGCCTGTAAGTATTATTTTTTATTCGACATATAACAACCGTGTCCTTGAAATAAAAATAATAAATTGTGTTTTATAAGAGTGCAATTAAAAAAAAGATTTTAGATGTGACTTAGCATATTTGCATTAGTATAATTGAAACAAAAAGTTTGAAACAACAAATGGCATTCATTCTGTTGATTATCACCAAATTTGCAACGGAAGTAGCTAATAAAATATTTAATGAAACAAAAAAATCGGATCTTGACCTTTCGATGCAACAAAAGATAAGGCTTACGACAACGAATAGCTTGGATGAATCATCATCCTTCTTACATAATAATGACTTCTTAAACCTAACCTTCTTGAACGTCCTAATATTTTTTTGCTATTTCAGTTCCAACAGAAGTGCAACTCGTCAAGAGGGAGTACTTCAACCGCTGGTACGGCTTGAAGCCCTACTATGCGGCGCTGGTCATCTCACGGACGCCCGCAACTATATTCTTCAGCCTTATCTACCTGGTCATCACCTATCCTATCACCTCGCAGCCCATGGAGTTGGATAGGATAGTCATGTTCAGTTCTACGTGTATTCTAATAGCTCTCATATCGGAATCTATGGGGACCGTCATTTCTTCTATGTTGAGTGTTGTTGTAAGTAGCTTTTCAATTCTTATAAGCAGATATTTTCGTCGTATGGATAGCCTTTTCACAATTATGTTGCCTTTAAAATATGTTAATAAGCGCGTTTTGTGTCGATTGACATTCATTTGATAATTGATTATTTGTCACATGACTAAGCAACAAGAATGCGAGTTTCTGTATTTTATTCGAAATGTTATTTAATCATTTCCTTAAGCAATTTTTTTTTTTGCAGAATTCAGTCTTTATGGGCCCGGCTATGAGTGTTCCACTAATGCTTCTTGCGGTATACGGCATCGGCAGTGGAGACGACCCTCTTCCCATCGTATGGAGAATCGCAAGGGCTTGCTCCTTCCTCCGTTATGGGATCGAGGGTCTAGTAGCCGCGATATACGGCCCTCCCAGAGATGATCTCGTATGTCCTGATCATGTTGACTACTGCGAATATAAGAACGTGGCGTAAGTTTAATAATAATAATAAAACTTTATTTCAGTCCAAGGTCCATACTTTTGTTAGGATTTTTGTGTTAGTAACAATGGTGCTTACATAAGTAGGTTAGTATTGTTAGTTTTCGTAGTTAAAATTACTTATTTATTTTTGACCTATGACCGTCCCCACCCAGTGTCCCTGAAAGGGACAGTCCGGTCTGGCAGCTATCATTTTCAGGATGCTGTTGTCACTACCATGTAAGCGCTGTAGTAAGGAGGCCGCTTTCTTTCGCATGATGGCATGGAAACCATCTATGCGAGCCTCCGCGAACATTCCAGAAGCGCTACAACGCCATGGCAGTCCCAACAGCATCCTCAAAGCATTATTAAATTGAACACGCAGGACGCTGTATGCTCGGCGCGTGTATGATAACCACAGGCCACTCGTGTAAAAAGATTGACAGAACGCCTTAAAAAGGGTTATTTTGACGTAATTAGTACACCGAGCGAACCTGCGGGCAAGCATATTGCTCCTCACAGACAACGCCCTGCGTTCCCTCTCGATATCCATGTCGTCCCTTAGGTCGCTCGTGACAATGTGGCCAAGATATTTAAAATTATCCACAACTTTTAATACTATGCCGTTAAGGAACTTCATTATTTTATGTCGTATAGTATACGGTTCTACTGGCACTTCAAGCGTGTTTTATTCACTCCCAAACACGCTTTTCTTGGAAAATCTGCGCAATTGCGCTGTTTCGTTGGAAATCTTACTGATGTGTTATTATTACTTTCTAGCTACTTCGTGAAACTGATGGGCATGTCTGGTATCTCCTTCTGGGTAGACTTCAGCGTGTTAGTCTTCATCCTGCTGGCGATGAACCTCACCGGTTACTACCTTCTCCGACAGCGTCTCTCTCCAAATTACGCGTTTAGAGCTATTAAGGTTATCGGCAATTTTATTAAGACCAAGATCAGTTCATACTCGTAGTTAAGTTTGTTTTGCGGTTTCATCATGCAATTTGGGCCGTACTCCAAAAAATATTGTATAAATACAATACCCAGTAGAAATGTAATTATTATAATTTTATGTGATTTTTTACGTCTTGTATGAAACATTTTTATGTCATAGCAATGAGTTTTGTTAGGTGAACGTGTTGCTAATGTTTCCAAGAGCTTGATGCCCATTACATTCAAAGAATGTGAAGATTATTAAACCACTGTGATAGGATGGTATTTGGTTTGAAGTGGTTCCTATTTACCCGACTAGAGGGAAAATGTTCTAGTGCATTTCTTAAAAAAAATTGGTTATGGTATTAAACTTTATTGATGTATTTAAAATGTATCGATGGATATGAGAAACTTAAAAATCACTGTACCATTAAAAATGTGTTATTTGAACCAAAGGAAGTAAAGGAATTCCCAGTGTGATAGATCATTCGTAGGTTTTTACCTTAATTATGTTAATATAAAATTCATAGTTTTTAGAATTTTCATAATATAAACAACATTGCAGATGATAGTGAAGTAATTTTTTTGATTTAAGTTTTCAAGGATGAGGATATTTTTAAGACTGATTATACACCGTCTTCTTTACTTGAAACAATTATAAAATAACACATAATGCATGTGTTTGTTAGTTTTTTTTATCTTTCAAATATATAAAAGTATATTTACTTAAGTTGTTCGACTAAAAGTAGAAAAAGATAAAGTGTCGTGAACAGCCTTGAAGCAGGAACAAAATTCTTAGAAGTTCATTGTCATATACAAGGATTTTTCATTGAGATAGACACAAATACCAGTGACCTTATATTTTATTAGAAAACTCCTTATAAGGAGTTCCTTTTATGGAACGATCTAAGTTAGTCACAAATCATGGCTATCTATCTTTTTATTTAATTTTAGTTGCGTCCCCACTTGTAATATATTTGCCAACAACGTGTAACATGTGAAATACAAGTACAAATCAAAATGTGACGTTATAATTAAAGCTATTAATTCCAAACTCTCGTAGAAAATCACAAAGTTTTACCGACTATACCTACCAACCATTTTGATCTAAATAGAAACGTGCCAAAGAATCTAAGGTTTGAACTTTTTTATATTATCTATAATGAAACCAAGGCCACTGGCCCTACAGCTTTGGTGCCGTAGGGCCATTGGCCTTAGTTTTATTTTACATGAAAAAATCATACATTTCGCCTGTGAAAGTAGCAAAGTTTTAGGCCAACAAAGACAAATTGTATAAACTGACAAATTTCGAAAAACAGATTAACCCTTTGATAAAAACATGACATTTTGGATCAAAGTTGGAAATATAGCCGTCGTTGGTATTTTTGGCTAAACGTTGCGATTTTATATGAGAGTTTGGAATGATTGCGGTTATATTTTCCTACTCTATTATTTTAGATTTTGTTGACGTGTTTGATCAAAGTGGGGACGCAGCTTAAAATGTCCTTCAAATCGAATTTGTCATTAATGTATCATGTAATCAAAGCTTTTTTTTCTGATCGTGGTGTCATAGATGATTCTAAACGTAATACTAATGATACGTAGGTGTAACTAATTTATATTTTTAAAACCATCTCTTCAAATATTCTTAATTATTTTAATTAAGTATACAAATACTCTGTTGGTGTAAATTATTTTCTTATAATTAAGTGGTGTGGTCTGAGCCATCAAATGTAAAATAAAAACAATTTTAAGTTCTTCAAACGTATTTTTATTTACCAAATGGATTTCTCACTAAAATTAAATCACGTATTTGTTTATTAGTGAACAAAAAATCGTCTCAACAAAATCTGACTAGGGCAGTCAATTTGCCACTTAACAAAAATAATAATTTCAATAAAGTTTAGAACTTTTGTATTACTTCCTACTTATTGTGCTCTAGGTGCTATCGTGCACTTGATGTAGTATATAAATTGAATATTTTTGATTCTATAGTCATAAGACATATTTTTGCCATAAGTACAAAGTATGCTATATCAATATTTACTTATTTACATAAATCGTGTTTGAACTATTTAGTATTATATAGGAATGTTCATATTTGTAAAAGATGCGGTTTCTTGTTAACGTGCAATTTTTTTTCCTATATTGTCTACATTGAATATAGCTAGTGAAAGCTGCCCATATTCCTAAAAAATACTTTTCTATTAAAAGAAATTGCCATGAACAATTTATTATTTAGCTAGATTTTTAAAAATTCCGCACGACGGTCATAGATACAAGTAAAAATTATTATCAAGTAGCAATAACAAAGAAAATTGAAAACATACAGATACTTTTAAGAACAGAGATTCCAATCATTGATAAGATTAATGTTTGAGACCTAAAAAGCCATTTACATTAATAAAGTTGTATCAACATGTCCATTAAAATGTTTTATATCCCATAAATTGTTTATACTACATAGACGATGCTATAGTCCATTCATAATAATAGGTCATTTATTTTTATAGTAACTATGATATTGTCTTTTCCTACAAAATTCGTTTATGTTTTCAGTTACAGATGAATATTGAGCACACATTATATAATATCATTATAATATTACTGCTGTAATTGGTATATTTTTCGTAGAAGTTATCCAATACATAGTAATATTATGACAGTTTTTATTGATAATTTATTGACGATGAGTTGTTATGTCCAGTCGGTAACCATTCAATAAACATTCACTCATCCCTGACACTTTGGTTGGTCATACACCGATATAATTTTACAATAATTATAAAAGAACAGATAGAAAAATACAAAAGTACACAAGTATTTACAATAAATTAATACTTCTTCGAGAAATTAAAGTAACAAATGTAAATAAAAATATCTAACTTAACGTAACGAGTATTAAACAATTAACTTATTTTACAGATACGAGATTGAAAATAGTATTAGGCCTTGACTTGACACAAAAATAAAATATTATTGATGAAACTGAACTTTTTGGAAGAATTATCTGTTCAAGACGTCTTTTAGGATTGTCTTTATACAAATCTTTGAGCATCTTAAATGAAACTAATAAATGAAACTTAATATAAAAACTTAAATTAACATCTGTGATCATAGCTTGTACTGTAAGGCGAGAACTTTATGTTCATATTAAATAATAATTGTGATGTAATGTTCAGAATTAAATGATGACAAAATGATTTTTAAATAAAACACCACACACATTTGAGATTACTTAGACAGACCATAAAAATAATTCAAATTACAAACGATTGCAAAAGTAAACAATCAGTAATTTGTCAGTTGATAAATCAGGTAATCATTTAGCAGAAGTTATTTCGATAAAAAATTCATTTATAAAAAACGCGAAATCTTTGATTGATATTGCTACATAAAAAGAATCTAAAAAAAACTTAGACTCATTGCCAACATTTCTTGATAGGTACTTAAAATAATTATAATAAATGGTGCAAGTTCCATCACCAATAAATTTCGATCTGTAATAAATCCTAAATGTTACTTTACAAATATTATCCACATTCCACATTCCCGGCACTTATAGTGAATTAACTATAGTAATGGTAACTACTTTAAACTTTATATAAGATTTTAGTTACTGAATATTGTATTAATGAATATACACGATAAACTTAAATAAATATGTAATTTACAGATACTAATTCATTAAATTGCGACGTTATCGAAACAATAGGTATTATAATAACACAAAAAAAAATAAAATTTACTTAAATTAAAAGATAAAGTGTCTTTAAAAGATACAACAAAATGGAATGTTAAAATTGTGAGTCTTAAAATAATATTTACAAATGGTAAATTAATTTGGCACCTTCTACGTGTGAGAGGAAGATTATGGTGCCTTAATACTAAAGGTACTACATTATAAGTACCGAAGCTAATACGTGATGTAAAGCGAAGTGTTACAAGTCTTATTTGTGACTATATCCCTGATAATGTTTAGATCACTATCGTAATTCCCTAAGAGGATCCTTTCTTCTACTCATTCTGCTTACATCTCTTTAAATGTTATTCTTATTCGTTATTTTTTTCCCAAATCATTCCCGGTTACAATATTTTCAGAATTTGTTTGGTCAGCAAGTAGAATTTTAAATTTAGAAAAATATTGTTAAATTATATTATTTTTTTAATATCGGAATGTTTTACTTTGAAACCGAGAATGAATTACTGTTGTTGTAATAACCCATTGTAATATCAAGTATAACACCAGACATTTCAATTGCAGAAGAAATATAGGAATTTCTTCCACCGCGTTTACTTCTCTTATGTGTAAGCATCGCTCTTCCTGACAGAGAAGTTAAAATGCTGGTTTCTCTTGCTCAAGCATTTTTCTGGCACCTTAGAAAGTGAATTGTTGGCTAGCTTTCTCTTCATCACACTGTTCCATGTAGAGGGCTGGTCGTTCTGTATCGAGACATGCACCAATCTTGGCATGTCTTATCAAGGGTCCTTGGCGCCGCCAAAGCTGAGCGTCATCTGCGGGGTCACAGGCAGCGAGGACTGCGGTCACTCGGTCTTCTGATGAGAGGGAGAGGCAGAGGCGGTGGTGACGGATGAGGCCGTTGTCAAAGCGCCACTCTTGGTTTCCGCCTGTGTAGTGGCAGGGATACATACCTGGAAAATAATGAGTTTGTTTTTCAGTCTTGTTTTCCTAAACCCACTGATGCTGCGATCAATATGGCAATCTACTGGACGCATTCAATTTAATAACATCCAAAAAAGTACCATCGACACGAAAAGAAGAAGTCTTGGATTTTCTTATGGTGATAATAATCATATTTATGATCTAGGGCGTACCAAATAAATCAGATTAAATGGCTCAGATAAGGCTTTACAATGAAAGTGGTGCTCAAAAATTCTAACGTCAATAATACGAATGGATCTTACCTAATGTGCCATCAACAAGGTGTCCCATAGTATCTAGACACCTGACACCTTGTTTGATAACGTGTGAGACATCAGTCATGGCTGGTACTTGCAGCTCAGGGTACACGTGCTCCAGGTACCAGCGGAATGGCTTGCAGTGCAGCTTCTGACGGAGATTCACGCGTTCTGATATGCTGTGGAAGAATGGGGGCAAATTTGTTGAAAATCTAGCTTCCACCAAAATTATAGAGTGAGTTAGTGGTTACATCATTTGGTCTGAAGAGGCACGAATTCGTCTAGAAATTAAATAAAATGTATATGAGAAGCTTTAAAAATAAATAAATCTATACTAATATTATAAAGCTTAAGAGTTTGTTTGTTTGAACGCGCTAATCTCTGGAACTACTGGTCCGAATTGAAAAAATCTTTTTGTGTTGATTAGTCCATTTATCAAGGAAGGCTATAGGTTGTAAATGTAACATCACCCTACGACCAATAGGACCGAGCAGCGGTTGAAACCACGCGGGAGAAGCTAGTTGGCATATATGTATATGTGTGCAAAAACGATAACTCCATTAACTTAATCCAAATTAATACATGAGTATTCCAGTAGAACGCAAGTAAATTAGAAAGATCAAGTAGAACTTACTCTCCAAAATCAACTTGCTTAGCCAAGGGCTGGGACCTATAGTAGAGCTCCTTGTAATCATCCATCCACACTTCAGCAGCTCTCCTTGTGTTTCTCGCGAAGACTGCTCCAGATCCACCAGGGAAGGTGTAGGGGTGACGTTTTCTGAAGACGTGACCCACTCGGGAGCAGGGAACTATTTCCAAGGAACCACCGCATTGCCAAACTCTGGAATTTTAGCATTTACGACTTAAGATTATGATATATATAATCCATTCTACATTACAATGGAAATTATTGATTGGTGTTTAACCACTGCATCCGGAAGACACGTGTGGCACGGCCTTGAACGTCCACGAATTTCTATGTGCTTGCATCCCGTGCTTTCAGCTTAAAAATCTATGAGTGGTTAGTGTTATTAACTGGTGCAACTACTATGTTTTGGCTGTCGTGTATAATACACGGTGATGTCTAATTCACTATTAACCTTTCAGGGCGTGACAGCACCCCTGATTATGAGCAACTATGAGAGCAACTCTGAAATATCGAAAAAACGGTTTTTTCATACAAAAGTGCAGTATTAAATTGATTATAATGTATGAAACAGATATATTTTTTTGTTATTTCGTAGTTGGTCTTATAGTGAAAGTTCTTCATAATCATCGGTACTGTCACGCCCTGAAAGGTTAATAGTGAATTAAATATCACCATGAATAAGTAAGTTTATTTTCGTTTATCATTTTCAATATTCCAACAAACCCTGCAGTTACATAAGTCGTCTTCCATCAGTCGTTCAGTTTATAAAGTTCATTAAACTTAAACAAAAGTGTGGAAGAATCTTACCTAAACGAAATTTCCAGATTCTCTCCTCCCCAGACGTCCATCCTCATATCGTACTTGCCGAGCTTGGTGAAGTACTTCCTGTCCATGCTGAACAGTCCCCCAGCTATCATGGGAGTCCTGATGACCTGGGTGGGGTCGCTAAGACGCGCACTTCGCTCAGCGTGAGCAAGGTATTCCCACTGAAATTGATGGAGAGGATTGGATTTAGTAATCATAATATGGTCTTTTGTTAAGACTGATAAACTTGGAGATGGTAACTAATGGGTTATAGTAGAAGATAAGAAATTGGCTCTAATAGTTATTGATTTGTTATCCCTTTTTTTTCTTTTTAGTTTAGTTCTGTTATTTTTTTGTTTTTGTTTCTTTTGTCTTGTTTGTTTTTTTTTGTCTGCATGCAGTCATCGTTACAAGGTTACGTGTGTGTCTCAGTCTCACATCTGTCTAACGAGACTTTGCCCATTCCAGAAGAAAAACGAAATGTCGAAGTGACAAGAACTTTTAACTGCACTAATTTGTCACTTCATCGTCGATATGTGTCTATATTTATAATGTTATTTTATAATAATTATGTTATCTGTCTTTACAATTTCATTTGGAACAAATTTTGCAAATTGTTGTTATTTACCATTTAATTGTAACTAAATATTTGCTACACGTACGTATATCAATGTCCCTAGCGATTAGCACTTTTTTTTAAAACTATTTGTGGACAGCGTTGTGGGAATTACGTTATAACCAAATTGATATTTTCTTAAACTAGTTGTAAATCCTTATAATGTAAATGTTTGTTGTTCCTTTCAATAAATAAATATTCTATCTACCTATGAAGACATCATCTCAAGATTTTTTTGGCTGTAAACCACTTCACACCTAAAACACTAACCGCATCCATAGACACAGTTACAGATTATACTTAAAAACTAATCTGTCCACATATCCGGTACTTCACCTTTACGACTAGCAAGAGACAGTTAATCAGTGAGCGGTTACCTTGAACACCAGGTTCCAATCGAATCCACCGCGCAAGTCCGCCGACGCACCGATGTACTGGAATGTGTCCATGCTGATCACGTCTATGACTGGACACACCACGCGCGTTGGGTCCTGAAGACAACAGAAATTATGAGGTTATTTTTTTTAAGAACATTTAGTTTTTATTAGGTTCGGTCGCCAATGCATCAAGTTATATAAGACTGTCAAATTTCTCCAAATGATTTTTAACCTTAAAACTTTGTGGTTGAAGTTCGAAATAGATTGAGACAATTTGACAGTTTGTGGTAACTTGATGTGCTGGCGACTTTCACGGTCACCCATCCACGGACCGACCCCAGCAAGCGTAGCTTAACCTGATGGGATCGATGTGCGGCTGTTATTACTTAGCAGCGACCATACTGCACATTCTAATTAATTTTACACTTTTATTTAATTATTCTTCCGACAGACCCTCTGGTACCAACAGGTTTGGGATTAATTTTTGTAAGTTACCCTGAAATCAAAATACTTCGGGTTTCACATTGACGTCATGACATTCCTATCACCGTTAAAATTATTGTATTCGAGTACATTTTAATAACTAAAGCTATGTTATTTGTGGTCTTCATGTCATGGCTGAATTTATAATTCCTTTAGGGCAAAGGCATTGGGTATTTCAAAGACAACGTCAAAATGATTCTCCTAGTTTAGTAATTACCAAGAAATAGCATGTAGAGGACGACTACTTATTACAATTCTGTTATTATATTCTCCTGCCATTTTAGTTATTGGCAATTGCGGCAATACGCATTGCCAATAAGTGTGTTGCCAGTAAATCGTAAATTATAGCTAAAATAATTTCATGCTCAACTTAACGTTGTAGATATTTCGTTCTAAGAATTTCATAGGCGCAAATATACATAGGTATTCATCTTTAATGTTACAAAAATGTAATGCTAAATGATATGACAGTCTGTTCTTTGATATGAATCTGACTTCTATTAAAAATACATCAAAACAACACGTCGAAACAGCTGAATGGTTTTATCCCGGTAGTACAGACGCCAGCACATCAAGCTATCCCTAACTGTCAAATTTTCTCAATTTAAAATGAACCTTATGTCTTTGCAATAAAGTTGAAATACTTGAAATCGTTGAAAGAAATTTCACAGATTGTGGTAACTTGATGTGCTGGCCTCTGTACGTTAACGTGTGATAGTTTCCGACATGCACGTGGAACTGGCTAGCAGTAGAAGCTAGTAGGTACTGACGCCATCTCATCAAGCTAATAACTGTCAAATATTTCCAATTGAACATAAACCTTATCCTTTTGTAATAAAGTTGCAAATCTACCAAAGGAATTTGACAGATCGGGGTAACTTGATGTGCTGGCCTCTGTACTACTGACAGAAACAGTACCAATATCTTTGCAAGAGTATCCTTGGGCCTCAGTGACTTTATGAAAATATGGTTAGGTACTATAAAATTCGCGTAACATTCTTAATGATTAGGCGGAAGAACAATTGTAAACCAATGTATGTTAATGGTTTTGTAATATCTCACGACCTTGTAGTCAAATGCGAGTACAGTTGGAGCTTTACTTATGTCCAAAGTTGGACTTCCAAGTAGAAAGGCAGATCTAAGAGTTTTGTAACCAAAAGGCAGATCGATTCAGTGTGGTGCTTAGCATCACGTTCATCGACCGACCATCGATTTCATTTTGAGGCCATCAATATCGACTTTTTCAGGGGCTTGTCCTTCTCTTTTCGTGTGGTTAGTAACTAACCTGGTGTCAGAGTTTTTATGCTGCCCATGGGTCTATGACTTAGCTTCACATGCTGTTGAGAAATATCTTTCAGACATGCTGGTTTCCTCATGATGTTTTCTATCACCGATTTTAAACAAGTGATAGTGAATACGCACATGAATCCGTAAAATCAGAGGTGCGTGACTTGGTTTCGGACTCGAGACCTACGACTTGGCAGTCCGACAGACAGACCACTGGGCTATGACTGCTGTCAAAGGGGCTTGTTGCTTAGTAATAACATCCATATGGGTTGATGGATCAGGATAAGCTACGCTTGTGGTGGTTGATCCGTGGATGGGTGACCATCTTTCATTGAAAATGATGATTATGATTAGTATCGACCTTTTGGCGCAAAAAAAAATGTGCTAGACATAATTATATTAGTCCATCACATTCCTCTGATCTGGAACTACGTAAGCCTTTAAATTCAGAAGCTTCAGCCATTCGAAGTCATAAAGGCTATGACAAAACCACCAGAGGTTACTTCAATCATATACTAGATAATAATTTCCATTATGACTACATGCCACTTCTAACCACAAATCGAAATTGATTGCTGAAAGTGTGGTAATTTTGAGTGCCCAGTGTGGTTTGGTGAAGAAACCATCCGTAATGCAAACATTTTATGACATAGTGTCCATTATAAAGATTATGACTACTTCATTCTAATTGGGATCTTTAACATTCATGTTCGTTTTCACAAGCATTAGGCGACACTTAAATTGATGCTTAAATAAAAACCTTGCTGTTGGATTTTCTTCTTTCAGCACTTTGCCTTGCGTTGGAAATCCATTAACAGTCAAGCAACTGTTTCACAGCCCAATCATTCTAAATCCCTTTCTCAGTGTTAATCCTAAAATAGATTCTTGACTAATGTGTAGCTTGTTGTAGGTGTTGGTACGTTGCCGTTGGTCGGGAAGATTAAATAAAATGAAGCAAGTACTTAACAAATGTACGTCTGTATTGGACCAGTGTCGCAGATGGAAGGGAATATTATAGTGTTGCCAGTATTTACGCGAGGATTTACATTTGATGTTGGTGTTGCAAAATAAGAATTAAAATCTCCAACAACTAATTAATTGACAGACTCACGGAAAAGGCACAGCTGTTCACTGAAAGAAGAATCACAAGATTCCCATCCTCCACCCCCTAACCCCTCCCCATCTTACGAAGGTCGAACGAAGAAACGAAGTTCGAAACATCACCTAAATGTACAATCTGTTCGGACATCGTCCTTTGAAACTGTAAACAAACATTGTAGTAGGTTAAATTCTTACGTAATGACTCACTAAATGGAATTAGTTAATGGCACCGTTGTTTCAGTCAGTTAGAGTCTGACGGACCCTCAGGGCGGAGGACATCCATGAGGATTTTCCACCCAGGAACGTAAAAAGAAAGGTAACGTGGTATTCAATTGGGTATTTGAAAGGGTAGTCAATAACGTAACTTTTTATGAATTGTCAAAACGCGGAATTTGTGTGAAATATAACAATTTGACGTCACAGATTTTTAGAATGAAATCAATACTCCTTGGCATTAAATGAAAAAAAAATTTACAATTATATCTTTCCATAATATTTAATTTCTGTGTGGTGATGGGAGTTTTTAAGACAAGCGGTCTTTTTCTATGTGATTTCATATTTTATGTTTTATTTTTGAAAGTTTCAAATTGTCAATTAATCAAAGCACAATACAAATTGTCTTCCACAGGTATGGTTTCCGATCTTTTGTTTACATTTTCATCAGATACTACTGAAACAAGGTATAAGTAACGACAAAAGATTGTTCTTACTGACGCCATGATGCAAGGTATATTCTAGATCTTTACATCACCCTGACCAATATATGTGCCGTTGTAACAGTTCTCTTCAGGCTGTTGATCGATCATAGTTTAAGGCCAAGTTGTACCATTCACTTTTAACGGAAGATGATTCTAATAGTTAAATAAGTGAATCTTTAAAGGTTAGCCAAATTAAAAAAAAAAAGTTTGTTATTGCAAGAAATGGTAACTTGTAAATTATTGTAAGTTGAATTTAGAAGATTGTTTCTATAATAAATGAAATATAAAAACAAATGAGAAACGAAGTTTTATTTTACTGAGTTTAACGAATGAGATACAAAAGAAACAAGAAACTTACAAAAAGTCTAGTTTTGAAAAGGAAGCCTCTCAACCCTTTAAGTTTGTTAAGGTAAGTACAGTCAATCTCGGGACTGTCCGAAAGGGTTACCGCAACCCCGGAACATAAAGGGTTAAGGAAGGAACATGGATGGGTTTTAGTCAGTAAGAGACTGACACTCCCTTCCGCTTCGCGGGAGGAGTCATTTGATGATTTCCCACCCTCAAAAAAAGGGACACTTCTACCTAACCCTTTGGGGATTACAGGTGAGATGTTATATTATTGTTAACTGTGCTCTTACTTTACTTAAATGCATGGTGGGCATGATTATTTCCGTAAGCAGATCTGTGAAGACACTTTTGCACGTCAATATTTTAAAGCCAGATGGCGCCACCATTTGCTAGCTAACTGATCTCTGATAAGACAGAACAAACACAGAGGTCATGGTATCTTTAAAACCCAAACTTTATAATTATACAGGGTGTAACCGAAAGGGTATATATGTACAGTCAACAGCAAAAGTAGATGATCAAAATCAGAAATTCAATACTAAAGAACGGAGTTCGCGTCAGACCTGTGTGGTGTCAGAGTGATTTAAAAGTTTGTGATTGGAAATTATACCAAACATTTACTACTAGTACAGCTGCCATATATTCGGGAACACCGTTCATTAGTATTGAATTTCTGATTTTGATCATCTACTTTTGCTGTTGACTGTACATACAAAAGCATAATTATGCTACACACCATCAAACTGAACAACTTTTACTAAGGGAACAACTTCGAAATCGCAAAACAAAAAATAGCTGTTCTATACATTTTTGGTCACGTGACTCGTCGAAATGTAGGGAACAGTTGTTTTTTTTTTCACGATTTCAGAGTTGGTCCCATGGTAAAAGTTGTTATATAATATGCGTATAAATCTTTTCTCTCAATCAGTCCGAGTCTAAGGTCTATGGCTATGTAAGGTCTGTACTACAGAACACCTAAGCACTTCTTAGGTAACACTAATTTCAATCAATCAAATAGCTTTAATCGAGACTTTAGCTATGCTTGAGTATTAAGTGAGGTTCTGTAATACTAGCATATACCCTGAAGCTACTTAGGTCACAAATCATAGGCGTGTTGAAACAGATGCTCAAAGAATGACAATACAATGCACTAATTGCTTAACTCCAGCACATTCCACAGCAATCCTCTAAGTAATTACACAAGATGTTACATGAAAATAAATTAGTGAAGATGTAAGTTATTACAATATAAATATTAACGAGTAGGCCGTAAAACGTGGCGTAAGACTCCATTCCAGATAGTAGGTAAGTTGTCTAAAGTGAAGGTAAGTTGCTAATCCGTGTGATGTGTGTACTGTTGAGCTCTATGGTAATAGCTATGGATTTAGAATAAAACCTTTTTATTTTAAGTAATTGGCCGATTAGGTACGTACAAACGTTCAGTCCTCAATCGATTTTGAACTTAATCAACAACATTTTATGGTTTAAAATCATTTGGAGAAATTTGACAGTTTGGTATGACTTGATGCGCAGGCGACCGAATATTGATTTAGATTATGAAAGGAATAGATTATACAGACAAACCAACAGCTGAAATAAAATGGTATATAATTCTCATCTTAATTAACTATCCTAACTTCCTAAATAATATTGTAATAAATTCAAAAGTAAGTTTGTTTGTTTGTTTATTACCTTTTCACACCTAAACCACTGAGCCGATCATTCTGATATTTTACATTTACGTTTTCAGGCCTACAGAAATGGACTTAGGGTCTTTCATAAACGAAAACTTTTCCGAACCGACGAAAACGACAATTTGCATTCTTATGATAATAGATGGCGCCACGTGAATCATGATTGAATTATAATTATTAATTCTTGCGTTTTTAATTTACGCCAGCTCGATGTCAATACATGCCTACTTTTACACAATAAATATATACTGTTATAACTACATGGGCAAGTTAATTGCGTCTGTACGACTCAATTTACGTCAGCTTAGTTCAGCAGAATTGTGGTTAACTATTGTCCGATTTCTCGTATCTTTGCCCGTATCAAACCGTACCAAAGCGTTCATCTTTTTTCCTTTCAAAGGAAGTTGACTTTAATGTCTTGCAACTATACAGTAGTTATAAATACAACACACGCACACAGTACATTACAGTGCAGTAGTTACATTGTTTTTTTGGTTATAATTTGTTTTACCACTTGTAAAATTTATATAATTATTTATGTAATTTTTATGGTGTAAATTATAAAATGTAATCTATTCTTATCATTACAAGCTAATAATTGCACATAGAAACAGGTCCTTTATTTCTCTATCTCGATAAGATTAAAGTCGAAATAAATCATTCAACTAAATCAAAATGGCGGTGCGTTACTAATACCACTAGTTGCGTAGGCGCAGGTATGCAAGCACAGTGTAGCCTACTGAGCCGGGAGCGACCGAGGGTGAAGGGATCCCGATGATCTGTTGCACAACATGGTATACTATCTTCCGTTCACCACGCTTGAGCAACTGGGGCGACGCAAGGTAAGAGAGACAGATATGTAGAACAAAATGTGAAGAATTTTTGACATGTCGGAGAATGCCCATTTGTTTTCTAGGAAAGGCTATGTATCAGCGGGAACGATTACTTCGACAAATTTTTGTATAATTAATTAGCTATTGGCTGACAAGTTTGGGGCTTACTGGCTAATATATATATATATTTTTTATGTTAAAATCTTTACAGGTGACCCCAGTACAAAAGGGGGTTGACACACACCACAGAAATTAAAAAAAAAATGTAACTTAGATATAGGTTATATTGTAACTATTGTAAGCTACTCATGTCGTCTCAACTTGCTGTTTACCTGCTAACTATACTTATTACCTGGACGATAAAATATTTTCAATTCAATATTTATTTACAGTTCTAAAATTTGAATATGGAATTCTATATCATGACGTCACTAATTTTGGAGCGTCATTGTAATGATCTTTTAAGGTTTCCTTCAAACTTCAGTTTTTGAATCATAAATCAAAATTGAAACCGAATTTTAAAAATGATATTGATTATTTTGTCAATCAATAGGCTATCGTAATTACTTTTGCAAGTCATATTAAATTTGGTGTCCACAATTCTGACTACCTTTGAGAAGAAATGGCGAAACAAACTCAGTGTTTAAAGTCACTTTTAATCCCTCAAATGACGATGAACCCCATAGGTTCATAAGAAAAGTTCTCTCGTAACGACATAAAAAGTAGCCGTATAAATCGTTGAGCTCTTGTGGCGAACATCTAATGGGTTTAAGTCCAGAGAGCATCTTGTTCAGATAAAATCCGTCTATCAACTCATGACTTGGACCACACAATCACTGCATCGGTATCTGTAACATTACGTGAAGCAACTTACTTTCCAACGTTACACATTTAGCACCGGCCGCCGTCGCCACGTTACTTTTATCTTATTACCCACACATTTCGATGGAATTTTGTGATTAATGCTTCCAGTAGCCTTTTGTTTAAAAAGCCATGACAAGCGATGGCGTGTGCCTAACTGGTCATGTTTTGAAAAAGTATTGTGGCTGTCATTTGTCTATGACAGTTAAATGTTTTGTAGAGAAAAAGTTTGTTTTTGGAACCGTCTACAATTTAAAATGTATGTAATTCTTTATTGTTAATACTTTCTGCTACGCGCCTACTGTAAAAGTCATCTGGTTTTTAAACAAAATCTAAATTTAAAACAACTTCTAATTATTTTCAAAATTCGAATGCAGCGGGAATTATTTTCTAACCAGCCTGATATGACGATTAAAGTAACATCCAACCTCTACAGTACCTATTCTCTCTAAGTCATTAAATTGTCAAATTTGTATTTCGAAGTTCGGTGTTCTTTGAAACCAAAAAATCGAATCATCGGAATAAAAAAGCGAATCTCATTTGATTGCAAGATGCCACAAAAACTTGATTGACTTTAAGACCATTGTCTTAAAGTCAATCAAGTTTGAACGACTTCATAGTGTTGCACCAACGACCATACAGCCCATGGTCGTTGTGTTGCACCTACATAATTTTATAGCAGTATTTATCTAGCTGTGAGTAATGCTTAAGTTACGATCACGATCATTGATGACCACTTTAAAACATTATTGGCTCCGTTTTAGCAACACCACACCGTGTTACGACATGTCTGTAATTCACATTCACTTGAGATGTCCAATAGCCCCAATAGGCTATACGGAATAGCCTCAATACTCCCTGATCGTTCCGTTATAGCCTAGTCTAGCTCGGTTTAGTGTTACCTAATAGCCGTAATAAGCAGTATTATAGGCGTTCTATTCAATTACTAGTACAGGTGACCGCAGCTGTAATTGGTAATGAAGTGTAACCGCATAAGTGTTATTAATTTGTTTACAATAAATGTTTTATGTATACATAATTATTCAATTAACAATCAGAAGTTCCGGTCTGGCAGAGCTGACAGAGCCGAAGCCTGCCGGGTAAGCGGGATTGTCCGAAAGGGTTCCGCTACCCCGGAGCATAAAGGGCTACGGAAGGAACATGGATGAGTTTTAGTCAGTAAGAGTCTGATACTACCTTCCGCTCCACCCAGAGCGGAAGGAGTCATTTGATGATTTCACACTCTCAAAAAAAAAGGTCTGGCAGAGCTGTATATAGGCAGCACACCTACATTTCACCACAATACAAATTGCCATAAGTTAATTAATTCGTTGTTTTAATTGGCATTATTCGATAACCAGGAATCGAAGAATACCGATCATATAACACAGCTAATTAGCTCTGGCATCTGATTCTGTTGATTTGTAAAATGAGATAACAATGATGTTAACTTATCTATACAAATATTATGAAGCTGAAGAGTTTGTTTGTTTGAACGACGCTATCTCTGGAACTACTGGTCCGAATTGAAAAATATTTTTGTGTTGGATAGTCCATTTATTGAGGAAGGCTATAGGCTATGTAACATCACGCTACGACCAATAGGAGCCGACCAGCGGATGAAAGCGCGCGGGAGCAGCTAGTAATATTATAAACGCGAAAGTAAAGTTAATTTGTTTGTTTGTTACCTTTTCACACCTAAACTACTGAATCGATCATCCTGAAATTTTGCATATACGTAGTCAGTTGCACAGAAACGGACATAGGGTACCTCGCATACCGGCAAAATAAAAAGAACTTGTCCCCAGGAAAATAACATTACGTCCTTATGATAATAGATGGCGCCACGTGTCTTTCAAATCATAATTGAATTATATTATTACAAGAGTACAACCTCTATCGATTGTCAAATTTTAAATTAACGGACAAAAGCTAGCATTGCTCGAGTAACCATTAAAAAAAACCAGTTAATTCCTTGAGAGGTCACTTCCACATCGCAATCTCTTCGGAATAACTTCCACTTAATTAAAAAAAGGTCAGATGCCTCAAGGTCATTATTTTTACCCAGACGTGGCAGCAGACAGGTTTATTAATATTTAATACGCCTACCTCTATGGAAATATTGACGGTAGTATTACTCGTTGTTAACTTGAACCAACACTTGAGGAACACTTGGTGTATATGGCTTGATTTTAACCTTCGCAGTTGAGAACCTATTTGGTAAACTAGCTGCGCCCGAGGTCACTCGCATCAGTCTCAAACCATTGAGAAAAACGGGATAAAAAGTATTCTATGTCTGAACCTAGGTCACGATCTACCCATGTGCCAAATTTTATCCAAATCCGTTCAGCCGTTTAGCGTGAAAGCGTAACAAATGAACAAACAGGCTCACTTTCGCATTTTTAATATTAATTAGAATTGATTAGTCGACCCAGAGTGTAATGAAAAGTTTAAAAAAAAGTTAATATACCTACGGTTTAAAATTGGAATAGTCCCCGCATTATTATATGTCCAGATTATGTTATTGCAAAAGTTTATAATAAAATAGGTAGAACTGCAAACTTTCTGGGGTTTGTTTTATTGTATTTATTTATTGTTCTCTGTTATAAATAACTGAGTTAGAAACGGTTTAATGAGAAGAATATCGTTTTATTATAGATATAATAATAAGAATAAACCAATTTTATTGTTAAAAAGGAAACTGATTAATGTTTTGTTTTACCCAACACAACTTTTTATTTTAAGTGTAATGCAACCGTTGACCTGGCAGAATATACGTATTCATAAAATAAAAATTTTAATTAACGAATCCCATTTTTTTGTAATTTGATGTTATCATACCAAAACATTTTATGAATATTAAATTATTCAGTTTTATGAGCCACTTTCAGTTTTCTCGTCATAATGTTCCAATTTATTGTTTACGGTAAATATCAGATTATTAAGTTTCTTTAATTAATTTAAGGGCTAGGCAGATGTGTACCTATAGTAGGTACACCCATATATGCGATGCGCCACTCTGGACGGCTACGGAGAAAACATAAGAAAAACACTGCCTGACCTGGGAATGAAACCCAGGACCGACTGGACCCGAGACTGGTATATGAGATATATGAGTAAGAAGAATTATAAAGAACCAAAATCTTATCACTAACATGTCTATAAAGTTAACCACGGAAAAGGGTACTCAGATATCACTTTACAGAGGAATTTACGCATTAAAATGCGAAACTCATTTCAATCTTTAAGTGCTACAATAATAACTCAGCTACCGGCCATGATTAATTTACTTTTACACTTTAAATTTAAACAAGTTTTACGTAGTTTGGACTTTATTTCCGGAAACTTCCAAGCATTTAATTAAAAGCCTAGAAATGTCAAGAGCTATGAAAATATATATATTTTCTAACTAAGACTGCCGAAAGTTACCAGGTACAGCCAAGAGAAAAGAAGAGGTCGCCGGTCGGTATATTATTATTACCGGAATTAAATGATTATTTATTAATATAATTATAATATAGTAACATTTGTCATCAATAATTCTCTAAGATGACTTTCGAATAATACTCATACGAGCAGTGATGTTATACAGGGTGTAACCGAAAGGGTATATACATACAAAAGAATATGCTACAGACCACCAAACTAAACCACTTTTACTATGGGACCAACTCCGAAATCGTGAAAAAAAAATCAGCTGTTCCCTACATTTCGACGAGTCACGTCACCAATAATGGATAGAATAGCTGATTTTTGATTTTGCCCTTTCGGTTACACCCTGTATAAAGACCACAAAACAATTTGACTTAAAGGTTCACATGTTACGAACTTACGATATTTAAAAGCTAAAGGTGGTCCCTCACCGCGAGCATTCGCTTGAAATGTTGCTGCAACGCTACAGATTTGAGCATTACATCAGTGAAGGAGGAGACTCGAGCATTAGGCTGCTCGATGGTCGAAATCTATACTAATATTATAAAGCTGAAGAGTTTGTTTGTTGCACGCGCAAATCTCTAGAACTACTGGTCCGAATTGAAAAAATATTTTTGTGTTGGATGGTCTATTTATCGAGGAAGGCTATAGGCTATGTAACATCACGTTACGACTAATAGGAGCCCAGCAGCGGGTGAAACCACGCAGGAGCAGCTAGTCGGATCATAAAATATGTTAAATTACAGGCGAATGCTCGCGGGGAGGGACCACCTTAACATAATCTGAATAATAATTTATTTCTACGCCTTCATATCAATCAATTATTATTCAAGTTACTGTTAAGTTATTAAATCAGTATTTTGGTTAAACTACCTTTTTATTGAGTTTGTAAATATTGCAATGACCATTAATCAGTCTCGTGTCCATAAAATTTAAATATAATTAAGTACCTCTTATTTGAATGTAAATAGTGGACGCTGGTTGTTTTAATACGACAGAAGATTAATTGGTTTTAGCTATATGTTGCAATCCATTAAATAATGTTGCAACCGGTAAACTTTCTTCTAAATAAATGCATTTTACTGCATGCAATTTATCTACCCTCAACTTTTCTCTAACTCAATTATAATTCATCTCCCCAACAGTTTAACAACAGCATATTTTCGAAGCTACGCTCGCTCCAATTTTGAGCACGTTCTTGCATTAAATCTAGTCAAAGTTAAAAGCGTCATATTTTTCTTGGTAGCTGCAACATCCTCGAAATACCGTCACGTCCGCGCTGAGCCTTGACATTACATTACCAGTCGGATGCCGTTCGAGACATTTTAAACTTGGAACAAGCGAATATTATTATTATCTGTGGTGAATATAGAAAGAAGTTCCTTTATTAATGCGGTCATATATTATTTATTTTGTTGCATTCTACTGGACATTTCTATATCTTTAATTAAGGTCCTGTCAACCTCAAGTGATGCGCTAACTAACGGACAACATTTCACTTTTAATGTAGATAAAAAGAAGATAAGATAGGTAGATGTTGTAAAATCATTTCATGTTCCCAGAACATTATTTGTTGCAACAATGAATTAAATAAAGATTGCAATTCAGACAGTTACAATATCGTTTGGATGCGCGTTGCATAAAGTGGATTACGGCATTTCAACACAACTTGACATTTTGCTCCGTTTCGAGTTCGATCCGATCACGGACGTAATGTAAAAGTAATGGGCAACTGGCGAGTCGTCTATACAGTCTTTTAAAATGTAAGTTAGTCGCAAATAGGCCATAGACCACAGTTCTTCCTCTTGCTCCTGGCGCTGGCACGACAGTATTGCAGATTTGGTTCACCCAAAACTCCGCCATTTTCACAGCGTTCTCGGTACCAGCGCAGAGATCAATTCAGGTGCAAGGAGGCTCCTTTTCTTCTTGAACGACGTCAGAAATCTGCACCAGATCCCCTTACGTCTGGCGCACCCTTTTTTTGAGTTGGGAAATCATCAAATGACCCCTCCCGCTCTGGGTGAAGCGGAAGGGAGTGTCAGACTCTTACTGACTAAAACCCATCCATGTTCCTTACTTAGCCCTTAATGTTCCGGGGTAGCGGTAACACTTTCGGACAATCCCGCTGACCGCTGACGGCAGGCTTCGGTCCTAACGGGCCCCTTTCGAAATCCGGCGCATCCTAGCACCATATTATAGCTACCGGTAACGCAGAGTCTAGGTAACTAATCCTTTCATCAATATGGCTCGAACTGGTCTTTCTAAAGACCCATTCCATACGGCTCTCTCTCATTGTGTCCTATTCTATAAGAATTGCACTGTGATTCCTTAACTGGTGAACAGCTGTAGTGCTGGTGCTGGATGACCACCACCGTTTGCGGTGAATCCATACAAAACGTAAGAAAAACTATGAGAACTGGTTGCCACTAGGCTCGTTTGCGCCGAGCCTTAGTGTGACATTTGAATTAGGAATTAGCGAATCTATTTGTCATCCCACGTAAGAATATGTATAATTATGTCACGAGGTTAAATGTATGTTATCAGTAAAATTGTCGTTGTTAGTAATCGTAGCGAGCGTTCTCGATTCCACCTTATTTTAGATAGCTTTGATTTGATCCGCCTGTCAAGTGAGTAAATTCGTTTATTTCACGACTGCGTTTATTCTTTTGTTTTTATTAGATTAGAAAACCTGCTCAGGTTCATAGACTCCATCTTAGAGTCTAAATGCGATGCTATTCCACAAACGACACTTAATATCGTGTCCTGCGTGTTCAACCGTATGCACGTTACAGGAACTGATGGACGCTAGTGATGGCGCCAAACACGTAGTCAAATTCTGGGTCGAGTACATTTAGATTACCATCGCACGCTAAGAAGATTAGATTTACTATTTTGACTGTAGGTAACATTAGTCGATACTCAAGGCCTTATAGAATTGGCATATAATTTAGTAATACTTAGATAAGTTTAGAAAGAGTGTGGCTATGATGGAGTTTAATTATCGTTGAAAACTTTTAAGTAGTTTAAAGAAATGAAAACAGTTCTGTAGTGGTCCAGTGTTAACGGCTGTGGCTTATGAGTTTTAGATCGTAGGTTCAAACCCAAAAAGGCGGTTTTCTTAGTGTTTCAGCACCACTGCTCTCAAAATGGTCAATGAAACATAAGGAAACGGTCATGTTCAGAGCCAAAAATTCAAATATATGTGACATCTACCAACTCGCATCGCACCTTCTTGAAGAGAGAAGGCCCGTGTCCCAGCAGTGGGAAGATAATAAGCTGATTATGAAAAGAAACCGATACATTTTTTTTAAATCTATAAGCACCAAATACCCAGCATCTTCTCAAAGGTCATATGGCAGACGCATCGGCAATTAATTTGCAAGTCAAATGAAATGTCACCTATTTTAATATTTAATTAAGTTCGTTTCCTACTGCTTATTTTACGATTACAAAAGACGGATTTTTCTCAAGTTCATTAGGTGATCTAGATAAGCACTAAACAACTTAAATATAGAAATATGAATGTTCCAGTTATGTAGTTGTTATAAAGTAGATTTATTTATACAGAGTTGATACGACATAGGGGCTTTTCTTTAAACTGCCTATACTAGGGACCATTTTCAAGCTCTCTACCAAAAAATCTATTAAATAGGAGTAGTAGTTTAGTCGCAAATATTTTTTTGAGTTTTCAACCCGTTTGAATACGATGTATTTAATCCTAACAGCACTACGGCGCGCGCGCATCGGTGCCGCTTTAATACAAGAATATTGAACTTTTGAGAACCAGTAGGTGTAAATACGACACAACCAATTCTCGATCCTTCCAATAATCACGATCATAAAATATGTACAAAATCAGCTGAAAGTGCAACATACCTCCTTCACCCTCTGCAGCAGAGGCTCCAGCCAATGCGCGTTGCACTCCACGTGGGAATCCAGGAAGGTAAGCACCGGCGCCACTGCAGCGTCAGCACCTCTCACCCTGGACCTCATCAGACCCTCGCGTCTGGTGTTGCGGATCACCTTCACCTTCCGAATGGCGCGGAGGGCGGCACCGTCATCGGCTGTTGAGGAAAAAAGCACCTTAATAAGGATAATAATAGATCTTTAATTTTACAATTTTTGTTGCATGCAATTTTTTGTTTTTGCGTTTTTCCTCGATTATACTTTACTAGCTTCGCCCGCGTGGGTGTCGGAAAATATCCCACAGACAAGTACTAACGGGATAAAAGTATCCTATGTGTAATCTATCTCTGTCCAGGTTGTAATCTATCTCTGTGCCAAATTTTAGTTGTTTTTTTATTACATACAAACACACAAACACACACACACACAAACTTTCGCCTTTTATCGGTGTGAATGAGCCAGATTATCTATTTATACCTAATCTACAGCGGATGAGCTTTTACAATAGGGTGAACAATGCGTTTATATAGATGAAAACAAAGTCGCTTTTCGTATCTATCTGTGTGATCGCTTAGATGTTTTAAACTACACAATTTAGTTTGATGCGATTTTTACTGGCTTTTATACGGAAGCTCAGTGTTTTGGTTAGTCTTGAATGTATTCATTCATTCACTGACAGGAAATACACACACAACCTACCCTTGGTCTAGAAACAGAACATGCACAAGAGTGCCCTATAAAAAGACTGAAGACTAAGGGCTATCGAGTTCCCAGTAATTGGGCTGTAGAGATAAACAGCAAACAAACTCACTGCAGATTTATAATATTAGTTCGGATTATATGGAGCTTGTGGCTAACAGTCGCACGGATCCATTTATCAGGTTAAACTACGCTTGTCGGGGTTGGTCTGTGGATGGGCGACCATCTTTACATATCGAGACTCCTCCGTGCCTCGGAAAGCACGTTAAGCCGATGGTCCTAGCTGTCATTAGTGGAACTTTGACAGTCATTACGGGTAGTCAGCTGAGACCCGAAAGTTTGACAGCTAGTCTTACCAAGGTATATTATATTCTCCAGTTACTGACTGACTTGTGGAGGTCAGATAGGCAGTCGCTCCGTGTAAAATACTGGTATTCAGCTGCATCCGGTTAGAATGGAAGCCGACCCCAACATAGTTGGGAAAAGGCTAGGCAGATTTATTGATTATGAAATTATGCTGTACAAAGTGAAACATAACATGTTTCACTTTGTACAGCATGATTTCTAGATCATCATGCGCAATGATTGTACCTACTGATATAAAGTTACATAATTTAAATTCAGTAGTAGCAATAAAATATTTCAAACAAATTATAAAATATAAAACGCGAACAGATCAATCAATCATTTCATGATAATAATATGATGATCAAATCTGTTTGTGATTTTTTTAAATTTTTTATTGCATCTCTAAAAAGACTCTGTGCGTATTGTGTAAGGTGCAAAATGCTTTAAAATATACTTAAAAGAAAGAAAGATAAAAACATTTATTTGCGTTAAATATAGCACAAACAAAAGAATGTAAAAGTTGGGGAAATAACGCAAAACGGTCATCGTTTATATGCTAAGTGATGACCGTTTTGCATGGATGTAAACAAATGCTATCTATCACCCAATGCGAGGCAGAGCTGCAACGCTGGTTTTCAGCGATTTGACGTGATGATGTCGACCGGTGCAACATACAAAGAGGTGTAAATAAGAAATAAATTATCATGTATGATTTATAATATAAATATAATAATAATAATAAATTCTCTATTTAGGACAACATTAGATCCACTGTGTTAGTAAATTCCTTATAATTAATGTTAGTGACGAATTATTTAAAAACTTTTTCTCCGAGATCGCTTCATGTGGACGACGAACAAGCGAAGGGAACGTACTTCACTCGTTCATCACCCCCACAAAACGTCTCAGAATAGGAGAGTAGATGCTCTCTGCCACTGTCCTCAGAATACTGTTGTCACTGTCCCGCAGTCTTGCTATTAAGGACGAGATTTTTTTCCGCATGACCGCATAAAAGTCGTCGGTTCGATTCAGCGCAAACATCTCAGATGCGCTACAAAAACGGGGCAGTCCCAACAGCATTCTGAAAACATTATAAAGTGGCAACAGACATTGTAATGGCACTTTTTAAAAGTACTTTTTTGAAGTGTGCTTATCCTCTCATGCTGTGTTTTATGCTAACAAAGATGGCTTCGCTAAACATTTCAGTCAATATTTGACTTTTTATTTTGTGTTTAGCTTTGCCGCACATTCTTGATATAGTAATATTCGGAAATTAATTGTAATTTTAGGAATCACGGCAACAACTTGGTTTCCTTTAAGAAAAATGCGAAAGTGATTGAAAACCTTTGAATTATTTTTTGGGAAAAATCTTAAACCGACGTCCGAACTAATCGAACCGAACCGAATCTATAAACGTTACTTATAACATCTGTCATTATGACAGTCATATTCCCGTCTTAATCTGACACACAAGTGTCAAACTACACACAAACTACTTGATAAATAACTTCTATTGATCTCGGCCTTAGAGATTAGGTATCTAACAAAAACCTCGGTTTAAACCTTGTATTCATACACAGTCACACAGTTTAATTTATAATCATGTTCAGCTAATTAATTACCCAGCAACCACTAACAGAAGAGATTCCAGCCCAATAATATTGCTCGAATTTCACAATTTATTATGTGAAATGAAAATGAATTGCCAACGAAACTATTGTTCTAGATAATTACGAGAGTCGAGTGTTTTGTTCAATTAAATACACACGGTTAAATTCACAACACTGGTCATGATTTACCATTGTTTCTGTAAATTCTATGATTATGTGAGAGCGGCATTTTAGCACAGAATAGTTTCTATAGAAGGTCGACTCCGTACAATTGGCGAAAACTGACGCACGCACATACATATACAGAAAACTTAAAAATGTTGATTAGAAAAATGTTGATCCCCCATACAAAATGTAGTCACGTAACAGATCATTTTGTATGGAGAATAAAAAATATATCCGAATTTTTATGTTTAACCTGCCATTATGTGTTCCTATAACGACATTGAACAACCCACTAGCGGGTCGGACACAAGTTTTGTTACACCTGTACATGTACAGACGCCAGCACATCAAGCTATCCCTAACTGTCAAATTTTTTTGTTGTGTTTAAAAGTTGAAATACTACCAAAGAAATTTGACAGATTGTGGTAGCTTGATGTGCTGGCCTCTGTACGTATAGAGATCTCAACCGAATACCAGATGCGATTGCGCTTGCACTTTATATATTTTAAGACACTTCTGTACCGCAGCTGTCGGCTAAGCTATGATCGCGTACTTAGCTTCGCTTTGTATGATAATGTCTGCTGGGTTAGACTACTGCGACCCACGGCTACCCGCGCTACACACAAATATGTTGCTGGCAAATAAACTGCACAGCTAACGTGGCGTACATCTCTGTGCACATCTTTCTAAGTAGTAGAACATTGACTTAAGGGGTATCGTATTGCCCAGTTACTGGGTTGTGGAGGTCAGATAGGCAGTCGCTCCATATAAAATACTGGTATTCAGCTGCATCTGGTCAGACTGGAAACCGCCCCAACATAGTTGGGAAAAGGGTAGGCAGATGATGATGATGATTGACTTAAGCATGTCTATGTGTGCGTGGCGTGAGTTTTCACTCGCAATATCGAGTTGACCTTCTGTCCTCATACTATTCTATGACTCTGTGGTCATGATGTACCATTGTTTCTGTAAATTCTTAGATATTGTGAGAGCAACATTTTAGTTTCGTTTCATTATTAGGCTTGGCAGTGCGCCAGCCAAGTTGGCACATTTATTAGTGCTTGCATGTTTGAATGACAATATTCTTGGCCAATTTCTCTGTCAGTAAGTTCTTTGATATGAAGATGCTGCGTCGTATTTTATTTCGGGTAGGTCGGCTTGACCGTTTCTTGTTCTATTCTTGGCAATGTTGTGTAAGAAAATGTCAGCATGATGACAATGTTTTAGTTCTGCAAACATTTGCATATTGTGAAAACCTTCGTATAAACCGATTAATATTTTAACTATTTTATTTATTTGTATATCTTTAGTTAAATAGTCTTTTAATTTAAGTATGAATAAGTTGTTATATATATATATTGTTTGTATATTATTGTAATTAGAATATTATGTATTTAAATATAAAATCCGAAATAATAAATTCTTACATATTAAATGGCCAACAGACTGCCAAAAAAAAAATTAACTTCTATTACATTTCATGATATTATAAATTAACAATTTCAACGCTAGGAACTTGGCTCTAGTAATCCATATTCATATTTTAATTACGTTCCCTTTCACTTAAACAATTTTTTGTTTAGTTTCAAGTTAGTACAGTCTTGTGTAATAATTATTATAAAAAATTTGATTCTCACCTACTTTTACCTGTTATTGAGTATGTATGAGATTAGTAAGATGACGGCGCAGTTTCTAGTCGTATAATTACGCAGATTGAATTACTTACATAATAATTGACATCAACCTTATGACCCACGCGGGATTTTGCGATATATAATTATGGTGGAATTCTGGTATAAACTTGGTAGGTAAATTAATACAATCTATACTAATATTAAAGAGAAGCTGAAGAGTTTGTTTGTTTGAACGCGCTAATCTCTAAAACTTCTGGTAAAAATTGAAAAATTATTTTTGTGTTGGATAGTCCATTAATCAAGGAAGGCTATAGGCTATGTAACATCACGCTACGACCGACGAATAGGAGCCGAGTAGTGGGTGAAACCGCGGGGGAGCATACAACTTAAAACTAAAATATTATTTGCAAATATCTATAGGATAAAAAGGAAAATGTTGTCAGGAAAGTGGTGAGTATAAATGTGGATGGCTATACAAGAAAAGGAAGACCAAAGAAACGATGGATGGATTGTGTGAAAGATGATATGGCTAGAATGGGAGTGACTACCAAGATGACGACTAATAGAGAAGTATGGAAGAAAAAGACATGTTGCGCCGACCCCAAATAAATTGAGATAAGGGCGAATGATGATGATTTATAGGATTAAAAGGAAATAGCTTTAAAAATTGCGTCCACTTCTCTGTGAGTGGAAAAACTGTCCAAAAGGCTGGCAGAATTGCGACGTTGGAAGGCAATGATTCCTTGATCTAAAAGTTGCCATGTGATGCAAGTATAAGAAGGTATGAAGGCATAAGAAGGTTGGAATAAATCGGACATTTAAAAGAAAAATGACTCCATACCCCCACTTTAACTTACTAAGCAGATAATAAACAACTTTTTAATGTTTTTACTACCAACAGCCGCGGCAGCACTTAAATGTGGTGAAAATGTTAATAACATACAAAGTTGCAAATCCATTAACATAACTTGATGAGGTATTAGCAACATTGTTGGTTTTATATTGACAATTAACGTTAGCTGCCCTTGAGTGAGTTTGTGTTTATAGAAGCTTGAGTGAGAGATACGAGTATCAACGGAGATCATAAATAAAAGAAGGAAAAACAAAAGGAGTATGTAAGAAGCGTAGCAGGTGGAGTACTATAGTTTTTACCCCAAGGGAATAAGGTGTGAATTTATATTCTTCTTCTCTTCTTTTCGTGTGGTTAGTGACTAACCTGGTGTCAGAGTTTTTATGCTGCCCATGGGCCTCTGACTTAGCTTCACATGCTGTTGAGAAATATCTATCTCTCAGACATGCTGGTTTCCTCACGGTGTTTTCCTTCTCCGATTTTTAAGCAAAAGATAATTTATACAATTTCGTTAATTCAGAGGCGTGCCTTGGGTTCGAACTCGAGACCTGTGACTTGGCAGTCCGACGGTCACACCACTAGGCTATCACTGCTGTTAATTATGATTATGTTTCAAATCAAATCAAATCAATCTTTATTTGTGAACATAAGTACAAAAAGGTGTTATTTATATACATTTTAGCTGATCTGTATGTTCGGCCAATAATCGGCATACAAATATAATATTAGTAAGCAGGTTATTTTTACTATCATAATTAATAAAGTCTAGGATAAAAGAAATGAACCAATTGGAAAATGTCATGAGCCGCATAAAATAAAGTTATTGAATTATAGTACATAATAGTAAATTGAAGTAATTATTAAGAATGTCAAAGAAAGTTAAATTTAGTCATAATTTGTCATTTAAAAAGTCTTCAATCGAGTAATAGGTCTTTTCAACTAGAAACAGGAACAACTTTTTTTTTAAAATAGCTGATACTTTTTGATGTACAGACGCCAGCACATCAAGCTATCCCTAACTGTCAAAATTTCTCAATTAAAAATGAACCCTAAGACTTTGCAATAAAGTTGTAATACTATCAAAGAAATTTGACAGATTGTGGTAACTTGATGTGGTGGCCTCTGTACGAGATTGAAGATGGATAGGTCATTTCAATTCTGCTGGACGATTCTTACGACGTGAGCGTGAAGGGACCTGTCATTTCACCTAATGCTAGGGGCTGACAATATTGACAGCTCACTTTAAACTCACTTCAATAGCACTACAGGTGCTTATTCGTATATGAATCATTATAATAATTTGGCTCCTATTACATTCCGCACTAGATCTGGTTTTGACTAAACTGAAGACACTTAAGACACTTCTGGCAAGGGTAATTTACCAGCTGTTAAAGGGCAATGGGCAAAAGTAGTCCAAACCACCACTAATATAACTTATTCCTTTCACAAATGAAACGGAATGCGATCAGCACATTTAAACTGCGTTCAAGTACTGTCATTGTCGATATTCCCCAACAATACACAATATTGGCACTGACGACTCTTAAACGCGGTTTAAATGAACTGATCGCGATCGAATATTAAAGACAATTTTTTGTAGTTAAAGTCAAAACTATCTTGTTAACAAAGTAATGAGTACTCACGGTTATCACTGTAGTCGTCGACTAGAATAATTTCTTTGATGAGGTGCTCCGGACTTCTATTGAGGACGCTGCAACAAAGTTATTTTCATGAAGCTTTGTAAATGCCACGACAATGAATATTCGTTTCAGCGCTGCTGTTTAAATGTTGCATTATTTTAATTATCACATAAATCTGACAGCCAATGAAAGAGTTATATAATAGGGGGTAGCTGTTTGTAAACATTTGCAAGTGCATTTATTTTGTGAAATGTATTGAAACTAGGTTAAATGACAAACTTAACTTTACCACTACCACTTAGAAACCAACCACAAATAATAAGTTTGTAATACACAATGTAATAAACAAAAAAAGGAATTTACTCGTTTTTTTTTACTACATAATTCACGGTTTTCACATTTATCCTTTAAATGTGCTGTAAGACTTTGCTTATTGCGTCTAATGATTCTTGGTCATCGGGAAGTACAGACGCCAGCACATCAAGCTATCCCTAACTGTCAAATTTTCTCAATTAAAAATGAACCTTATGTCATTGCCATAAAGTTGAAATACTATCAAAGAAATTTGACAGATTGTGGTAACTTGATGTTGGCCTCTGTACCTTATAGATTTTGATCTCAAAATATGTGATATAAACGGTCACATCTTTCAATTAAGTTGATCTTATACGGGTTCCTTTTCTTTTTGAGGTGCGAAACCCTTAGAACAACATGGGTTTGTTAGTTCTAATTTTGGCCACGTGACAAAATATCCTCGTAATGCTACAGTCAATTTTTGCTTAGAGGTAACTCCAAGGGTTCCAAGAGAGCCCGAGACAACACGAAGATCTTAGGAAGTTAGCCGAAGAGCTCTCGAAGGATTCCGAATAAAGCCGAAGGATGAATAAGGACAATGGTCGGAATTTATATTTACCTGACGATAGTCCGCAGTAGTGTGGACCTGGCTTCGTTGTGGAATGTAATGATTATGCTGGTCTGCGGCAAGTCATCGTCGTATTTCTTCAAACGACACCTGGAACAAAATTAAACGGAATGAACTTCTGCTCTACAACACTATACAGTGTGTTAGGTTAAACGAGGGACATACTTTCAGGGGGTACTATACTCATGAAAATGAACAACTTTGACTATGGAACTATATCATAACAAAAAATAAGCTGTTTAGTACATTTATGTTCGCATAATTCGTCAAAACGTATGGAATTTCTGTCTATAATATGGAAGTACTTACAAAAAAAAAATATTTAGTTTATCAGCCATCGCATTACCATAACACAAGCATTAGGTTGCTTAGCTTGGGACTATATGGCGTTGTGTGAAATGTCCAAGGATATGAGTACTATACAACCTGAAAGTATGTCCCTCGTTTAACTTAACACTGTATTTTTACGAATATTTTGTTTTCATATTTAAACTGAGGCTTCAAAAAATTAGGTATTATGAAACAAGTTTGCCTATGTCTGTAGAAAGCCATTCAAACTCACTACCTACAGTAATGTTGATCATCTGATGCTGTACACTGATGAGATAAAAACAAAATCATTTTCCAATTTGCGTATTTACACTCATCATATTTCAAAAAACCATTAGCCCAAAACTGCCATCCGCATGTTTAACCAAGTAATTATCATTAACAACATTGCAGAATCTGTAGTACATCTCAGGAGACATTGACCCCGGAGGCTGCGAGGTCGCCCAGGTGCCAGGGAGGTCACAAACGCCTTGTATTACGTATGTGTGAGGTTGCGTCAAATTGAGGCCGCCGGATGACACTGCTCTTCTTTAGCGTAAGCTTATGAAGAATTTGGGTTAAGAACAGCTTATATTGTTTTAAGCTGTTAGCTTTGTAGATTAAGACGTGTATTGGGTAATAGTTAATCTGGCGGTCAAGTAAATGTAGTGTTATTTCGAGCCTGTTTTGTTTTTACGCTTGCCCGTATTTTACGCATATTGGGTAGCTTTTATTACCACGCTTTTTTTTTTTTTAAGGCTTGGAAATCATCCAATGACTGCTCTCGCTCTGGGTGGAGCGGAAGGGAGTGTCAGACTCTTACTGACTAAAACCCATCCATGTTCCTTCCGTAGCCCTTTATGTTCCGGGGTAGCGGTAACCCTTTCGGACAATCCCGCTTACCCGGCAGGCTTGGCCCTGAGGGGCCCCTTCATATGCTGACATCTCTTTGAGGCGCGCGTGGAACATATACGCGCCGTACGGCACGGGTCTGGTGCTGATCGGACGGTGAGTCACCCATTACTCACCGTCCGCAGGCCCGCGCCTACGGTGGCCGGGAGTCGTCACGTGGCTCCCGACGCCCGGGGCGTCTCCTGCGGCGGCTGGGACGGGAGGACCTTTCTCTCTCCCATCCGGCCACCTCCTTCGCGAGCATAACTTTTTTGCAGAAGGAAGTGACTGCCTCCCACTCCCTCTCGCCCCGGACCATGGCTTGCACCAGGGCCGGGCGCGAGAGGTCGCCGCCGCCGATCGCCTCTACGAGGACACGGCGGTGCTCCGCCCAAGCGGGGCAGGTTTGCACCGTGTGCTCTACCGTGTCCTCTGGGCGATCCTCGCAATGGTGACACCCGGGCGTTTCCTCCCGCCTGATGATGTGCAGGAACCTCCCGAAACATCCATGTCCGGTGAGGACCTGCGTCAGGCGGTAGGTGAGGGCGCCGTGACGTCTCTCTAGCCACTCCTCAAAGAGGGGCCTTACCGCCACTGTCGTGGCGTGCCCTTTTATTACCACGCTAGTGTAGCTTTTAAGGGCCACTGACTCTTGGTAAGAAAACAACATGCCAAAAACATTGTTAGGGTCGTCGATCTCATTGATAAAAGTTTTTTCGTTAAATTAAAATCGGTATATTGTAGTCCATTTATGGCCTTCTTTTTTTTTTTTTTTGATGGTGGGAATTCATGAAATGACTCCTCCCACTCTGGGTGGAGCGGAAGAGAGTGTCCATGGAGTGTTAAGACTCTTCCTGAATAAAACCCATCCATGTTCCTTCCTTAGCCCTCTATGTTCCGGGGTAGCGGTAACTCTTTCGGACAATCTCGCTGAATTAATTAATTTATGGCCTATGTTCATTTTTTTATAAATTGGACGGAGAGGTAAATTACGTATTTTATAAATATGTTTGATAAACTGACATTGATAGTCAATACGATGAGATTCCGATTAGATTTAGAACCTTTTAAAATAAATTGGCCTTCTGTTTGTTGAAAAAGATTGACTGTCATCGTAAAGTAACATCAAAGGACATGCATTTCAAAAACCTTTCCTCTAGCAAGACTTCATAAAAGGATCTTTTACCAGCAAGGAATACTATCGTCTTGCAGGATATTACTCGATAAATTTGTCGGAGAATTTATTAGGTCAATATCGAGTCTGACCTCTTTGCTTCTGAGAACACGTTAAGCCGAGAATCTCGGCTCGGATGCAAATATCTATGGCCGTCATTAAGGGTCGTCGGAAGCCTGAAAAATGTCTGATAACTGGTTTAACGTTAGGTAGGGTACTGGCTGGGTTTTGTATAGTATATTGTTGAGCTCAGATGGATTTATCCGTTTGAAATGTCCTAGGTACTATCTGATTTTCAGCTGCATTGCAAGACAACAACTTTACCCTACTTTGAAGATAGATAGGAATTGTATTGAATTAAGTTAAGTCTGATTATTTACCACGTCCTATGACCAAATAGCACCGTCTTTATTTCGAAAATAATTATCCTGTTAATTGTCATCTGTGATCCCGAACATACTGGTTTTAAGACCCACGATTATTAATTTAGCCATTTACAGTTCAATGTATTGTCAGGCACATAGCTTGACCAAGTTACCCACCACGTCCTGTTGAGCTGCTGGGAAGTTTTTGAATGTTCTCCGCCTTTTCCAAGGCTAGCTTTATCTACCAAGTCAGCGGGATTGTTTGAAAAGGTTAGCTACCCCGGTCCGATCAGCACCAGACCCGTGCCGGACGGCGCGTATATGTTCCACGCGCGCCTCAAAGAAATGTCAGCATGTGAAGGGGCCCCCCAGGGCTAAGCCTGCCGGGTAAGCGGGATTGTCCGAAAGGGTTACCGCTACCCCGGAACATAAAATGCTACGGAAGGAACATGGATGGGTTTTAGTCAGTAAGAGTCTAACACTCCCTTCCGCTCCACCCAGAGCGGGAGCAGTCATAGGATGATTTCCCAGCCTTAAAAAATAAACCCGGAACACAAAGGGCTAAGGAAGTAACATGGACGGACACTCCCTCCTACCCCATCCAGAGCGGAAGAGGTCATTTGATATTTGTTGATTACCTACCCTCAAAAAAAAAAAACATTTCCACAACCACAAAATAATTCAATTGACACACTTACATAGCATTCCTCGTATCGGGCACCGGCCTGTTACTAGGCAGGTTATCAGACGCGGCCTGGTTGAACCTGTTCCTCACATAAGGGTCCGAGTCCTTGGACCCTCCAGCCACATAGCCTGCCTCGTCGAAGTACGCCCGGCCTGTGGTCCCAGTATTACCAGTATTGAAGATTTCTTCGGGTGATGCTGGACTGCTTTCTGGCTCTTCGACGTCTGAATGCTGCTTTATTAACCGGAGGGCTATGTTTTCTTCCTGTAACAAGATGGAGAAGTTGTTAAGTATAGGTTGGCTAATTGGAGTTTGGTTAGTTTACAAAAACTATATTTTTGTCTTTGGATGGGTATGGTGTTCTCTGAATAAGATTTTGTGTTTTTAATAACTGGCCCGAATATCAAATTCTAAATTATTATTTCTAATGGAAGAAACTTAATTCAGCCGCAAGACGAGAAGGGACCAAAAAAATAAAAAGGATTTATTTTTACTAAAGATTTACAACGCTGTTCTAAGTGACTCATTCGTTAAGCCGTTGGTCCCGGCTGTCATTCGTGGATCTTTGACAGTTGTTAAAGGTCGTCAGAAGCCCGAAATTCTGACTGATTTAGTCTTACCAAGGAGTTGTGGAGGTCAGCTAATCAGTCGCTCCGGTATTCAGCTGCAACCGGTTAGATTGGAAGCCGACCCCAACATAGTAGGAGAAAGGCTAGGCAGATTGTTTTAAGTGACTCATTCAAATATTGTAAATCAAATCAAACCAAATATGTTTATTTGTCAGAATATGGTACAATAGATGTTATAATCATGGTTCCAGCATATCCTGCCATAATATGGCGTACAAATATTGTAGCTACATAATTATGCTTGTCAATACCATGCTAACAATATTTGAATTCGGCCTATTAACAAAACACGCACGTTCACATAAAGCTACAGTCACACAGTTCAGTTCAGTGTAGTCTGAGCTTACTAATTACAATAATAGCTACACATTATTCCACAACATGAACAAAATAAACACTCTTACATAATTAGTGTATGTGCGTGCCAAAGATATTTATGAGCTAAGTGTACTAGATGCGCCACTCTGTAATAATTAATGTGGTACTTAGTTTGCTCTGTTCATGCTCTTTGGTACCTACTTAGGTACGTACTGGTCACGGTTGTCGTGCATAGAGTTTTCTTTATTTGTTTGTTTATGTTGAATAGTTTTGAATTCAAGGCTCCCGCCGACAGGCGCAATGCGACGGTGTGACGTGAGTCTGTTAAAACAATTTTAAAAATTTTATAGAAAATGTCGCGTCGCGGAATGCTTTAAAGATGATTGCAATTGTTTTAATTTGATTTTAGGAGCTTCAGTTTTTTAATATTTAGTTACTAACTTTGTTTTACTCTGTTTAAGTATACTAACAAAAACATAATATCACAGTATCTGATTTAAACAAGTAAATAATAAAGGAAAACGTCCAGTATACGACAATGATAAACAACGGTTTTTTTATCACAGTAGTAGGAAAACTACAAGATCCCACAAAATCAAACAGCTTGTTTTAATTATATTCCATTTATTTATAAAAGCTGCTTAACCCGTTAGATGTTCGCCTATTAGAAGCCGTATATTTATAAGAGCTCAACGATTTTTACGGATATATTTATTGTCTTTTCGAGAGAATTTTTCTTATGAACTTATGGGGTTCATACGACATTTGAGAGGTTAAAGTTAGAAGACGTTTAACCATCACGAATATATGGTTAATAAGTCGCTAATCATAACTTAATTTTAAGCACCGTTTATAAATAAACTACTATGAAACCAGACACCGGTGCTGCTCATATTTCTCGTGGACTTGACACACACACACACCCACACACACCCACACACACATGCAAACATTTGCAAACAAATTCTACATGAGGTGATATTCAGAATAGCTCATCTAGCCTGTAACCCTTATACGTCGTTGGTAGCCAACCTAATATTTAATTCATAGCACTCGTCTGGCTTTACGTATTCCTAACTAAAAGATCTTTTAAAAGCATCGTTTAATAGTAATGGCGTACAAGGCTTAATAAGGTATGACTTAAAACTTGCATGTGTATGTGATTATAAAGTGATGAAGAGGTTTAAGAAGCAGATTATTGGTTTTAAAAATGGAATACAATTTATCAGCTGTTTTAAAATACATTTTTTTTTGTTTATGGCTACTCGCAGTTCAACCATAGGGTTGTCTACTGCTTAACCGGGCTTGTCCGTGGATGCCACAATGTAATTGCAGCTCCAGCCAGGGCTTTCAAATGCTACACCGTATCGATGTTTAAATGAACGTATGACGTATCTTGGGTAGTAACATTCTGTATTCACTTAGCTGAATGGCCAATGTTCTTACCTTGGCTAGGCAGTCACTCCAGGTAAAATACTGGTATTCAGCTGAAGCCGGTTAGACTGGAAGCCAACTCTAACATAGTTGGGAAAAGGCAAGGCAGATTGACGTGATACTCGAATGGATAAATGAAATGAATGATGTCTTATGTGCATTTAGTCATTTTTACATATAAGGGCAAATTTTACCAATGATACTGAACGCGAGCACATCTTAAACGCGTTAATGAGCTGTCAGAATCAATGTACAGAAGCCAGCACATCAAGTTACCACAATCTGTCAAATTTCTTTGATAGTATTTCATCTTTGTTGCAAAGACGTAAGGTTCATTTTTAATTGAGAAAATTCGACAGTTAGGGATAGCTTGATGTGCTGGCGTCTGTACCATAGATCTGACAGTGACAGCTCTTAAACGGCGTTTATGGGCTGATCGGTGAAATTAGCCCTACGTGTTATCTAGTGGAAACAGCCATTGGAATGATTGAACGAACGAGCTTGTTGCAAGGTCATATAAGCAATTCTATTACCATTTTGTAAAGCAAAATCGTACTTCATTAGAAATATGTGGTTCTACAATCGATATTGCGTAAAAAACCGATTCTGGTCTGACCTTGACTGGTGTTTCCACTGCCCATCCGTTTCTGTAACCTTGACATTTGGTCTTTCTAGCACGCCTTATTATTATTCCATATGGTAATCAGATGTCTGGTTTATGGTAGAATGTCATCATCTGTTTGGTAACTGAATCATTAAGTTCTGGTTTTCAACTTTATAAAGAAAAACCGGCTAAGTGCGAGTCGGACGCGCACACCGAGGGTTCCGTACAAACCGTAGGTATATAATTAAAAGTTCACCCATCACGACAATCGAGTCATAGTTATGGTATTTTTATATTTTGAAAAAAAATGTTTTTTTGTTTATTGTATGATGTAACTAAAAATTTACGGTTTTCGCAATTTAAGTAAGTATTTAATAAGACGTCACTTCGTACCAAATTTAAAGATTCTAAGTTCACGGGAAGTACCCTGTAGGTTTTGATTCCCGTGAGAGTTTCAAAAATTTGCGGCAATTTGCGGCATAAACGGCTGTATCTTTTGATTGCTTTGGCTTAGAAGTTTGATTTTATTAGAGCTCCAAGGGACAGTAGACTTGAGTATTAGATATAATTATCGGGTCCGTGGCTTACGCCCCCAGTGGTCGACGCACCTGTGGCCGACGCCCCCGATTCGATTAATTTAATTCAAAGCAATTTTTGATCAGATGTACTGTCAGGCACATAGATAGACATAATACCTATTCATACTTCCTTATTGTTTTCAATTTTGTGGACAAAAAGATGGACTTTTTATTGTTACCGATAACTGGTTTAGCTCATCGAGTTGACGAGATGGTTGCAGTTGAAAGATAAAAATTCCATAAGGTAATTTGTTATAAATGTATATTAACAACATTCACTAACATTTTATATGAAGTCTTTTTGACTTTTTGGATGTTTGTACCTAATAAATATGCTTTTAATGGGGGAAAAGGTGTGTAAGGACAAGGTTAAGTGGCGATTTATTCTCTCTGCTATTTGATAGATAACTTTTTTTAGCCAGGAAAAATACTTTAATATAGTATGGTGAAACATTTTTCTCATTTACTGTACTAAGTGAAAAAGCACAAAAAAAAGAGATATTAAATTAATCGAATCGGGGGCGTCGGCCACAGGTGCGTCGACCACTGGGGGCGTAAGCCACGGACCCTAATTATCAGTTTGATACCTCCACGCGTTCCTGAGAAAAACGGTCTTGACAGACGGACGGACGGACAGACGGACAACAAAGTGATCCTATAAGGGTTCCGTTTTTTTCTTTTGAGGTACGAAACCCTAAAAAAGCAGAAATAGGTGCTTCATTTTGGGCATAGTCACAATACTTAGGATGTTTTCGATAACATAAGTATTGTGTCGCAGATAATTATGTTAATGAAAGACTAGCTGCTGCTTGCGGCTTCGCCCGCGTGGATGTCGGAAATTACCCCAAGGGAACGTACTACCGGGATAAAAAGTATCCTATGTGTTAATTCAGGTCATAAACTACCTCTGTGCCAAATTTCATCCAGATCCGTTCAGCCGTTTGAGCGCGAAGGACGGACAACCCTAAAAACTCACACTCTCACAAACTTTCGCCTCTATAATATTAGTGTGATGGTATAGCTAGAAACAGAGTGAATACCGAGATGATTACTAATAGTATGGAAGAAAATGACACGTTGCGCCAACCCCAAATAAATTAGGATAAGTTCAAGAGATGCTGATGAACTTTTGTTATACAGAGCGATCTACGTTTTGACCTAATTATTTATCTGAAAAAAGTTACATACGTACAGCCAAAAGGTTTAATTTTTTCAAATGCCAAAACTGCTTCTTCGACATTAAAAGTTTCAATTTTTAGTTTCCAGAATGCACTTTTATTTGCAAAAATTTCGGACTTGATTATCGATATGGAAGAAAACTGGATTATAGTTTGTATTTATAACAAATACTCGTTGAAATTGGTTGTCTTAGGAAATAAGAACCAACAATGCGGAGACATGTGACATCTAGCAATCCGCACAGGGCCAGGGTGGTGAATTACGGCTCACTCCTCTCTTTAAACATAAGAATCAAAAGTTCGAAGACATGTGATATCTAGCAGCCCGCACAGGGCCCGCGTGGTAAATTACGGCCCATCACCTCTCACAGACAGGAAGCCTGTGTCCCAACAGGGGGAACATTTTAGGCTGATTATGCTTTTCCTTTTACTATTGGTTTTGTAAATAAGTAGATACAAATTAATGCCTTTGTGATCATAACGCTACGATGCGCAGAAATGCTGTGCACCCAGTATACTGGGTGTAACCGAAAGGGTACATACAAAAGCATATGCTACAGACCACCAAACTGAACAACTTTTACAACGGGACCAACTCAGAAATCGCAAAAAAAATCAGCTGTTCTATACATTTTTGGTCACGTGACTCGTCGAAATGTCAGGAACAGCAGATTTTTTTTTCACGATTTCGGAGTTGGTCCCGTATACACCCTGTACACAGAATTCCAAACAATTTCTCCTACAATTTACATAACGTTACCAGCATTTATACTAGGTATTTAGTAGGTAAATAGTTTTAAGACACACGGCAATAATATTTATGCAGAGTTCGGCTCTAATCGTTCTTTAACAAGCCTGTTTGTGTAATTATGATATTTAGTAGAAAATGGCAAATGTCGTCAGGTTTTAAAATACATCTCAATGTCATTATGACAAATGTCTAGGAATGAGCCTCGACAACTTAGATATTTAAATCTTTGTGAATATTATGCTAAAGAATTGAAAACTTGGGAACGACCACCACATCTCAAAGCTGTATTATTTTAATATTACTTCATAGTGGGATAGAGATGATACGTCCTGTATAACTCCGTCACTCCGATGCCGCAACTTGTAGCAATTACTTTTTCTCAAAAATATTCAAAGTACATTTTTTACTACGTTCATATTTTATTATAATTATGATGATAATCACTTGCTTAAAAAACGGCAAAGGAAAGTATCGTGAGGAAACCACATGCTTTTTTTTTAAAGGCTTGGAAATCATCCTATGACTTCTCCCGCTCTGGATGGAGCGGAAGAATGTCAGACTATTACTGACTAAAACCCATCCATGATCCTTCCGTAGCCCTTTATGTTTAGGGGTAGCGGTAACCCTTTCGGACAATCCCGCTTAACCACATGCCTGAGAGATATATTATTTCACAACAGCATGTGAAGCAAAGTCAGAGGCCCATGAGCAGCATAAAAACTCTGTCACCAGGTTAGTCATTAAAAACACGAAAAGAAGAAGACAAAGTAAACAATACACAAACTATAGTAGATAAATTAAAGTAAGGCTTAAAAGTGACTAAAAGTGAAATATCGTTCTTCACTTGTCAGTCGATTAACTCGAATTCAATTCAGAATTTATTTGATTTATAGCCTTGGGCCTAATTCATCTGTCAGAACCGTACTAATAATGATTAATTAATTTATTATGAATATGCGTTGAACACGCAAGGTCATTAAGTGATTAACAAAATCTTATATTTGATTTTTCTGACACAAAATGTGAGCTACTAAAGACAGCTAAAGGCTCTATTTTATTTCACAGCTTGATTAAAAGAAGTAAACAAGCGTAATGCATTATTGACCCCCATGTTTTTTAACAATAAAACAAACTTTTATCACTTGAAAATTGAGACTATGCTAGATGGCTCTGTTTTATATTGCACTAGCTTCCGCTCGCGGCTTTGCCCGCATAATATGTCAACCAATTATATTTATAAACCTTCCTCTCCAATCACTCTATCTATTAAAAAAAACCGCATCAAAATCCGTTGCGTAGTTTTAAAGATTTAAGCACAGAACAGATACTTACAGAACAGATAGGACAGAGAAAGCGACTTTGTTTTATACAATGTAGTGATTAGTACTTATACAGAAACAGGAATTTCACTCCAACTTCGTTTTCCCGCGTCACCTCCCAACTATTTTAAAAAGAAAGAAAGACCTAATGAATGCATTATGTGTATGCTTAAACTAAACAAAAAAAGCTATTTAGATCATTTAGTTGGGTGGTAACGCAACGCTTTGCCTTTAGTGCCCGTTTTCCCTTAGCCCTCAAATTGGCAAATTATCCAAGAATTTTATTCCGGTCTAACCGTTCTTGAAATACATAATAGAGTTACGTGACTTTGACACGCACTTGACCATTTTTTATTAACTGCTTCGACTTATCTCTCTACATTATGACATTGACAGACGCAATAGAAAGGCAACTGGCGTGTTTGTGTTAGTAACGCAATTATTAGATACTAGCTTCTGCCCGCGGCTTCGCCCGCGTGGATGTCGAAATTATTCCACAGGACCGTACTACCGGGATAAAAAGTATCCCATGTGTTATTCCAGGTCAGACACTACCTCTGTGTCAAATTTCATACAGATTCGATCTGCCGTTTGAGCGTGAAGGACGGACAAACAAACAAACTCACACACACACACTCAAAAACCGCCTTTATAAGATTAGTGTGATTAGGACCACCAATGTGAGCCGTGCGTGCAAAAGTTTTAACGAACTGTCTTGTGAACATGACTTGGATATACCAGTGAAAAGCCTCTTTACGGCCCAAAGACGACCCATTGACCCGGAAAAATTATTAAATGATTTTTAGTTTTAATAAGTCGATCGTTCACTCTTTATTATTTCCTTTTTTTAAAGGTGGAAAATTATAAAATGATGTGTGTGGGGAAACGGAAGGAAGGGAGTGTCAGACTTTTACTGACTACAACTCATCCATGTTCATTCCCTAAGCCTAGGTGTTCCGGGGCAGCGGTTACTCTTTCGGACAGTCCCGCTGACCTGGTAGGCATCGGCCCTGACGGGCCTCTTCACTTAAGCTGACATCTCTTTGAGAATATATTTTATTCCCTAATTTATGTTTTAGGTATTTTATACCGTCCTTTTTTTTACTAGTGGAGTGGTGGGCTTTATGTTTAGATAGTTATTCATTGTATTTAATATGCCTAAAGCTATTATATACGATTTCTTATATAAGTTTCTATCAGTTAATTTATCTCTAAACTCTATAGTTGCTACCAAATGAGTTTACTTTTGACAGCACTTTGACATTGACGCTCTAGTAATGAACTTTATCTGTCACTCTGACGCGCGAATGTGACAGCTCACGTCTTTTGTTTTTTCGCACTAGTGTAGTCATCTTTTTTTGTCGTTTGTTTTGTGTTAATGCAATTTTTTATTATTTGGTATACAGGGTTATTTGTAAAACACCAGAAACCTCTTAAGAGGTCATTGTACTCATCATTATGAACAACTTTTATTATGGGACCAAACATGAAATCGCAAAAAAAAAATCAGCTGTTCCCTACATTTTGACGAGTTATTTGAACATAAATGTAGGGAACAGCTGATATTTTTTTCGCGATTTTAAGGTTTTTTCCCATAGTAAAAGTTGTTCATAATGATGAGTACAATGACCTCTTAAGAGGTTTCTGGTGTTTTACAAATAATCCTGTATAATTTTTAAATGATAGACTTTGCTGCATGAATACTGTAGAGCAAATTGAATTTTAGGTACAAACGCCAGCACATCAAGCTATCAATAATTCCCAATTGAACAAGAACCTTATTCTTTTTTAAACAAAGATGGAAATCTATCGAAGTTTGATAAATTAGGATAGCAATGAACCTAAAATAGTCATGCAATATTTCGATACCCTTTATACTTTATTAAATTAAGTTGAAGTTAAATTAAGTGAGTTTAAGTGCTGATTTCACCAATTAAATTGAACGCGATCAGCACATAAACCGCGTTTAAGAGCTGAAAGTGTCATTATTTTGACACTGACAGCCCGTGAAATCAATCCTAAAAGTCAGCAACGTACGTCATCTAACACGAAAGCGCATAACTAATGGTACGCTTCCCCAGGATGTTCAAGAGTAATAGACAGATTGCTACTGAGGTATGTTATCTAGCAATGATTGGTTGAAACATTAAGTATAGGTTGGTGTGAGAGGATGCCGTTAAAAACGGACTTTATTACCTATTTAGCTATATGATTGATAAGTTAGATGTACTCTTGTTGCATTTTTTAAGATGTCATGCTGACAAACGAGCACACAAGAGATCAACTAGTGTAACGCCTTTCGACCAGAAATGTGCTATCCAGCTATGCTGCGAGGATGTGAAAGCTAAGCTACGAAACTATGTGACCGTTTCCACTAATGCTAAGCTATGTAGCGCACTAGTAAGATGCGCTATGAAAGAATTTGTCCTATGAAGAGGCGAGGCGAGGGAGATGCGCAGGTCAGTACAGGGACGGTAGGGAAGACTGTAAAAATCTCATCGTGAAAATAAATAAATAAATCATTTCCATGGACATTCCACACAACGCCATATAGTCCCAAGCTAAGCAACCTAATGCTTGTGTTATGGTAACGAGATGGCTGATAAGCTACTTATATACAGTTTTTTTTGTAAATACATACATACTATAGATAGAAAAAACACCCAGACCCGGAACAAATACTTGCAGGTCGTACAAATATTTGTTCCGTGCGGGAATCGAACCCGCGACATGCTGCGCAGCAGGTCAATCGCTCAACCACTGCGCCAAACGTGTCAAAATGTAGGTGAAGTGAGTTTAAAGTGAGCTGTCAATAGTGTCAATTCCTAGCATTAGGTGGAATGACATCTCACTTCACGTTCCCTTCATCAAAGTGATCACGGTGAGATTTTTATAGAATCGAACGGCTGCACTTTATACAGAGTTGATATGACAGAGGGGCATTAAATTACACTACGTATACTATACGTGTTTAGTATTAACTAGGTACGGTTTAAAAATAAAAAGCACCAAAAATGAGGTTTTTATTTTTTCAAACAAAATAAATAGCTTACAAATCAGAGTAAAACGCAACCACCCTATGTAAATAAAATCTGACCTTGTAACGCAGCGGCACCATCATCACCATACATCGTGTTCAAACGGGGCAAAAACTTAAAAAAACATTTGCGACTAAACTACTGCTCCTTTTTAATTGATTTTCGGTACAGAGCTTGAAAATGGTCCCTAGTATAAGCTGTTTAAAGGAAAGCCCCTCTGTCGTATCAACTCTGTACCTATAGCAGTATGAGCGATGGCCATTTTGCGTGGATGTGACGCATATTTCTCCCAACTTGTTTTTTTTTTACTGCGTTATGCTTGCCGCAAATAAACGTACTATTATCTTTTTTTCTATTATTTTAATTTTACTTCAGTGTGAGAATCAGACGGAGCTATGCAGAGCGTATAGCTCTATCTCTGTCCCACAGGAAGAAATATTAATATAATATGCTATAAGAGATAGTGATTAGCTCCCTGTATGATGTTAATACTGATTGTAGTTCTGTAAATACATAATGGTCGCTAATCATATCAAGAGACGTAAGAAAAAAAAAATTTCGCTGACTACCTTAGTGCATTCGAGTTTAAATTATACTATCGTGTATGATCATCAACTCCGACTAGAATGTACCTAACAGTTCGCTGATAAATTCTTAGGAAAACATAACCATCCATTGAAATTCTAGTCCAACTTATCTAATACATCTGTATCTTTTATCCTGTTCATGAAAGTTATCACGCGATCAAATATGCATATCTAAGTAATATTCTTCAACGACTAAACTTTTACACTTCCGGCCAATTAAAGGGGAATTCAATAGATTGCACACTTTTCCACAAGTCTTGTATTCTACACTTGATAGAGATAAAACAAGCTTGTTTAATATACTGAGCTTTCTACATGTTGGGTGGATTAGCAAGCAAATCGTGTAACCAGTGAAAGTGCTTTGATGGTGTTAAGGTTAAGTTTAGCTTGGATTTTGGTACGTAGGGTTTTGAAAGTGGCTCGTGGCTAAGTAATAACAGCTGCACGGATCGATCCATCAGGTTAAGCTACGCTTGCCAGGGTTACTCCGTGGATGGGTACCTCCCGAGACTCTTCCGTGCTCGAAAAGCTCGTTAGGCAGTTGGTCTCGGCTGTCATTCGTGGATCTTTGACAGTCGTTGCGGGTCGTCAGAAGCCCGAAAGTCTGACAGCCAGTCTTACCAAAGGGTATTGTATTACCCAGTTACTGAGTGGGTTGTGGAGGTCAGATAGGTAGTCGCTCTATGTAAAATACTGGTATTCAGCTGCACCTGTTTAGACTAGAAGTGAACCGTAACATAGTTGGGAAAAGGCTGGGCAGATTCACTATAGATACATGCATAAAACTTAACAAACTTAATACAATCTAGTCTAGATTGTTGTATGTCTTCGAATAAGTGAAGAATGCAGCAAGATTCTATATTTTTATTTTCGTAGATTCTCGGACGAAGCATAAATACAGAAAAATATTAACAAGTTACCCAGGTGCTCGTGTAACAAGTTAGTTCGTGAAACTATAATGTATGGCTCTCCAGAGTACATTACTCACACGGAACAGAAAGGTTTCTTCTGAACTTTTTTGAAAGAGACTTTTCTCACCTGGTTTTGTGATTTTTTAATTATGCGAGTAGTTTGTTGCAGATTATTAAAAGATTTAAAAAAAATGCTGCTAAAATATAAATAATCTCAAGTTTTAAAAGCGTTATTTCTTTACTGATTTTTTTTTTTGAGGGTGGGTAATCGTCAAATTACTCCTCCCGCTCTAGGTGGAAGGGAGTGTCAGACTCTTACTGACTAAAACCCATCCATGTTCTTTCCTTAGCCCTTTATGTTCCGGGGTAGCGGTAACTCTTCCGAACAATCCAACGTATATTTTATGTAGACCGGATATGATATATATACCTAAATTCTGTCAAACTGTCAAATTTTCCCAATTAGAAATTAACCTTACACTTTTGTAATAAAGTTGAAAAAACTATCAATGATATTTGAGAGATCGGGGAAACTTGATATGCTGGCTTCTGTACATCGACATTCTCATGCAAGGGTTGAGCAATCCCACACAAAACATACCTGAATTTCCTTGAATTTTTAATGCATTAGTAATAACATTGAAATGAACGAACGTCTGATACATCTAGTCGAAGTACCTACCTACAATAATGCAAACACTGCCGTGCAATTTAAATACAATTACGTATCAAGAAGGCGGGACGCTCTCACAGAAAACCCCGTATTTTCCAACAATGAGCGGCTGTTACGAAGCGGTACACTGCAGTGCATTGAAAGTACAAGTGTAGCACTGGAGTGTAATGCGTGTGTAATGTCGTGCACCGCAGGGCGTGACCGACGTGGTTTGAGTTTGACAAGCTTGGCGTTAAGTTAGTGCTACTGTTATATTACTGTCACCTGAGCATTGTGGTCGTGCAAAATATATGAATCAAAGTATAGGGTACCTACTCATTTTGCTCAGTTATTTTTTTGTGCGTCACGTAGGTTTTCGTAGTTATAAATAACTACACTACACATCACATTTTAATGTTAATTACGTTTTTAAGTGGCCTTGCCTCACGTGGCGCTATATTGCACTTCACTGGCATTTTGACCTACCTTAATATTAAAATGTTTATTAATATTAGTCAAGAATAACGACACAACATGCCTTATTATTTTATCTTCATCTTAACTATTATTACGTTGACCGAGATACCAACCGTTTACAAAATAGTAACAATCATCTAACACTTTTGAGATAAAAGTGTTCGTAATGGCCCGATTAAATTAAATTATACAAATTTGGACTGGCTGGTTTTTAAAAACATGTTGAAAGTTACCAAACATACTATAATTACGACATCTTTGACAGCCCTATAGAACAACATACAAACGGTTGTGTAAACTGTGAAATGTTTACCATTAATGTGGCCGAAAGTGTACACGGAACGTGTGATAATATTTCTTTAATTGCAGTGCAATTATTTTGTCCGCAAGTTTTCCGGTTCTTCGCGGTCATAGTTTGATGATGGTGATTTGAAACCGTTTTGTTAATTAAATGGTTTATATCTAGACTTTCTTTAGTAGGTAATACTATGATGTTAATAGAGTTCTAAGTTTTGCCCGCAGCTTTGCTCGCGTTAATTTAGAATTTGACAATCAATTCGGGTTGTACTATGCATGTAAAAAAATAATTCAATCATGATTCGAAAAACGCCATCTATTATCATAAGAACGTTATTATAGTTTTCCTCGGAAAGAGTACTTTTTGCGGGATAAAAGGTACTCCATGTCCGATTCTGTACACTTAACAACGTATATGCAAAATTTAAGGATGATTGGTTCAGTGGTTTAGGCGTGAAAAGGTAACAAACAAACGTACTTTCGCATTCATAATAATATGGTTAGGATGAACTTAGGGAAGGAAATGCTTCTTTTGTATGCAGTTTAGTTCAAGCAACCAGTGTTATTGTTCGAAGTAGTTCCTGGTACATAAGTAATGCGTAGATTATACTGCAGTGCTACTGAATAATAGATATATACTTCAGGCCAATGACCTTCATTAAACTTTATTGTGAATGATATGAATATTATGCTTATTATTTTGATTTAGCTCCGGAAGCAGATTATTTATGAAATATAATTAATTTTTGTTGATAGCCTGGTGTGTAACCTGGGGCCTAAATAATATACTTAACATATAAATAATATAGATATAGATAATGCCGCGCTTCTTTTTTTTTACAAAATTAACTTTTTTGACAGGTACTTTTCAACAAAACTTGTAAAATGTAATAGTATTGCCTATTGTTTGATTAAATTTAAAAAAGAGGTTTATATTAAACCAGGCGTTCCTAAATGAACCATAAATTAATCATCATAATTCTTCATGAACTTACTCCAAAGTCAGTGGTGACCCAGTGGTATCGAACCCGATTTACGAGTTGTAGGTCCTTGGTTCGAACCTAAGCATGCGCTTTACATTGTGTAAATAATTTTATCACCACTTCTCTCAAAACGGGTAACCCATTAGATGTCCGCCTATTAGAAGCCGTTTGCTTATAAGAGCTCAACGATTTATACGGTTATATTAGTTTTTATTTCGATAGAATTTTTCTAATGACACATCATACGACATTTGAGAGACATGTGACATCCCCCAACCTACTTGGTCGGTTTACCCAGTTACTGGCTTATGGACATCTGATAGGCAGACGCTGTCGATGGTCGCTCCATCTAAAATATAACACTAACGTTACCAACATAGTTGACAAAAGATTTAGTGCCAATTCCATTGGTTAAATTGGTACTAAGTCTTAAGAAACTGAACGCGATCAGCACATCTAAACCGCGTACAAGACCTGTCAGTGTCAATCTTCTACAGAAATTAATTAAACTTCAGCCTTAAACGGATAAGCGGGATTGTCCGAGAGGGTTACCGCTACCCCGGAACATAAACGGCTCAGGAAGGAACATGGATGGGTTTTAGTCAGTAAGAGTCTGACACTCCCTTCCGCTCCACCCAGAGCGGGAGCAGTCATTGGACGATTTCCCACCCTGAAAAAAAAGGCCTTAAACGGAGTTCATGTGCTTGTCGCGTTCAGTTACATTGATGATATTCGCCCTTAGAAGATGATGAATTAAAGCTTGAAATAATTGTAATGATGGAGAGAAGCGGCTTCTGACACTAAGTACATAAAATAATTTATTGAATATTTTAAGTGAAAGCCATGTTAAGTGCACTAGCCTAATGGTCGAGAGGTGCCAGCTGTGGCAAGTGGTTGGGAGAGTGGCTACCCATGGTGCTTATCAACACGTTTGGTACGGAGTGGTGATCACAGTTCATTATGCATGTCTCTTTATTAGTAACTAGCTTCTGACAGCGTCTTCGCCCGCGTTGATGTCGGAACTTATCCCACGGGAACGTACAAAAAGTATCTTATGTGTAAATCCAGGTTATAAACTACCTGAGTGACAAATTTCATCCAAATCCATACAGAAGTTTTTCCGTGAAAGAGTAACAAACATCCACACATCCATTCATCCTCACAAACTTTCACGTTTTGACACTGATAACTGAATTAATTATTATTTATGATTTAATCCTTAAAATTCCCAAATTCTTAAATCTACTGTAGCTTATTCTATACTAGTGACCTGCCCAGGCTTCGCACGGGTGCAATGTTGTTACTATCGCGTGGGTGAAACCGCGGGAGAAAACTAGTTAAACAATACGCATTAACCTTCCTCTTGAATCACTTTCTATGATGAAAACAGCATTAAAATCCGTTGCGTAGTTTAAAAGATCTAAGTACAGAGGGACAGGCGGCGGGGAGTGACTTTGTTTTATATTATACTATGTAGAGATTTTAAATTACCATAATTATAATCAATGGGTTACCGCTACCCCGGAACACAAAGAGCTAAGGAAGGAAGATGGATGGGTTTTAATCAGTAAGAGTCTGACACTTCCTTCCGCTGCACCCAGAGCGGGAGAAGTCATTGGATGATTTCGGACCCTCAAAAAAAACCGGCCTCTACTAAAATGTGATATAATCTAAAACATGCATGGTATATTAAACAAGTTGTTAAAGTACAGTTTTATTGATTTTATAAACAAATAAATGACTCATTATGATTACGGGTTACGGTTGCAATAATAATGTTATTGTTACAATAGCTTGATAAGTGATTGCGTGGTTGTACTCGTAATTTAATTATTCATAATATGCATTATGTATAAAGCTTTGTTGGTTTCAGTGCACGAAGTGTTCCCGGGCGTTTGAATTGAACGCGATGCGAAATGTCATTAGTGACATTAACAGGGGGCCTAGACCAAGTTACATTTGCATTAACGATACCGAAATTAGATAAATCCGAAGCCACGTGATCAGTCGTTTTCGATCGCTAAGTGCAAGATAATGTCAAATTGTGTAACGAAACTCGATCAATATTCTCATACAAATGCGTTGACAAGTGGCGTTCTTGACAATCGGAATCGCTGAGATAACAAATGGTTCGACTTTTGAAAATATTCGAAATCAAATCGACACAGAGCGATTTACACTTGTATGAAATGATGACCGGAAATTAGGATAGGCTTTTTCCTCAGGGTCAATTTCCACTGAAAGAGCAGCGGCGCGCAGCGGTCGCAAGAGCACGTGACTGAGCGCGACGCTGCAAGGGCCAGTGCCGCTAGAAGGCTCGTGTAGCCTCGCGGCGCCGCGCTAGTCGCTACCCCTCCTTTGTCTTCAAATGACTATGAACTTTTAAATCACGTAGATTAAATTCAAAATTATTTGTAATATTTTGCCTCAAAAAGCCGCTGCCGGCCGCTGCTCTTTCAGTGGAAATTGGACGTAATAGCCCTAATTTTCATCAATTAAAGAATTAGGGTTGAATACAAACTATAAAGAAAATCTCACCGTGAAATCTCAGGTGAAGTGTACTGTCAAACAAAATGGCGCTCGCTTCTAAATTTTCACGATGATAGTTTGATAGGGTTATTGTAAACTCGCCATAATGAAAATTTGCCACAAGTAAAAATTATAGTAAACTTGCCACAGTGACAAAATAATTCACAACAGGTTTAGTAAACTCGTCACAGGTAGGTCAAACTTGTTTTGGATGTACCGACAGTAAAACGATATTCGTTCAACATTATTGTTTAGTAAAAGTAATGTAGTTTCCGAATAAAGAAAAAGAAGAAAACTGTATCAAAAAATATGATCCATGGGCTTCGAAGTCCATGGGCCATGTGGCCATGGCCATTAAACACTACTACTTCGTTTGCTTTCGGTACTTTTAAAGCTGTGGCAAGTTTTCGTGAGACAGATAAGACTGTGGTGAGTTTACTTTTATTTTTACTTGTGGCATATTTTCATTATGGCGAGTTTAAAATAACCCGTTTGATAGTATATACCAATACCTACATAATCTGAAGATATTGACGTGACGTAACACTGAGTTTTATTTTAATTCGAAGAAAAAGATAAATGAGGTTCCAATTTCAACGCGAACCACAGGATATTACAACATTAATAAACCATAAAACGTTGAGCAAGTAAGCGTTGAAGGATATAAAAGACATAAAATTTGTTTCGCAGAAGATTGCATTGCTTCTCAAGTGATTTAAGTAAGTATCTATATTATTTTGAAATTAATTACTCTGGTAGGTAATAATGTTTAGTGCAAGAATTTTGATATTTTCAAAACGTTTTTTTGGTTAATTCGCACGAATTTACTTATCGGGTGCAGTTAATTTATGTGTGGGTGAATTGACAACTTCTAACATATGTACTACGTATTAGGTAATTCCTTGAACATGGACTAACTTGTTAGTATAGTGGTTGCAAGGGGTACTGCTGAACATGAGGTCCTGAGTTCAAATTCCGGGTCGGGCAAAGAGTAATTGGGATTTTCACCTGGAATTTCCTAGTAGCAGCCCGGGGTCTGCATTTGGGTCCGGTTGATGGCCACAGGCTCGCCCCCTAAGACATGGGACTCAAACAACTGGCTAAATGTGTGTGTAGGTACTGTAGAGCCTAGATGTATCTTGCTGGTTGGTTAGAAAATAAACTGCCTGCATTCGATCTTTGAAAATGATTTAAATAGTTAGATAGATTTTTGTAAAAGAAATGGAAATGAACTTTGACATTAGGTGTGCGACATGAAATACATATACGTATCCTTGAAGAAATGTTTATAAGCTGTTAAAAAATTAAGTCTAAGAATTTCGTGACAGCATTGTACTCATCGATAAGAACAATTTTTACTATGGTCCCTGAAATCGCGAAAAATATATGACCTATTCCATACATTTATGCACATGTAATTCAATAAAATGTATGGCAGCTCATCTTTTTTTCTATCTAAATCTAATAGTTTTCTAGTATTTGCATATTATCAAATCCCTCCATAAGTCATACTGGCGAGCACTCCTCTGTGTAGTCAAGTATGAGAGACCTCTCGGACTTTAATCTTAAGGCGCACCTCGGCTTAGCCCCTTGGGGAAACAGGCGTAATGTTATGCGTGTGTGTGTGTACACCGAATTGCCTCAGGATTTCTAGACAAAATAGAGCCTGTTTAGCAATTTCCCTATTGTATACTAAATGTCAAGTGTTGATATAGTTGTGAGTCCTCCGAGACTTAATTAAGGAACAAGAGGCATCATATTTCATCTCTCTCCCTGAGGGAATCGTCTTTTAATTAGACAGGAAAAATAAACTTAGAAGAATATTAGAAACCGACTGTATATGAAACATGAACAAACATTTTTCTGTTTTATATGAGATCCAAAGAAAAGTTTATATCATTCTAGCTATTTAAAAAAAAAAGTATTTATATTCAGGCATTCTGATTCAACTGTTACAAACACCAAAGCAAGATCCGTTTTTTTTACGAAATATGCAAATCAAAAGCAATTACTTAAATAGTTTAATGACTCTGTGAGCGTAATCAGATTTCACTTTCATTCATCATTCAAATGAGTGATCATGAATAATTTTACAAAGGTGGACCTGCTCCTCACGACATCCCACCTTTCATTCCCTTTAAAAAAACCAATTCACTTAACGAATATCGGCCCCTATATTAACCTTCATCCTACTAAAGGGATAAACAGACTGGAGGCGATCGACAACATCGACTGCTAAGACCAAGCCAATAAGGCGCATGGTTGCCGTATCAACGGTATTGTCCGAAAGGGTAACCGCTGCCCCGGAACACAAACGGCTAAGGAAGGAACATGGATGAGTTTTAGTCAGTAAAAGTCTGACACTCCCTTCCACTCCACCCAGAGGGAGAGGTCATTTGATGATTTCCCTCAATAAACAAAATAATAAAATTCGACCGAAGTTGGCTGTTCCCATTCGACGGTGTGGACTTCACTAATAAAAGTCATTCGTTCATTCGTTGGCCTTCACATCCATATTGTCTGGCTATCGGTCTATCTGTTTGGCTGTTACCATTTAACGCCTTGACGGCTGGACGGATTTCGATCATTTTCCCGGTAGTATCTTCCAGTGGATTAATTTTTGACAGCTACGCGAATAACTACTGACATAATTGTTATTGTAAGTAACTTCAATGACATTTATTTTTTATGTTTATTAATTTCCCTAAATGGACAATGCATTTTATAATTTGTACGCCGGAAACGGTAGAATATAATGGAGTTGACTATGTACTACAATATTCTTACAAATAAAAGGATTATTATTATATGAAAACTTGTGTTGAATATATTTCTGTTTCACACTGACTGGTCAACGCAAATGGTGCGCGGGCGATCGCCCGCAGTCTGGATCGACCTTAAAAGGCATAGGCAAAACAATTGCACTGCCCACTAACGCCCTCTGTACACGGCTTTACGGCTCGGAATAACCGGATCTCAGTAATGTGGTGTCGCAACAACGTTCAAGGACGCGCACTGACCGCCGCGGCCGGCGAGCGCTTTCACTATCAGTGGTTCACGCACGAAGTAATTGGATTATTATTGACTAAGACCATAGTTGTAAGAATGACTAGAAGATGGACTGGTATTCAAATTATGGGTTTATTACAGCATAATTGATGGGTGATGGCCACGAGTGTTTGGAGGTCTTTTGGTGTTAACATGTGTATGAAGTAACACTTAAGTAATTCAAACTCAAAACTCAATAGCATTTATTTCAAATAATCCAATTATAGGCACTTTTGAATTGTCAATGGGTCGGTCAGTCAGAAAAATGGAACTATATAATTTTTTTCATGTGTTACAAGGCGAGATGTGATTGAGTACTTGGGCGTGGACCAGGAATCCTATTTGGAAATCAGTATTTGAGCAACAATATTTTTTTAACTTACCTAATAAGTTATGATGAAGTTTAATTGATTTTACGGTAGTATTATGACTGCTTCGATGGTTTAGTGGTCGCAGGCGTTACTGCTGAGCAAGCGGTCCTGGGTGATATTTACCTACTACATGTCACAAGTATCCTCTTTATAAACGTTAGCAGCTTGCTCCTTCACTGAATACAACATTTTAACTTCTTGTAAGCACGTTTTTAATAAAGAAATAATCTAATAAAGGGATTTAAATTTTCAATTTTCCAACTATGCGAGCCGTGAAAATGAGACAAGCGTTCTACACCCTCATTTCACCAGTAATGTTTAGGTCTCATGTAATTGGGGGCGAGTCTATTGCCATCAACAGGGCACAAATCCAGGTTGAGAAATTTCAGATGGAAAAATCTCAATAACAATTTGCGCAACTCGGGACTCGAACCACTAGAGACAATCGAGACGGTCAGTAAACTATGTTGTTTGTCTTTTAACGATTCTCATTTGTTCAATGTGGAATTCTGTAAAGAAAAACTACAATGTGTGAACAATTTCTAAACGCTAATGATTCAAGTTTATGTCCATTGATATTATGTAGTTTATGAGCTATAAAAAACGGGTCTTCTATCGCTGTCGTAAACATGACCTTACAGGTCAAACATTTTTACAATACAAAGATATTTAATGACAGTTATTAAACAACACCTTTTTTTCCCTGCTCTGGGTGGAGCGGAAGGGAGTGTCAGATTGTTACTGACTAAAACCCATCCATGTTCCGAAAATTTGAATTTTGCTGGCTACCTTCAAATTAAATTAAATCAAATCGTTTATTTGCGAGAAATACATTTTAAATAGGAAGATCTTACAGCCTATGAGTCACTGTATTGTGCCTAAGAGACTAACTAGTACCCGCATTGCTTATTAAGAAAATATTTTATTATTCACATTATTTAAATATTAATATTTTTCACCCTCTAGTTAGCACTGCAACAAAAACTTTTAGCACATTCTCTAAGTGCGTGTCACATATCTACATATAAATAAAAGTCTATAATTCTGTCCGCAGGATACGTTCGCTTTCACTATCACGCAAAAACTATACGTAATTGGATTTTTATGGTCCAACAGACTTGTACGCCTACTCGCCTCGCCTCGTCATATCTCTAATGACGATACCATTTGATTGAAAGGGAAACAGCCATAAAGTAATAAATACCGTATTCGTTACGATATTAATGGACGACTATGTAGACTATAGAAGTCAATCAATCTACCGAGTCTTTTCCCAACTATGTCGGGGTCGGCTTCCAGTCTAACCGGATGCAGCTAAATACCAGTATTTTACATGGAGCGAATAATACGATACCCCTTGGTCGAACGACTGTCAAAGATCCACGATTGACCGCGGGGCCAATGGCTTAACGTGCTTTCCGAGACATCGAGGAGTCTCGGTATGTAAAGATGGTCACACATCCACGGACTAACCCCAGCAAGCGTAGCTTAACCTGATAGATCGACACGTGTGACTGTTATTACTTAGCCACGAGCTCCGCAGCTGCTTACAGACCGGTTTGTAAAAAACAAACGAACGCAAATATTTGTTTTCTCAGTTTCGTGCATATAATTGATGATACCATCACAACCATGGAAACCATGAGAGGTTGCGAACAACACCTGACATCGATTATTGTACAAATATTCCATTCAGCCGTACCAAGGAAATTATTATTATGTGATTTATTACTTTTAAATCTAGAAAGTGTTGCCAAGCATCCGGTATAGTAAAATTGTAACGTAATCTGGAGTTATGCTAATTATTTGCATTATTTATTGCTTTATGATTTCTAAAATTGTTGATCGAACAATTCGTTATCTCAGCGATTCGGATTGTCAAGAACGACTAGACACTTGTCAACGCATTTGTATGGGAATATTGACATTGTTTCGCACTTAGCAATCGAAAACGTTGATCATGTGACATTTCCAAAGGTTATGCCAATACCATGCATTTCGAATTTATCTAATTTTATTATAGTTAATGAAATGTGAGTTTGTCTAGGCCCCCTGCACTATCATATCGAAGACCTTTGCGAGGAAAGCGCTAGCGCTATTGAAGTAGCCGAAGACTGGTCGAATTTATTTGAAAATATTTTTTTTTTGTAAATTTAGACGTTCAAAGTGCCTCTTAAAGCCTCAAGACGTGCTTGAGCACCTGCCAAAGCCACAAGCCATTAAAGCCACTAAAATTATATATTTTGGTTTTTCAGGGCTTATTAGTCGGTTGTTAGATAACTAACTTCAATGACTTCATATCTTAGAACCTCACGACTCCCAGTCGTGTTTAATCACCAAAGTAACGCCAAAAACAAATATAGAAAATAAACAAATTTAATTAATAGTTAAAAATAACAATCACGCGAACCATTCTAATTTTAGAGGTTGGATATTACCGATCAATCAAGAAACGATTAACATGAAAATAATTTGTAATAGTCTTCACTTTCTAAATTATTGGTATCTAACTAAAGTGCTCGCCATGCTAATTTGCAGCGGGCCTGCGGACGGTGGGTATTGGGTACCTCACCGTCCGATCAAGACCAGGGCCGTGCCGGGCGGCGCGTACATGTTCCACGCGCCTCAGAGAGATGTCAGCATATGAAGGGGCCTGTTAGGGCCGAAGCCTGCCGGGTAAGCGGGATTGTCCGAAAGGGTTACCGCTACCCCGGAACATAAAGGGAAGGAACATGAAGGAACTAAGGAAGGAACATGGATGGGTGACTAATCAGTAAAAGTCTGGTACTCTCTTCTGCTCCATCCAGAGCGGGAGGAGTCATTTAACGATTTCCCAACCTCAAAATAAGAAAACAAAATGCTAGTTTGCAATTACAGTGGTTCAAAAAATATTGGGAAAACTGCGTCCCTTTATCTTTCTTAATCTGTATTACAAATATTATTGTAACCCAATAACCGTCTAGTTCGATGCTGTAATATGCATGCATTAAATATATGAAATATTGTTGTTACAGCAAAATCTTATAACATTTAATCTATTCATCAATTGAGCAAACGTGAAAAAGAAAGCATCATTTTGGAAACCTACATCCAATAAAAGAATCTATTAAATCAATATGTCGCAAAACACAGTAAATCTTCACCAGAATAAATAAATTAACGTAATCAGTTCATGATCCAACATTTCCTCACGATCCGTGGTCGTTGGCGCGCAGTAATCCGCCGCCCACTCCACGCAGACCCATCCTTGCGTAACCGCAGCGTAGTCTACATCAATCATATTACGCAATACTTCCCGAGATGCGCTAGACTGACATGTGGATTGTTGTGAAGCAATTTATAAACAGACTAGCTTCTGCCAGCGGCTTTGCCCACGTTGATGTCTGAAATCCCTCAAAATCGTATTAACGGGATAAAAAGTTTCCCATGTGTTAATCCAGGTTATAAACTATCTGTGTGCCAAATTTCATCCAGATCCGTTTCGTAGTTTTTGCGCGAAAGAATCACAAACATCCATACATCCTCACAAACTTTCACGCTTATATTATTAGTAGGATTTTGTAGGAAATAGTCGTGTGGTGTGATCTTTGACGTCATTGGATTAGTTTGATGTTAGAGGTTTGTGTTCCTAGTTTTTCTTCTACGCTCATTGAAGAATGGTTGACAGCTGCAGCAGCTAAATTTAAATTGTGTATGCGTGGAAATTTCTCTGAAAATGAACATCTATTTTTCATCCCAATTAAAAAACACACCACGTTTTATTTTACTGGAAAAGTTATTCCATTATAAATTCTTATGTTCATAAACCAATCCAACTTAACTTAAACTTCAACAGCAATTAAATCCATTGTAACGTGAATAATTAATTATAGTCGGAGCCCGCGGGCCGCGATTGAGAACCACTGACACAAATAACTTTGACATGTCAGAAGTCAACTGCAGTAGCGACCTTGTAATAGCGTTCGACGGCTTTTAATAAAAGTGTTTAAAGTTCCGTTTGATGCTTTCATAATTAAATGGATCATTTAATGAGGAGTTATACCTTTGCTTATAGATATGTAAAGATTTAGGTACCTAGGTACGGGTATATCTTGAAATATTGATAAATGCCCCTCAAAAAGTACCATTTTTTAGGGAAATTTTGTTAAGTTAGACATTTTCTCATCTGAATTCTTTGAGAATTCAAAACAAAACGCTGGATACTGTTAGATTTGTGCTCCAAGATGATTGTTTTCTTATCAAATAATGGAATATCTTATCATGATTCTGTTATTTACTTACATTGAATCTAGAATCAAGATGCAAATAACCTCAATTTACTGCGTAAAGATGAATAATAATGTAATACTAGCTATGCTAATATTGTATCTGCATTAAATCTACAATGTTTAGGTATTTTACCTGCTGCTAAAACACGTTTAAAGTAGAACAATATCGATCCAGTTAAAAGAAGCTTGGAAAATCAAAATAAGTATAAAATAATGTATTTATTAATTACAAACAGCCAATTTCACACTTAACACACTCACTTTACTTCAACTCCCTTAAAATCTTCGTTAAATTATGGCTGCGAAGCATAAAATTGTACAAAACGCGGTTTAACACACGTAGGGGTAATTTAAAACTCGTTTACCAAGCTAATATGTTTGTCGACTAACATTTTTATGTGAGAGGATGTTGTGAATTTGCAATGTGCACGGAACGGTAGGTCACGGAGTAAGTAGAAATGGAGTAATAAGTTACAAGGCTAATGTTTACTGTAGTTTCCGGCAAAGATAAATGGCCTCTCCATTTTAGTCTATCTACACGGTAAGTCTACCTGCTCTCCTCGTGAAGGTTTGGGTGGTTATGTTAAGTAAAGTGGGGGTTTTAAAATACTTTTTATTCCTAGCACAGGCTATTCTCCATTTAAAGATCAGACAAATGGTTATTACAATTTCGTTTGATTAAAATGAAAAAGTGTAAGTGTAATTTAAACTTCAGTTTTTCACGATACACACAAAACTATTAACCATTTGCATTTAAAAAAATTCTTTAAAGTGCACTCGTTTCATCAGTATGACACAATAACTGTAGTTATTACGCTGTTATTTGTCTACTGTAAATAGAGTATAATTCTTTATTAAAATAGCATGGTTTCCATTCTTATATTTAAACATATAAATGCAGTTACAAAATCAATAATTATGGTGAAAGATCAGACGGTCATTAATTCAAAAAGTGATAAGTAGTTAGCCTGCAATCGTTAAAGGAAGATTGGCATATGATGCCTGCACGGTTGACTCATTACATCCATTAATGTGTTAATTGTTATTGGCGATCTGAAAAAGCAGTGATAGCCTAGTGTTGTGACCGCCGGGGACTGCCAAGTCATAGGCTTCGAGTTCGAACCCAAGGCACGTACCTCTGTAATTACGGATTCATGTGCGTATTGTATAATTATCACTTGTTTAAAAATCGGTGAAGGAAAACATCGTGAGGGAACCAACCTGCCTGAGAGATGTTTCTCAACAGCATGTGAAGCTAAGTCAGAGCCCCATGGGCAGCATAAAACTTTGATACCAGGTTAGTCACTAACCACATGAAAAGAAGAAGAGAAGGTGATCTGAAAAATGGTACTAGCACTCCATTTATTTTATATCTTTGTCGTGGCTTAAAGCAATTTTGTAATATAACGATATTGTGACGTGTGAACATTTTTGGGATGCAATTAAGGAAGCCATTTTTATAAACTGCTGAATATAAAACAGGAGTTAAAGAGGAATACTGATTATAAAATTTGGAGTAGCACCAATGAATAACGTTTTCTTTAATCAGGAGTGGAGACAGGTTCTCATTTAGCTTAAGTGCCTTTTATAAGGTAAGGCTGTGCGTGTTAAGAGAGGGCCCAATCTAGATAGGGCACGTTTTTTAAAACATGCCATTCCATTTCCTCCCTCTGCGGTTACCTGGGCAGAAATCCATAGTTCTTTTGTTTACTCTGCTCTTCCAGTTTATAATAATTGGCTATTTGACATGATGAAAAATAAAATATGAAATCACATAAAAAATAGACCGCTCGTCATAAAAGCTTCCATCACCGTACATAAATTAAATATTATGTGAGAATATAATTGTAAAATTAGATTTCATTTTAATAAGTGTTACATTTGATTCCAAAAATCTGTGACGTAACATTTTTATATTACATACAAATGCCGCGTTTTGACAAAATCAAAATCAAAAGTCAAAAGGCTGAAAATCAGCACTTTTTGTAGGTCAAAGTTACATTAGACAGTCCCCCAAAAACGCCCACCCTTCTCCGCCTCCTAGTGCTTTAGCTGGGAAGAAGAAGTGGCGCAACAAACTCCCCAGTAGCACAGCTGTCTGTTTAGTTGGAAGAACTTGACTCTACACATTTATCGTATGAGAAGTAACTAACATTACGAAACAAAAATCAATCATTTGCCACATGTCAGCTAGCACACGCCAATATACCAATTAAAACATTAACTGACTGAAAATTCATAAAAAGTAACGTTATTGACTATCCTGACAAATACCCAATTCCCAAATTAGTTCTCTATTTGAAATAAAGCTTTGTTGTTACATCAGCGAGGCACTGTAATCTCACTCAAAATCTGTCAAAACTATTCGTAATTCCCTAAATTTTTTACATTAATTGTCCCTTAGGTGACGTCACTACTAGATTTGGTACTGTTTTAAGAGACTGAAGAATCTGTTTACAAGAATTGCTCTGAAAATGATTGGAGGTCATTTTAGCTGTTTTAACTGAATTATAGCCGTTTGATAAAGGACCTCAACCTACGCTAGCAATCGTACGTCATCTTGGTATTTATTGATGTCCACTTAAAGGTTAATTTGACACCCACTACACGCCACAAACCGAAGGTCAATGCTATAATTCGAGATGAAACTTCAACCATCGTGGGCGAAGGCGCAAGGGACGCCTAGTTTAAAAGATGTATGATATGATGGCTAGGGATGGGCTATATTAGATTTATTGTGGATTTTTTTTTAATGCAGGGTGTAAACGGAACGTTATATACATACAAAAGCATGCTACAGACCACCACATTTTTGGTAGGTAAAAAAAAAATCAGCTGTTTTTTTTTTTTCGGATTTCGGAGTTGGTCTCATAGTAAAAGTTATTCAGTTTGGTGGTCTGTAGCATTTCCTTTTGTATGCATATATCCTTTCAGTTACACCTAGTATAAAAACATATTTTTTTCCCTTTGAATTTATTAAAAGTTTTATACAAGATATTTTCTTTTATGCAAAATTGGCAAATAGTCGATTTTTGTCTATGATGTTAGTGTTGATAGTTTTCTGAAAGATTGTTGAGATTTATTCATATTTTTCGGGCTTTTGGTTAGTATAAAAGTAATCATTCCTATCAACCCTAGTACCACGTCACCCGGAGACTACTCATAAGCCCAGACTCAGACGAGTGATTTTCACCCGCACCGTGTTTTTTTCGCTTACAGGACTTTAATACACTGCTGAGCGCCAAGAAATTGTTTTTGTTTTTTAACTGCGCTGTCGGATTCTATTTCCTCAGCTTAATACCGAAGGTTGGGATTCCAGTGGACGAATAAATCAAAGTGCACGTACAAACATTTTTCCGCTCGTGCGACGGGGCAAACTTCCCTAACTGTTTCCCAAGAGATGTGATGTGACCTCTTCTATTTATAGCGAAACCCCATAAGTATGTATTTTTTCCTGCGTATCAAGTACAAGGTTGTTTCCGCCACATTTTTAGTTTGAGAGGCTAATTTGAGGATATTTGAGATGCTTGTTATCCCACGGAAGGCTAAGTCCACTTTATGATGATAAATTACTTGTATTGTTTTAGTCAGTAAGAGTCATACACTCCCTCTGGTCCACCCAGAGCGGGAGGAGTCATTTGATGATTTACCACCCTCAAAAAAATAAGTTGGGATGTGTAGTAAATAGTAGTTAATCTTTGATACACAGTGACAATTAAATTAGGTAGCAAAACTTCACAGATCGTCATAGATATTAATTATTCATCTCAATAGTGAAATTTTACTAGCTAATTTAATTTTGACTCTGTATAGTACGGAAACTGAGGTACTCCACTCCACCCAGAGGGAGAGGTCATTTGATGATTTCCCTCAATAAACAAAATAATAAAATTCGACCGAAGTTGGCTGTTCCCATTCGACGGTGTGGACTTCACTAATAAAAGTCATTCGTTCATTCGTTGGCCTTCACATCCATATTGTCTGGCTATCGGTCTATCTGTTTGGCTGTTACCATTTAACGCCTTGACGGCTGGACGGATTTCGATCATTTTCCCGGTAGTATCTTCCAGTGGATTAATTTTTGACAGCTACGCGAATAACTACTGACATAATTGTTATTGTAAGTAACTTCAATGACATTTATTTTTTATGTTTATTAATTTCCCTAAATGGACAATGCATTTTATAATTTGTACGCCGGAAACGGTAGAATATAATGGAGTTGACTATGTACTACAATATTCTTACAAATAAAAGGATTATTATTATATGAAAACTTGTGTTGAATATATTTCTGTTTCACACTGACTGGTCAACGCAAATGGTGCGCGGGCGATCGCCCGCAGTCTGGATCGACCTTAAAAGGCATAGGCAAAACAATTGCACTGCCCACTAACGCCCTCTGTACACGGCTTTACGGCTCGGAATAACCGGATCTCAGTAATGTGGTGTCGCAACAACGTTCAAGGACGCGCACTGACCGCCGCGGCCGGCGAGCGCTTTCACTATCAGTGGTTCACGCACGAAGTAATTGGATTATTATTGACTAAGACCATAGTTGTAAGAATGACTAGAAGATGGACTGGTATTCAAATTATGGGTTTATTACAGCATAATTGATGGGTGATGGCCACGAGTGTTTGGAGGTCTTTTGGTGTTAACATGTGTATGAAGTAACACTTAAGTAATTCAAACTCAAAACTCAATAGCATTTATTTCAAATAATCCAATTATAGGCACTTTTGAATTGTCAATGGGTCGGTCAGTCAGAAAAATGGAACTATATAATTTTTTTCATGTGTTACAAGGCGAGATGTGATTGAGTACTTGGGCGTGGACCAGGAATCCTATTTGGAAATCAGTATTTGAGCAACAATATTTTTTTAACTTACCTAATAAGTTATGATGAAGTTTAATTGATTTTACGGTAGTATTATGACTGCTTCGATGGTTTAGTGGTCGCAGGCGTTACTGCTGAGCAAGCGGTCCTGGGTGATATTTACCTACTACATGTCACAAGTATCCTCTTTATAAACGTTAGCAGCTTGCTCCTTCACTGAATACAACATTTTAACTTCTTGTAAGCACGTTTTTAATAAAGAAATAATCTAATAAAGGGATTTAAATTTTCAATTTTCCAACTATGCGAGCCGTGAAAATGAGACAAGCGTTCTACACCCTCATTTCACCAGTAATGTTTAGGTCTCATGTAATTGGGGGCGAGTCTATTGCCATCAACAGGGCACAAATCCAGGTTGAGAAATTTCAGATGGAAAAATCTCAATAACAATTTGCGCAACTCGGGACTCGAACCACTAGAGACAATCGAGACGGTCAGTAAACTATGTTGTTTGTCTTTTAACGATTCTCATTTGTTCAATGTGGAATTCTGTAAAGAAAAACTACAATGTGTGAACAATTTCTAAACGCTAATGATTCAAGTTTATGTCCATTGATATTATGTAGTTTATGAGCTATAAAAAACGGGTCTTCTATCGCTGTCGTAAACATGACCTTACAGGTCAAACATTTTTACAATACAAAGATATTTAATGACAGTTATTAAACAACACCTTTTTTTCCCTGCTCTGGGTGGAGCGGAAGGGAGTGTCAGATTGTTACTGACTAAAACCCATCCATGTTCCGAAAATTTGAATTTTGCTGGCTACCTTCAAATTAAATTAAATCAAATCGTTTATTTGCGAGAAATACATTTTAAATAGGAAGATCTTACAGCCTATGAGTCACTGTATTGTGCCTAAGAGACTAACTAGTACCCGCATTGCTTATTAAGAAAATATTTTATTATTCACATTATTTAAATATTAATATTTTTCACCCTCTAGTTAGCACTGCAACAAAAACTTTTAGCACATTCTCTAAGTGCGTGTCACATATCTACATATAAATAAAAGTCTATAATTCTGTCCGCAGGATACGTTCGCTTTCACTATCACGCAAAAACTATACGTAATTGGATTTTTATGGTCCAACAGACTTGTACGCCTACTCGCCTCGCCTCGTCATATCTCTAATGACGATACCATTTGATTGAAAGGGAAACAGCCATAAAGTAATAAATACCGTATTCGTTACGATATTAATGGACGACTATGTAGACTATAGAAGTCAATCAATCTACCGAGTCTTTTCCCAACTATGTCGGGGTCGGCTTCCAGTCTAACCGGATGCAGCTAAATACCAGTATTTTACATGGAGCGAATAATACGATACCCCTTGGTCGAACGACTGTCAAAGATCCACGATTGACCGCGGGGCCAATGGCTTAACGTGCTTTCCGAGACATCGAGGAGTCTCGGTATGTAAAGATGGTCACACATCCACGGACTAACCCCAGCAAGCGTAGCTTAACCTGATAGATCGACACGTGTGACTGTTATTACTTAGCCACGAGCTCCGCAGCTGCTTACAGACCGGTTTGTAAAAAACAAACGAACGCAAATATTTGTTTTCTCAGTTTCGTGCATATAATTGATGATACCATCACAACCATGGAAACCATGAGAGGTTGCGAACAACACCTGACATCGATTATTGTACAAATATTCCATTCAGCCGTACCAAGGAAATTATTATTATGTGATTTATTACTTTTAAATCTAGAAAGTGTTGCCAAGCATCCGGTATAGTAAAATTGTAACGTAATCTGGAGTTATGCTAATTATTTGCATTATTTATTGCTTCATGATTTCTAAAATTGTTGATCGAACAATTCGTTATCTCAGCGATTCGGATTGTCAAGAACGACTAGACACTTGTCAACGCATTTGTATGGGAATATTGACATTGTTTCGCACTTAGCAATCGAAAACGTTGATCATGTGACATTTCCAAAGGTTATGCCAATACCATGCATTTCGAATTTATCTAATTTTATTATAGTTAATGAAATGTGAGTTTGTCTAGGCCCCCTGCACTATCATATCGAAGACCTTTGCGAGGAAAGCGCTAGCGCTATTGAAGTAGCCGAAGACTGGTCGAATTTATTTGAAAATATTTTTTTTTTGTAAATTTAGACGTTCAAAGTGCCTCTTAAAGCCTCAAGACGTGCTTGAGCACCTGCCAAAGCCACAAGCCATTAAAGCCACTAAAATTATATATTTTGGTTTTTCAGGGCTTATTAGTCGGTTGTTAGATAACTAACTTCAATGACTTCATATCTTAGAACCTCACGACTCCCAGTCGTGTTTAATCACCAAAGTAACGCCAAAAACAAATATAGAAAATAAACAAATTTAATTAATAGTTAAAAATAACAATCACGCGAACCATTCTAATTTTAGAGGTTGGATATTACCGATCAATCAAGAAACGATTAACATGAAAATAATTTGTAATAGTCTTCACTTTCTAAATTATTGGTATCTAACTAAAGTGCTCGCCATGCTAATTTGCAGCGGGCCTGCGGACGGTGGGTATTGGGTACCTCACCGTCCGATCAAGACCAGGGCCGTGCCGGGCGGCGCGTACATGTTCCACGCGCCTCAGAGAGATGTCAGCATATGAAGGGGCCTGTTAGGGCCGAAGCCTGCCGGGTAAGCGGGATTGTCCGAAAGGGTTACCGCTACCCCGGAACATAAAGGGAAGGAACATGAAGGAACTAAGGAAGGAACATGGATGGGTGACTAATCAGTAAAAGTCTGGTACTCTCTTCTGCTCCATCCAGAGCGGGAGGAGTCATTTAACGATTTCCCAACCTCAAAATAAGAAAACAAAATGCTAGTTTGCAATTACAGTGGTTCAAAAAATATTGGGAAAACTGCGTCCCTTTATCTTTCTTAATCTGTATTACAAATATTATTGTAACCCAATAACCGTCTAGTTCGATGCTGTAATATGCATGCATTAAATATATGAAATATTGTTGTTACAGCAAAATCTTATAACATTTAATCTATTCATCAATTGAGCAAACGTGAAAAAGAAAGCATCATTTTGGAAACCTACATCCAATAAAAGAATCTATTAAATCAATATGTCGCAAAACACAGTAAATCTTCACCAGAATAAATAAATTAACGTAATCAGTTCATGATCCAACATTTCCTCACGATCCGTGGTCGTTGGCGCGCAGTAATCCGCCGCCCACTCCACGCAGACCCATCCTTGCGTAACCGCAGCGTAGTCTACATCAATCATATTACGCAATACTTCCCGAGATGCGCTAGACTGACATGTGGATTGTTGTGAAGCAATTTATAAACAGACTAGCTTCTGCCAGCGGCTTTGCCCACGTTGATGTCTGAAATCCCTCAAAATCGTATTAACGGGATAAAAAGTTTCCCATGTGTTAATCCAGGTTATAAACTATCTGTGTGCCAAATTTCATCCAGATCCGTTTCGTAGTTTTTGCGCGAAAGAATCACAAACATCCATACATCCTCACAAACTTTCACGCTTATATTATTAGTAGGATTTTGTAGGAAATAGTCGTGTGGTGTGATCTTTGACGTCATTGGATTAGTTTGATGTTAGAGGTTTGTGTTCCTAGTTTTTCTTCTACGCTCATTGAAGAATGGTTGACAGCTGCAGCAGCTAAATTTAAATTGTGTATGCGTGGAAATTTCTCTGAAAATGAACATCTATTTTTCATCCCAATTAAAAAACACACCACGTTTTATTTTACTGGAAAAGTTATTCCATTATAAATTCTTATGTTCATAAACCAATCCAACTTAACTTAAACTTCAACAGCAATTAAATCCATTGTAACGTGAATAATTAATTATAGTCGGAGCCCGCGGGCCGCGATTGAGAACCACTGACACAAATAACTTTGACATGTCAGAAGTCAACTGCAGTAGCGACCTTGTAATAGCGTTCGACGGCTTTTAATAAAAGTGTTTAAAGTTCCGTTTGATGCTTTCATAATTAAATGGATCATTTAATGAGGAGTTATACCTTTGCTTATAGATATGTAAAGATTTAGGTACCTAGGTACGGGTATATCTTGAAATATTGATAAATGCCCCTCAAAAAGTACCATTTTTTAGGGAAATTTTGTTAAGTTAGACATTTTCTCATCTGAATTCTTTGAGAATTCAAAACAAAACGCTGGATACTGTTAGATTTGTGCTCCAAGATGATTGTTTTCTTATCAAATAATGGAATATCTTATCATGATTCTGTTATTTACTTACATTGAATCTAGAATCAAGATGCAAATAACCTCAATTTACTGCGTAAAGATGAATAATAATGTAATACTAACTATGCTAATATTGTATCTGCATTAAATCTACAATGTTTAGGTATTTTACCTGCTGCTAAAACACGTTTAAAGTAGAACAATATCGATCCAGTTAAAAGAAGCTTGGAAAATCAAAATAAGTATAAAATAATGTATTTATTAATTACAAACAGCCAATTTCACACTTAACACACTCACTTTACTTCAACTCCCTTAAAATCTTCGTTAAATTATGGCTGCGAAGCATAAAATTGTACAAAACGCGGTTTAACACACGTAGGGGTAATTTAAAACTCGTTTACCAAGCTAATATGTTTGTCGACTAACATTTTTATGTGAGAGGATGTTGTGAATTTGCAATGTGCACGGAACGGTAGGTCACGGAGTAAGTAGAAATGGAGTAATAAGTTACAAGGCTAATGTTTACTGTAGTTTCCGGCAAAGATAAATGGCCTCTCCATTTTAGTCTATCTACACGGTAAGTCTACCTGCTCTCCTCGTGAAGGTTTGGGTGGTTATGTTAAGTAAAGTGGGGGTTTTAAAATACTTTTTATTCCTAGCACAGGCTATTCTCCATTTAAAGATCAGACAAATGGTTATTACAATTTCGTTTGATTAAAATGAAAAAGTGTAAGTGTAATTTAAACTTCAGTTTTTCACGATACACACAAAACTATTAACCATTTGCATTTAAAAAAATTCTTTAAAGTGCACTCGTTTCATCAGTATGACACAATAACTGTAGTTATTACGCTGTTATTTGTCTACTGTAAATAGAGTATAATTCTTTATTAAAATAGCATGGTTTCCATTCTTATATTTAAACATATAAATGCAGTTACAAAATCAATAATTATGGTGAAAGATCAGACGGTCATTAATTCAAAAAGTGATAAGTAGTTAGCCTGCAATCGTTAAAGGAAGATTGGCATATGATGCCTGCACGGTTGACTCATTACATCCATTAATGTGTTAATTGTTATTGGCGATCTGAAAAAGCAGTGATAGCCTAGTGTTGTGACCGCCGGGGACTGCCAAGTCATAGGCTTCGAGTTCGAACCCAAGGCACGTACCTCTGTAATTACGGATTCATGTGCGTATTGTATAATTATCACTTGTTTAAAAATCGGTGAAGGAAAACATCGTGAGGGAACCAACCTGCCTGAGAGATGTTTCTCAACAGCATGTGAAGCTAAGTCAGAGCCCCATGGGCAGCATAAAACTTTGATACCAGGTTAGTCACTAACCACATGAAAAGAAGAAGAGAAGGTGATCTGAAAAATGGTACTAGCACTCCATTTATTTTATATCTTTGTCGTGGCTTAAAGCAATTTTGTAATATAACGATATTGTGACGTGTGAACATTTTTGGGATGCAATTAAGGAAGCCATTTTTATAAACTGCTGAATATAAAACAGGAGTTAAAGAGGAATACTGATTATAAAATTTGGAGTAGCACCAATGAATAACGTTTTCTTTAATCAGGAGTGGAGACAGGTTCTCATTTAGCTTAAGTGCCTTTTATAAGGTAAGGCTGTGCGTGTTAAGAGAGGGCCCAATCTAGATAGGGCACGTTTTTTAAAACATGCCATTCCATTTCCTCCCTCTGCGGTTACCTGGGCAGAAATCCATAGTTCTTTTGTTTACTCTGCTCTTCCAGTTTATAATAATTGGCTATTTGACATGATGAAAAATAAAATATGAAATCACATAAAAAATAGACCGCTCGTCATAAAAGCTTCCATCACCGTACATAAATTAAATATTATGTGAGAATATAATTGTAAAATTAGATTTCATTTTAATAAGTGTTACATTTGATTCCAAAAATCTGTGACGTAACATTTTTATATTACATACAAATGCCGCGTTTTGACAAAATCAAAATCAAAAGTCAAAAGGCTGAAAATCAGCACTTTTTGTAGGTCAAAGTTACATTAGACAGTCCCCCAAAAACGCCCACCCTTCTCCGCCTCCTAGTGCTTTAGCTGGGAAGAAGAAGTGGCGCAACAAACTCCCCAGTAGCACAGCTGTCTGTTTAGTTGGAAGAACTTGACTCTACACATTTATCGTATGAGAAGTAACTAACATTACGAAACAAAAATCAATCATTTGCCACATGTCAGCTAGCACACGCCAATATACCAATTAAAACATTAACTGACTGAAAATTCATAAAAAGTAACGTTATTGACTATCCTGACAAATACCCAATTCCCAAATTAGTTCTCTATTTGAAATAAAGCTTTGTTGTTACATCAGCGAGGCACTGTAATCTCACTCAAAATCTGTCAAAACTATTCGTAATTCCCTAAATTTTTTACATTAATTGTCCCTTAGGTGACGTCACTACTAGATTTGGTACTGTTTTAAGAGACTGAAGAATCTGTTTACAAGAATTGCTCTGAAAATGATTGGAGGTCATTTTAGCTGTTTTAACTGAATTATAGCCGTTTGATAAAGGACCTCAACCTACGCTAGCAATCGTACGTCATCTTGGTATTTATTGATGTCCACTTAAAGGTTAATTTGACACCCACTACACGCCACAAACCGAAGGTCAATGCTATAATTCGAGATGAAACTTCAACCATCGTGGGCGAAGGCGCAAGGGACGCCTAGTTTAAAAGATGTATGATATGATGGCTAGGGATGGGCTATATTAGATTTATTGTGGATTTTTTTTTAATGCAGGGTGTAAACGGAACGTTATATACATACAAAAGCATGCTACAGACCACCACATTTTTGGTAGGTAAAAAAAAAATCAGCTGTTTTTTTTTTTTCGGATTTCGGAGTTGGTCTCATAGTAAAAGTTATTCAGTTTGGTGGTCTGTAGCATTTCCTTTTGTATGCATATATCCTTTCAGTTACACCTAGTATAAAAACATATTTTTTTCCCTTTGAATTTATTAAAAGTTTTATACAAGATATTTTCTTTTATGCAAAATTGGCAAATAGTCGATTTTTGTCTATGATGTTAGTGTTGATAGTTTTCTGAAAGATTGTTGAGATTTATTCATATTTTTCGGGCTTTTGGTTAGTATAAAAGTAATCATTCCTATCAACCCTAGTACCACGTCACCCGGAGACTACTCATAAGCCCAGACTCAGACGAGTGATTTTCACCCGCACCGTGTTTTTTTCGCTTACAGGACTTTAATACACTGCTGAGCGCCAAGAAATTGTTTTTGTTTTTTAACTGCGCTGTCGGATTCTATTTCCTCAGCTTAATACCGAAGGTTGGGATTCCAGTGGACGAATAAATCAAAGTGCACGTACAAACATTTTTCCGCTCGTGCGACGGGGCAAACTTCCCTAACTGTTTCCCAAGAGATGTGATGTGACCTCTTCTATTTATAGCGAAACCCCATAAGTATGTATTTTTTCCTGCGTATCAAGTACAAGGTTGTTTCCGCCACATTTTTAGTTTGAGAGGCTAATTTGAGGATATTTGAGATGCTTGTTATCCCACGGAAGGCTAAGTCCACTTTATGATGATAAATTACTTGTATTGTTTTAGTCAGTAAGAGTCATACACTCCCTCTGGTCCACCCAGAGCGGGAGGAGTCATTTGATGATTTACCACCCTCAAAAAAATAAGTTGGGATGTGTAGTAAATAGTAGTTAATCTTTGATACACAGTGACAATTAAATTAGGTAGCAAAACTTCACAGATCGTCATAGATATTAATTATTCATCTCAATAGTGAAATTTTACTAGCTAATTTAATTTTGACTCTGTATAGTACGGAAACTGAGGTAAAGTAATCATTTTTTTTTTTAAGTTACAAGTTACAGTTTTTCTTTGAAGGCTAAAAACTACTTTAATTTTTCGAAAAAAAAATATGTACAATAGAATTGCTTTGATTTAAAAACATTATTATTCTCTTGGCACTAAGTGACTTAATCGTAATTCTATAAATCGACATGAACTAGTCAAGGCAAAAAGGTAGGTACCCGTTATACGTAATCCGACTATCAAATATTTCCAATTGAACATGAACCTTATTCTTTTGTTATAAAGTTCAAAATCAATCAAAGAAATTTGACAGATTAGGGTAGCTTGTGCTGGCCTCTCTACACAAAACGATTACATTGGTTAAATGTTGTGATACCGTGCTTTTAAATCGTCTTGCCTAAATTATTGTCTCTAGGGACTGTTTTTTTTAGCTTAAACACTTCTAAGAAAGCAACGGTATTAATAAACTGATTGGTACAGGTGGCATAACATGTCACCACAAACTGTCAAATACCCTCAATCGATTTTGAACCTAACCGTCAACGTTATAAGGTTTAAAATCATTTGGAGAAATTTGACAGTCTGGGATAGCTGATGTGCTGGCTGTACTTACTTTCAAGGTTTTCTAGGCTTACATATCAATCTAGGTAGAAGTTTTTTTTTCCATTGGGCTCGTCACGGAATCGTGACCAGTTCTCCGCAGCACGTATCTATGTGTGTTAGCGTAGATTTTTTTTGCTTCTTTGGTATGCAATTTGAGTCCAATCGCTAGTTAATTCCGATTTACACGGTGCGATATAATTGCTTGTATTGCTTCAATTTTATTGAACGCTAAAGGCATGAAATTAGCATCAGGTATACGGGTCTTTAGTTTATTCAAGCAGTATTTTTGGCAAAGACAGTTTCTGTGTGAATGTATAGAATGCCAGTTTTAGTGCGAAGGTGGCTGATTCAGATTTCACGTCTACAGCAAGATGGATCGGATTTGTCCAAAATTATACAAATCCGTTGCTAGGAAACTCACCAACTTAAAAAGGTGGCTGGGATAGACTGGTTGCAGAAGGCTGAGGCTTCCCAGGCTGCACAATATCACCCAGGGGACCGACCACTACATCTTAAAGCAGTATTATTTTACTATTACTTCTACACTGATAAGTGATAACAGAAAACGTTTTGTCTGCTTTTTCCATGATCTAAAAAATACGTAAAATAAGTACAGTCGCCAGCACATCAAGTTATCACAAACTGTCAAATTCTCGCAACCAATTTTGAACTTAACTACCGGTGATTTAAGATTTAAAACCATGTGAAGAAATTTGACAGATTGTTTGACGTCAAAGTAAGGGTTTTCGTGTTTCTTGTGCGTTGCATAATTAAGTCAAAGTGCTTTGTGAGGCCCTGACCTGCCTTAACAATTTACTGTGACGTCATTGAGCCAAACTATGTTGCCATTTTGGTTGTTTATTGGGGTTTTTGAAATGTAATTTATTTGTGGAGTTTAATCTATTTGATTTGTCGAAATGTGTAACTTAATGTTTGTAGGTGGTCGATATTAATATTCCTTATTTTTATGTGTGTATTTTGTTATGCTTATGTATTTTTTTACACTAACAAGAGTAAAAAAAATTACGTACCTACTGTACATAATTTTTGCATGCACAATGTTTATGTTGGCAATAAATCAATTTTGCTTTCTTTCTTTGGATATATATTTTTATTATTTAGTTAACACTCATCTAACTACAGATTGAACTGATGGCATGCAATATTGCCATTGACGACCACGCCCTTTGAATAAAATTAACTTACCACTCGTTTACCAACTCCCAGTTTATAGTAATCGACAAAGAGAGTCTCCAGCTAGAGTTCCACTTAGCTGCACGAAATAGTACTTTTAAACACCTTGATCCATTTTATAACAATCAATATACAACGTGGCGCTACAATGGTGACATTAATGGATAGGGCTAATGCCCATTAATCATATAAATGCTGATAGTTTAAAATAAAACGCAAAACGGAAAAAAAAGTCAAACATACTAAATAACAATATCAATTCGCCTGCCGTTTGCAGTTCTTTCGTCGTAATAGTATTGCTATTCGTTGTAATTTCATTGATGCGAATGTTAGGATCCGTGACCCCGGCAAATTACCGCTGCGCGACAGTTCTTTAAGTACAGGTTGCTCTAAGATGCTAATTTCTAACATTTTAAATAAATCCGTAAATAATAACGTTAAATGGAAATATATTGTTTTCATGAAACGAAAATGTGAAAACGTATATGTATCTTTGTTAAATTACTGTCACCATTGTAGCGCCACGTTGTAGTAGGTATATAGATACATTTCCTACCTATATACTTCTCGTGAGGGTCTCAAGGGACGGCTAATGGATTGTAGCAAAGTGGTTTGGGTATTCGCAGCTACCTGGCTAGCAATATCATTATATTTCCGTAAAGCGTTGCCATTCCAAAACAGTTTTGACATTATACCTACTTTACGCGGATGTGGTGTTTGCCAAAATAGGTTATTTCCTACGATTATTGTTTTTTTTAGGTATGATTTAAACTTGGAATCTTTTATTATTTGTGCTTGCAACACTATATTAAGTGTCATTTGGCAATAAAAGTGAACGGTTTTGTTTGAATGACATTTTTGTGATTGAGAGCCGAGAGCAATCAATTTGATACAGCAATGCAGTAAAAACGTTTAAAATCGACTGTTGTGCTGTTCTGCAAAAATCATTTTACCGTGAAAATTTAGGTGAAGTCAGTGTGAAGTGAGCTGAAAGTCCCATTTTTTTGTGGGAGGGATATCATCAAATGTTCCGGCTTCCATCTGGTGTAATGTACATAGATATATACTATCAAAACCTCCTTCTTGAATCGCTCTATCTATTAATAAAATCCGCATTAAAATCCTTTGCGTAGTTCAAAAGATCGAAGCATACAGATGGATAGACGGGCGCGACTTTGTTTTATTCTATGTAGAGATTAGTTAGTTAGTTATGTGCTCGTATCTCGTTAAACTGGAAACCAATCCTCAGATTCTTGAGGAAAGGCGAAGAGCGACTGCAGGTTAGGTATTCACGAGGCCACATATGGCGGGGCTCCTATTTCCTAGTCATAGTAGTGTCTGTAGCCTGTTTTGACGACTTGACTTAGCGGAAGCGGAATTTTTAATTAACTTTTGCAGTATTCTTCTTAAGTTTACCGCAATTAAAATATGGGTAGATATCTTATACTACTCTTATACCTTAATCACCAAGGTGTTTAATGAAAGGTATATAAGGTGTGGTAGTTGTTATATAGGTACATAATAAAACAAGACTGGTACTTGCAGGGTCATCTCTAGAGAACTAGGGATCTCACCCGGCAGGGGCCTTTAAGAACTTGGGGCGCATTTGCAGCCACTCCTCACAACCGCTGAGGTGAGGTAAACCCATCAGCGACTGGGTATGTATGCGTTGTAACACTTCCCCATCCTCCTGCGGGAGGAGGAGGGAAACCCAAAGACCCCTGATTAGGGAACCGAAACATCCTACAGTCAGTCTCGGGCGGGTGCTTAAAACCCTTACACTGACTCCTCGCGCCTCCCCTTTGGGGGTGCAGAGATGACCACGATAATAATACTAAACAGTGTAGATACTAAACTTTGATACCTACAGCTAAAATCATAATGGACCATCATACAAATATACTTTTTTTTATATCGCCTTCTCCATAGGATTATAGGCCTTCTGAATAAATAAAAGCTACGCACTAAAGAATTTGCCTACTACTCACACAACTATTTTTAACTTATTATTCAGCACAACTCTATAATAATAAACTCTCGTAGCTCACCACATTGTCATTCAAGTCCACTCTAGCGCATATTATAGGATATTTTCACGTCGATATCTATTTCCTTGTAAGCTGCCGGTTTCTCTAGAAATGGTTCGGATTTACTAAACGTGTTTGGAAAGTGACTTGTTCGACCGTGCTAGTCACGATCCAGCTTAGCGTGCCGGGATAGGGGTGACAAGCTCAATAAAGGTAAGATTTCAACTAATTCGGTAAGATCATAGTGAATTATAGAAGTGGGAAGTTGTCCCTCGTTGGTCTAGTAGTCGCAGGTATGACTGTAGGGTCAGAAGGCAAAAAGAGTTTTGAGCTTTTTAACTGACAACAAAAAAGAAACGGAGGTTTTGCGCACTTGGGTTTTTTTTTGTGAATTCTCTATGCTTACTGGGCTGATTTACGTGATTCTTAAACAACCTTGAGTAGTTTTTGAGTTTGTTTCTATATTGATTGTATATTTAGTCCACTTTGTGGATTTTGATGATTTTTTTATTAACTTCCTGTCACTAATTATTTATTACATAGCAAGTACTTAATTATTTATACTTGTTTAATATAAACATTTAAAAATAACTACAAAATGAAAAATAACTTAAATTTCAGAAGTAGGTGCTAAAAACGAAAACAAAGACACATCGATTGCCGAAATCAAATTTTATTTCATTCAGTTTTTTTTTTGCGAGGGTCACGTTGTCCCCTTGGCCCCTAATAACTATTCCTAGATGAGCAATTTTATAGCGGAAGGCGGCTTTATAAACAAAATGTCGCAATAAGCTCTACTGGCATGTTTCAATAAAAAATAAATTATGAAAAGCTTTTAACAAAATCATCAATACAACAACCCTACATTGCACTCAATTTAGTGCAACGCAAATTAAACTTTATTGCGTAACCAAGTAAGATCATAATGTCACAGCAATCAAAATTGATTTATTAGTATAGATTTGTCTGGTGCATTGTCCTTATATGCAAATAGTTACGTATTTGATTGGGCTTGAATACATTTAAACATTCGTGGGCGGATAACAAACGAGATTTTGATGTATTATATTGTTAAACAAAAATTAATCTTTCTCTATTTAATTAACCGTAAACTATAACTTTCATTAATCAACAACATAAAATATAAACACGCCCTCTTTCACCGAGGTGTTAGTCAGAGTTGTAGGTTCCTTTATTATACACACATTCCGCCAGTTATATTTAAGGTAGACCAGGTAATTTAAGAAACTATTGCCGTCGCGCTGCGACGCTCCTCCCCCCGTGAAGTGCGACAGGCACAACTGCAGCTCAGACTGATTTTACCTTCAAATACCTTGATCAAAAGACGTTTTGTATTCCGCTGTTTTCTTTTTCAAAACAGGACTGATCTAAAAAATTCTTATTTCAAAATTTAGAAGAAAAGTATATCTATGCTTCTATTATCGGAATGGATTTGAAGCCGACCCCAACATAGTTGAGAAAAGGCTGGGCAGATCGACTTTCAATATCTACCAGAAGAAGTTACGTCTTAGGTTAGTTGAAATCCTTGTGGGAACTGCAGCCAATTTATGGCTGCACCACAGTGTACTACATCTTGTTAAAGTTCATCTACTGTACCGCATTGCGCCGGGGTACTGGCGTAACATAGATTGAAATAGATTGGAATATAGCTTGTCTTTGTGGCTATAAATGGCCAATGAATAGCTATATAAAACGTACGGAGAGAACGTTCAATGCTCGAGCTCTTTCGCCTTTGAGCTTCAATCAGCCTCAATAAAATGATAAACTCTGACGTAATATGAAAGTAGGATATCTGACATTAAATTGCTGTCAATCTTTTTTGCTAAGGTTTTGATATTTAACATCTCATGTCCAGGCAAAAAACATGTGTAATGGATGTGTAGAAAAAAAAACTCGCTTTAAAAAAAAGGATACCGAAATGCATTAACTCTTTTTATTTTTTTTTATGTAAAGTATCCGTCAATTTGACTTTCATCTCGCATGTTTAAATCGTCATCGCGCGTCAAAAATATATAATATAAAGTGGAAGTAACACGCAATGTGTTTAATTGTGTTTATATAACAAGAGCTAGTTTATACACGTAACATAACAAGCGACCACGACGGATAAGATACGGCGCACAATCATTATAGCGGCGACTTTTGCATTCATTATTTTTCCTAAACAAGAATTTAAAGTTTTGTAATTAATGTAATCAGCCTCTGAAAGTAGGTTATTCGATAAGTTGGCGAAGAAATGCATTATTCTAACGACGTTTTGTGAGTTGGTGTCGTATTACATTATTTTGGCTTATTTTAGTCTTGTTTTACCGTAAAATCTTTATGCAGTAGAAAATCAAACTTAATGCCTGAAGCATTTTCTACCAGTCAACCTTAGGTTTTTTTTGAGGGTAAGCTATCATCAAATGACCCCTCCCGCTCTGGGTGTAGTGGAAGGGAGTGTCAAACTCTTACTGACTAAAACCCATCCATGTTCCTTCCTTAGCCCTTAATGTTCCGGGTCAGAGGTTACCCTTTCGGACAATCACCCTGACCGTCAACATTATTCTGAAGCAGAAAAATAAAAAGGCAGGTGCATTTTACGGAATAAATATACACCAAAATAGCTACGAGTAGTACTATTGTAATGTATATAATAAAGACATTATTATTATACAGTAAACTCCATCATAACATAACGTTACTTACCTACCTACCTTACATAAGGTAAATAATATCTCATTCATATGAAGGTATACTAAAACAATTTCTAATAAAGAAAAGAACGGCCCATGATAGCTTATATCTTGTTGGCACATTCAATAAGTTGTTGCATTCAATTGTTTATACAAATTACACGTTTATTAAGCGACTTCAAAAAGGAGGAGGTTCTCAATTCGGATGTTTGTGGTTTTTTTTTTATGTTTGTTCGCGCATAACTCCGTTGCTTGCTAACCGATTTGATAAATTCTTTTTTTGTTCGAAAGGGTATACTTCCCAAATGGTCCCATAAAAATTTTATCGAAATCGAATAAGCGGTTTATGAAAAATCAACAAAAATCTAAAAAATATCCTACTTAATATATGTGGACGATGTTCTAATAAGTTCCTGTCACTATAATTTACATACCAGGTAGTGGTATTAAAATTTTGGGGGGAGGGGGGGTTGTGTAGGTAAGTACCACAACTAAAAAGTGAAAAATGAAAACTTTTTTACAAAACATAAAACCGACTTCCAAAACAAACACTACAAAGTGACAAATAATTTTGATTTAAAACCGAAGACACCGACTTTCGAAATCAAAATTATTTGTCACTTTGTAGTGTTTTTTGTAAAAAAGATTTTTTCTCTTCAAAATACTTAATTTCATTTGACTTCTTGATACAGTTCAGTATCTAGCAACATTATATTTACTAAACTTCACACACAGCCGACAATAATATATAATCTCTCGTAAAATCTTAAGCGTGTGCGGTATCTAAGCACAAAAAGTAAAAGCTCAGTGGACTGGTATCTGTACGCCGTGAGACCGGTACTGATTGCTATCTAGTTTGCTACGGATACCGCCTAGAGATTATCTCCTGCGCACGCCAATATTACTGAGGCTGATTCTCGAATAGATTTCTAAGCTCGATCGCAGGCTGGTTTGACGTAAACGGGATTGTCCGAAAGGGTTACCGCTACCCCGGAACATAAAGGGCTACGGATGGAACATGGATGGGTTTTAGTCAGTAAGAGTCTGACACTCCCTAAGGCTGGTTTGACAGGATATTCATGAGATTGAACATTCTGAAATTCAGTGATAGATTTTTTTGTATCATTGAGTCGCTGTTGGGAACTTGGGGTAGTGAGACCGACTGACTAGTTGTACTGGACTTTATTTAATTTAATACATATAGCTGAATGCGACATAACACAAACATACACATAATATGCGGCAATGTTTACATGCCCCGTGATTTTACAAAAATATTGGTGTATATTTTATGTTGTTGTGCAGATTAGAGAATTGTGTTGTTGTATTTTATATTTGTATATTTTTCTTTGATAATTATTGTTTTCAATTGTAATTGTAATAATAGATATTTACGTTTTAATAGTTTTAATAAAATAATATGTAAGTTTAAGACTGCGCTATCGCATTAGGTACCTAAGTTTACCTGTAATGATATTAAATTTGTAAGAGAGATGTCAATAAATAAATAATTGTCAAAAAATACCAAAACCGAAACATATTTGCTACAGTTACTACTTAATTACAAAAAATGTATGCAAGGAACTTACCAAAACATATCTCGAATTCTTGGATGCTCGCATTAATCAATCACGCAATCGACAGATTGATTCAATTAAAAATAAGGTTTAATGTCTAAAAAAGAACCCTATAATAATTGTGACCTCAGAATGGCAAACAGATCTCTTATACGATTCCCGTTTCAACATTCAAGACAGACAAAATCGTAATTAGGTTTTCCATCGGAAAAAACTTGGCTTTAGCCCAGAATTGGAATTAGGAATTGTGCCCGATAAAAGGATCGTCGTCTAATACATTGGAAGGCCGTGAACCAGTCAGTGGAAACCCAATAAAGTCCTGATTAAATAAGTATAGATGGAGCCGTTGTCTTAAGTGGGTACTAAATTGTGGATTGGGTATTTATATATTTTATTTTGTTATATTCATGTTAGTTAACTCTTTGCCTTTTTTTTTGAGGTTGGGAAATCATCCAATGACTTCTCTCGCTCTGAGTGGAGCGGAAGGGAGTGTCAAACTCTTACTGACTAAAACCCATCCATGTTCCTTCCTGAGCCTTTTACGTTCCGGAGTAGCGGTAACCCTTTCGGACAATCCCGCTTTCCATGCACAACTCTTTGCCTGGGTTCTATTAGCATTAACTTGAGGTATTTTTAACTATTGTAGATTTATGGCGTACTAACATAGTGTTATATATACGGACAATTAAATTATGGAAACTGTACATCGGTGGATGTAATGGACGGTAATAATCTAGAGACCTATTTCCACGAAATCGTGAAATATCAACAAGACAAAAGCTTTCTCCGCACAATTGAATCGAACCTAGGTACAGTTAGGTGTAGATTAAAATCTTCTAGCTCCAGGTAAATGCCGAGAACCTAGGATTAATATTTAGTAGACGCAAGTCGACTAGTGGTAGAATACCAATTCTGAAGATATAATCTAGAATGCATTACCTAATGTAATGTAATCCACTTGCTTATGTTGTGGAAGTGAAAGGTTTAAATCTAGTTAGTAGGTACAATTGAATTATCTGCTTCGGTCAAGCAGCATCAGCCTATAAAATTCCCACTGCTGGGAAACAAGTTTTCTATCTTCAAGAAGTAGGTACTGAACGCAGGCCAAAGGCGGGTTGGGAGTTTGGTTTTAGGCATGCTGATTGATGCTGATTTCGGACGTGGTTTTTCTTCACCATTTCGACAGCAGTAGTGATAAAATGATTTTCACAAATTAAGGCGTTTGCTTGGTACCCACGACATCCAACTCCTAGATAGGTCAAAGCCGTTACCACTGGGCGACCATCGGTCTACTTTATTTTTATTTTATTTTTTTTATTTAGCCTACACTGTCCCACTGCTGAGCAAAGGCCTCCCCCAAATCCTTCCAGACATCTTTCTCTTGAGCCACCTCGATCCATCCCTTGTGGTATGCGTCTAGGTCGTCAAGCTAAAAGGCTGCCAAGCTAAAATGGGATTGGGCGGGTCACGTTAGCCGCACGCAGAGTGACCGCTGGGCAATAGTCGCTACAAGGTGGTGCCTGAGGATGGGCGGCGCCGTCGAGGCCGGCCCAGGAAGAGGTGGCGAGACGAACTACACGCATACCATCGGTCTACTAAACAACTTAAAAAAAATATGTAAATTATGTAAATCTGAGGGCACGGCAGTGACCCCGCCAAGTTGAGCAAACAAGCGGCACCGCCGTGCCATCTTTTCCTCGAAGCAGTTCAGGCGTAACTACATTGTGGATAATTTAAAAGAAAAGAAAATAAGTCTATTTGCGGCAAACATAACACAGTAAAAAAAAACAAGTGGTGGGGATTAATCATTGTGGTAGTTGGTACTTATCTAGTGCATATACTTTGTTTTGTAGTAATTGTATACATGTCAATATTTTAAAGTAAACTTAGATTCAACAATGATATCTATGGTTGATTGGTGATTAAACTACTTATAATATATAGTTTTCACAGAATATTGAGCAGTGAGCAGCAGTGATAGCCTCGTGGTGTGACCGTCGGACTGCGAAGTCATAGGTTTCGAGTTCGAAGCCAAAGCACTCGCCTCTGATTTTTCAGATTCACGTGCGTATTGTATAATTATCACTTGGTTAAAAAACGGTGAAGGAAAACATCGTGAGGAGACCGGTATGCCTGAGAGATGGGTGGAGCGGAAGGGAGTGTCAGACTCTTACTGACTAAAACCCATCCATGTTCCTTCCGTAGCCCTTTATGTTCCGGGGTAGCGGTAACCCTTTCGGACAATCCTGCTTACCCGGCAGACTTGGCCTTGAGGGGCCCCTTCATATGCTGACATCTCTTTGAGGCGCGCGTGGAACATATACGCGCCGTACGGCACGGGCCTGGTGCTGATCGGACGGTGAGTCACCCATTACTCACCGCCCGCAGGCCCGCGCCTACGGTGGCCGGGAGTCGTCACGTGGCTCCCGTCGCCCGGAGCGTCTCCCGCGGCGGCTGGGACGGGAGGACCTTTCTCTCTCCCATCCCGCCACCTCCTTCACGAGCATAACTTTTTCGCAGAAGGAGGTGACTGCCTCCCACTCCCTCTCGCCCCGGACCATGGCTTGCACCAGGGCCGGGCGCGAGAGGTCGCCGCCGCCGATAGCATGTGAAGCTAAGTCAGAGGCCCATGGGCAGCATAAAAAACTCTGACACCAAGTTAGTCACTAACCACACGAAAAAGAATGAACAGAATATACGAACACTAAGTAGTAAATCCTTATTACAAAATCAATAAACATTCCAAGTGTAGTATTTAACATAAAAACATAGCATATTTATTCGTGGTCTCCTTCGCATATATATTTTGCGTTTATTTATCGTTAGTCTACGGGCTACTCTTAGCATAGAATGGCTGACTCAATGATTGTCAACAATTATACAATACAAATATTATTGATTCCCACTGTAATCATACGGTAATAATGCATTTTTTATCCGTCACAGTGGTGAATGAAAATAATGGTTTATAAACAGAGAAATAGAACAGAAATGTAAGAGGAAAATTAAATAATATTCTGTGATCGTATTACGTACATTCTTACTTCCTTGTAAGTAAACAATTAACCCATATTTTATAATAACTAGCTTTTGCCAACGGCCCGCGTATATGTAGAACCCACGGGAACCGTAAATTTTTCCGGGATAAAAAGTAGCTTATATGCTATTCCAGACTATAATCTATCTTTGTGCCAAGTTCCATCTAGATCTGCCGGGTAAGCGGGATTGTCCGAAAGGGTCCGCTACCCCGGAACATAAAGGGCTACGGAAGGAACATGGATGGGTTTTAGTCAGTAAGAGTCTGACACTTCCTTCCGCTCCACCCAGAGCGGGAGAAGTCATTGGATGACTTCCCAGCCTCAAAAAAAAAATCATCCAGATCCATTAAGTAGTTTTTGAGTTTATTCGTTACAAACATCGTGTATTGTTCTCACTGCTGGAACACCGGCATCACCTCTGTTAGAGTAAGTGGGCGTAATCCACCACATGGCCCCAATATAGATTGGTGCACATCGCACGTCTTCGAATTTTTGTTTATAGGACACTAGCTTCCGCCCGCGGCTTCGCCCGCAAAATATGTCGACAAATTATACACATAAACCTTCCTCTTGAATCACCTCCTCTTCCTCTTGGATCTATTAAAAAAACCGCATCAAAATCCGTTGCGTAGTCTTAAAGATTTAAGCATACATAGGGATATAGGGACAGAGAAAGCGACTTTGTTTTATACTACGAGTATGTAGGATGTCGGTTTCCCCACGATGTTTTCCTTCACCGTTTTGAAAGCAATGGTAATGAAATTAATTACACAAAGTATTGCCTGCCTGGGTTCGAACTTACGACCTACGATTCGTAAGTCCAAAAAATCTGTCTACAATCCCTAGTGACAATTGTTTCCCGTGTATTGCAATCTTGTCTTTCATGCTCCATTTTCTCGATACGAAAATACCTTTACAACCTAAACCACATGTCAAATCACACAACAGGAGACAGGCATCGAATCTAGATGGAAATAGGTCAGTTGTTCAGCAACAACACAGAATATATAAGCACAGAAGAATTATAGAATCGTCTATACCTCGAGCAGAAACGGACGCACATATTGAACAGTGTGTTAGGTTAAACGTGGGACATACTTTCAGGTTGTATAGTACTCATGGAAATCAACAACTTTGTCCATGGGACCAACTCTGAAATTTGCAAAAAACAATATCAGCTGTTTCATACATTTTGACGAATTATGCAAACATACTTAAATGACTATAATATACAGGGTTATTTGTAAAACACCAGAAACCTCTTAAGAAGTCATTGTACTCATCATTATGAACAACTTTTACTATAGGACAAAACCTGAAATCGCGAAAAAAATATCAGCTGTTCCCTACATTTATGTTCGTATAACTCGTCAAAATGTAAGGAACAGCTGATATTTTTTTCGCGATTCCAGGTTTGGTCCCATAGTAAAAGTTGTTCATAATGATGAGTAAAATGACTTCTTAAGAGGTTTCTGGTGTTTTACAAATAACCCTGTATATTTTTTTTTATGATTGCGTCCCCGCAATCATAAAAAAAAATATACATACATAGTTCCGTGGTCAAAGTTGTTCATTTTCATGAGTATAGTAAAGTATGTCCCTCCCTTAACCTAACACACTGTAGTTACGTACATACGTACAGAGATTAACAAATGCCGATCGCGAGCGCTGATATTCGCTGTAAGTGATGCAGTGTAACGGATATCACGGCGTGTCTATGTTATATAGAAGTTTATGGAGGGAACCTTCTGGAACTGCCTAGTCTGTGGTATTACCGCAGCGTTTGTCAAACCCGCGTGTGGCTGCACCTATCAAAAGCAGTCAGGTGCTGTTCACCGCAGATATAGCGTTGAAACTGACTGAATAGATTGGCGGTATTGTGCTATCAAATGTGGTACTATTTTTGTAGGAGACTGCGGGACTATTTGTTTATTTATTTATTGAAAATACACTAACAGCATAGATATATACCAATTACCAATTAAAGCAACTTTAGTAAACTATATAAAATTTAAATATAAATAAAAATGAAAAACAAAATGAGATAAGGTGGACAAGCTTACATCTAAGACTAAAAATAAGAGTGAATTGAAAAAAACAAGCTTTACTTATCAGTAAATATAAATCTATACTAATATTATAAAGAGGAAAACTTTGTTTGTTTTTTTGGTTGTAATGAATAGGCTCAAAAACTACTGGACCGATTTTAAAAATTCTTTCACCGTTGGAAAGCTTAGTTTTCTAGGAGTAACATAGGCTACTTTTTATCCCGGGAAAAATAACGGGTCCCACGGGAAAGACCACGGGAGCGAAGCCGCGGGCAAAGTGCTAGTGTTAAATAAAATAAGCATATTTAGGTAAATGTATGACATTGGCCATTTAAAAGTTTGTTGTATTTGCATATAGAAATGTTTAGTTTTATGAGCATTTGTTGCCGCATATTTAGGACTAGCTGCTCCCGTGCGGTTACACCCACTGCTCGGCTCCTATTGGTCGTAGCGTGATGTTACATAGCCTATAGCCTTCCTCGATAAATGGACTATCCAACACAAAAAGACTTAATTCGGATCAGTAGTTCCAGAGATTAGCGCGTTCAAAACAAACTCTTCAGCTTTATAATATTAGTATAGATTTTGCACATTTTGTGCGCAACAATCTGCATTAACTGATACTGAATGCCGGTGGCCCAGTGAGAGGGAGATGGAGGAACATGGCCGTCAACTTGCCAAGATATTATCACAGGAGCGTTGAGATTGGCACAAGCAAAAAGAGGTTGATGTCTTGACGACACGGTTGGCGCAGTGGTTGAGCGATTGACTGCTGCGCACTATGTCGCGGGTTCAATTCCCGCACGGAACAAATATTTGTACGACCTGCAAGTATTTGTTACGAGTCTGGGTGTTTTTCTATTTATAATATGTATGTATTTACGAAAAAAAATGCATATAAGTAGTTTATCAGCCATCTCGTTACCATTTTTTTTTTTGAACCGGGGGGAAATTCCTCATGGATGTCCCCCGCCCCGGGGAGGGCGGTGGGGTCTGTCAGACTCTTACTGACTAAAAACCACCCCGGGTGTTCCCTCTCACACCTGCGCCACTGCGGGCCTCGTCTCGGTCGAGGGGGAGTGAGGTGTACGACATTCCCCTCGTACCGTCTTGGAGGGGCACACAAGCATTAGGTTGCTTAGCTTGGGACGATATGGCGTTGTGTGAAATGTCAAAGGATATTATTATTATTAACAGTGGTTTAAGTCAGGTGTGATGATTATGATTTAACGGTGTCTTTAGTGTTAGCTTTAATGGTGGTAACCAATACAGCCGGTCGATTCTGTAAGAATCTCACGTGAGAACCTAGGTGACGTGAGCGTGAAGTGAACTGTTCCACCTAATGCTTTGGGACTGACACTATTGACAGCCCACTTTATAATAATAATAATAATAAAACTTTATTTCAGACCAAGGTCCATACTTTTGTGTTAGTAACAATGGTGCTTACATAAGTAGGTTAGTATTGTTAGTTTCCGTAGTTAAAATTACTTAATTATTTTGACCTATGACCGTCCCCACCCAGTGTCCCTGAAAGGGACAGTCCGGTCTGGCAGCTATCATTTTCAGGATGCTGTTGTCACTACCATGTAAGCGCTGTAGTAAGGAGGCCGCTTTCTTTCGCATGATGGCATTTTACAGCATAGCAGTACTGATTTCGTGACGTCATCCGCAAAAAAGCGGCTTCACTCCTGGGTAAGGACAGTGACGGCAGATACTTCCTCTACCATACTAAAGCAGTTTGTGAGAAGACCTCTTCCCTAGTATTATGTTGTTCTAGTTGATGGGTGGTCTTCTCATTAATTCGTCTTACTAACAAAAGTACGCGTGTGTATTTCTCAACAGCATGCGATGCTAAGTCAGACGCCCATGGGCAGCATTAAAACTCTGACATCAGGTTAGTCACTAACCACACGAAAAGGAGAACAACAAAAGTGTATTAAGTGTGAACCTGTTACTAACAATTTATGGAAGTCGTAGTTGTTAGAAATTAAACGCGGTATTTTGATTTTATTTTTATTAAGTGGGATTACAAAATATGGTCACCCAGTGGAAAGAATAAAATTATCAAATTCCATTGCATTGTAGGAAACGTATTTTGGCAGTTACCAATCATAACCAGTATTTGTTTCATAACACTCCAAACATGCTTGTTAAGGGGCATGATACATGTTCATTCAACTACGAACCACATTCCTACAATTAGAGAGCAAATCCAAATAACAGGTGCTAGTGAAAGTGATTGATGGCAGAAAGCCAATTACATCGAGCCCGATCCGTTTAATGACAGCTGCCATTTAAATGTGCGTTCGAACTTATTCAAACTCCGAAGATCAAGTGAGATGTGTTCAAAGATTGGTATACAATAGAGTGGGTCGTCGGATTTATTTTATAGTCTTTGTCGTTTTAGATTGAGGAGGTCGTGCTTAAGCAATAACAGTCGCACGGAGCGATACATAAGGTTAAGGATCCTTCTTTACATACCGAGACTCCTGCGTGACTCGGAAAGCACGTTCAGCCATTGGTCCAGGCTATTCGTGGATATTTGACATTCGTTACGAATCTTCAGAAGCCTGACAACCGGTCTTGCTAAGAGGTATCGTGTTAGGTGTTGTTGTGTTATGTCTCTGTCGCTATACTGATCGATTTAAATGATTATTTTATTTATAACTAGCTTCTGCCCGCGACTTCGTACGCGGACCCTGTTGCTTATGCCACCGACAACGGGGTCGCCATTTATGTTATTTTTTATCATTTTTTCCATTTAAATCTTTTATCACACTGAGCTTTAGTTTTATTTTATTCCAACAACCACCAAAACATACAGTCCATTTGTCATCGTTTTCATTTTGATAACCACATTATTTTATTCCCCACTTGTCTCTAGAGACCTAGAAGTCAATGCGTAGATACGGTTGGAACTCAAGCACAATTCTCTTTCCGTGAACGTCTCTGACTCGCGAGACAATACATGACGTTCACGATCAGCGGTCAGTCGCGCATCATATTCTTCACTGGTCTAGAGACCTAATGAATACGCTGAGAACGCAGGCGTGCTTCGCGACCCGAAGAAGTTTCCACGGAGCGAGTTGCAGCCTAATGTTCTCGAACAGCATCAAGTCTCTCCTGACGCTGTTCGGTAGATTCTTGGGATCTTATGATCCTCAATCTTTTAGCTCTCTTAGAACATTGGGAAAGATTTGACCTCTTTCTAGGCATGGTCATAGTTTTATTGTGAAGATACTTACCTAAAAAATCTAAATTAAAATGACTGCTCCCCTGCGTTACCGGGTAGGCTACCGTGTCACGTAGATAAATGGAAAAGGAAATTAAACACTCAAACAACATAAGCCCGAAGGCATTTTCATACAATAAAATAAAAAAATAAATAGGAGTTTTGGCTAGTAGAGTCAAATTTTCAATGATATACCATCGTCACCGAAAATCAGTCCTAAACTGTTACCGCCTTCACCGCGTGCAGGTACTCCCAGTTTGAGTTATTTTATTATTACCCAGTAAAATTAGTGATAGCTTTGATTTCCACATCAGATGATTTTGATCTTCGATTTTTATAAGTCGACAGGAAATGCCCATCAGATTGAATAACTTTTGCTTAGATGTCATTCCTATATGTGTTATGTTGTAGCTAGGCTCTTGGAGTTCCACAACAGGTGTTCCAGATCTTCAATTTTTATACGTCAACAGAGAGTGCTCATCAGGCTGAACAACTTTTGCTAAGACGTCATTCCTATATGTGTTATGGTGTAGCTAGGCCCTTGGAGTTCCACAACAGGTGTTCCAGATCTTCGATTTTTATAAGTCAACACAGAGTGCTCATCAGATTAAACAACTTGTGCTAAGACGTCATTCCTATATGTGTTATGGTGTAGCTAGGCTCTTGGAGTTCCACGACAGGTGTTCCAGATCTTCAATTTTTATACGTCAGCAGAGAGTGCTCATCAGGTTGAACAACTTTTGCTAAGGCGTCATTCCTATATATGTTATAGTGTAGCTGGGCTCTTGGTTAGTTTTGTTAGTTCCACATCAAGTGTTCCAGATCTTCAAATTTATTCTCTCAGCAGAAAATGCTCATCACGTGGAACAATTTTTGCTATGGTAGCATTATTGTATCTCTTATAGTTTAGCTGGTCTGTTGCGGTTCTGCATCAGGTGTTCAAGTTTCCAAGATAAATTATAGCCTATATGTTGCCCAGACTTAATACCTATACAACAACAGAAAAAACATTCCAATCCGTCCAGTAGTTCCGAAGATTAGCGTGTACAAACAAACAGACAAACAGACATACAGACAAACAGACAAACAGACAATTTTTTTTTTGGATTCGTTCTCTATTACTGTTTCTAAACCCCCCTCAATTATTATTTTTTTAATATATTCAATGTACAGACACACTTTTTTTACTGTTTTATTATATGTATATAGATCATGTTTATTATCATAGTTTGTTTTATTTACTTTTCTATTTATATTATTGTGGCGACATCTATTCAGCCACATAGGAGCTACACTGATAGCGAGCGAAGTGTCAAAAAGCTGACATGTTTCGTAGCACTAGGTCACACAAACCCTACATCGCGTAAGCAGAGTTGACAGCGCGATCTAACATATATACTCAGCCCCGACTTAGAGTTGTCGGTAAGCCCTGGCTGGAGGCTGCAATTGTTTTGTGGCATCCATAGGCAAGCCCGGTTAAGCAGTAGACAACCCTATGGTTGAACTGCGAGATGCCATTTCCAAAAAAAAAATATTGAGTTGTCGGGCAGTAGCGCGCTAGACGCAACACCTGTCTGGTTGGAGGATTCTCCCTTTTCAATCGAGGGACTTTCCACCCTGTTCCTCCATTACCACTGAATTATAAACCTAAACAATGTTATCATCGTCTGGTTCGATATTCTAGAATACATACAAGAGATGCATCTTTTTCGAGTGATAAAGTTTGAAAACAATGATATACAGTTATGAACTTATGACAGTCAAACAGATCACGATTCCACTGATACAATGACGCAGATTGGAGCTGTGCAATGACAAACAGCAGACAATTACGCTTAGTTTACCTGTATCTTAGTTACTCGATGTTTTAAGATGAATTAGTGTGGAATAGCTACCGTTGCGTCAATGTACGAAGAAATGGCTAACAAAGGTTTTATAAAACATAACATCACGCGTTGTTCCCCTGAAGGGTATTTGTAGAGGTGTGCCTAATATGGAATAGTAGCCAGTTAACACACAATTGTTAGAAAATTAATTTAATTATATGTAGGTCATTGAATAGAGAACGTGTCGCTAAGGCCAGAGGAATGAGAATAGAATATAATAGAATAGAATAGAATATTTTTATTCAACCGAGAGAAAGGAAAGAAGGATAAATGGCTTATTTCAAAGTCAGGAATCACACAGTAAAGTGTAAAGTGCATCGGAATTGGTTAACTTACAATCAATTTGAAAGCACTTTGCGGATCCACATTCTGCGAGAATTGAATGAGCCGCATTCGGCGAGAATCGAATGAGCCACATTTTGGCGAGAATCGAATTTGCCATAACGTTTACCTCGGCGTATTTACGTCGAATCCGACGTCTAGACGGCTTACCTTTGTAGCCAGCAATATCCGAGTTATCGAATCGATGTCGGAATCGAATCGGGAGTTGTAGCTCGTGACTTTAATATCACTCCCGTATTTTCGATCAAATTTGTTGCTAAAGTGATGCGAAATGTAGCTTGAGTGATATTATATGCATTTATTTACGATGTATTCTGTTGCGAAATTGGATTTATCCATACTAATCCTTTTAATAATGAAAACGGCAAGTTTGTGAGGATGGATGTTTGTTTGGCTACTTTTGTCTCGGAAAAATGTACGAGTCCCGTGGGATAATTTTCACGGAGGCAAAGTCGCTGGTAGAAGCCAGTTAGCCGTATTTCTCTCAGGCATTTAACGTACTTTCATGACAATTTGTGAGCATCCTAGCGATGTATCCGAAAGATTATTCTAGCAAGATTGCAAAAATAACAGCATCTAATCGAAAATTCAGTTTCTGCATTTAGAAATCAGGTCCAAAAGCGCAAATTAATTATACATTCCACGTTGAATCCTCTCACTTTACACCCATATATTTTTCAAGTCCGACTTGAGTCACCGACAGATAAGCCTTGGGGACTAGTGATGTGAATCACGATACACTTGAGATAGTGATGTGGCGAAATGTTGCATTGTCTGCACAACAATGAGATTGCGATACACGGCGCCGGCGCCGCTCCAAAATGAACTTAATTCCGTATCTTAGCCTTATAGTTTCGATATTGCAATACTTAATTAGAGGCGTGATGTAGATAGCTTGAGAAAATTGGGACTGTAAAGTGTATAGTCAGCCATATGGAGCGGTTTAGGCCATTGTGCTGTCCGGGATATGACGTATGTCTAGATTATGTTCGTCTATTGTTTTGGTAAGTGGCAGCTTGTTTCTAGACCTTGTATTTCCAAAACGGGTTTGCTATGACGGTCGTCATGGATAAAAGTTGTATTCTAAATTCAATAATCAAAAGTTTTAATACTGCATTCTTGTGGGATTTTTCCTTTCATTACGCACATTCATCGGTGATCACTATCTTTTTATTAACTTCCAATAAGGAGGAGGTTCTATGTTTGTCTGTATGTATTTTTCATCGATATTTTCGTCAATCGAGGACCGATTTTTAAAAACCTCTTTAATGATATCTATATAAATAAAATAAATAAATCATTTATTTCACATCTTTTTTTAAACCGGCCAAACTGCGTTTGTCGGCAGGAATAGCGCTCGTTTCAAACATTTGGTTTCTACTTTAAATCTAATATCTATACATCTTAGTAAATAAAAATAACTAAGTGACCGCAGGCCAGAAAAAGACAATCTTTGTAGCCAATACCCGTTATTTATTAGGTAGAAGAAATTTGCGCGGTGGTTCCACATAGTATCTTTACTTTTTTTTTTTTTTCAGGTTGGGAAATCATCCAATGACTTCTCCCGCTCTGGGTGGAGTGGAAGGGAGTATCAGACTTTTACTGACTAAAACCCATCCATGTTCCTTCCTTAGCCCTTTATGTTCCGGGGTAGCGGTAACCCTTTCGGACAATCCCGCTTTTGACTTGTCATTGAGTTACCATTATTAATACGTATTGAATCCAGTTTGTTTATCTTGATAATGTTTTAATGCTTAAGGTTAGAAGATCATAGCTTCCTGTCACTGTTGTTTACATAGCAAGTATAACCAAAAAGCCATACCCATTGTCATTCTACTGTCTGGCATATCTACTTTCTTTTGTTTCTAGCTGAATAAAACCTCCCCAACCATAACCTTATTTATCTAGTTTATCTAATCATGTTACGCGGCATTTACTGATAAGTAGAGCATCATACAAGATCGTATGCATCGAGGTTCGCTGGTAGCCTTGATCCGATCAGAGCACGCATCAAATTGTGCGCAAGAGATTGTAGAGATGCACATTATGTATCTGAATATGTAATTATTTTACCGTGTGAGCATATTTGAGTAATTCATGGTTCAGGTTTCAATTCATAATTTTCATTTTGATGCAAAAGATGTTTAGTATTATTGGGATATTAAGCTACGTTATAGCATTATCACGGAGGGATTGTATATTTTCTTCTAACTGTCTAGTGATCATCATCTGCCGAGCCTTTTTTCAACTATGTTGGGGTCGGCTTCTAGTCTAACCGAATGCAGCTGAATACCAGTATTTTACATGGAGCGACTGCCTATCTGACCTCCACAACACAGTAACACCCCTTGGTAAGACCGGCTGTCACATTTTCGGGCTTCTGACGACCCGTAATGACTGCCAAAGATGCACAAATGACAGCCGGGACCAACGGTTTAACGTGCTTTCCGAGCCACAGAGTAGTCTCGGTATGTAAAGATGGTAGCTTAACCTGGTGGATGGACCTGTGCGGCTGTTAGTATTTAGCCACGAGCTCCTCTAGCTGTCTAGTGGTATTGAACGTAAACAAAACAAAAGAAGTATGTAAGTATCGAAGCATGTATCATTCCGTGGTGTCTGCCCCGGGCCATGGTTAATGGGCATGAATATATTTATGTACATGTTACTAAGAGTTATCCAACTTAGAAAAAGATAAGCAATGACGGAATTAACTGCAATTTTCATGCGTAAGTAGTGAGTACTTCTAACAGTAAAATAGCTTTACGATACAATCTATAATTTGTATGCAGTAGACTAACGCATAGATCGCGAAACCGTTGCTACATTATTGCTATACTATGCATCGTTGGCATTCAAAAACACGAAATCCTTTATGTAATACAGAAATCCCCTGTTATATAAACTTCAGTTGGTATATTGCGTGGTAAGACGAAATAGAAAAATAAGTATTATTTTAAGACAATTTGTAGGTCTTAAAATAAATCTACTTTTTCTATTTTACCAGTCTCGTTGACGACGAAGATCGTTAGGAGAATTGTTGACATGAAAATAATGTTTTTTTTTTATTGTACTAACTTTTGCCAGCGGCTTCGCCCGCGTGTACGTAGGAAATTATCCCACGGGATGATATAGGGAGCACGGGAGCTATTCCAGATTATAATCTATCTTTGTGCCAAGTTTCATCCAGATCTGTTAAGTAGTTTTTGAGTTTATTCGTTACAAACATAATACAAATCTTTCCTCTTTATTATATTATTAGTATAGATGTTATTATACATATAAACCTTCCTCTTGAATCACTCTATCTATTAAAAAAAACTACATCAAAATCCGTTGTGTAGTTTTAAAGATCTAAGCATACATACAGACATTAGGACGCGGGAAGCGATTTTGCTTTATACTATGTAGTGATAGTGAAGTAGGATTGCTGGTGATTATGCGGCGACCTAGATATTATTTTGCTAGAATCCAGTCTAGAAAATGGTTCATTAACATGACATCTTTAATACCATGCTTATTGAAGTGTCTATAGTGAAAATGAGGAGCTTGTATCTAAGTAATATCAGCCACACGGATAGATCTATCAGGTTAAGCTACGCCTGCCGAGGTTGATCCGTAGATGGGTGACCATACATAGCGGAACTCCTCCGTGTCTCGGAGAGCACGTTAAGCCGCTGGTCCTGGCTGTCATTCGTGGATCTTTGACAGTTGTTACGGGTTGTCAAAAGCCCGAAAGTGTGACAGCCAGTCTTACCAGGGGTATCGTATTACCCAGTACTGGGTTGTGAAATTGTTAAATTCTGGTATTCAGCTGCATTCGGTTAGACTGGCAGCTGACCCCAATCTGGTTGAGAAAAGGCTAGGCAGATTGATTGAGTGGAAATGGATTCTGTTCTGATTATAGTTCAGAATAAAAAATAGGTACCTAGTTGGAAACAAATTGTTTAACTTCAAAGAGAACGTATATTCCATGTATGATTTGATAACTTTAAACAAATAACAGTTATCACCAAAGGGTGTAAACTGTTATTTAACGGAAGTAACTAAAATAACAAAGTTTACTTGGAATTAACGAAAGCATTATTTCGATTTAAACTCCGTTATTTCACGATAAATACCAAGACATGTAGTATGTTAACCATTTACAGTGAAAAAATGCCTATGAAGTTAAGTAATTTCATCAATAATAATATAAGAAAAGTTATTGTATAAACAATAATTGTTCCTTTAAACTCATTATTTGTCGAATTATATACTAAATGGAGTATAGATCGTTTATTTTATCAAAATAGTTTAGACACTAATAATATACTGGCGAAAGTTTGTGGGTGTGTGTGTGTTTGTATGTTTGTTACCTTTTCACGCAAAAACTACGGAACAGATCTGAATGAAATTTGGCACCGAGATTATAGAATACTACCTGGATTAACACATATGATACTTTTTATCCCGTGGGATAATTTCCGAAATCCACGCAGGCGAAGCCACGAGCAAAAGCTAGTTATATTATAAACCTAAGCACTATAACACATTATGTATCCTACTAATCACTCATCATAGCAATCTGTTACATTAACGATCACATCTCGCTTTTGACCAGGCCTGGTTTTTATATCAAGAAGCTTTCCCGAATAGAGAAGTTCAAACTTTGTTACCTAGTCATTAAAGTTCAGTATTGTATGATTAAAATATCATTGGCGCGTTTAAGAGCAACACTTCACTAGAGTAATTACATCGAAGTTGTGTAATGGCCTCTTATCACGTACATGGTTAAATGATTACTTTGTATGTGTATCTTGAAGTTGTATTCACAATGTTTAGACTTCGACTAGCTGCTCCCGCGCTATTTCACCCGCTGCTCGGCTCCTATTGGTCGTAGCGTGATGTTACATAGCCTATAGCCTTCCTCGATAAATGGACTATCCAACACAAAAAGAATTTTTCAATTCGGACCAATAGTTCCAGAGATTAGCGCGTTCAAACAAACAAACTCTTCAGCTTTATAATATTAGTATTAGTATAGATAAGTTAATAATTTTGTATTTTTTCTTCCCAGCTCTTTCACCTATTACACAAAGTATACAGTGTGTTAGGTTAAACGAGGGACATACTTTCAGGTTGTATAGTACTCATGGAAATCAACAACTTTGTCTATGGCACCAACTCTGAAATGTGAAAAAATATCAGACGAATTATTTATTTATTTAAAAATGGAAGACTTACAGCTTAAAAATTTAATAGTAAGAAACACATAGCCAACAGGAAGCCAATTACAAGTCTTCGCTTGTAGAGTATTATGCGATCATTGTACTGAACAGCTGATTTTTTTTACGTGTTTTCAGGTAGTCAAAGTTTTTTTTTCCCCTGAAAGTATGTCCCTCGTTAAACCTAACCCACTGTAAATTAACAAAAATAAAAGAAACAAACTAATGTTTTTCAGGATTGTTTGCGGCAAGATGCTCTTTTGTACACAAATTATTTTAGACTAAGGATGGACTTGCATCATATTGCTTATGCAGTATCGCATTTACGACACGTTGTTAACTTGTTAGTGATATTACTCCATACAACCTTCTGCGTTATCTTACATTGCATTACTTTAACTAGATTTGTTTGCTTCACCTGAAAACTTAACAGATCTTGTTGTTTTACTTACATAGGTACAAACGCCAGATCAAGCTACCCTAATCTGTGAAATTTCTTTGATAGATTTTCAACTTTATTACAAAAGGGTATGGTTCATGTTCAATTGGAAATACATATTTGACAGTTTGTGGTACGAGTAACTTGATGTTCTGGCGTCTGTACCTAGACTCAAAACTTGCCATGGGGGAAGGCAGAAACGCTACCTACTTTTTTTTAGGATGGTAAATCATCAAATGCCTGACTTTTTTTTTGAGTGTGGGTAATCATGAAATGACTCTACCCGCTTTGGGTGCAGCGAAAGGGAGTGTCAGCCTCTAACTGAATAAAACCCAACCATGTTTCTTCCTTAGCCTTCTGTGTTCCGGGGTAGCAGTAACCCTTTCGGACAATCCCGCTGACCAACGTTGCCTGCTACGATATTCTTTTGATTCATCTACAAGCATACGGCCATACAGGCAGGGCCGGTTTAAGAATGTTTCATTAAATATATTATTAATTATCACCTTTTCATAGAGATTTTATCATTTTCTTTTTATGTAACAAGCTTTGTTTTAGTTTAAATTAAAATTTCCAAAGACTAAGGCCCGTATACAAAATCTCGCTCAAGATCCAAGCATTACTTAAACTAGTTTTAACCAATCCAATGGCTGTAATCGAGACTCAAGTAATGCTGGAGTATTGAGTGAGGGTCTGTAATACAGGCATTAGTTGGTTAATCTGACACCAGATACTCACGAAAAAGAAAGAAGTTGGCTATTTAGATTGAAAGCGTAACAGGGGTGAAATTGAATAAATGTTCGTTTTAATATTAGACTAGTTTGAATAAAAAAATATCTAGGGACTGTTTATAACGCTAATTAATTATAAGCCATTGTAACTGACTTGTAGTCAATAGCTAATAATTATAACTGATGACTACCTTCAAAACAACGGAGAAAAACACGGGGAAATCCATTTAATAATAGTTATCCGTGATGCGTTGTTTGCCCTTGACAAAGATCTATTGCTGTGTGTATGCGCCGACACGCTCTTACGTCGATCTTGACATGCCTCCGTAAGAGTGATGTAATGTTAAGTTATTCTTAATTGAAATAATGACTACAAATCGGACTTTTTCCTTTTTTGTTGTTTAATGCAACGACATAGGATTTTGATTGCAATGGCATATCGCAAATTTAAATCTAGGCATTTGCTAGAAAACCGATATGTTCGAGTCGTCTAAGTACTCACTTAGTTTATGCAAGGCGTCCAAGGCGTCCCAAGATGGTGGTCGTCTGTTGTGACTAGACCGCTGGCCTAAATTTTGGCCAAAGAATCAACACTGCCATACAAATTGGCAATCCTGCTAGTCTTTAGAGCACTTTTTTTGTTGACAGCGATATGGACGAGTTTTTTGATGTCCTATGAATACTTTCACTCCTTTTTATATAAACATATTATTATTTTAAGACGGTTACCTTTTAAAATTATGTAAAAAAATGGACATAGTAGGTATAAACAATAGAGTTTTTCTTTTATTATTGTACTCTGCAGTAAGATGGTTAAAGGGAAGGGTACGGTAACGGTAATGGTAGGGAATCCCCCTTTTTGAATGGAAATGAATAAGCATTGATCACCATCTTTGTTTATTGTGTTCATCTTTTTTACAGTTATATTTTTTCTTTGTGGTTTTTATATAGTGTGTATTTTTTGGGTTTTAAATTACTATTGTGCAAAATAAATCAATTTTCTTACCTACTTATTTCCGACTGGATTTTCCACGATGAATTATAACGTTTTGAACAAACGAAGACATGCTACTATCTTCCAGATGATATTATTTTAACCTCTTTATGATTCAATGGATACACTGTCCCACTTTTGGGCTATGGTCTATCCCTTAGATATATTTTTTCCATTCATCATTGTCTGCTTTTACCAGCCAATCAGTCAGGAACGAGTCTAGGTAGTCGCGCTAGCAATTCTTTTCATTCTCAATGGATTCACTATTATGAATGAAACCAAATAACATTGTAAGATGCAAATTGGGAGTTCCTAAGTAGCTTGAAGAATCTTAAATCTTTGGTAGAATTTTTAGATCTTTGCACATAAAGCTTTGCAAAATATGACTTTTGACGTAATATGGAGTAACCCTTGAAGTAAATGGAGGAACTCAAGCGCGTCATTCCCGTTGTTGTACAGAAATAGCAAAACGAATGAGAGACCTTTGAACTATTTGGGGAGCACTCCAAGTGAATGAAGTAGCTACGCGACCTAGTTGGGCTGCTCTTAATTAAGTTAGTTGATATCTGTAGCCGACTAGCAGAACTTGGTTAACGAATTCGCTTTTTCTAAGGAAAAAAAAATTGTTGCATAGATATGAATATTTCGAACCATTTTTGAATTTTGAATTGTTTTTTAAGTTCCAATCAAAAAACTGACGTCAAACTCTAGTTCTTAATTCAAAATTGACTATTAAATTGTCAATTTAGAATTAAGAACTTTACCGTGCTTAGAATAAACGTCAACATACAAAAGCAGGCTCGAAGGTTTGGATTTGGACTAAAAATATAACCTTTTTTTTATTGATTATATTCTTTTCACGATCCATAAATTAACGTTTGTGATATTGATCGATTTTCTTAACCAACGCCAATAGAGTAAGTAAGTACGTAGTAAAAACAAAATAATTATAACATAACATCTCGCTTGTATTACTCGAAGGGCTAAGCAGAGGTACACCTATAGTACACATACTTAAAACCTCTGGTACCAGGTTAGTCAGTAACCACACGAAAAAGAGAGGAGTACATAAACCAAATTGAAAAAAAACCTACATCCGTTGTCTCAATCTTGTTTCAGACAAATTTATTATTCGCGCTTCAAATTATCTCATCGCGATTACATAACGCTAAGCGCCGGCCATTTTAGCACATCAACTTAATGTACCAATAAAAGTTAACTGCTATAGAATTACTAGATGTGGCACGCTGTTTACGTAAGAGTTAATTACGAACTATCTTGATTTTGGCGTGATGTTACTATACAGGGTGTAACCGAAAGAATTTATACATACAAAAGCATTTTATGCTACAGACCACCAAACCAAAAGGGTATATACATACAAAAGGATATGCTACAGACCACCAAATTGAACAACTTACACTATGGGACCAACTCCGAAATCTCAAAAAAAAACAGCTGTTCTATACATTTTTGGTCACGTGACTCGTCGAAATGTAGGGAACAGCTGATTTCTTTTCACGATTTCAGAGTTGGTCCCATAGTAAAAGTTGTTCAGTTTAGTGGTCTGTAGCATATCCTTTTGTATGTATATACCCTTTCGGTTACACCCAGTATATAATATTATGTATATTGTTAAGTGCTAGCTTAACAATGTGCAACACATAATATCACGCATGTATCACTGAAATGCTAGGCAGAAGTGTTTTTATTGTACAGACGCCAGCACATCAAGCTATCCCTAACTGTCAAATTTTCTCAATTAAAAATGAACCTTATGTCTTTGCAGTAAAGTTGAAATACTATCAAATTTGACAGATTGTGGTAACTTGATGTGCTGGCCTCTGTACACTCGCATTTCACCAGTTATGTTTAAGTCCTATGTAATATGAGGCGATCCTATTGCCATCAATCGGCCACAAATCCCGACTCCAAGTTGCTACTGAGAAATTCCAGATGGAAAAATCCAATGACACTTTTGCTCGACCCCGCAATTGAAACCAGAACCTCAAGCTCAGCAGTAGCTCTTACGACTACTAGACCAATGAGGCAGTCCCTAATAATTGCTATTGTAATGTAAAAATTACAGCTGAAGGTGTAAAGCGATTAATAATTCTGATAAAAATTATATGTATTTACGTGCCGGAAGTTTTTTAATGGAGTTATAATATCATAATTATGTATTTTTTATTGCAGTTGCATTCAGATTTTATAACTAGGTACATGCTGTAAAATTCTGTGAAAATGAGTTATTACTAGGAGTCATTACAAAAATTATAAGCTATTTTATAATGTACCTAGTACGTTCTACAAATTAGCAACAAGGCTTTTATTAAAAGTCACTTATTAAAAGTGCAACGAATCATCTGCCTAGCCTTTTCCCAACTATTTTGGGGTCGGCTTCCAGTCTAACCGGATGCAGCTGAATACCAGTATTTTGCATGGAGCGGCTGCCTATCTGACCTCCACAACCCAGAAACTGGGCAATACGATACCTATGGTAAAACTGGCTAACAGATTATCGGGCTTCTGACTACCCGTAACGACTGTCAAAGATGAACAAGTAACAGCCGGGACCAACGGCTTAACGTGCGTTCCGAGGCACGGAGGAGTCTTGATATGTAAAGATGGTCACCCATCCACGGCCAACCCCGGCAAGCGTAGCTTAACCAGATGGATTGACCTGTGCGCCTGTTGATACTTAGCCACGAGCTAGTTTTAATTTTGTTTCCGTGTAAAATTAAGGCACACTTGCACTGGATAAGGTAAACCGTATTTTTACCGCAATGCGCATAGGCAGGTACGCTTCCATCGTATTTACATAGTCGGCATAATTTACACGTTGGCAAAAGAATTCCCTTTGAATCGTGTCAGTGAGGAGAGCGGGGAGCAAAAGGCTCGATTGTAGATTACATCCAACATGACAAGTGGCGCTTTCCGTTCCAAAAAGGTTTTCCATTTTTCTCCCGATTCATACCTGTAACAAAAGAAGGTTGAGTCAATAAAATGTCCGATGGGAGTAAAAAGTTAAAAAGAAAAGTATCGTTGGTTAAAGATTGGCAGGGATATGGATTATCTTTATTTAGTATTTTGCCTTGAGATATATCAACAGGTATGGTATCACCTAGTTAAAATGTATATAATTATGTAAATTATATTTTACATAATGATAATATAAATATTGTTAAATGTTTTTATACAATATAATAAATAGCCATGTAAATTGTTTTTGACGACACGGTTGGCGCAGTGGTTGAGCGATTGACTGCTGCGCACTATGTCGCGGGTTCGATTCCCGCACGGAACAAATATTTGTACGACCTGCAAGTATTTGTTACGAGTCTGGGTGTTTTTCTATCTATAATATGTATGTATTTACAAAAAAAAATGTATATAAGTAGTATATCAGCCATCTCGTTACCATAACACAAGCATTAGGTTGCTTAGCTTGGGACGATATGGCGCTGTGTGAAATGTCCAAGGATATTATTATTATTATTAAATTAATAAATAGTATAATACATAAATATTTAATATTACCTACAATTGTTATCGGAAAAAAATTCTGAGGAGCACGAAAATCATTATCTTCTTCCTAGCCTGTTTCTATATGTTGGGATTGGTTTCCAGTCTAACCGGATGCAGCTGAATACCAGTATTTTATACATGCTGAAAGTGCCTAATAAATTTCCACAACTCAGTTAAGGCGCCCTCAGAAAGGCGCGCCGCGACAAAGCGACGCGACGATAGTAGAACAATTTCTATGAAAAATTCATGGAAATTGTTCTACCAGAAGCCCGTCGCGTCGTCGCGTCGCACCTGTTTACACGAGCCTTAACTGGGTAACACGATAGCTCTCAGCACCGCTTGTCCGATTTTCGGGCTTCTTACATTACAAAATATAAGAAGTAACTTAATATTGTAAGCAGACCGCAACACAGAACAACTTATTATGTCATGTAAAATCAATAACAAATTATATTAGCATTGCTTTTGAAACGAAATATACCAGAAATAATCAAGATTTGTTTATTTTTCGTAATTTTTGCAAATTTTTTATTATGTGGGACGATGTTTTCTAAAATATCCTTATAAGTAGTGGGTGCCTAAAGTAATATACTTTACCAGGTATGTTTATAGTATAAATTAGAAAACAGAAGCTCTAGTGTAGGCAAGAAATGGAACCAAACAACAACATGTTCGTCCAGATTCGCAACCGGTCGCAATCACTCTCACTATTACTTACTAAACTAAGATAAAAAACTGGTCATGCGCACAGTAATTAAAAAGTAGGTATCAAATTGCAGTCAGTTTCTAATGGCTCATGAAACGAATTAAATTAAATTATAATTACCACGAATTATGCTAATTTTGTTATAACATTTTAAATACATGAAACACTTCCATCCATTCTGTTTAAGACTGTAATGATAGTTCAACGAGAATTAAGGCTCTAACATACAGGCGCGACGCGAGTTCGCGACGAATTTGCGATATTTTCTATAAAAACCAAAGAAGAAGAAGAAGTGCAAGAGAGAGATGGGAATATGATTAAGTTAAAGCACGAGTTTTGTTTTGAGGGTGGGAAATCATCAAATGACACCACCCACTCTGGGTGGAGCAGAACGGAGTGTCAGACTCTTACTGACTAAAATCCATCCATGTTCCTTCCTTCGCCCTTTATGTTACGGGGTGGCGATATCTAACCCTTTCGGACCATCTCGCTGACCACGTCGGAGCCACATCGCGAAAAACCAATGGCCAAATCATTAGGTAGATGAAATCACAATGTTTCGCTTCTCCGGAACTGGCATTGACTTATGTAAATGAATAATTACGCGGTTTTCTCGAGCAATGGAGTTGCTTAAGCCTAAATTAATTCGTTATCGACGATGCATACAATTTTTTATGTTCTCTTTAAATCGATTGGATTGGATGAATTAATTAGTGTTGCCGAAAGCGATGATAATGGTCTCGTTTTTATTTCTGATTTCTTCCGTGTTTTGTTGTATAATTTCGGTCTTTTGTTTGACCTAAATGATATGGTTTAGTTTCCATAATTATGTTCTTTTATTTAATGTATTAGATAGACCGTAACCATTTAACATTAATTTTCACGAAAATAATCATTTGCACACATTCTATTTTCTAAAGGTTCCATAGAAAAAAATCTAAAAATAGAATACAGTCAGTACACACTGATCAATCATACCAAGCAAATCAAAACCAACCATACGGAACCAAATCACGCGCATCCAATTACCGCCGCGATGCGCAAGCGCGTAGGTCAGTAATTTCGAACATAGTTACATGGTAGGTACAGTCAACGACACTTACATGTAACAATTCTAATTTAGAAGCATTTTAATTTAGTAGCGATAATGGCAGCTTCAATTGTCTCAGCGTTAGGTCTGAGTGTGATTGAGCGTACTTCTACTACAGGCTACTTTTACTTGTTACGTCATCAACAGCTTCATTAGCCACTTTCATTGTCTTTGGTTAGTTTTATTGTTCTTTGTTTTGTTCATCCATTCATGTTTGACATAGATTTTATATCAATTTGTGAATGGGTTATGTAAAATTAGATGTGTGGTAAAAATAGGGTGAAAGGTTTTGGTTCTGTGCGGTAATCATGTTAGATAAGGTACTTTATTTATATCTTTTTCTATAATGTGGTTATGTGGTTTTAGAGCAAGTTTGGCTTTCTATAGGAACTCCAAATTGACCTTTTTTTCAGCAACTTAATATTCAGACACGGCCATCTCAACTCTATGAAAAATTAACATTATCTCTTTCCATACAAAGTGAGTGTCACTAGCAAACTTCGTGTCACAATGACGTCACGCAAAATCCGGCATCCCGCAAGCAAAGAATACTGCACGACTAGAATGTACAGTGTGTTAGGTTAAACGAGGGTCATAATTTCAGGGGGTACTTTATTCATGAACAACTTTCATTATGGAACTACACCTGAAATCATGAAAAAAAATCAGCTGTTCAGTACATTTATGTTCGCATAATCGTCAAAATGTATGGAACAGCTAATATTTTTTTTCATATTTCAGAGTTGGTCCCATGGACAATGTTGTTGATTTCCATGAGTACCACCTGAAAGTATGTCCCTCGTTTAACTTAACACACTGTATATGCCTACAACATCCCAACATCAATTTGTTTGGCAGTAGGTAGTTCGCCAGACACAACACCAGTCTGGTCGGAGGATTCTCCCTGACTAAACTTTACGCCTTGTTCCACAGACCTCCATAACGTTGATAGGGGGCGCTGTTGGCAATCATTTATAAAGTTGACACTGAAACTCAGTATTGACAAAACAAGATGGCTTCGTTAGTTCCGATTTTGACCACGCGCTAATATAACCTTGTATCACTACACATGCTGTAGCAATACTGCTATGTCATATCCTTATTAGCAAGTACATGCTAAATTGACATTCCTTTTTTGGTTTCAGAAAGTTCAGTAAATCTAGGTTTCTGTCCGCCGTTATCAGTGTTCAAGAAGATGCTGCATGTAATCCAGTAACTCTAGGGTCATGCATGGGGCCCGAGTGCGCAACTCCTTTTTAAGGACTTCTCCCGCTCTGGGTCGAGCGGACGCGAGTGTCAGACTCTAACTGACTAAAACCCATCCATGTTCCTTCCTTAGCCCTTTATGTCCCGGGGTGGTAAGACAATCCTGCTTACCCCGGACAATCCCGCTTACCGTGACCAGAGAATTAGCATTGCCATTCAACGTGGCAATGCTGCCAGTCTTCTGGGCACGTTACCGGACGACAGCGATGCTGATGACGCCTAAGTGTCCTTTCTGTTTTTGTATTTATTTGTATATAGTTGGTTAGATCGTCATTTAATTTAAGTATAGAATAAGTTGTTATTCATCATCATCATCTGCCTAGGCCTTTTCCCAACTATGTTGGGGTCGGTTCTTATGTAGAAAAATGATTTTAATATATGCAGTAGATAAGTTATTCAAATTTTGTTAGACTGCAGATTAATTGAGCCGTAATCTCTAGTAAAAGTAGTGAATAATTATTATGAAAGTTCGATCACGTGCGCTCTTTTTAGTTCATCGAATTTTTTTTTGCTGGTGTAAATTGATCCACGTGTTTAAAACATGAATCAACAATTATAACAGCATTCATATCTATCTAATTGTTCTGGTTTTCAGATTGAGGTTGGTTCTCTTAAAATAAAAAAAATACTTGGATTTCACACAGGAAACACGAAGCGGATAGCATCTTTTATTTTAAAATCTCTGACATCCTGGCATTTTGCTTAGAACAGGCCTCGCGGTAGTTATTATAAGCCCCTCAAGAGCACCTTTAATAAATCTGCTTTTCATATAAGATGTTGTTATATGCTTGTGGCTAAGTAATGACAGCCGTACGGGTTGATTTATTAGGTTAAGCTACGCTGGACGGGGTTGGTTGCCATTTTCTCCTATTCGTGTGGTTAGTGACTAACCTGGTGTCAGAGTTTTTATGCTGCCCATCGGCCTCTAACTTAGCTTCAAATGCTGTTGAGAAATATCTCTCAGACATGTTTCTTGTTTTCCTTCACCGATTTATAAGCAAGTGATAATTATACAATACGCACATGAATCTGTAAAATCAGAGGTGCGTGCCTTGGGTTTCAACTCAAGACTTATAACTTGGCAGTCCGATGGTCAAGCCACTAGGCTATCACTGGTTGGTTCCCATGAACCCATCCATATGGGTAACCATCTTTAATTACTGAGACTGCTCCATACTTCGTAACGGGTTGTCAGGAGCCCGCAAGTCTGACAGCATGTCTTACCACAAGTTATTATATCGCTCAGTTACTGGGTTGAGGAGGTCAGATAGGCAGTCGCTCCATGTAAAATACTGGTATTTAACTGCATACGGTTAGATTGGAAGCCGACTCCAACATAGTTGGGTAAAGGCTAGGTAGACTGATTGATGTGGCTTTATTAATGCTGTTTCAGTTAATATTGCATATTAGAAGTTCCATTGACATCGCTCATATGATTGTGCTGTGAACTAAAAAGCTTATAAAAGATGCACCAAGAGACATGATACAGGGAGGCCTAGACAAGTGCCAAACGCTCCGTGACGATTCGATTCCGAAAATTTTTGAACAAGCAATTCGTTATGTCAGCAATTCCGATTGTCAAGAACGCCACTTGTCAACGCATTTGTATCGGGATATTAATACAGTTTCGTGACACAATTTGACATTGTCCAGCACTTAGCGATTGAAAACGTTGATCACGTGACATTTCGAAAGCTTATGCCAATTCCAAACATTTCGGATTTATCTAATTTCGTTATCGTTAATGAAAACGTGACTTTGTTTAGGCTCCAGAGGCTTCCTTTATTTCTACTCTTTTTTGTCAGTATGGAATTGGAATCGTTTAAAAAGTTAATATTATTACAAATGAGAAGATTATGTCAAAGATTAGAAACCTGCCGGTCCTGCTCTATAGGACGATCTAGAGTCTAGACAAAATCAAACTGGTTGCTAATTTAATTGCATATAATTTATTATTTTTATGACATTAATTTTATATTCTGTGGTTATTTTATCTCGCACTGACTTCATATTATAAGTTATTTTTGTTATAAGTCAATATTTGAGCACCATCACATAATTAATTCGTCTGTCACTAGCTTTCGTCCGCGATTTCGCTAGCGTGGATGTCAGAAAGCATCCCACGAGAACGTTCTACCAGGATTAAAAGGACCATTATATACCAGTGATCAAGTACCATAATATAATTATAAGAACTTCACATCAGTTCAGTTCTTTCTGTAGCATAACTTCCTATGATTGATCACAAACGCAGCGTGTGCGCAAGACCGATGTTCTTCATCGTGAAATCTTAACTCGACAGCGGATAGAGACGATTACTGTCCAATGTGGGCCATCCTTGGTTTGAATAGAGCAGTTATTTAGCTCACGTATGTATACAACGTGGCGCTACAATGGTTGTCATTAATTTAATACACGGGTAGGGCTAGTGCCAATCAATCAAGTACCTAGAAGTTAAAGGGTTCGCAAAGTGAAAAAAAAAACAAGCAAACTTAATGATAAAATCAATCAATTCGCCTACTTTTTGCAGTTGTTTCATCCTAATAGTATTGCTTTAATTTATAACATTCGCATCAATGGCGAATGTTATGATCCGTGACCTCGGCAAATGACCGCTGCGGGACAGTTCTTTAAGTACAGGTTGCTGTAAGATGCTATTTTCTAACATTTTAAATAAATCCGTAAATGGTACTGTAACGTTTATTGGAAATTATAATGTCTTCATGAAACGAATATGTGAAAATGTATATTTGTGTTAAATTAATGTCACAATTGTAACGCCATGTTATATATCTACTGTGGCCCAGCTGTTAAACTGATTGTCAATAATTATTCCGTTCATTTCCCGTAATATCTGTGATTGCGATCGGACGGCCATTTATATTTGTTGTAGGTAAGTACTCACCTTTTATGTGTTTATGGCTTTTAAAGTCGTACCTATCTTAGCTCTCAAATTAAAACGAACATCGTTAAACTTTTTGATAGTTTTCCAAGTCTTTCGATTTTAATTACTCATTAATGTTTCTTTTTATTGGTCTGTTGTTAATTACTTTCATGTAGGTATTATTTTCGTTATTTCACACGAATTAACGCGAGTAATATTTTCTATTTTAAGAAAAAAGTACCTACACTAGAAACAAATAACTACAAATAATATCAGCAAAAACTTTTATTTAATTAAATTCAATTTAATTGAATTCAATTGCGGGAGTTGTTGGTTCGCTCGCAAATAAATAACTACGTGCAAGTTGCTTACACAAAAATAAAAATAATATCAATTGAACCTGTCGATTCGCCTATGTAAGAAGAGTAAATTCGTGCGAATCGACCAATAAGCCGTAAGTTGTGATATAAATTTAAATTAACTTTCTGCTGATGTTATAATGTTATACAGAGTTATACGACAGAGGGGCTTTCCTTTAAACAGCTAATATTAGGGACCATTTTCAAGCTCTGTACCAAAAATCTATTAAATGCGAGCAGTAGTTTAGTCGCAAATGATTTTTTAAATTTTTGCCCCGTTTGAACACGATGTATCCTTCCTAACAGCGCTCCGGCGCGCGCGCGTCGGTGCCACTTTGTGACAAGGTCAGTTTTTATTTACAAAGGATGGTTGCGTTTTATTCTGATTTGTAAGCTCTTTAGTTTGTTTGAAAAAAGACAAACCTTATTTTTAGTGCTTTTTATTTTTATACCGTACCGAGTTAATACTAAACACGTATAGTCTACGTAGTGTAATTTAATTCCCCTCTGTCATATCAACTCTGTATACTTACCTAGTAAATTTCTTTACCTACTGTAGGTATATTTTGGTTTCAAAACTTCTGTAGTACTAACAGCAATAACATACCCTCGTGATCTTCTAGGACAAAATAGTAGGACCACGAGAAAACACTCATTATTTTTGAGATGTTTACCTTAAGGAAAATATTTTGATTTATCGCTAACAAAGTAACAATGACTTACTCAACTCAAACAATAACGGAAATTACGCCATTTAATTTAAATTTCCCACGGCCACTTTCGTGAGCGCAATAAAAAAAAAAGAAATCAACATTACGTCTGCTTTAATTCCCTTATTAAAAATATTAGTTGTCAGCCAAATGTCAAACAGACAAGACGTATCATGATCGCTTCGTCTAATCACACAATAATGTACACAGAAGGTTAGTTCTTTACATCGACTGACAACCCACGCACACATAGACACGGTTCATGCACAGCGAGTGCAAGTGCACTCGCGACCGGCATTTGTTTGTGATAATTTATGACGTCATTACGTAAACGCTCAGTGTTACAAGATCCATCACATTCGCCGTTATCTATGAATTCTGTACATAACACTAACTGTAGGAAACGCAAAATTTTCACCCTAGCGTTATGTAGAACCTGCCGGATAAGCGGGATTGTCCGAAAGGGTTGCTGTTACCCTGGAACACAAAGGGCTAAGGAAGGAACATGGATGGGTCTTAGTCAGTAAAAGTCTGACACTCCCTTTCGCTCCACCCAGAGCGGGTGAAGTTATTGGATGATTTCCCACCCTAAAAAAAAAGTTATGTAGAAACAGTCACTTATCGTGCCGTCATATGTGCGTGTACCTACTTTGTGCACGTGTACCCGTTTTGTGCACGTGTACTTGTTATCGGTCATTGTATGGAGTTGATCTTCTGCATGTTTTATACTGTGGTCTAATGTCGATTTGTATCACGTAACGCACGCATTTAGCGTAAATGTTGTAATACTTCTTCGTCGTCAGAAAGTGGTCCTAATGTCCTTGCTTTCTCCGTTTAGAGCCCGCTGGAGTTCACTTTCTATGCGCTATGGTGTGCTGAAAACTGATGTTTTGTTTTTAGGTAAGCAGTGTTTGTTGAGGTCATTATCATTAACATTTTTTTTAGAGCTGTTACAGGCGAATTGAGAAACTGGATTCTTAGAATGGTGTCAATGTCTAAATATATGAGTATGACACTGACACCGAATAGAGCCCCGCCGTGTTCTTTTATCCCATACCTACTTGTTAATTGTTACAAAACCTAATTATTTTCTAATTTAACTTTCCAAGTGACCGGCTGTTCGCAATGTTTTCAGTTTGTTAGCCTTAGCCATGATATTAACTTTGTCGATCAATGCTAACTTGATTATAAAACTAGTTTCACTGTTATAAGTATGAAATTATTACGTGAAGTGGTACAGAGGCCAGCATATCAAGCTACCCCAATTCTCAACTTTATTACAAAACAATAAGGTTCTTGTTCAATTGGGAATATTTGGCAGTTTGGGATAGCTTGATGTGCTTCGCGTCTGTAGGTACAGACGCGAAGCACATCAAGTTTGAAGTTTTTTTTTAAAGTCAGGACAGATTCAACCAAAAACGAATATTTTTATCACACAACTCTAAAAATAATAAAACGCACGTGTATTACTAGGAAGGAAACCAAACATTACGTAAACAGACATAATATTAAATAACAAACACCGGAATGCCGAGCAGCGTCGCGGTAAAAACTAGTTAAATAAATTTATAAACAAGGTAGGGAAACATGTGTTTCAAGTATATGTACACTGGCGTTAGACAAACGGTGAACCGTTAATTTACTAATACATTCCATTTTCAAATGTTGATTTATGAGAGTTGGTTTTTTTATCATGTTGGCAGAACGTAGTCGAAAAAGTGTTGTGCTCAGTGCAAGTAAATATTCACCAGAAGCTGAAAGTGCTTCATTTTTTTATCGACTTCCAGTTCTAAGTTCGTCTGTTTTTTTAATGTATGTTCATTGATATTTTTGTCAATTGTACACCGATCTTAAGTCTTCTTTCATTGTGTAGAGGAAGCTTGGGCAGTGCCGGTGATCCCTCATACATTTTATTAACTTAACTTGGGTAGTTATTGTATTAGGTTCGATAATACGTATTCAATCCACTTCGTGTTTCCATAGCAAGTAGTGGTATACGAATTAGTGTGCGATTTAAGACAAAAAGTGAAAAATAAAATCTTTTTTACAAAACACAAACGGCTTCCAACAAGAGTCTACAAAGTGAAAAATATTTTTTTTATTTCGAAAGTCGGTTGCGGAAAAACCAAAATACTGGTAGTTGGTTTTTGGAAGTTGTTTGTTTTTTTTTCTTTGTAAAAAAAGTATTTCATTCCACTAGTTTACATGCACGAAACATACTTGTTTATACCTTATATCTCACAGTCGATTTCTCTTAAGCAACACGTACCCAATGGAAGCTGGTTATTTCTTAAATGGATTTATAATAGGGCTTATATGGATTAAAGTGGAGCAACGACTTGTACAGACGCCAGCACATCAAGCTATCCCTAACTGTCAAATTTTCTCAATTAAAAATGAACCTTATATCTTTGCAATAAAGTTGAAATACTATCAAAGAAATTTGACAGATTGTGGTAACTTGATGTGCTGGCCTCTGTACATAGCACGAGCCCGGCTGTGGTCACTGGTAGACTGAAGGTGACGAATGGTGACGGACGACTGACTTGACTCGTTTTTTGAAAATGGCTTCGCGCAGTTCAACCATAGGGTTGTCTAATGCTTAACCGGACTTGCCTGTGGATGCCACAAAAGAATTGTAGCCTCCAAGCAGGGCTTATAAAAACTTACAAACTAAGCGACTACACGCTAAATTGACTTAATTCGGTCCTAAATTTTGAATAACAACTGGAGCAGCCGCTAATTTGGAATGGAAGCACCTACTGATAGAGCCACAATAATAAAAAAACTGGTCAAGTGCGTGTCGGACCTCACCCAGTTACTAAATCCGTGGTAGGAATAATTAGGTATTTACGCATGCACAGTTGACAGTAGGTATTGATTTTACAAGCCGCAAAAATAAGTTTGTGTTTCATAGTATTTCTTGGAAAACCTATTAAAAAAACTATGAAAAAAACAAAGTTTTTCTGCGGATTTAACAAAAAATATCCCATAGATTCAAAAATTTCTCTTAATCCTTTTTATAATTAGATTCAAATAAATGCATTGAATTTCTCACCCCTCAAAAGTTCCAATAATTAAGCTCTTAATTTGGAATTATTTAAAATTTTACCCGAATTCAAAACCCAACCAACAATTTAAAAATATAAAATTATATAAATAAATAGGTTACTAGCGGCAACTCTATTATAACCAACATAAGGTTTACAGTAACATATCCGAGTAGCACCCCCAGTGACCTACTGGCGTGTGGCGCGGCTTAGCAACACCAAATTACATGAATATTTTACAATGTACGCTCTCCGCCCTCACACGTTAAAGTGTATGGATTAACTTACTTAATATGTAAGTCCTAGCTTTTGCCTGCGGCTTCGCCCGCGTGGATCCCGGTACTTATCCCACGGGAACGTCGGTACTTTCGGGATTAAAAGTACCATAAGTTAAACCAGGTAAATAATGTATTAATTCTGTATTCCGTTTTCACATTGGTTTATACGGCGCTCGCCAGTAAAGACTCACCCAGTCGGCATGATTTTTTCCGACATCTTTAACAATCATCGTCATATTTTGGACAATTTACACAAAACCGTTAGTGAATTACACTTTTTTTTTGTGGGTCTCATCAAGTGATTCCTCCCTCTCTGGATGGAGGGGAAGGGAGTGTCAGACTCTTTATTTATTTATAACATAAAACGGCCAAGGCCAATTACATTAGTTACACGTTATACGCCAACAGTTTTTGCATTGTCTGCTGCGTGGCAATCAATAGTCTAATCACATTACATAAATGTAGTAATTATGTATACAGTAATTCAACAGTCATACGCTTATCTCACAGTACTCCAAACATACTGACAAGATCTTCTTCCATTCATCCGCGAACACATCACAGTCAGGCTTAGCATCCAAGAGAGCGTTGAGCGCAGAAAGTGTGCGAGGGACAGGAGACTGGGCTCGAGAGACGGTTCGAATTCGAGGCACAGCGAACAATCTGTGGCTCCTGTTACGGTTATAATTTATTGGAGCAAAAAGATGGAACAATTCGTCGTGCAATTCAGGAGCATCTGTTTTTCCGTGAAGGATCTTACAGAAATTAATGATTTGGTCATTTTTTCTTCTCACTTCTAGAGAATCATACCCTAAACCACCTAAAAGAAATTTCGAGGGATACATAAACGGATAATATCCATTCAAACGTTTATAGATATACCTTAGATAAGCTTTTTGAACCTTTTCTAAGAGTAAGGTGTACTTCTTTTCATGTGGGTTCCAGACGCATGCACTGGACTCCAGTTTGCTCCGAACCAGCACATTGAAAATAGATTTTATAGTGCTGATGTTACTGAAATCTTTAGCATTGCGTAGTATGAAGTATGAATTCCTCTTACTGACTAAAACCCGTCCATGTCCCTTCCTAAGCCCTTTATATTCTGGAGTAGCGGTAACCCTTTCGGACAATTCCGCTGATGAATTGAATCTTCTTCATGAATCACTCCGTCCATTGGTTTAAACCGTATGGAAATCCCTTCAGTAGTTTTTGAGTTTAACGCGTCCAGACAGACCAATGCAGTGGGAGGGCTTCGTTTTTAATGTGGTGATTCATATAGTAGATATGTTATGTAGGTATATTCAAAATTCTGCACTCGTGGTACAATTAAGTAACTGTTATCACTAAGCAATGGAACGCAGTTACTAGGTACTTAATTGTAAATACACTAAATAAATAAACTTTTTACTTTTGACTCTATCAATTTTATACAATTTATTTTGCTCGAAATAAAAAACCAAGACTACGAAATATTACCTGATCAGCACTTTTTTTAATCTTACTCGTATTACAGCTATAAATACCGTGTTTCATGTTAACTGTTTTACCTTGTTTTCTAAACAACCATTTCTAGGTGTAGGCAAACACGTGATTGGAGTATAAATCAGAACGAATGATGTCATATTGAATAGACTTTCAGTAATTTTCCGGTTACGTATTGTCAATCAATATGTATGTAGCTAAAATACTGCATTGTCCATTAAAACAAAAAAAAAATTTTTTACGTACCTACTCATTTATTATGTAGTTACTAATATTTGGTACCACTGCATAGTAACTGCATGGAAAATCCCATATTTATAACATTTTACTAATCACGAAAGCCACTACTCACCTACTGACAGTTTCCTTTATAATTATCGACAATACCTACACCAACTCGATTCACTTCACTAAACCTTAGTTTGTCTAGTCATTAGTAACCGATACACGCACGTTACCGTTACAACGTATACGTATCAATGATTCAAAAATAGAACTCATTCATTCGTTTCATAGGTACTGGCCAGTTTCAATGTTTATCGTTCTTTTAATAAGTAAGCGGTTTGAACGTGGAACTTTCGTGTACGTAAGTGATTGGATTTTTGAATTATTCGGGATTCCGAAGTTGTACGATCGGTTAGTTCCATATTTAAAATGAATGAAGCTCTAGAGTGGGTTTAGATTTGATAATAATCTGACAGCATTTGTCAAATTATTATTGACTGACTGGCTGACTACCAGTTGTTTTTTCCTACAAACCTGGACCCTCCGTATCTCGGCAAGCACGTCAAGCCGTTTGGTCTCGGCTCGGCTGTCATTAGTAGAACTTTGACTGATTTTACGGATAGTCAGAAGAACAGAAATCTAACAAAAGGGTTAACGTCTTGAGTCCTGTGTCTGAGGTCAAATATGCAGTCGCTCCTCGTCGTTCCAGTTAGACTGGAAGCCGACCCCAACACAGTGGGGAATAGGGTAGGTACTACACAGATGCTTCATGGATCATTAATGTTTTTGGAAATATGTACCTATTACATATTTTTTAAGGACCCATTAAAAGTAATTTTGTTTATTTAGGTCTCCACCTCCTGCCTCACAGCTCCGTCAAATAAAAATTGCCCAGGAATTTGGGGCAGCAAGTATCGGGAAACGGAATAATTATGCAAATAGCGTTTCCTTTTTGTTTTCAGAAAATAAATATCATTCTTAATTGTTTTCGGACTAGAATACGTTTCATTGTTTTCGTAAAACCCTGCAATTATATATTTTCTTAGAAACGACTGAGTAATTAAGAATAAAAAAAAGAAAATAAAAACGAAGTACAGTCATGGCATTTCATAAATGTTGGCAGATTGACACATAACGTCAATTGTCGTGTTATAGCCATTTCATACGACTGAAAAAAAATGACAATTTGCTTGTAAACAAATACAACAATCGGATTGTATGACTTTTCTGGGTATAGTTCTAGATGAGAGGTGTTCCTGGATTGGTCACATTGATATGATATGTGGAAAACTCAGTAAGTTTGCTTATGTTCTATGGCGTCTATCTAGCCTAACAAGTAGACAAGCCACATTGCAGGCTTATCATGCATATGTTGGTTCAATATTGCGTTATGGTATACTAGTATGGGGAAACTCAGCGCATCTCGGAAGAGCTTTCATTACACAAAAGAGATGTATACGTGCGATTTGTAATGTGGACCCACTAAAATCCTGCAAACCACTATTTAAAAAACTTAGAATACTTACACTGACAGGTATCTATATTGAGGAAATATGTAAATTTACCAAATCTCATCCTGAAATGTTCGAAAAACTAGGAGATAAATGCTAATTCAAAACTAGATATCCTGATAGATTAATTATTCATGGAATGAAAACTGAATTGTACAGGCGAAGTTGCTATCCTATGTGTATTCAGATATACAACAAGATTCCTAACCAAATTAAAGAACTTCCAATGGTCCGTTTCAAAAGGGCTTTACACAGATGGTTAATTGAGAATCCCTTCTATAATATACAAGAATTCCTGCAGTTTAAATTTAAATAATCTAACTGTACCAAAAATTTGCATGTCATTATCTTATGATTGAATATGTTAAGCTACTATTATGCTACCATTGTAAGAACTTTTGTAACCATATTTATCGGCAAATAAATCTTTGACTTTGACTTTGACTTCAAGTTCCCTCACTGTAAATACTTTAGCATAGCATATTTTACAACGTTTTATGAATTAATTATTTTGTATATTACTATGAAAATATTAATTAAAATGATACTCGTGAGGCCTTCTAAAGGTATGACAGTGACAAATGAAGAATTCATACGGAAAACATTAGTATAGTAAACAAGTGCAAGCGCATCTTTAACTCCTGGCTATTACCTCCAATGTCATGCATCGTATAGCTAATAAAACGTATCGAGAAGTCGTCATTCGAAAACATGATCAGTTAGTAAGAAACCAGTTCTTCTAGATACTAGCTAGTTTCTAGAGTTTCTAGTTTTACTAGCCAAGGTTTGCTTGGCTTGGAAATCTACTAATGATTTCAAATTGAAAATTAGGTGTTTGTAACTATTTCTTTGTTGTTTTTTAATTTCTCTTCGACAACAATCTATGAAACTAAAATAATTGCTTTTAGAGGTAAAATAATAATATTAAGAATAATTATACTGAAATCTCTATCGGCCTTAAAATAGAACAGAATATTATGAACATTTTTTAAGTTACAGATAAATAATAGTAAAAAGCAAAACTAGCTTTTCTGAAGCATATTCAGACCCAGAACTAAACCATCAAAACATTTTTACATTTCGAAAAAACTAAAGTTCTAATTACAAAAACTGATGTTAAATCTGAGCCTTAGTTTTCAGTTTCGTATTAAGAACGTTTTACGAAATAAAATGCAAAATAAATATTAACTGGCATGAAGGTTTGAGCTTGGACTAAGAACTCTTTTGTAATAAGACGATATTACCTCACTCAAACGAGGTAACAATCGCGTGCTCACGCCTGGCCCTCAAAAACCCTTGAATAAAAACGAAAATAGAAACATAAGTGAACAAAAACCGTCCTGAATTGCGCAACGCTTTTTATAAATAATTCGGTGAAACGGACCTTTTTGTTTGAACTCAATATTATGAGAGGGCTTAGTATATACCTACCTATGTTTGAACGGAGTTACGGAGGCTTGGAGTGTTGAGTTACACTTGTCTGTAACTGGGTTAACAATTATGAGCGACTAGATTTTCCCTACGGCTTCACCCGCGTTGGGGGCGGAAATTATCGTAAGTACGGAAACGTACTACCGGAATAAAAAATATACTTACAATATCCCTGTATCCTATTTTTATCGTGTACGGTAGAGCCTAAGTGAAACCTAATATTGAACCTGGCTGGTAAATATCTGACAGCATTCGACCTTTGAAATATTAATAAAATAGTTTGATAGGTTTTCATAAAAGAAAACAGAGTCTGTCACTAGCCGAGTGGCTTGACAGATGTATTCGGTATAAAGCAATATATTTGATTATTCGTTGTCCGTGTGTTTGTATTTATACCATTGAAAATTCTCTACGATACACACGACACAAGCTCTACCACTGAGCCCGCTTTAGTTTGACCTTCACAGTACAAACTAAAGAATATTCTATTCTATTCTAGGCCATGGTCTACATGTGTGCTAATTTTCACCGAAATCCGGTCAGACAAATGGAAATCGATTTCTGACTATTTCACCAGCCAGTTTTTTTTGCGATTTTTTACTTTTTTTGTCTTATAAACTGGACAAGACTGACAGTGGGATTTTCCACTGATAGAAATAACGAACTTCATTAAAAACTTTCATACCCATTCACCTATTTACCTCCTTTAGCAGATACATTTTCAATAATCCATCTATTACTTTACAGGTGGTTCATTATAACGAACTAAGAATGACATGTTTTTTCATTTCAAATTACGCACAAATTACAATTTTATCGATAACAAAACCGTGTAATTTCAGCATGTATAGTTACTTTGAAGTATGCAACTACACACGAGAAATTACGTTTTATAGCCAACTATATCTAATGAATGAAAGAATTTCTCAAGAGCAACCCGAAGTCTGGATTTATGCCCGGTCCATGGATCGCCCCCTGTTAAACATATCCGACAAAATGTGGGTGTACTGGTACACTTTTTATTTTATTTTTTGAGGCTGAGAAATCATCCAATGACTTCTCCCGCTCTGGGTGGAGCGGAAGAGAGTGTCAGACTCTTACTGACTAAAACCCATCCATGTTCCTTCCATAGCCCTTTATGTTCCGGGGTAGCGGTAACCCTTTCGGACAATCACGCTTACCCGGCAAGCTCGGCCCTGGCGGGCCCCTTCAAATGCTGACATGTCTTTGAGGCGCGCGTGGAACATGTACGCGCCGTCCGGTATGGGCCTAGTCCTGATCGGGCGGTGAGCTACCCATTACTCACTGCCCGCAGGCCCGCGCCTACAGTGGCCGGGAGTCGTCACGTGGCTCCCGACGCCCGGGGCGTCTCCCGCGGCGGCTGGGACTTTTCCCTCTCCCACCTCGCCACCTCCCTCGCGAGCATGACTGCTTCGCAGAAGAAGGTGACTGCCTCCCACTCCCTCTCGCTCCGGCCCATGGCTTGCAACAGGGCCGGGCGCGAGAGGTCGCCGCCAATCACCTCTACGAGGACACGGTGGCACTCCGCCCAAGCGAGGCAGGTTTCCACCGTGTGCTCCACCGTGTCCTCGTAGTGGTGACACTCGGGCGTTTCCTCCTGCCTGATTATGTGCAGGAACCTCCCGAAACATCCATGTGAGGTGAGGACCTGCGTCAGGCGGTAGGTGAGGGCACCGTGACGCCTTTCTAGCCACTCCGCAAAGAGGGGCCTTACCGCCACTATCGTGGCTTGCCCTGCGCTTGCTTGCGACAGTCGCTGTTTCACTGCTACACCCCTGCCTTACCCCTGTGAAATCGTGAACTAAACGAAAACAATGAATTTTTATGGCACATCATTTTAATGTTTAATAAAAAATACCATAATGTAGAAAGAAAACCACAAACAAACATTTACTTAACTAATAAAAAACGATGTTTAACTTATTACCTCGTTACAATAACATAAACAATTATTTTTAAGTGATACCTCTCTAATCTTTATGCTAAAAACGTAATTTATACAATTTCACGATTATTATTTAATTAAATAGAAAGGCATCCAGTTATATTAAAACTATGATCCAATTATTAATTTGAATTTTAAAATGATTGTAACAAAGAATAAACAATATTTATGTTTCATCAAAATGTTAAATAAGTTGATTTTATCATTTTATTACTTAAATATAATAGAGATTTATTGGGGAAATTCGTAAAGATCAGTATTATGCAGAAAGAGAAACTTAATAATTGTTATCGTTAGTTGTTATTCGGAACTATATTTTTATTTTAATTCATCATTAATCAAGCAGTATCATTATGAATTATTATTATTGTCCGATATTCGTTTAAAAACTAAATTTTATTTTACATTATTATTACTTAGTTTGAAAACCATTGTGGTTGTGTTCAAAATGGTATCATTATTATAATAACAATACTTTTATTTAATCACAACACCAAAGATTACTTTTTCCTATTGTTATACAGATACTTATTTTGTTAATAACTATTATTTGAAACGTTTCAAATGGATTTTTTTATGTCAACCTATTATCAACTTTTACATATTATTTTACGTAACGTAGCTAATTAAAATTTAGGAGGACCTCGTGGCTGATTAATAACAACCACACATATCGATCTAACAGGTTAAGCTACGATTGCCGGGGTTAGTCCGCGACTCCTCCGTGCCACTTAAAGCACGGTAAGCCGCTGGTCCCGGCTGCCTTTCGTGGATCGTTGACAGTCGTTACGGGTCCCGAATATCTGATGTCCAGTCTTACCAAGAAGTATCGTATCACCCAGTTACTGACTGGGTTGTGGAGGTCACATAGGCAGGTGCCTCATGTGAAATACTGGTATTCAGCTGCAACCGGTTAGAGTGGAAACCGACCCTAACATAGTTACATATACAATATTACATCTAGACCTATACAAAAGTGGCAAAAATGTGGGCGTACTTTTTCAGGTAAACCTCTGCCCCGCCCTTCTGGGAAACAAGGCGTGATATTATGTTATGTAGGTTAGTGTATTGATTCAGAATTAAAAAAAAAAATCAACTACAAAAACTTAAGCCTAATAAATTACTTTCCATGTTGTGTTATTTCTTTTTTGTACAGAGGCCAGCACATCAAGTTACCACAATCTGTCAAATTTCTTTGATAGTATTTCAACTTTATTGCAAATACGTAAGGTTCATGTTTAACTAGGAATATTTGACAGTTTGGGATAATTTGATTAGCTGGTGTTTGTTCCAAATATTTGTCTGTCTGTCTGTCTATCCATCCGTCTGTTTGTCAACGTCTATCATTTTGTTAACTTTTGCAAAGCTACAAACAAACAGATTAAGACATTAAGAACACTTAGACGTCTAAATAGCCCGAATCTAATCATTTTGATGTATTTATTATTACATGTACCTATCTATCTAAACCCTAGATGTAGCCTTTTTTTTTAGGGTAATTATTCATCAAATGACCCCTCCCGCTCTGGGTGAAGAGCGAAGGTAGTGTCAGACTCTTACTGACTAAACCCCGTCCATGTTCTTTCCTTAGCCCTTTATGTTCCGGGGTAGCGGAAACCCTTTCGGACAATGCCGGTGACCCGGCAGGCTTCAGCTCTAACGGGCCCCTTCCCCCGGAATGTGACACAACAAGGAAAAACGGAAATGTTTTCGTCATCGCAAATAAATTCTTTGAAAAAAATCCCTGAAGTTTTACTTCTAAAGTTGTTACAGAACTGTTTCACCATATTTTTATTATTCCGACCTCTCGGTAACGTTTAGCTTATGTAAATAACAGTTGGCGGAATATCAATTTAACTTGAAACATTCTGGGTGAATTTTAGTGGAAAATATTTGTTTCCCGAACTGTTGAACGTGACTTTCTGCGAGTTAACTTCGAACTTAAGTTTATATAAGTAAAGTTTATATTACCGTGTTTAGGCATCCTCTCGGCTGGAAATTTCACTAAGTATTAGAACCTGTCGAGTTTCGATTCCATTAATGAAGGTATATCGCCTGAATTTATACGAAATTAGCTTCTGCCCGCGACTTCGTCCGCGGAAAATTGCGATATACTGTAACTGTTTAGGCAGCGCATGCGGAGGCATTTCTTTCCGATTTGCTAGACGAAAATTGCGATAGCTCGTCTAATATGTATGATATAAATATAATTTATAGCCTATAGCACTCAAGAATAATGTAGCTTTCTATCAGTGAATTTTTTTTTAATTGGATCATTAGTTCTGGAGATTACCCCCTACATACAAACTTACAAACTTACAAATTTTACCTCTTTATAATATTAGTATAGATATGCATAAATCATTAAACAGCCTTGATCCCCGAAAGGTTAGGCAGAGGTGTGCCATAGTACACGGGTACACCCACATTTCACCAGTTATGTTTAAGTCCCATGTAATGGGGGGGGAGGGATTATTTGCGTACAAATCCAGGCTCCGGACTGCTATTGAGAAATTTTAGATGCACTTTGCCCTACCCAGAAATTGAACCCAATACCTCATGCTCAGCATTACGAATGCGATCACTAACCAACGAGACAGTCACGGTTGTTTGTGAAATTCAAAATAGCGGAAGAGGACCCATGCAATTTGAAAGGAATTTTTCCGGTATACATCACAGTTACGCAGGGTAAAATAATGTAAAAAAAAAACAGAATCTACAAAATGATTATTACCGGTGTCAGGTAAGCGGTCGGGCTATAAACATTTTGTAGAATTTGTTATTTTTTTTACATTATTTTATAGTTATTCAGGGTGTTACCGAAAGGGTATTATACATACAAAAGCATACGCTAAAGAGCACTAAACTGAACCAATTTTATTATGGGAACAACTCCGAAATCGCATGAAAAACAGCCATATGTATAGAAATACTTTTTTGGTCACGTGAGTCGTCGAAATGTAGGCTTGCCAGCTGATTTTTTTTTCACGATTTCGGAGTTGGCATATTCTTTTATATGTATATACCCTTTCGGTTACACACAATATATGTAGTTAGATACTACGTGGATTATCCCAACGAAAAATACCCTTTTCAGAACTGACTGCAGGTTTTCCTCATAGTTTATCACAGAATTCACATTTATCACGTCTTTTTGAAAGTATTTTGGCGCAGTGTTACGTCACAAATGGAATTGCCATTACCACTACCTAGGGAAAGAAAGAGTGGATTGTTGGCAAAGAGAGTTCACACACACACACATACTACACACGATACACAATGAGTAAATAAACATAATATTGTCTTCAGTTTCAAATAGAAAAACTACAGAAAATATACGTTAATTATAAATGTGTGGGAATATAACACTTGATTCATATCCATATGAACCTTTCAACACCATTCAATTGTGAAACAGAAAACATAGTAAAAGTGGATAATCAAGAAAATCTATCAAGATTACGGTCTCTCCAATCCAATGTCATAGACAAAAAAAATAAAGCGGCCAAGCGCGAGTCGCACACGCGGGGTTACGTGCCAGCAAACATAGATAACTCTATTTTTTTAAACGCTTTATTGTATGCCCTTTTATTTTCAACTTGATTTCATTTTTAACCGACTTCAAAAAGGAGGAGGTTCTCAATTCGGATGTTTGTATTTTGTTTTTTTTTATGTTTGTTCGCGCATTTTCCCGTTGCTTGCCAACCGATATGAAAAATTCTTTTTTTGTTGGAAAGGGTATACTTCCCGAATGGTCCCATAAAAATTTTATCGAAATCGAATAAGCGGATTTTGAAAAATCTACAAAAATCTAAAAAAAATCCTACTTAATATATGTGGACGATGTTCTAATAAGTTCCTGTCACTGTAATTTACATACCAGGTAGTGGTATTAAAATTTTGGGGGGGAAGGGGGGGGGGTTGTGTAGGAAGGTACCACAACTAAAAAGTGAAAAATAAAAACTTTTTTACAAAAAATAAAACCGACTTCCAAAACAAACACTACAAAGTGACAAATAATTTTGATTTCGGAAGTCGGTGGCAAAAAATGAAAATACAAAACCGAAGACACCGACTTTCGAAATCAAAATTATTTGTCACTTTGTAGTGTTTGTTTTGGAAGTCGGTTTTATTTTTTGTAAAAAAGTTTTTATTATCATCTGATGTTTTAGTGGTCATAGTAGAAGATACATTGTGAAAATATCAAGTGTCTACCACAGCCAAAGTGGGCGATAACGCCCCTTGTGGGCCCTGCAGGCCTAAAGGAGGGCAGTAAGAGACCCAGAAAAAAAATGGGGGCGTTGTGTACAGGCTTTTTTTTTAAGGCTGGGAAATCATCCAATGACTGCTCCCGCTCTGGGTGGAGCGGAAGGGAGTGTCAGACTCTTACTGACTAAAACCCATCCATGTTCCTTCCGTAGCCCTTTATGTTCCGGGGTAGCGGTAACCCTTTCGGACGATCCCGCTTAGTTGTGTAGAGGCTTAGGGGGCGATTTGTAATTTCATCTAGACAGTGGTTTTTAAGTAGGTGCAAAAATGGGGGACGATAAAAAATATTTTTTTCTCAAAGTGGGCAGTAGACAAAAAAGTTTGGGAACCCCTGGTCTACCTATTACGGTTCAAAAGATACAGCTCTGTGACAGAGGAACAGACGGGCAGACAGTGGATCAGTAGACGGAACCCTAAAAACATGAGTACACCAAGTTGTCTATATCGCAACGGAACAATAGAATTATTCAATGTTTTTCCCGACGTTGCATTGGCCCGTTTCCCATGACTTTGCGACATTTTCACCAATTAGCTGGTAACACGCGTTTAGTGCGGCATTGCGTTTTAATTGAATGCGTCAAAAAAATTGACGGAGACAATGTTGCCATAATGCATTGCCACAGTTAGATTACTAGCTGATCTAGCTACTTACACAACTGTAGGTAAGTGACGTCATCCATACATATTTCGTTTCGTTTTGTTTTTGTCGTTTCGTTTTCGTTTCGTCGATATTACGTTTCGAGTGCATCTGAGTTTCGTATTTCGTTTCGTTTTCGTGTTTTTTTGTTTCGGCCACGAATATGATTGAGATCTTTTAATTTAAAATTTGACGCATCTTCTCGTCTTGTTGCATATTTTTAATGTTTGAAGAGAAAAAAAGACTTGTTTAAAACAAGCTTTTGCCCGTAGCTTCATCCGCGTGGACTTCGGAAAACATCCCACGGGAAAGTCCTACTGGAATTAAGTACAGACGCCAGCACATCAAGCTATCCCTAACTGTCAAATTTTCTCAATTAAAAATGAACCTTATGTCTTTGCAATAAATTTGAAATACTATCAAATAAATTTGACAGATTGTGGTAACTTGATGTGTGGCAACTCAGTACGGTAATTCTGTAGCATAGCAAAAGTTTGTTAAATAGTGCTTTAGCAAACTAAACTTTGTGCGGATTCTCTTGGATATACAACGTATTTAGTTCTTCCACGTGTAATGGTGTAGATTCACTCTTAGTGAAGTAAATGTTTTTTGAGAAACATGTGCTTTTACTTAGCTCAGAATAAGGCAAAGTCCATTCAGCATTTTGGTACTAAGTCAGTCAGTTACAAAACAGGTTATTAAAGGATTTTTTGAAAATCCCGTTATCGTCTTATTTATTTTGTTACTAGAATATAACTAAGATTTTAATCTGGACCAATAAGAGTGATCAAGAGAACTGTCTTCGCTAGCTTTGAAGTTTATCTTGTAACAAATAAAATATGACTTAAGACTTATTTAAATATATGCAGTTATGAGGATAAACAAAAACAAAACACAAACGTTTGAAATAAAGAAATAAATTAAACGCAAGGTCGTTAGTTTCGGTCAAAAAAGTCAATTCCATCGTGACGGGTTTTGACCGAAGTTTATATGTTTACGTTGAAAAATATTACACACGTAGGTAAAAAATTATGTATGTGTTATTTTAGTAATAGTCTGTTTTTCTTTTGTTTTATTTTCGACAGAGGCCAGCATATCAAGTTCGCAATCTGTCAAATTTCTTTAATAGTATTTCAACTTTATTGCAAATACGTAAGGTTCATGTTTAACTGGAAATAGTTGACAGTTTGGGATAGTTTGATTAGCTAGTGTTTGTTCCAAATATTTGTCTGTCTGTCTATCCATTCGTCTGTTTGTCAACGTCTATCATTTTGTTAATTTTTGCAAAGCTACAAACAAAGATAGAAGACGTCTATATAGACGATCATTTTTTTTGTGTTCATTATAGTAAAAATTAAACTATCTAAATATTTCTTTACTCACGCTAATAATCTCATAATCTGCATATATTGGTTTCCAGTACGCTTACATCACCCTTAACAGAAACGATTCCATACCTGTAACGAAAAAAAAAACGTAAATAAAATAAAACAATTACAAAACACAGGTATTTCCTACAGAAAACAATTTTATTTAACATAAAAGATATACAATTTCAAAATGCAGAATGCAACAGATTGCAACATTAACAAAAACAGTTGGTGTTACCTGAATTAAATAAGCGTGAAATGCATATTATTTGGATAGTACGTTAACAAGACAAGTTGTTTGCATAACATTTGCAAATACTTAATGGACATTATTAAGCATGCAGCTCCAACAGTTGACGACCTGTTCTTGCGCAGATGCGACGCACGGCTTCATTGTGTTAGTTTAGTTTGTAAGAATAAATATTAGTTATCACTCTGCAATCGGCAGTTTAGTTTCTCGTGCCTTTTTTATGTTTGTATTTTAAAAATAACTTTTTAGTTTTGTTATTCTAGTTTTTGTTGATAAGTTCATTATGTTTGTAAACAGACACTAATTGTCAGTGCAGTGGTCCATCCATTGTCTATGGCCGAGATACAGATTGTCAATCGTGGCTCTGAATACGAGGTTTTTTAGCCGGTTTGTACGGGTATATTTAGTTACTAAGCAATTTTGTTTTTAGAAAAGTGCGTTTTGTTTGTCTGTGCAGAATAAACGTTTTTTCTTTCTTTCTTTCTTTTTTCTATTTCAAATTATGTAGAAGGCAAAGCAGATGACGCTATTTTGTTGTGGGAATTTCTAAACGCTATTCATTCGAAAAGATAACTAGCTACACCTAGACGACACGGTTGGCGCAGAGTTTGAGCTATTGACTGATGCGCAGCATGTCGCGGGTTCGATTCCCGCACGAAACAAATATTTGTACGACTGGGCTGGACTGAAGGGTCTGGACCCGCAACAAATACTTGTAGGTATGTTATAGATATTATAAATGTATGTAATTACAAAAAAAAATATGTATAAAAGTAGTTTAACGAGATCTTACCATAACACAAGCATTAGGTTGCTTAGCTTGGGTCCAAATGACGTTGTGTGAAATGTCCAAGGATATTATTATTACTTATATTTTATTATAATTTTGACTGACCGACCGTTTGACAATTCAAAAGTGCTTGTATTTGGTTTATTTGAAATAAATGCTTTGAGTTTCAGTTTGAATATGAAATATTTCAATTAGACTGAAAAGCAATAAGTAATATTGAACATAAGTTGCTAATAACATCACGTCACGGAAATCCCTGTCAGAATAAGACACTTGCTTACAAATTTCTTTCATAACTCCAGCAAGAACCATTTTCCGCAATATGCCTCTTGCAGTATTCAATTAAATTAGCCACACCAAAATAGTAATTGATAATGAAATCAATATAGACATTGAAAGTAAAATATTAGTTGAAAAAGAAACGTCATTTATTGGTATTGCACATACTATAAACGGTCGTGAAGATTCAGACTGACTAATAGAAGATATACTAAATGAAATGTTACGAGACAAATTATAACTACTTTTTTGGTAAAACATGAACCAAATGTATAACACCGCAATATAACAAGCAAAATAACCAATGCTGCAATAGATCTAGGTAGTTAAAATATTAAATTAATACCAATGTTTTAGAAATCGATGAGGAAGAGCTCATCGCTAAGTAATAACATCCACACGAATCGATCCATCAGGTTAAGCTACGCTAGGCTTGGTCCGTGGATTAGTGACCATCTTTAGATATCGAGACTCCTCCGTGCCTCAGAAAGCACGTTAAGCCGTTGGTCCCGGCTGTCAGTCGTGGATCTTTGACAGTCGTTACGGGTAGTCAGAAGCCCGAAAGTCTGACAGTCAGTCTTTCCGATGGATTTCGTATTACCCAGTTAATGACTGGGTTGTGGAGGTCGTTCCATATAAAATACTGGTATTCAGCTGCATCCTGTTATACTGGATGCCGACCACAATATAGTGGGGAAAAGGCTCGGCAGATTGATAGCTTTAGAAGCCAATAGTAAATTAACGTTGTACGAAATATACAACGGCGGGTAATCTCTACTATCGTAATATTAGCACGTCTCGGCTTTAGAAAGATTATAGATTCTATCTGTGTTCAATTTATAGGTGAATCCCCTAACACATCTAGCTATAGTTGACGTTTCTGAGAAAATGTCTTAAAGATCTTATTTATCCTGTTACGTTTTGAAAATCAATTCTTATTAACCACCACCAATTATTATTATTTTTATTATTTTGGGCCACCTTTTACTATTCTCTACAATTCCTTATACATCTTTCATCTAAAATTCTCTAGGCGCTGCTTTTTTTTATCTATCTCGCATTAATCTTGGCATCTTAACATCTTGCTTCTTACTATCTTATTTCTTATCTTTCTTTTTACTATAATAATGTGAAATTATGGTCTAGAATAGTATAATAATTTTTTTTTTTTTTAATATATATATTTTTTTTTTCTTTCTTTAGGATACTTTTTCCAGTGAGCGTTCCCGTGGGACAATTTCCAACATCCACATGGGCAAAGACGATGGCAAAAGCTATTGTATTTACATAAGTATGTGACTCCTTCAATTTAAAGAACATTTCCAGTCCAAAAAAATATGGTCTATGACTTCTACGCAATAACCGTGGATCCACACTGTGCAAACGATCTGATGTCCAACCTTTCACCAACAAACGTATTTCTAATCCATTTCCGTATCACGACTGACACAGAACATGTCCATGTTCTGTTAACCTTTCATTACCTTCATGAGAATTAACATAGTATTCTATCTATCTGCCTAGCTTTTTCCCAAATATGTTGGGGTCGGCTTCCAGTCTGAACTACTCCAGTCTACTACTGGGCAACTAGCTTCATCTCTCTGACTGACCGACACCTTGACAATTCAAAAGTGCCTGTAATTGGTTTATTTGAAATAAATACTGAGTTTGAGTTTGAGAACCCGGTGCAGCTGAATACCAATATTTTACATATAGCGACTGCCTATCTGACCTCCACAACCCAGTCTGTAACTGGGTAATACGATAGCCTTTGATAACACTGGCTGTCAAACTTTCAGGTTTCTGAAGATCCGTAACGACTGTCAAATATCCACGAATGACAGGCGGGACTAACGGCTTCCCCGATAAAAGCCAGGCTGTTCTCTTTAGGAGAATTCGTAGGGCCCTCCCCAACCCCCCTAATCCGATCACCATGTACGGCAAGCCGATCCCTTGGGCGAAGCATGCCAAGTACCTGGGTGTCACTCTCGACCAACACCTCAGTTTCGCAGAGCACATAAAGCAGGTCCGTTCGCGGGCCGCTTTCGCTCTCGGTAGGCTCCAATTCATGCTTACAGAACGCAGCAAATTGTCACTCCGGTGCAAACTGCGTCTCTATAAGGCTGTAATCCGTCCCATTATGACATACGCTTGCGTCGTCTTCGCGCACGCCAAACCCAAGTATCTGCATCGAATGCAGACACTTCAAAACCGGTTCCTCCGTAGGGTCTCAGGAGCTCCCTTTTACGTCCGTAACATGGACCTTCATGTAGATTTTAAACTCCCCACAGTTCAGCAGTTCATGAAACGCCTCTCGAAGCGTTTCTTTGACACTGCCATAAAGCACCGCAATCCCCTGATTGCGGCCGCCTCCCGATACACCCCGTCCCGCATCAGTAAGGTTCGCCGTCCACGGCATACCCTCGTTGCCCCCGACGATGCCACCACTCTCCTCCAGGAGAGCAGCCCGGCTACTAGCACTGTTAGAGTAACATACAGATACAAATTTCCGTCGTTCCGTCCTCGCCGTCGAGGCCCGTCGCGACGACCCTGTCTACTCTCATCCTCCCGACCCTTGCTCGAGCCAGCCCGCGTTGCCGCTGAGCCAGTAGTTTTAAAAACCCCCGATCCAGCTGTCCCTTGCTGTCCCCCCCCCAGCGACGCCCTAAGCCGAGGTCCGAACCCCGCAGGGGGTGCCCTTAGCGTGTAGTCGCTTAGTTTTGTAAGTTAGGTTTAGTTTTTATTAAGCCTTGGCTGGAGGCTACAATTCTTTTGTGGCAGCCACAGGCAAGCCCGGTTAAGCAGTAGACAACCCTTTGGTTGAACTGCGAGATGCCATTAACAATATAAATATAAAAGGACTAACGGCTTAACGTAGTTTCCGAGACACGATGGAATCTCGATATGTAAAGATAGTCACCCATCCACGGACCAACCCCGGAAAGCGTAGCTTAATTTGATGGGTCTATCAGTGCGGCTGTTATTGCTTAGCCACGAGCTGCTCAAAAACATTGTATTCGAAGGAATAAAAATAACAAAAGAATAAATTCGTAGACCAAATTTAGGATTAGATACTGCCACGTAATCCCTAGTAACATATTATTAGTAGAGGACAAAGGGACGAGTATCTTAAGAGGGAATATCCTGTTATAACTCAATCAATCATGTTCTTGGAGATAACCTCTGCCAAAGGGCATAAAGATTGTATAATGCTGTATGCTCTAATTAAATTACTTTATCTTGTGTTGATTAGTTTTCTCGATACAATATCTGCATTTAGAATTAACTTTAACTGTATTTGTTTATCTGTATATATATCTTATTTTGTTGTCCTATATCGTCAGCCGTTGGTTACCTTCTTTCTTACTTTATTTTCTCTCTATTTTTCAACTAACTTCAAACAGGAGGAGGTTGTTTGTGCATCTGTAAGTTTTTTTTCGATATTTTCGTCAATTGCAGATGGATTTGGATTTTTTTTATTTTATTTGGCAGATAAAATAAATAAATTAACGTTTAATTCAGACAAAAACATACAGTCCATAGCACAAAAAAGAACAAAACAATACAGGAGGCACACAAAAAACAATACAACACGGAATCAAAAATTACATACATCAGCGGGGGAGAACAGTCCGCCGCTCAGAGCGCTGTATGCAAGTGCATCCAGTGACGTAGCAGCGGAGAGTCCCACCTGTCCGCGAACACGCCTAGAATGCTGTTGCGGCTAGACCTCACACGATTCAGCAGCGACGCACACTGTTTCCTTATCAGGGCATGAAAACTAGTAGTGCGCGGTTCTGCAAACATCCCTGAAGCACTGCAAAATCGTGGTAGTCGCAGCAGCACCCTAAACGCGCCTAATAAAGTTCATGCGGTGGTTCCAAATACATACATAATATCTTTACCTATTATTACGTAGTTTTTGAGTTAAATTCAATAAGACGTATTTTGCCCGCTTGTTTTTTTTCTTTCTTCGTGCGGTTAGTGACTAACCCGGTGTCAGAGTTTTTATGCTGCCCATGGGCCTCTAACTTAGTTTCACTTTGTGAAATATCACTCAGGCATGCCGGTTTCCTAACGATGTTTTCCTTAGTGTATGTATGTCTTAGAATTATAAAATCATCTTTTGTCACTGTTATTTACGTGGTAGGTAGTGTAGTATTCGAATTTTTGTAGGGTAGGTACTACTTAAAAGTGAAAAATAAAAAGACTTGCCCACTGTGAAGGAATTTAAAATAGTACTGTTATAAGGTCGGCCTCCAGAACTAGGTACATACAGTGGCTTGAGTGCCAATTTCAATCACAGGCAAGTAGTTATAGTCAATTGAACGAAATATGTTAGAGCGATGCTTCCTCCGAGCTCCCGTTGTTAGTGCAACGTGGCTATGTAGAGTTACATCCAATTTATTAGTTACAGCTTCCGACTGGGACTTTGCTCACGTAAAATTTCTTGATTAAGCCTTTAATATATCCTATGAATCTTGGTAATACTGCTTCTTATTAGCACGTTCAGGGTGCTATTGAGGCTCCCTCGCTACGCATCAGAGATGTTCGCGGTCTCTTATGTGGATTATTTCTTTGCCACTATGGGTAAATCTCTGACACCAGGTTAGTCACTAACCTGAAAAGAAGAAGACTATGCGTAGGCGCTGTGCGTGTCTAGTGCGTGGGGTGTGGGCTAGCAACAACAGTATCCTGACTCAAATTTCGAGCAGGCTGCACTGTCCGTACGTGAACCGCTGTTGCGCAATTTCCCATGGAATGGTGCAGCCGCGGTGAAGCGTTGGACAGTACTGCCGCTGTGTTTTATACATTGTAGATCTATCATAATTACTAACATAGGATCAGTTTTTTACAAACAATTGAGTCATGGTTACTTGAAAATAAATTAAATTGATTGATCGATTGATTGGAGAAAGAGTTTTCAGAAGTGGATCAGTAGTTCCAAAGATATATGCATACAAACTCACAAGTTTATAATATTAATAGTAAAGAAGGTATATAGTCTCTGTTAGAATTTAATATCCTTCTTTATTAAGTTTACTTTAACTTATGTAAATATTATCTTGAATATTTTCCTCATATATAGTATATCCCCGGCATAATTATAATTAACATTTGATAAATCACATTACCTACTTAACCCCTATATAAGCTAACTCAATAGGTCTCGAACTTAACTCAAACACAAAATCATTAACACAATCACTCATTTATACAGGGTGAATTTTTCGAGTAGGCGTGGGTGGCCAAATTCTATAAAACTGCAACCTCATCATTGGATTTTGAAAAAAAAATATATTTCTAGACATAGAATTGAAAAAACAACACACATCATTGGATAGAGTCGCTAACAAGGATCGAATTCTGGGAAGTTATGACATACGGTTCCTTTGAGTACTTTTTGCTATTCCTCATACATACATACTTAATCAGCCTATAATGTTCACCGCTAGGACACAAGCCTCCTCTGTAAGAGAGTGAGTGAGTGGGCCATAATTCACCACGCGGGCCCAGTTGGGTTGGCGGATGTCACATGCTATTCCTCATAGTTTTAAATTTGACCATCCACGCCCACATAAAAAATCCACTCCAAATAGATCAATACACAGACGAAGTTCAATGATGCGTATTAATTGCTTAAAGTTAATTACGGTGATAATAAAGAGATTAATGGCTGTGAACCGATTGTTCGCGACGGGGGGTGGAGCTGATTCCACGGTGACAATGACTATTCACCACACTTTCCCCATGGATCGCTTTCGACTGAGGTGAAAATGGAAGGTCGAGGTAGGTTTCGAATGAAAGTGCAGTCTGTGATTTACTTGTTCGATTAATCAGATTGCTTCTAGAACTATCGCGTTTACAACTATTTAATTGAATGAGTTGAGGTTTAAAATAAGGATAATTACTTTGAGATCTATTAACGTTTTGATTCCAGGTAATCTTATACTAAGCGGGATTGTCCGAAAAGGTTACTGCTACCCCGGAACATAAAGGGCTAAGGAAGGACCATGGATGGGTTTTAGTCAGTAAGAGTCTGACACTCTCCACCCAGAGCGGGAGGAGTCATTTGATGATTTCACAACCTCAAAAAAAAAGGTAATCTTATACATAATTATAGAATTAAAGCTTCTTTAAAAAGACATAACATAACGCTTTGTTCTCCCAAGGGGTTGGACAGCGATGTACAGAGTCCAGCACATCATGTTACCCCAAAACTGTCTGAATTTCTTAGATAGATTTTTAATTTTATGACAAGAGAATAAGGTACATTTTCAATTGGGAATATTTGACAGTTTGAGATGGCTTGATGTGCTGGCGTCTGTACCTATAGTACTCCCACATTTTGCCAGATACTTTAAAGTCCTGTAGTCTATTTTTAACAAGGCTTAACTCATTTTGATAAGTTCGGCAATTGTGTCACCCTATGTGACATTTCTACATTTACATCATCATCATCATTCTCCTGCCCTTATCCCAATTTATTTGTGCTCGGCGCAACATGGCTTTTTCTTCCATACTTCTCTAGTAGTCGTCATCTCGGTTCTCACTCCCTTTCTAGCATATCATCTTTCACACAATCCATCCATCGTTTCTTTGGTCTTCCTCTACTTGTATAGCCATCCACATTCATACTCAAAACTTTCCTGACAACATTTTGCTCATTCCTCCGCATAACATGACCATACCATGACAACCGATTACCGCACAACTTTTCAGTCACCGGTGTCACTTTCCTCTTATATACTTATCAACATTTACATCTATAATACATTAGTCTATTTTGTATTTTTCCTATCCCATTAGTGTGGAAGAAAAGACAAGAAACCATTGACCAAATTTTAAACAGATTAAAAATATGCTCCTAAATGTCCAATTTAAAAATCATTATACTCCTTGAAAACAGGGACCTTGAGTTTCGCTTCGCTTTGAATCAGTTAATGAGACGAATAGAATTTGCATGTATTCAAATTTTCACCCCAACCCACATACATAACATTATAATATATGGCGCAGAGCTAACCCAATTTTCACGTACTGGCATCGCTCTGCGGTATATTTATTTGAACCGAAGCGCGAAGTGGGAAAGGTTGTCCAGTGAATTTGTAATGAATTTCGAAATAGGTTTTTGCTACCAACCTGTATATTAGTTTTGGAAGTGTCAGCTGGTGATGTTTGTTGATGGAGGTCGCTGACAAGTTTATTAGGTATATTGAACTTTATTGTTATGATTGCAGTTGCATAAATATATCTCACGCTCTGACTGTTTCCTTAACGCAAACACTGCCACTATTTTTTGTCAGGTGCAATTCTAACCTACCTTCAACATGCATTGCAATGTATGGACAATAAACACATATTTTTGTTGAAGGCACTGAGCTTAGAATGGATCAAAATGTATTGAGCACGTATGTATGTGTGCGGGGCACTGGGAGATAGAACAGATAACACACAGCTGTGTTCATGGCAGTGAATGGGTTAATGTGAAATCGCCAGGATTCCCCGGGAAATTCAAAATTTTCATGTTTTTTACAATTTGAAGGTCAGTATTAGGTTTTATGTTGTTTAAAATACGATTCCCGGTTGTAGCAAGTACGTATTTACAGAACTGTGATAACTAAAATCACCGATAGAACCCTCTAAGGTCATAAAACCCTACGTAATGACTGTTTCATGAAATCTGAGTGAGCAATTCTAACTAAGAGAGTTTTATCGATGATTCTAACGATTATAATCCATTAAATAAGTACTTACTATGGCCGCGAATTATAGTTTGATCAAAATGACAACTGACACTCACCTTCAAATTGCAAAAAACGTATGAATTGAAAAACGTGTATGAAATATAAGATTCGTAGGCTAGTCTGGCGCACGCCCCTTAAACAGGCTAAATAAAAATATAGTGGGAGCTGGGGAAGGCTAGTGTCTATGATATAAATTTCTTAAAGTTTATATCTGAAACCGTTGGTTATTCATTGTTAAATAAAATCAACGATTAGCAAACTTTATTATATATTTCTATGCCATTTTTTTTAAACTGCAGTGTCTCGTAGGACTTGTTCTATATTGCAACGTGACGTAGTATACCTGTAAATTCAATTTGAATCTATTTTACGATCTCTTAAAATAATTATACCCCTAAAAAGCATTTCCTGAGCTTCGATAGTATTGAGTGTAATATGTTTCCAAGCTGTGAACGTTTTTACTAATCCCCGGTGGATAAAATAGATGAAAACCCACTTTTAATTAAAGCTGCACTCGGAGCGAATTGTTCAACAGTGTTGTTTCAGATAAAATAGTGCTGATACAACTCGTTCCAAACGTTTTGTCCGAAATTCCGGTACTGTGTGCATTTTTTTTTCGGAACTAGACGTGTTCGAATTTTAAAATCGGTATCGGACGTAACAGTTTTTCTGCTGTAAATGTTTTTCGTTGTTACGTTTTCGTTAAAAATTAATTAAGTTTTTTTTAAATTCCTATTCGCACAGCGTTTTTCAGATTCGAGTCCTGATAGAAAAAACTGAGTGCTTGCGTGGCAACCCTAAAAATTCTGTCTTTAAAAATGAGACGCACATACTTTAGAAAAAAACATGTACTGTCTATTTCACATTTAAATGATGATTTGTGTCAGTATCATCGCCATGTAAGTAGGTTTAAATAAATCTAAAAGTCATTGTAACAAATCTAACTATTTTCACTCGCTTTATCGACAACAACAAAAAAAAAATAGAAAGGCGAGACCACACTAAAAACATCCGATCAATCAAGCATGTCATTAAGAACTGACAAACCGATTTTATTGGTTTAAAACCGATTTGATTGGTCTAAAACCGTTTCATTGGTTCAAGCGGTTGCATCTCATTGGATCGTGTCGGATTTATTGATTATTCTAAGTGATGTTGCATAACATTTTATCTTTTACTTTTTATTTGATACGCTCTGTTTCCTTTGATAAACTTCCTAGTTGATCGGAGTTTAAAGAAGACGGAAGGTTAAGTTTACTTTTAATTTATGTTTGGTTCTGGTTGACCTACTTAAAAGCTTACTAAGGCCTACCAAGTTGGTAAAGTTCGCAGGAACATGGAAGCCATTAAATGGTTGTGTAAGGTACCTACTCCAATGAGTTTATGTTTGCATCATGTTATCAGTTGAATCAATCAGCTGATCCTGCTTTGATCAAATAGTGAAGATTTTTTTCTCATATTTATCTAGTATAAAATAAAAAAGAGTTATTATAAAATTATATCGATTCGTATTCTAAAAAATCTCAACCATTTACGCAAAAGGGGTGTCAACTAATTTCTATAACTGAACAATAACAATTATGCTACCCACTACGTTCTCCACAGATTACCTACAATTCAAGTACATAAAACAAGCTAGTAACACAGATACATTACTCAAATTTATTAGTATTGAGTAATAGGGATGTATTGATGATTCTCATAGTCATAATTAAGTTTTGACATTATTTGTTATGTTTGCCAATCATCATTTCATCAATATACAACCTGACGCTGTACTACACATTGCAAAAACCCCAAAAAAAATTGATTTCGCGGGCTATCTTTCAAGTCCTTCTTAATCGAAGGACATTGAAGTACCCCCATCTTGAAATCTATTTTCAATTTAATTAATAAGGAAGGGGAACTTGACCTTAATTATTTTGATCTTTATCATTTTTTTGGCTACCCACTTGACACGTTTCCTTGGTCGGAGAAGTAAGATGGCCTATTTAAATCGAAACTCTTGGTCAGCAAATACGCCCGCAATTTCGGTGTATTATAATAATAATAATTTAATAATAATAATTTATTTTGTCACAAAAAACATAGGTTACATTTATACCGATATACAGGACCATTTATAATTCTATCTTGGTTTTATAGTGAAGGCATCTGTGTCTGAACTAGATAAAAATATCTGTATCTCAGACATCAGCGCTCTTCCTTATTATGACCATTACTATACTAGCTTGAATTAGACATGTTGGTATATCATTACACAGAAAACAGGACTGAAATAAAATTTTATAACATAAAAAAATCAAATGGGTATGTGGAGTGTTAACCTCTCGGTGAGTAGTGTGTGAAAGTGTGTGAACGAGTGTGAGAGGGTGAGTATAAGAGTTTACTACTTCATTATTTTTAATAAGTTTTCTGTCTCTTCATATGTCAGTTTATTAAGATATTTAAAGAGTGTACTTTTACATAATTGTTTATTAAGCGGGTATACTTCCAAGGCGTCATTAATCTTATTATATAAGTACGGTCCCAGGAAGCAAAAGTATTTGTTTACGTAAGCATGTCTGAAAGAAGGTCGGTTGATATTACTAATGACATTTCGTCTTCGAGCTATATCACCCTTTGAGAATTGTAGTAAAGAGTGTTGCTTCAGAACCACAAGAAATACAAATAACTGGCGAACTGTCAGGACCTCACACGACTGATAGACAAGATGGGTTGGATACAAATAAGGACGAAAAGTACTAACTTTTAGAACAGCCCTCTGGGCTATTTCTAAGGGCTTTAATATAGTTTTATGTGCACCTCCCCACACTGTGATACAATATTGGAGAATGGACTGTGCAAGTGCTAAGTATATTTGTTTCACTAATTTTGGGGGTGCAACATGTCTAAGGTTCTTAAAAACGTAGATCAGTTTTCTTGTTCTAGATGTAAGCAGGTGAATATGGTCTCTGAAGGAGAGATTACAGTCCAAAATAATTCCAAGATATTTAATTGATACTGTCTTTACCAGTGTTGGGCAAGAGCATACTAAGCTATTACAACAACTGTGTGCTATAATCGAGGGGGTATAAGGTAGCTGATTATTTTGAGTGCGCATCGAAAATATCATATATTGCGTTTTATCCGGATTAAGGGTAAGGGAGTTATTCTGAAGCCAGTGGGTCACAACATTGAATCCGTCCTGCGCCTCCTTATATACATTGTCCCAGGTATCAGCAGAGAACAGCAGAACTGTGTCGTCTGCATATGAAATAATTTTACCTCCTGAAAGGTCCAGTTTACAGAGGTCATTTAAGTATACAAGGAAGAGTGTCGGTCCCAAAATACTCCCCTGCGGAACTCCGTAAGTGATTGGTAAATCACTGCTGATACTATCATTAATCTTAACGCATTGAAAACGATTAGAGAGGTAGTCCTTTAAAAGTTGCAGTTGAATTCCTCGTATTCCGAGGCGATCTAATTTTTGAATCAGCAAAGACGTAGAGACCGTGTCAAATGCCTTGGCTAGGTCAAGGAAAATGCCTATTGTCTTTTTACCTGAATCGATATTCTTTACCACATAATCTTGGAGTTCATGGACTGCATCGCTAGTAGATTTACCTGCTCTAAAACCAAACTGGTTGTTGGATAAAAGTTTATTTGATTCCAGGTAATTAATAAGTCTACTATTTATAATCCGTTCTAGCAGCTTGGAGATCGAAGGCAATATGGAGATTGGTCTATAATTAGTGACACGGTCTCTATCACCCGACTTAAAAATTGGGTATACTACTGACTTCTTTAAGCACGTCGGAAACTGACCTTTAGCTAAGCAGAGGTTAAAAATGTAGGTTAATGGACGGATTAAAATGTGTCTGTATTCTTTGAGGAAATTATTTGGAACAGAATCCCAACCAACGGAACACACATCTTTCAGATTCATTATTAAACGTTCTACTTCAGATTCATCTGTTTCCAACAAAACAAAAGATTTGGAAACCATTTGTGAGGGCGCTTTATTAAAGTTACTATGGGAAGGGTTTGAGCAGGAATGAGTATTATTAGCCAGCTTTTTGCCAATTGACGCGAAAAAAGCGTTCACCTTCTCTACAGACTCTTTTGGATTTGATGAATTTAATAATTCCGTAGCGCTATGTTTTAATTTAGTTGTATTTGTTATTGTTTTGATCGCCTCCCATATTCTTTTATTGTTATTTCCAGCTTTTGTTAATAGGTCTCTATCATACATTCGTTTGACGTTTTTTAATAATTTATTGCAATGGTTTCTATACCTGGAGTAAGTAATTTTAATGGTCTCATTATTAGGTGATTGTCGCATTTTTATATGAAGCCTGTCTCTATGTCGAATACACCTTAACAGCCCAGGTGTAATCCAGGGCTTTATAATTTTATGACGTCTTGGATATTTTATTACAATTGTGTTTAGTATTATAGCCCTTTGAATTGACATGGAGAAGTATTCCATAGCGAAATTTGCATCGGTTGACGTATAGATAGGTGCAAAATCGATTTTTGTGAGATCTGAAGTTAGCCCTTCAGTTTCCATCCGGTTCATGGAGACATAAGTATAAGTTCTCTTTTGTTTAAGGCGCAGGCAGAGTAGAACTGCTTGATGGTCCGTGATTGACGAGTTTAACACCAGTGTGAGAGCTGACTTTTGTGTTTTTAACATAACATGGTCAAGGCAGGTTTTATTTTGTCTAGTCGGGAGAGAGTGTGCTGGTAAGAGGCCATGAAATGAACACAGATTCAGATAGTCCAGCGACTTTGGCTCATGACACTCAGGACAAATATTAATATTGATATCCCCAATAATGGAGATGTTCTTGAAACTGCTTAACTTATTTAATATGTTATTCAAAGATTGGAGAAAGTTGTCAATATTTCTATTTGAAGGCGACCGATAAATGGCCAAGATAACACTTTCAGTACCTATCTTTATTACAAGACAATTAAAATCTCCGCAGTTAGGCTCTTCGCAGGTAACACCAAGATTCGATTTACAAAAAACTGTAACTCCGTCGTTTTGGTTTACGCAATATTCCGTAATGTGATGAGTATAACCATCCAATCTCGGAGTCACAGAGTTGCACGATAGCCAACACTCAGTTAGTATAATAATATCGCAATCAATCCTTAATCTACTCAACATTGTAACAAAATCATCAAAATTTCGTGATATACTTCGAATGTTTTGGGTTAATACCGTCAAGGAGTCAGCAGAGCTCGTTAGTAAATAGCTACAATCCTCGACGTCACAATACCGAGATTCAGAGATAGATATACTATCAATTTCAGAGGCAAAATCAATCATTTTTAATACAAAAAATTAACGGAGAACCTTGTAGGAATGGACTATAGGAGCTATTTTTCGACATTAAAACAATATGGATTAAGCGCTTGTCTTGAGATAAGATTAAAAAATCACTGCGATTACTGCTGTACAAATAAAGGAATTCTATACTTTTACGCTTACTGTTAGTTAATAAAAATATGTATTTGATAATTTGGCATGAGAAAAAACTTTGTGATATGTCAATAAATAGAATTAACGTGTAGATTTGTATTTGTGTGGCGTGTATATAAAAAGGGCAAAGGACATATTCAGAGTAAATATTTAAAACTAAAAGACTATTATTAACATGCAAATTATGAATTATTACAGAACTAAGTACGCATGGAAATAAGACAGGGCAACGAAGGTTGGCAAGGAAGGATAGTCATTCGGTTGTTTTTTCCTTTAACTTATTAAGATCTGCCTCCCCTTCGACGCGAACATGGTACATCCCCTCCTTCTTCCTAAGGTAAATTTTACCATTTGATGTCCAGCAGAAATCATAATTGTGGGTACTTGCGAAATCACGGGCCAAAAAGAATAGTCGTCTTCCCTTTGGAGTAAGATAATCCGAGATAAATATTGGTTTCTGAGGGCCTTCTAGATTAAAAATAGAGGTATTAAGTTTATCTTTCTTTTCTTGCAGGGTCAGCTTTTTAATGTTATTCATAACACTTTCTTTTGTTAAGACCGAGGTAAATTCCACTACAATTGGTTTAACGCTATCCGATTTCACAAAGGGTCGATAGATGTCTCTTATATTAGATGTTTGCAAAGGAATGTTCAATATTTCACCGATTTTGGCGACTGCATTACAAAGATTTTCTTTTGTCTCGCTCTGTAACTTTGGCACATTTCTTATCTCTAACTTTGTCGTACATGATTGTTTTTCAAAGTTTTCTATTTTATCCTCTAGACTCTTTATGTAGATGCATTGTTCTTTGCGCTCCAGCTTCAAACTTTCTAATTCTTTTTGAATATCCTCGTATTTATCAGACAATGCAGTTAAAGATGTATTTATGATATCATTTTGTTTCTTTATTTCGGATAATGAAGATTCCAGGTTTTGCAATTTATTATTTTGCTGTGTAACAAAGTTTTCGAACATTTCCCGTACTTCATTCATAAATTGTGACATTTCATTTTCGCGCTTTCTTTTCAAGCGACTCAAGTTAATGTTAGATTGAGCGACAACGTTTAAATTATCTGATACGCTTCCATCCACACTCTCCGTGTCAGTCTCCGAGACAGCTGATTGCTTCGGTGGAATACGGTTTAACGGCATATCTAACAAGTACAGTGATTAAAGGTGCGGGTACCAGGACCGCAGCAACGAGCAGCGATAGTCACAGTGTGAAGAGTGGAATGCTATATGCAAAGAGTGCGACAGATCACGTACCTCCTACCGCTGGTGAAGCTCGGTGCGGTGACGTTGTTCGTGCGCGTCTGATTGGCCAGGAGAATCCCCTGTGGGCTGGTCTCGAAGCAGCAGCAGGCGTTACTTTGTTGGCAATGGTAGTGGTGATGGAATGATGACTCACTCCTTGCTGGTTGTAGTGTCAATGTGGTTTTCGCTCGCAAACAATGAAGCTCTTCAATAATTATGCACTCCTAATTTTTTGAGTTTATTTAATCGTTGTAATTTGTTAAAATTTTTGTTCAAAAAATGACAATAAGTCTACTGTGTAAGCGTCTGATCTCCTCAGAGGTCCGGGGGGAAGCAGTATTCAGCAGCTACTGTTTATATTTTCAACTAGAAGACAAAACAGACGTTATCATGTCTTAACTATGGCCCCTACCTAAACTAGGTAGGTAGGTATTCATCTTGCAACTGTGACTAATTCATGTCACGCTTATTAATTTATAGCTAATTGCTAAGAACAGGTTTTGCCGAGACTGTTTTTTTTTATAATTATATTTGTTTGTTTACTTGTAATTTTTTTATAAGTATTTATATATGGATAAGGTATGTTGTATATTGAAGCTGTTTAAACTACCTTTTTGACGCAAACGTGAGGCACTTTATTGTTGTTAATACATTATTTTCACTGTTATAATCTGGTTTTTTTTTATTTCAAGAACTTTGTACAAATAATCGTTATTTTTTCTTACTTTCTTATTCCAAATTGTTCATCTTGCAGTGCTCAATACACATCTGGCAGCTCGTTTTAACACTCTAACATTCGCAAGATTGTATACATGGCTCTACCATTTCCAGCAGAATATAGAGCTACAAAAATATCTTCAAATATCCATTTGTGTTTTTTCTGTTCCCAGCAATTTTTGGTAGATTTATTGATTCACAGCAAAGCAAAGACAGCCTGCGGTTTCCCACACGTAGAAATGACGTCACGAGGACATGTAGAAGTGTTTTCCCGATGGCTAACGAATAATAATAATTAAATGTATGTCCAGATACGTAATTTCTGCAGAGAACAGACCCAAACATTTTTTTAAAAATAAAACATACATAAAGATAGGTACATGAATAATGTATGATTTATTTTATTTTATTTTTTAACTAACAATATAATGAATTTATAAATGAATGATAATAATAAATCACTGTCATAAAAATAGGTACCGGAAAATTGCCATTGACAAAAAAATAACTGTACAGAGGCCAGCACATCAAGTTACCACAATCTGTCAAATTTCATTGATAGTATTTCAACTTTATTGCAAAGACATAAGGTTCATTTTTAATTGAGAAAATTTGACAGTTAGGGTTAGCTTGATGTGCTGGCGTCTGTACAATGTAACTAGTTCCAGGCAGACGTTGCCAACAATTTGGAGGAGTTCATAACCAACAACTTCAACGCTAACAGAATTGTGAAAACTTCCACGCTAGCGTCACGTGATCGCGTCTCTTTCGAACGCCTGCGGTTTCCCTAAAGTCCTTATCTAAATACAGAGGCCAGCACATCAAGTTACCACAATCTGTCAAATTTCTTTGATAGTGTTTCAACTTTATTGCAAAGACTTATGGTTCATTTTTAATTGAGAAAATTTGACAGTTAGGGATAGCTTGATGTGCTGGCGTCTGTACATACCTAAGTCCTTTTAAAGTTGCATGTGGTTTAACACTAATAAAATTGTACCATGTGTTCTTGAAAGAGGAAATAGTTTCTTCTGCAGTGAAGTTCTTTTCTACCTAAGTATAATATTGTTATATGTCAACTGAATATCTATTCTGTTATGACTGCCTCATTGGTCTAGTGGTCGTAAATACTATTGCCGACCATGGAGTCCGGGGCTCGATTCCCGAGTCGGTTAGTGTTGTTGGGTTTTCACAACTTAGAATTTCTTAGTAACAGGCCGGAATCTGGATTTATGCCCGGTTGATGGCAAAAGGCTTGCCCTTTATGACATGGGACTTAAACATCACTGGCGAAATGTACAATAGGTATATAGGTACTTATAAACGTCAGTTAATAATTTTGTTAATAATACTTAACATCAATGTTATGTTATGTCAATAGAATTCATATCTCTTTGTAGCCCAGACTTCCTTAAGCGGTTCATTGATTGAGTTGTAATGCTAAATTAATTATGTAACATCTAAAGAGGAAGCGTCCAAATTAAACACTTCTTACCCACAATCAAAGAAACACAAATAATTATTATTGATGCAATAGGCTTGTCCTCTATTACATGGGATTGTTGAGATTTGAATTGTCGTACACACGCCAGCACATCAAGGTATTCCAAACTGTCAAATTTTTCTATTTGAAAATGAACCTTAGACCTTTATGATAAAGTTGAAAAACTATCAAAGTAATTTGACAGATCATAACATGCTGTATGTACAAGAATGACCTATGAGAAACGTAGACCGTGTGAGAGAGACGAATGATTATACATGAAATAGCAGTATGCTTCGAGTATTCGTATAAGTAGTTATTGTATATAAGTAGTTTATCAGCCATCTCGTTACCATAACACAAGCATTAGGTTGCTTAGCTTGGGACTATATGGCGTTTTGTGAAATGTCCAAGGATATTATTAATATTATTTATATCAAATCAAATTAACGCAAACTATTTTAGCGCCTGGTGACACACATATTTTACGTCGTTTGATTACTTCTTCTGTTCGTGTGGTTAGTGACTAACCTGATGTCAGAGTTTTTATGCTGCTGCATGCTGCATTGCTATGCACATGCTGTTGAGGATTATCTCTCAGGCATGTTGGCTTTCTCACGATGTTTTCCTTCACCGATTTTTAAGCAAGACAGTGATAATTATACAATACACATATGAATCCGAAAAATCAGCGGTGCGTGCCTTGGGTTCGAACTCGAGACCTAATACTTGGCAGTTTGACGGTCACACCACAAGGCTGTCACTGCTTGATTGATTGAGTTTAATTACTGATAACTATGTAGGTAACAGATTCGCAACGGTGTTGAAATAGACACGCTTTGACATTCGTTTTTGTTGTTAAATTGTGATGTTGAGCAGTAAAAGTTGAGCAGTTTATGAAAATTTGATTGAGTTAAAATTGTTATTACCGTGGTAACTTTAGAGACATTTATTATGCTTATAAGAATTTTTTAATAGGTCATAAGCTAGTTTGAACCAGAAAAAAACTCTTGTAGGATTTTCCCATGACAAATACCAAAAGGAAACTGTCCTATAATTTCATCGTACATCTTAGTGATCTTAGTGTACGTATTTTGAAAGTCAATAAGGTAAATTTTGGCCTGGCATAAATCAAAATTACAATAGTATATGAGGAAAAAACCAGAAAGAGCCTTGACTCACATCGATCGTTGCAGCCATACAAATTAGAATATTATTCTAATTATGTCGAAACTCGAAACAACATAGTTTTGTTTATCAAAGACAGAAGTTTTGTCTTGTGTCAAAAGTTATTTGAATACAAATTCAGATCAAAAGTAGTGGATCCACAAACGACGAGACACGTTATGTATCGTGTCCTCCGTGTGCAGATGCTTGCATATGCAGTTGTGTGCCTTGTATTGTGTTCTAAATAATCTTCTTTTCTTTTCCTTCCTTTTTTACGTAACAGGAACTTACGCGACGCGTCAGGACTTAGCAGGTGTCACAGTGTGGCATGGCATAGCAATGAGTTTGGAAAGCGTAAATGATTTTGAACCTTACTTTAACAGCCTTAGCACTCTCATTTCGTTGATATCATCACAAGGGGACCTGAAGATGACGCTCTGATGTTACGGAAGGCTTTCGCTTGCCGGCCCATACTTTTACACACTTCTTTCCACTAGAGAGATGCTATGCTACGTTGCTATGGATGCATTTGTTATCCACCAAGCACATTCATTGGTCCATATAGCATAGCACTGGTGGAAACGGGTTCTTCTAAGCTATGTTTTTTATATGGATGGATGCATGCTCTGGATGTGTGCTATGGATAGTTGCGAGTGGTGTAGCTTTGTGCAGAGCGCCGCGCCCCGTGCTACCAACTGTCAATACATCGAATAGCTCAAGCTGCGCATCTCCCTCGCAGAGCTACCTCGCGGCGGCGCGGCGCACCTTACTAGGACGCTACATATAGCTTAACATCAGTGGAAACGGTCATATAGTTTTGTAGCTTAGATTTCACATCCTCGCATCATAGCTACATAGCATATCTCTGGTGGACAAGTACACTAAGACGCGTAATACCGCGACGTATCGCCTAATGAACACCGCCTTAGGAAAGTCGCGACTTTTATAATTGCGTACAATCATATAATTTTATTTTGCTGTCTCGTAAAAAACATTCTTCTTTATAGCAAGGCGAGAAACTTTGTATATCGTTAAATAGACACTCTAGTTGATTGTAAACAGAAACGTCTGTCCATGTGCGTAATAATGTTCATAATTAATTCTCCGCGCGTACTCCTTATAATAAAATATGGCAGCGGGCTCTTAGTATCCTAAATTCTAATGTCGTAATTACGCTTATAATACTCACAAAGTAGCAACTGTAACTGTATGTGCTTGATTTATATGGCCTGCCAATTTATGTAATGAGTTGATTAGTTCATGTCAATTGGGTTTTTGTGATTTATTATAGTAATAAATACAGTTTTGTGGAATCGGAAGTACTGTACGTATATGTATGTGCATGACCCAGTTCTTGAAAATGGCAATATGACGTAGTATTGGGATCGATCTATCATTACTGACAGGACTATTGTCGCCTATAAGCCTGATATAGTGGTGATAGATCGATTAGAGCGTTGCAATGTGATATAGCGGTCCCTAAGACGAGAACCTCGTGAAAGCTGAAAAAGATAAGCAGGATAAGTATCTTGCCCTGACTCGCGAGGTTGTCGTCATGTGGGATGTGGATACAGTAAGTAATCATTGTGCTGATAATTGTGATGGCCAATGGCATAATTGCCAAGAGTCTCGACTAACACTTAAACCTCTCTTTAGGCATCTGGATCAAGGGCTTCATCCAAAAAGCAGTACTCCTGGACACGTCATGGTACAAGGTTCCTCTCTCAGGAGCCCTGACCACGACCATGCCCGACCATGGTCTCGATACCGGAGGGTTACTATATTTTTAAGTATCTTATAAAAATATTTTAAAATGAAATCCTAGAGGAAAAATAGCCGTGAAATAAAATATAACTTTGCACCAACCAGCGACGAATATTACTAATTAAAACGTTTCAACAATGATTACACATCAGGTAACTTTTTATAATTTCCTTATCCTGACCGATGCCTCAAAACAGAACAAAAAAAAAACAAATGACAATCCGACATTTTCTCACGAAGTTTACCTAGAACGGGCACAGATTAAAAACAATAGATTGGGTTAGTAGGTATGGTCCACTGTGTAGTGGGCCCGGTCCACGTGCGATGGTTCATAATGGCTACCCAATTTTAAAGGCACGATCGGTTATTGTTTTTACAGTTGCGTTCGTTTAGAATGTGGAGTACTTTTTTGTTATGTTGGTAGAACTGTTGCATTTTTGTGTTACGTTTATATAACTTTTGAAAGGTCCTTTGTGAATGGATTATTAAAGATTTTTGTTTTGTTTTTTGGAATTTTTGTGCAAAGGTCGACATTTTAAACTTTTTCACAATTTATCAGGAAAATCCTCGATAAATGGACTATCTAACACAAATCGATTTTTTCGATTCGGACCAGTAGTTCCAGAGATTAGCGCGTTCAAACAAACAAACTCTAAAGCTGTATAATATTAGTACCAATAGATTATTGTTTCGAAGCAACCATAAACACCGTAGTTGCCTAAACCATTAAAACTTAAGGTTGTTTTTAATGGCGTTGTTTTTTTTTACTTGGAAAGTGCGTGTTACGTGACTAGTAACGAAATTGGAAGAGTATTGCGTCGCACATAAGGTATTTGGTGACAACACTTTACTGGAAAGGAATGCGAAGCCTACAAAAGTGAAGGTTTACACATTCTTTTGTATAGCGGCTAGGCCATTCCTAGTTACTGTTTATTTAATTAAACATACAACACATTTTAATTGAAGCACCCAATAAAAAAAAACTCATAAAATAATTAATCTTTTAACCGTCATAGTCGGATTAATACGACAAAATGTTTTCGGAGCCGAGCTGCTTGAGTCGTGTTTATACGACTGAGAATTTATGTTCGGTTTTGCGTTTTTACGTCATTGCAAGACCCTATTTGTCGAAGATATTTTATAGTTATGTTATATTATGATAGTTAGTCGATTTTTGAGCTGGACGCTGGGGATGGGGCAATTGATATAAAACCCCGCTTGGTTTTATATAAACAACAATGTGGAAGCCGATGTAATCCGAGTACATATGCAATATCTACATAGCCACATACATACCTACACAATTTACATAAATTTGTGTTTATAAGTTAATGTTTAGCATTCTGCGGCATTGGGGCGCCATTGTAAATGCTCCCACAGACAGGCGTGACGCGACTTCAGTAGAAGAATTTCTATGAAGTTTTGGCCCAAATCGCGTCGCACCGTCGCGGCGCGCTTGTCTGCGGTGGCTTTTCCGAAAGAAACATCTTGGTCCCGTTTTTTTTTCATTAAGTAGATCTTTTTCTTGTAATAGAGAGGTGATAAATTTTCAGGTACCTATACCACACTTTTTGTACGGTGACATAAGCGGTCATTGGCCCCATTATGGGTCAACTTTACTGACGGTTTGGGGTAATAATTATTAAGTTTTGGGGAAGGCTGTTTTACTATACGAGTACGTTTATAATATATATTTAAAAAACTGTTGTCACTGGGTACGAGTAAGTAGTGACATTTATTTCGACAGTTCACGAATATCCATTGTTTTATATGTTTGGAAAATCCATCGCCTTAACAACTAAGCGGGATTGTCCGAAAGGGTTACCGCTAACCCGGAACATAAAGGCCTAAGGAAGGAAGATGGATGGGTTTTAGTCAGTAAGAGTCTGACACTCCCTTCCGCTCTACCCAGAGCGGCAGGAGTAATTTGATGATTTCCCACCCTCAAAACAAAAAATCGCTTAACAACTAGATCAACGCATTGGACCTATTTCAACCCTCAAAACAAAAACAGTTCAAAGGGTACTGCTCATTTTGTGTACTAGCTTTTGCCAGCGGCTTTACCCACGTGGACTTCGTCGACTTCGACGTTCAACTTTCTGACTAAAATGACTGACTCTTTGACAATACAAAAGTGCCTATAATTAGTTTGATTGAAATAAATGCTATGAGTTTGAGTTTGTGCCAATCTTCATCCAAATACGTTCAGCGGTTTTCAGGTTAAAGTGTAACAAACAAACAAACTTACTTTTGCATTTACAATACAAGTTAATGTTAGCGATAGCTAAATACCATCGCAAATTACTATCTACAGTTAAGCAAGGTTCTAACGTTAAATTCGATATTCAACTACATCCGGTTAGACTGAAAGCCGACCCCAACATAGCTGGGAAAGGGCTAATCAGATAATAATAAAGGCAGAAACATGAAGACAGCAATACGAATAACATAGCTATTCGATTAAAATATTCCTTTTAAATGTGACAACTGAATAATAAAGTAAAATGGCCGCAGATTAGAAGGTTAGGGGTTAACAGCTCTTGTGTTAGTTATGTAAATGACATTTGTATTTATAGTGACGTTAAACACTTGTCATATTCGTAAATATAGTACTTAATGTCTAATGCTAGACATGAGCATTAGACAGTGTTCCAATGGATAGGTTCCAGCGCATCAAGCTTCCTCAACCTGTCAAATTTATTTTATAGATTTTCAACTTTATCACAACAGAATAAGATTCATTTTCAATTGGGAATATTTGACAGTTTGATGTACTAGCGTCTGTGAAAGAAATACTCGAAGATTCTATGCGTCTTACATATAGGTAAGCTATGTCAAGAGGGTTGGTAGAAGCATTCTACGGCATTATTGTTACGATGACCATTTTGTTTGACAACTGAGGTGATTAGGTATTGAAATAGTTGTCATCAGCCTTTAACACAACTTTATTGGGATCGGCTTGCAGTCTAACCGCATGCAGTGGAATACCAGTATTTTACATGAATCTGTCAGCCTTAATGGGTAAAACGATACCCATTGGTAAGTCTGGTTATCAGATTTTCTGACCTCTGACTACTCGTAACGACTGTCAAAGATCTACACATGTCAGCTGGGACCAACGGCTTAGTAATTAATAGTTATTATGATCAAATGAAGTGAATTTGACCAAATATACTTAATATTGACTGTTAGCTGTAGCGATACTTATATACTACCTTATATAGTGGCAGGTCTTGTACTACCAGCACATCAAGTTACTAAAAACTGACAAATTTTCTCAATCGATTTTAAACTTAACCTTCAATGAATTAAGGTTTAAAATCATTTTGAGAAATTTGACAGTTTGGTATAACTTGAGGTACTGGCGACCGTACTTGGGTTTCTACACAAAGAAAAATAAGTCTTTATAAATTTATCAAACCTATGTCATTCAAAACTTTTCCAACATCACACATTAGCTATTGCATATAGATAGCACGCATCGATTACCGATCGATACACATGTTTTTACAGCAAACATTACGGCATAGACTATGAATTTATAGAAGCGATCCCTTCACTGTTAGTTAACGCATTCTAAATGCCTGACAGTTTAAGTGCATAAGACACTGAAAAGGTTGTGTCATTCCTTTCGACGCATGTTTGGTGTTCAGACAAAAATGACAACTCAATTTTGACTTTAGTCATACCGGCTTTATCAGCTCTAAGCGCTCCTACAGATGAGATGCATGCTTTAACGACAGAGCCAACTGCAGTCGTCAATGAAGTGCCGCTCGTAAATTTAAAGACGGTGCTCAAATACCAGCGGCGGATCTCATCCGATCCAGCCTGTCCCTTTACGTACTCCCCCAGCGACGCCATAAACCGAGGTCTGTACCCCACAGGGGGTGTTACAGTCGTTTAGTTTTCAAGTTTTTAAGCCTTGGCTGGGGCGTTATATTTAGGCATATACAGGCAAGCCCGGTTAAGCAGTAGACAACACTCCCAGGTTGGACTGCGAGATGCTATACACAAAAAATATGTTGTCGACCGCTGCAGTTGGCTCAGTCGTTGACGCGTGCAGCTCTTGGTCATGAGTACTAAGGATGTAGGGAGGGGAGAGCGTAAGGTGTTTATTTCATCAGCACACAAAATTAAAGACTCAAATCATGTACCGGATGGGATTTCCCATCGGCAAAAATGACCAACGACCAATTATTAATAAACCATAATATCCTTAGCTAACCTTCGTTTTAAAATATTTTTTGTGCATAATTGTTAGGTATGCTTTTAGACCCTGCAGTTTAGGCTTTAAGTTGTCAGTCAGTGAGGGAATGAATAATTGAATAAATTTTTACAAAGTTGATAAGTGTCATATATCTGCCTGCCTTTTCCCAACTATGTTGGGGTCGGCTTCCAGTCTAACCGGATGCAGCTGAATACCAGTATTTTACATGGGGCGACTGCCTATCTGACCTCCACAACCCAGCCAGCAGTAACTGGGTAATACGATACCCCTTGGTACCTTCGTCGTACCCCTCAGTAGTATTCAGTTGATAACTATCAATTCTATACAGTTTTCTTGTTCTATGTCCGTCCCCACTTAATAACAAGTATCACTCCCCGGATCGGTTCGGTTACGGCCGCTTTAACAGCCGTATGAGCGATAATGGCCGTTGTCAGATCCGGTCAAATACGGGCTCGTCATATTTGCATGTAAAGTGGTTTTCATTTTTTCCTTTTGAAGGGTCGAATGGGCTACCTGTGTGATGGTAATGTTGCTTGGAATTTTAGCACTTTAGTGAAGTAAAATTAATTTTGTGTTTGCGTATTTGGATTAGGTAATTTGGGATGGAATTGAAAATATTACCCACGATGCCTTAATTCCAAAAAAATAAATGAACTGAAACTCTTTTGTATTATGCCTTTTTTTTAAGGGTGGGAAATATGCCTGCAGAAACCTTTATCAAGTCCATGCCTGCATCATTCTCACAAATCAATAATTTAACAATAATTACATAAAACAAAATATTACCAACAATAGGTTTTTGCCGCAAACTTTAATTTAAATTGCTTATAATTAGTTAGAAATAAATCACGAATCACCCTAACTGAAGCTAGAAACTTAGTTTACAAACATAATAAAAAGTAATACATAAAAGTAAATTACGAAACAAATAAAAAAAACATATTAAAAGCTTTTAATATTAACATAATTTCCTTAACAACCATTCTATTTTCAAACGGAACTCTACTTCCTCCATTTAATTTGCTGTGTATGCCGGTTGCGCACCGTTCTTATACAATTGTATAATTTTCATTCACAACTGAAGGAAATCTCATTAAAATGGCGTCATACTTTAAAGGCGACGACGTCCACGTTCACGGTGTGACGGATTCAGCACTTTTTCATAATTTCAGGCGACGTTTAATGTTTGCAGTAACAAAAACTAAAAGACGTAACTATACCTAAATAATATAACTGTCTAATTGAATTATACAGTTGCTTTTCATATTGAATATTTATATTTATTTTGGCTTGTTTATTAACTTAATAGATAAATCGGTTTGTTAAACTATTCAATAATGAATGTATGAAAAAACATAGGAAAGTGTTTTTTTATGTTTAGAAATAAATTCGATTCATTTCAGTAAATTAAGAAATTTAATATTATTATTATTTTAATGTTGATTAGTGATTATAACATCATCACGTCAGATTTATATGTAATAACACGCCAGAGTTATATTATAATCATTTTATATTTTATTATTAGGTATCATAAAATATTATGATTAATGTAATATTTTATTAAGTACTTACAAGTAACCTTTTATATGTACCTATATATAAAAACGTGAGCATAGTAAAACCCAGTTAAAATCACCCATTAAAATTCAAAAGGGTACTAAACTATTGCGCGGCTCAGTTCGGCCAAATTCTGATTTCAGACGTTTCAATCGGCAGCATAATGGTACGATAGGAAATTAGGTCAATTGGTCTATTTAGTCGCAGATGAGACACCCTTTTAAGCATTAATTAACAGCACAGCAGCTGTGACAACATCTGACGAGATATTGTGGCTAATAACAACATAAACAAATGTTAATAACAAGCTTACTGGGTCATCTTTGTTTTGATTGTCGAAAGGAAGTCTTGTTTATCTTTTACCCGATCATTGCACAGCCAGGAGGCTAACGATCTTAGCAGGCTATGTATGGAATCTATGTTCGATTGGGTTTAAGTTTATTGTCCATAGTCTAACGTAAACAATGGTATTTTTTATTTTAAAATTGCTATAATACTTCTCTTTTGGCAAACGTGTTTATCTGCATGATTGCACGCGGATTACGCGCGCGAAATCGGATCGGATCGGAAAAATGATGGTTCGGATGCAAGACGTGCAAGGCTATACTAAAAATATAAGGGAAAATTTGTTGTTTGTATGTATAGGGACTTTAGAACTACTGATTACATTATCCCTGAGCGTCAAAGGCTATAATTTAACAAAAAAGCCACACAGTCTCCTAGTATTTTGAAAAATTAGGTTCGTTGTTTCTGCTAGTTCCGTATAAATGGCACCAGAGTTGCTGTGTCTCGGTATTTTCGAGATGAAATACCTAATCTAGGCTAAACGTCCTAAATTGATGGTATAAAACAAAGAAGGTCCACCGTGCTATTTCAGAGAGACATATACGCTTTTAATAGACCAGACCAAACCTCCACTACGGTCTCAAAGCCTTCAAACGCCAAATAAAGTAGCAAACGTTTTAAAATAAAGCCATGTGTATACTAAAGCCGACATAACAAGCACTCCACAGGATAATATAAGCTCGTAAAAGGAGAATTTTGTATAAAACCAATGTTACACAATAATTTACGAGATTGGCTTCCAAGACAGGATATTCCCAAAAGAGAATAAAACAAAAATGACGTTTTTATTAATGACTATTTACGACAAAACAGTCGTGACTCGGATTAAAATGTTCGCTTTCTTATTCGTGTTCGGAATATTGAGATTTCGAAATCCGGATTGGCTGTGTGTTGTATGTAACTGTTAGGTACTTTTTTTTTAATAGTTATAGTTGATGGTATAGAATTTAAATAACCAACTGTAGAGCTTCTTTTGTTTTTTTTTTTTGTTCAACCCTTTTTTTTTTTTTTAAGGCTGGGAAATCATCTAATGACTGCTCCCGCTCTGGGTGGAGCGGAAGGGAGTGTCAGACTCTTACTGACTAAAACCCATCCATGTTCCTTCCGTAGCCCTTTATGTTCCGGGGAAGCGGTAACCCTTTCAGGCAATCCCGAGGATTTGTAATGATTTCGCAAGTTGACGAATCAGCGCTCGCGTCGCGTTCCCTTACCCCTCCCGTACCACACAGCGACTTGAGGAATGGTCTCAGATAATTATCGGTCGGGCTATAATTCTATAGTCAATTCAAACATTTTGGAAATTTTGACTGTCAACAGTTTTTTTTATGGGACTATTTGAAATATGATTTGAGTTTCGACTTTGGCTGCCTCAAACTGTTATAAAAACCAGAACTATTGTTTTTTAATTTTCAGGCTTTAAATTGCACAGCATTTCAATGACGATCCGTATTTGACCCAACCGATCACAACCTAGTAAGAAAGTTAGTTCGTGTAGATCACCAATGAAATACAAGTGCTGTGCATTCTGGCTACTTATTAGCGAAATGAGTTCTTAACACATTACTTTTGAAGCCCTACTCAGAAAGAAAAGCTCTAATATTGAAAGCAAATGTTATTTATAACAATACAAAAGAGCTATTTCAATATTTTACCAAATCTATATTTGTACGCAATGCTCGGAAATCGTTATCCCGCCAAAGATTGGCTCTCAATAAGGTTGCCAAAGGAAAAATATAAACGAAAAATCAAAGATTGGGTCTGATTTTATCTGTGGCAATAATTACATTTTATGATTTACTTTCGGTAAGATCGGTAACATATTTCTTTCAGTAACAAATAACAAAAATTGTTAAGAGTAACTGTTTTATTGCTAAACGAGTTAGAAAAAGAAAGATTACGTTTATAAGTCAACAACGTGGCGCTACAATGGTGACATTAATTTAGCACACATATACGTTTTCTTATTTTCGTTTCATGAAAATATTATATTTCCATTAAACGTTATTATTTATGGATTTATTTAAAATGTTAAAAAATAGCATAGTAGAGCAACCTGTCGTTCGAAATCTCACCGTGAATAGGTACTTAGGTGAAGCGAGCTGTCGTGTCGTTCCATCTAATGCTTGGGGTGTAATAATTTATTGACAGCTCACTCTAAACTCACTACACCTAAGTTAGGTTTTTTAGCCGGTTTGCACGGGTGTATTTAGTTACTAAGCAATTTTGTTTTTAGAAAAGTGCGTTTTGTTTGTTTGTGCAGAATAAACATTTCTTCTTTCTTTCTTTCTAAGTTGTCACGGTGAGATTTTTACAGAATCGACCGACTGTATATAAATAACTGTCGCGCAATGATCTTTTGCCGGGGTCACGGATCATAACATTCGCATCAATGAAATTAAAACGAATAAGCAATACTATTAGGATGAAACAACTGCAAAATATTTTTTTTTTTTTTTTTTTAAATGTTAAATTAATGTCACCATTGTAGCGCCACGTTGTACATCTTTTGGGATAAAAATTATGTTTTCAGTGGCTATGACAAACGTGTTTGTTTTTCTAAGTTCTTTTATCTTCTGTGCGACGTTTGACATTGCCCATAATGTTTGCTACCTACGCCACTGAAAGAAACATTTTAAACATATTGTATAACAAAAACTCGATTCTATTCATGACGTGTGATGTTGCAGAATATCTCTGTTTTATAGCACTACAAAGAATAATAAAGCTAAACGATCAGTATTAAAATGTTATAGCCACGATTTATTCCAGCGGATACATTGTGTACACCATGGTAGCTCAATTAAGAACCTATTCTGCCTACCTTGCAACGTGATGTGACTATGAAAGAAAGTTTTATAGCTTAATCGCATGTTAAAGAAAAATATGGCTTTTATGGGAATCTTCATCCATCATACGTGATTTGGCTTCCATAAGTGTTAGATAACATGGAGCTCGTGTCTAAGTACTAACAGCCGCACAGGTCGATCCATCAGGTTAAGCTACGCTTGCCGGGGTTGGCCGTGGATGGGTGACCATCTTTAAATAAAGAGACTCCTCCGTGCCTCGGAAAGCACGTTAAGCCGTTTGTCCCGGCCCTCATTTGTGCATCTTTGACAGTCGTTACGGGTCGTCAGCAGCCCGAAAATCTGACTGCCAGTCTTACCAAGGGGTATCGTATTGCCCAGTTACTGGGTTGTGGTGGTCAGATAAGCAGTCGCTCCATGTAAAATACTGGTATTCAGCTGCATCCGGTTAGACTGGAAGCCGACCCCAACATAGTTGGGCAGATTGATGATGAAGTTTTAGATAACATGACGCATGTTATCCCCAAAGGATTAAGCAGGAGTGTGCCTATTGTACACATACGTTTCGCCAATTGTGCTTTAGTCTTATTTAATAGAGTTTTGTTTTTGAGGGTGGGAAATCATCAAATGACTCCTCTCGCTCTGGGTGGAGCGGAAGGGGAGTGTCAGACTCTTATTGACTAAAACCCATCCATGTTCCTTCCTTAGTCCTTTATTTTCCGGGGTAGTGGTAACCCTTTCGGACGATTCCGCTTACCCGGCGGGCTTCGGCATTTTTAATAGAGAGTGAAGGAGCAGTGGTGGCTCAGTGCTAACAGTCCCGACTTACGAGTTGTAGGTCATGGGTTCGAACCTAGACTTGCGCTTGACATTGTTTAAATAATTCCATCACCACTGCTCAAAACGGTGAAGGAAAACATCGCGGGAAAACCGGCATATCCTAGAACCAAAAAATCGAAAACATGTGATTTCTACCAACCCTCACTGGGCCCGCACGGTGGATTACGTCTCGCTCCTTCTCCAAGAGAGGAGTTCTGCGTCCCAGCAGTGGGAACATTCCAACGAACATTATAGGCTGTTTTTTTTGTGGTAAGTTGGTCATACATATGATAACTCTTTATAAAGAAGACCGTACTCGGTCGCACAACATACTTAGTAGGTAAAATCGATAAAATTTGTTTACACTAGCAGCCAGTCGTCGATAAACCGCTCAGGTTTTCATAAACTAAATTGACAATGTTAAAAGTATTAGTCGATGACAGAAGCTTTTAATTTTCCAACCCCACTTAATTTTGTTTTTTGTTTCAGGATAACACTGCACTATGTCCTAATGTCTCTCATAAAGTTACTCGACAATAAATATATACATAGCATCACGCCTTGTTTCCTCATAGGGCTAGGCAAAGGTGTACTCAGTAGGTACACTCACATTTTGCCAGTTATGTTTTAGTCCCATGTAATAGGGGGCGAGCCATCAACTATTGCCATCAATAGGGTACACATTTAGACTCTGGACTGCTACTGAGAAATTTCTAATGGAAAAACCCAATTACATTGTCCCCGAACTGGGATTCGAACCCAGGACCCCAGGCTCAGCAGTTGCGCTTGCAACCACTAGACCTTTTTTTTTGTTAATGGCATCTCGCAGTTCAACCATAGGGTTGTCTACTGCTGAACTGGACTTGCCTGTGGATGCCACAAAAAAATTGTAGCCTCCAGCCAGGGCGTTATCAACCATCAGACCAACGACGCAGTCGATAATATATACGTACTATTGAAAAGACGCGTTTCGTGTCGGTCTGACCTCCTAGATCTTCTGAACTTATCACCAGATTTTGATGCGATTTTCACCAAAATTTAGAGCATTCTTTTGCTGAAAAGTATTGTAGAGCCTTAGAGTAAAACCTTATGTTGTACAAGGCTGGTAATTATCTGACGGCATTCGAACCTTTCAAATAATTAAAAGATAGTTAGGTTTTTGGTACATTCGAGACTTCACCTCTGGCAGCGGAGCTAGACAGATGTATTCGTTATAACAAAGTGAAAATATAAGATTGTGTGTAGACTGCTAACGCGTTTCCCTTCATAGATTAGAAGTTCCTCACACATTACACGCTCTACCACTGAGCCCCCTCAGTAGAGGATCTTCGGTATTTATTTATCAGGAACAATTTAAATTGTGTTTGATACATCATCATTATTATTAATAATATTAAAATAAATTAAGTGACATGCAATAATATTAAACATGCAGCAATAATTAAAAACAAGACAAACAATATTAAAAGAATACATGATTATTACCATTCAATTAATCCAAAAACAATAACAATAAATATATTTTTTTTTATAGAAATTTGAAATTATAATATTGAATTACAGTTCGTCTACTGAGTACAAGTTTTTATCCAACAGAAATGCTTTGAGCTTGGCCTTAAAAGAGCCAGTGTGAAATAATATTTTTAAATCTGCTGGCAGTTTATTAAATATTTGTACAGCTTGGTAATGAGGGCTATGCTTGACAATATTGAACTTAGGTACAATAATATTTCTAAAATCCTTCCTACGAGTGTTTTCCCTGGATATTCTTTGTTCCTCAGATTCGAATTCATCGACATATTTTTTAAAATTAGCTAACAAAACAAGTATGTATAAGCTGGGCACTGTTAGAATATTTAACCGCTTAAAATGAGATCGACAGCTTTCTCTTTGTGAAATTCTGACAATTGTACGTATTGCTCTTTTTTGGAGAATGAAGGCTCGGTGAGGATTATAACCGTAGCTTTTCCCCCAGAACTGTATACTGTATCGAAGTCTGGATTCGACAAGAGCATAATATACCATCTTTAACTGTTCAGTATTTATTTCGTCTCTCAATTTCCTCAACACATAACACGCAGATGATATAGTAGAGTCTATGTGTGCTAGCTCCTTTTTCCAATTCAGCAAATCATCTAGATAGATACCTAGAAAGACGTCTGTCACTAATTCAATTTTTTCATTGTTGAGGGTTATATCCATACTATCTTTATTTCCCGCAGTGGTCCGAAACAACATGATGTTCGTTTTTTTAACATTTATTATTAATCTATTTGTATTGAACCATAACTGAAATGCTGCCAACGTAGTATTGACCTTTTCTGTCAGTTCACCAATACTTTTCGCTCCTACTACAGCGTTAGTATCATCTGCAAATACTACGAGATTTATGTCTGGAATTTTTATTTTAATATAATTTATTAAATCGTTAGTGAAAATAATAAACAGAATTGGACCTAATATAGAACCCTGCGGTACACCCGTGGTAATATTAATCATGGATGATTGATATGTTTTCCGTTGGCCATTTTGTTCTATAGTGCTGGTTTCTACATACATTTTCCTGTTTCTTAAATACGATGTAAATAATTGAAGGGCTCTGCCTCTGACACCATAATAATTTAGTTTGGCAATAAGTAGATTGTGATCTATCGTATCAAATGCGGAAGATAAATCCAGAAAAATACCAGCTACCTTTATTTTATGATTTATTTTGCTAGTCACATCATCTAAAAGTTTATAAATGGCATCTCCAGTGCCAATTCCTTTCTGGTAACCGAACTGTCTATCGTGTAGAACTTTATTTATACGAATATGAGTCAATAGCCGAGATTTCAACACTTTTTCAAAGATTTTTGAAAGTGTAGGTAGAAGTGAAATGGGTCTGTAATTTTTAGGGTCCGTTTTTGAACCCTTTTTATACACTGGCACAACCTTTGCAATTTTTACTTGTTCCGGAAAAATACCCTCTTCAAGGCAGTTGTTAATGAATGTGGACAGAGGCTCAGCCAATATTTTTATGTGTTCTTTAATAATAGCAATAGGGATTTCGTCATATCCACTGGAGTGCTTATTTGTCATAGTTTTAATTATTTGTGTTATTTCTTTGGGTGTAGTAGACGTGAGTGGCATATCATTTATAACCCTTTCACAACTATGTTGAAGAAGCAATAAAGCTTGTTCCGTCTTAGTTTCAGCGGGATCGCAGTTATGGTTGAACTGTTTTACTAGCATGTTAGCTACGGCTGTTTGCGAGTCTATGATTTGATCGTTTAATTTTAGTACGAGTGGTTCCTGTTGCACTTTTCTTAATCTGTTTGTGCGGTTATTAATTACATTCCAAACTTCTTTACTTAAATTTTTTGAGTTATTTATTTTCTCTGCGACCGCAATTTTTTTGGCTTTGGTCATGACTCTTCGATATATGCGAATATATTTATTTTTATAATTGAGTATACTTTCGTGAACATGATTACTAGTATTTGTGCATAAAACTCTTTTCATTTTACTCGATGTTTTTACTCCTTTAGTTACCCACTTTAACTGTGATCCTCTTTTTAATTTGATTTTTATTTCCCGTTTTTTGTAACTTTTTCGAAAACTAGTATTAAAATTTCTTAAAAATGAATTAATTCCCATTAGATTCCAATTTTGATTCAATAGTCTGGCCTTAAAAGATAAACTATTTCTGCAATTGAATATTCTTTTATTAATTATTAAATATTGATTATTTTTATTTTCTAATATATTTTCTAGTAAAAATTCACCCAATTGTGCTCCATGTCCGTCTCCTATACCATTGTGGTCAATTTCATTTCTTAATACCTGTTCTTCGTGTAGGTTCGTTATGATATTGTCTAAGCAGGAATACGAGTTGTTACGAATATAAGTAGGGCTATCAAAAAGACATCTAAAATTGTAACATGCCAACAGACTCAAAAACTCTGCACGTTTATTGTTTTCCAGAAGCAAGTTAACATTATAATCTCCGCAAATTATGCATTTCTTATTGAATAAAAACTCAAGCAATAGTTCCATTTTCTTCATAAAAGTATCAAAATTCTTATCATTAGAGTTACGATACACACAACATACATATACTCCAGTTGTGGTATCCCTTATACAACACACCTCAAAACTCTCTACGGCGTACAGTCTATCGATTGCAATAACACTCTCTACTTTCCTATCTGCTTGAGCTAAGATTAGGCTCCCTCCTCTCTTTTTCTTATTTCGCGTATTATAAGATGCTAATTTGTAACCATCAAAGTTAAACGAAGTTATTGACACACTATTTAAGAAATGCTCAGTCAAGCAGAGATAGTCTACCTTCGTCCCAAGAGTTAGTATACAGGGTTACTGGTAACTCGACGTATTCCTTGCAGGACGTCATAGTAGGGTTAAAATGCAACAAATTAAGCCACCAAATGTTCTACCGAAATTCAGTAGTTTTTGAGTTAGTTCGATTTTTAGAGTTTTTATGAATAATCCCAGATTAAATCATTTGAAACCAATTTAAAAATTATTTACGGCGCGACAGTACAGAAATTTTAAGTTATTATCGTAGTTGATGCCGTAGCAGATCTTTGTTAATAATTAAAAGTTCAAAAATGCCTTAAACCTTGGCAAATATCACTAATCAAACATTTTTTTTTTTTGTAATTTTTGTTATTACTCCATACAAATTGTTGTCTAGTGCAAAAATAAAATACTGATGTACAAATTACTAGGAAAATATCCTTATCTTATCAGCTATCCAAAAAGGTATGAATGTTAATACAAAGTCATGGACTACATTATGAAAATCGTTTTTGATTTAGTACAGGAAGACGTGCGTCTCACAAAAAGGTGATTATTCGGAAAATCAAATAAAACAATTTCGTGAATGTTATTATTATTTTTAATAAATTTCAATTTAATAACTTTTATGACATACATTTCACACGTCTTGTTCGATGTGCTGCCCTCGGTTTCGAATACATGTTCTTATTCGCTTCCTCATTTCAGTTTTTGTGATTCTTGATGTGATTGTTGCCCTCATCTGGTCCGCCGCATCTGTTATTCTCTCCCTTAGTTCTTCAATTGAATTTACTGGGGTCACATAAACTAGGTCTTTCATATGACCCCAGACGTAAAAGTCTAGGGGCGTCAGATCAGGGCTTCGCGCAGGCCACGGAATCGGCCCACCGCGCCCTATCCATCGGTTTGGATAGTTTTCATCCAGCAATTGTCGAATTGTGATTCGGAAGTGGGCTGGACATCCGTCATGTTGATAAATCATGTTTGCTCTTCTTTCTTCCGGTACATCCGCGAGCAGTGGTGTTAAATGATTTCTAAGGAACTCTTCATAAAGTTCCCCATTTAGTGTTCGGGGTAAAAAATGTGGGCCGATTAATTTGTCGTCGATAATACCCATCCAAACATTAAGCGAGAACCTACGCTGGGATGCGGTTGGTTTCAGTTTTTTAGGGTTTGCTTCTGCTTTCGGTGCCCAGTAATGTAAGTTGTGGTAGTTTGTGATACCATCACGGTCAAAACATGACTCATCGGTCCACAGAATGTTTTTTAAAAAGTTTTCGCCTTCGGCGTCGGCACTCAGCATGAAACGACAAAATTCAAGCCGTCTCGGCGGATCTCCCTCTTCTAATGACTGGACTGGTTGGTAGTGATATGGATGTCGGCCTGACAAGTGAACTACAGACCAGACTTTCCACTGTGACATACCAAGCTCACGCGCTACGATGTTTGTCGATATGTTGGGGTCGTCAATAAAACGTTGAAGAATCAGCTCTTCGTCGTCAGCCGTGTATCTCCGGGAACGACCAGTGTCAATTTGCCTGGTTCTTTGGACGCTGCCAGTTTCAGATATTCGCCGATAAGTCGATCCGAAGACACTAACGTGTGGGAGTCGGCGGTTGGGAAAGCGAAGTCCATATTCTCTCCGCGCTTCAGCAGCGTTACCGTCACAAAGTCCGTAACAGTAAATTATGTCAGCGTATTCTGGATTAGAATATGCAGCCATAGTCAGCACTTATGAAGGCACAGCACAGCACGAGAGCAAGATACGCGATAGGGATAGCCAGATAACAAAACACGAGCTTACGCGACGTAGAGTTGAGACTGACTAACGCTGACGACCAGAAAATCGCACCCCGAGTCATGCCGAGAGAACAATAGTAACCAATCACAAAGCTTACCGTGTGTTTGGAGTTCAAGCTCAGGTAAAACTACGAATACTACGAATAACAAACAAAATGTTGATTGTCTTACAATTTTACCTGCTCCCCATAAAACTCTTCTCTACCCTGTCATACATGCAAAAGTATTGACAATCATACCTTTCTGAATAGCTGATAAGACAAGGATATTTTCCTAGTAATTTGTACATCAGGCGTAGTATTTTATTTTTGCACTAGACAACAATTTGTATGGAGTAATAACAAAAATTACAAAAAAAAAAATGTTTGATTAGTGATATTTGCCAAGGTTTAAGGCATTTTTGAACTTTTAATTATTAACAAAGATCTGCTACGGCATCAACTACGATAATAACTTAAAATTTCTGTACTGTCGCGCCGTAAATAATTTTTAAATTGGTTTCAAATGATTTAATCTGGGATTATTCATAAAAACTCTAAAAATCGAACTAACTCAAAAACTACTGAATTTCGGTAGAACATTTGGTGGCTTAATTTGTTGCATTTTAACCCTACTATGACGTCCTGCAAGGAATACGTCGAGTTACCAGTAACCCTGTATAGGCTTCTAATTCGTTTGCCTTGTTAGAAATACCACATATATTCTGGTGAAAGATTATTAAATTTGTACAGTTTATTGGGACAATATTAACATTGTTAGTACATTTTACAGATATATCACTGTTATTATTCACGAAAAAAATCTGATTGTAGATTTAAGTCGTTTGTTTTTGTCGCCGTATCAACATCATCAGTCTGAACCCCAACACTTTTGAGAGACATTGTTTGTACGCTAGCATTCTTTAAAGACTGTTGACTACTCCGTCTTACTAAAAGTTCACTATATGTATGCTTGATAATTGTGTTTATAATTTATATGTAGAATCTGCCTATGTATTAATCTAGAAGCATGCACTTTATTTACGTAAGGCAAGTAACCATCACTATGTAACGAAAGAAAGGCAGAATTTGTACAATTACGGCACACAAAATTTAGTAGTTTATTTACACTCTTTACATTTAGAGAGTTGTGCTTGTAAATTTGACCTACCAAAACATTAGTGGATTTTAATTGACATAATGTATAATGTAAATAAGTTTGTATATTCATAGGATTGTTGTCATTTGTGCCAGCAAATATTATGACAAAATCGGTTTTACTAAAGTCTTTACACATACTTGCACACTCATCATCATCATCATCTTCTATCCTCTACAGTATTAATGTTTAATATATTTTATTATTTAATTTAGTTACTAGTAAAGGATGTTTTGAAGTGAGCCATTGCACCCGTGCAAAAGATAAAGACGAATCGCTAGTTATTGTTGAAACACACTGTACTGAGAAGTTAAGCTACACAGATTTAGATTAAATTATATGTAGTTTTAATTTTCAAAGAAAATTCTTTGCAGTGTTCAAAACGATATTCGAGCACACACAATGGGATCAACGACTTTACGACCAAGGAAAATGTAGGGTGCTCCCTCACCATAGCGTTTCAAAACACGTGTGCCACACTAAAGGAATGTTATTAATATGAGGGTGCAAATCGTAGGGCTAGCCGTAGTACACGCACGTGCCTCCACTAAATATTGTGGAAGTAAAAGAAATTCTTGCTAGTGTTGGCAAGTTGTGATTATTTTACGTTTACCAGGCTGTGTGTTAGTTAGTAAGCGGGATTGTCCGAAAGGGTTACCGCTACCCCGGAACATAAAGGGTACGGAAGGAACATGGATGGGTTTTAGTCAGTAAGAGTCTGACACTCCCTTCCGCTCCCCCCAGAGTGGGAGAAGTCAATAGACGATTTCCCAGCCTCAAAAAAAAAAGGCTGTGTGTTAGTAAGTTCTTATATACAAGAGCGGCACACATCTACGACGTGCCGCTCGTGTGGTCACGCACCACCCTAACTAATTATCAAAAATGCGAAAGTAAGTTTGTCAGTTTGTTTGCTACCTTTTCACGTCTAAACCATTAATCCGATCATCCTGAAATGTTGTATACACGTTGCCAGGTGAACTGAAACGGACATAGAGTATCTTTCATCCCGAAAAAAAGTACTATTCTTGAGGAAAACAACAATAAGGTTCTTAAGATAATAGATGGCGCCACGTGTACGTTTCGTTCTGCACCCACGATTGCAACGGCCATACAACAAGCAGAGTACAATACAAAACTGTGGGCAAGCTAGTTAGTTAGTAGTAGCTAGTAGCTAGCAGTTGGCTCTGTCGTTGACGTGTGCATAACAACTTAGGTATAGGTAAAGACAGGAAAATTTTGTTGTTTATCAAAATACACTACGACAACTTGCAATGTTATAATCATGTCAGAATGGACAATTTAAGTTGGTTGTCGATTAGGTGAACATTTAATTTTTCTGGGTTTGTATGGACGTACAACCGGGATATAAGTATCCTATGTGTTAATTCAGGTCATAAACTATCCTGTGCCAAATTCCAGATTCGTTTGAGCGTGAAGGAGGGACAAACATACAAACTCACACACACTCCTGACTTTAGCCTTTATAATATTAGTGTGATATAGCAGCATACTCTTTCTATGTTGTCATACATGTTTCATCTAGGATTTTATGAAAGTGGTTTAAATCAATTTGGTAAAATAATGGACGCTGTGACTACCAAAGGCAACACTTTTCAGAGCTACCACAAAAGCTTTTAACTCTGTCACCACTGCTACTGGTAAAAAAATATTTTAGCCTGAGTTAACTGAAGTATGGTGCATGCACTCACTCATAGGTTTTTGTTGGAATATCTGTCACTCTTATTTGAGTCGGGTTTACTTTCGTGTTCCACGCGTGCCTCAAAGAGATGTCAGCATTAGTGAAGGGGCCCGTTAAGGCCAAGCCTGCCGAGTCAGCGGGATTGTCCGAAAGGGTTACCGCTACCCCGGAACATAAAGGACCAAGGAAGGATCATGAATGGGTTTAAGTCAGTAAGTGTCTGACACTCCCTTGCGCTCTACCTATGGAGCGGAAAGATTCTCAAAAAAAAATGTTTTTATTTTCTTTTCTTTCCAATTGCTTAGATAATTACGATGTTGTTTTGTGTTAAATGCTGCGTACACCTATATATAATAGGCGTACATAAGTACTTTTATTATTTTACTATTTTGTTTTCTTTTTTGTATGTACTGGTGTTCGTGTACCTAATAAATAAATAAGATGGTCACCCATCCACGGAACAACCGCAGCAAGTGTGGAAGACCCAATCGATTGCCTTTTAATACTTAAACCGGTAGTTAAAAAACGTACTCAGAAATAATTATGAATCAAATTAGTATTTTTTATCTACCAGCACAGATTACTCCTGAACAAGTATGTAAAGCAAAGAGAAGATAACAATAAAATGTGCTCGTTTACATAAACTACTGAATATGTGAGTCACCGTTATCAGTGGACGACAACACACTGATAACAGGTGTTTGACCTCTTTGTATGTAAATAGACCCAGATTAGCAAATGTGGAACCTTGTGATGATGTAACATGATAATTTGGGTTTACGACATCATTTTGCGATTTCTCAATTTGTTCTGAATTTCTTGTACGGTCAGTACGACCTTGACGCGAACTGATTTGATTTTTGTTAGTAAAAAAATAGCTATGATATAGCAGCTATCATAGCTATTTTTTTGTATGTCTAGTTGGAGTCCTCTACAATATTGACGTAAGGCAAAATAATACAACCTCCTACCAACTACTCTTGAAATCAAAGAATACCTAGTTTTGAATAGATTAAGGCAACCTCCCTCATGCCAGAATTTCAATGGTTAATCATGAATCACTACCACTCCTATGCTGCCGCAAAATGCCTTAACTCAGTGGCTCCCAACCTTTTCAACATTGTTACTCCTATGACGTATTAAGAAAACCGATTCTACCCCGAACTTAAAATGTTACCATTACAAACAATACAAGCAAAAACAAATATCATTATTAATCACAAATTGGACATCAATCTTACATGACGATGACGCGACGGCAGCTAGAAAGAAATGCCACGAGCGCGGTACTTACTGAGACACACATGACAATCTACAATTTTATTAGGTCTTAATTATTAGACTCTTCGTTACCCCACAAAAAATCTCATTTACCCCCGCGGGGGTAATTACCGCCATGTTCGGAACCACTGCCTTAACTTTATGTCAGTTTTCGCCCTATCAAAGATGAAAATGAACATTTTTCAATCATGTTACAATTATAAGAATACATACCACGTGCGTTAGTAATAATGTTGATAATGTTGGTATTTTTTACGATGCCATTGTGATTGTGAGAGCTCGTGTAGACAATCAGCGCATGGCGGTAAAGCGATCCAGGTAAACAGTTTTAGTATACGCATATGAGACACCAGTCTTCCATATTTTTACTGCCGACAAAACCTTCGAGCAAGTCTACTGACTGAAGAAGGAACACCTAAATTTCGTGCTCTTGTCTATGTACTGTCGAGCTTAGCCGCAACCTTATGTTGTATCAGGCTGGTTAGAAAATAACTAAGTCTGCATTCGATCTTTAAAAATAATTAGAATAGTTTAAATATTGACTGTTCAAGTTTTTGTTTATGCACAGCAAAGGCCTTTGATAGTTGGCGCGATGGTGTAAAAATGGATGTCAAAGTCAAATCATTTATTCCAAACAGGCACAGATAGGCACTTTTGTCACGTCAAAATTACCAAGAAATAAATTTGATTCTAGTCGCCCCTTCCAAAAGGTAGTTTCGTATGGGAATGGGTAAGAAAGTCCACGGTTACTCTTTTAAATGTTTAACATTGTTGTATGTATGGAAGTAATTACATTTTTTTCTGCTGTTTTAAAGTTTCTTATGTGGCTTACCCCCGTATCAAGAGCTCAAGAGTGAACATTAAATGCATTGTCCTTCCCCTAATCGCATATAATTATTACCTAGTCATAAACAAAAACATTTAACAGATGTCCTGATGAAACTCACGGCAATTCACCGGGAGCAGACAGCAGAAGACAGTGCGCTGCGTATAGGCTTAGGGGGCGATTTGTAATTTCAACTAGATAGTGGTTTTTAAGTAGGTGAAAAAATGGGGGTGATAAAAATACTATATTCTCAAAGTCAGTAGACAAAATAAGTTTGGGAACCCCTGGACTAGATAATGAGAATTCTAAAAGGTTGTCAATTACCTATTAGCTACAAATCATGTAGCTAATATCCTCATTAGTTGTTACATAACTTTTTACAAAAACCAAACGACTAATTAATATTAAATTATTACTGCTCGGAGATATAAAAGGAAAATTACTTGCAATACTAATGAGTATGTTAATGACTATTTTATAAAATATATAACAAATGTCGTATGTATTTAGTTCATAAAGATACTCGTACTAAAATATATCGGTAATAATGAATTCTAAGTACTCACGTGGATATGAGGAAGCAAGTGCTAAACAAAAGAAAAAATAGACTGGAAAAGTTGGCTAAAAGCCTTTATACACGAAACTGGTTCTTTGTCCAAGCAATAAAATTGAATCTTAATGACTTGAATCGCCTCACGACTGATTAGACTTAAACGATGTTTAGATGAACCTTTAAATTAACATTATACCAAAGAATACACAATCATGTAACTAAGCTGTGAAGAATGACCTGAACCACACCACACACCACAGCAGTATTATTCCAATATTACTTCAGTGTGAAAATGAGACGGAGCTATATAGGACGTATAGCTCCATCTCTTTTGCACTTTGAAGTAATATTAAAACAATACTGCTTTTAGATGAAAAGTGGTGGTTGGCCCTCAGGTCTCTGAAGGATCAAAGAGATGTCAGCGGGATAAACCTAAGCGGGATTGTCCGAAAGGGTTACCACTACCCCGGAACGTAAAGAGCTAAGGAAGGAACATGGATGGGTTTTAGTCAGTAAGAGTCGGACACTCCCTTCCGCTCCACCCAGAGCAGGAGAAAGCATTGGATGTAGTTCCTAGCCTTCAAAAAAATAAAAGGTGTCTGAAGGAATGGCTGCAGAGAAACAGAAGCAGCGTTGGTAGATCAAGAACCAGGTGGGGGGGGGGGGAGGTACCTACAGAAGATGACGGGAAAGACCTGGATGAGAATCACACAGACCTGGGAAGGATGGTAGAAAAGGGAGGAGGCCTATACCTTGCAGTGTGTGGAACAGGACTGCCAATGATGATGATGATTTAACTTAGACATTTGATCATGTGTATAAAGTTTGAACACACTGCTTGTCGTTTTTGCCGTCACCGGTTTATGTAATAACAATCCAAATATTTACACTGAGTCAGCCACAGCCTTGTCAGTAGTAACTCTAGTCAAGGTGATAAAGATTTATCTATACATGTAAATAACATTGAAGTGTCTGTTTGTAATTACCAAATAACAGCTTTTTACTAACTGTATAGGAGAGCATAAAAATACATAACACAAAAAATATTTAAAAAAATTGTCGTCCGTCTGTTTGTTTTCCGGCTTAACTCCCAAACGGCTGGACCGATTTGATGTGACTTTCACTGACAGATAGCTGATATAATAAGAAGTTACTTTTATTTTAGAAAAATAATTAGGGACCACGCGGTTGAAGCCGCGGTCAGCAGATAATTTTTAGAAATATAATCAAAGTATCAAAATCTTAAAAAAAAAACTTGTTTTCATCCTCTGAGTCTACTAGTCGTCTGGGAATTTTGGTTTGGCAAATCCAATTAACCTAGTTTCTGATGTCATCAGTATGTTGCAGAGCAGAATCTATGAGTAAAGGCGACACTTTCCTATATTTGTCATGTTTAAATAAAGTTATCTTAGCATAGACATTTAATACATTACTAGTTTTGGCCGCGGCTCCGTTTGCGTTCATTTAGAATATAACAATCAGTTCGGGTTGAACTCTACTTTTTATCAAAAATATAATTCAATCATGATTCGAAAGGCACGTGGCGCTATCTATTTTCATAAGAATGTTATTATTATTTTCCACGGAAACAGTACTTTTTTAAAGTATTGTTTAAGTGTTTAAAGTATGTCCGTTAGTAATATAGATTTATAATAAATAAGCATACATAACAGGTGTATACAGATAAAAAATAGTTTTCAGAATTTACCCTGTGCATTACATTTACATTCAAAAGTCGAAGTCAAAACATTTATTTCAAATAGGCACAAGTAAGGCACTTTTGAACGTCAAAATGAATAAGAAGTAGAATTGATTCTAGTTACCTCTTCCAAAAGTTAGTTTTGTGTGGAGAAGAATGGGTAAGAAACTTCACCGTTACTCTTTTAAAATGTTTAATAATGTTTTGTAACATGTAACATTATATGTGAAGACGATGCACCCAGAATAAAAATACTACACCACAAAAGGTGAAAAGAAAAACACATGGCAGGTAAACTTAATTGTGTCATAAATACATGGTGCTCACATATTTACAAACATTCTAAAAGTTAATAATCAATGTGTGAGAAGTAAGAAGAAGAAGAGTTTCAATATGTTAAAATAGTATGTTACAAATTATAAATTAGTACCTAATTTACTTAGCAACCAGTTTGATTTTGTCTAGAAAATCAAAAGGTTACAAAAGGTACGAAATATCATTATAGACGTTAACAGATGAAGACCCGGATGGTTCGACCAATTTTGGAGTCCCCTTTGATAATATTAAATCTTAATAATACCTCCTAGAAACAATGGTCGAAGTTGAACACATAAATCATGTTATTCACCATTTGTATACAGGATGTAGATTTAACCCTGACACGGTTAACTAGGTGAATGTACAATTCTGAACTTGGTGTTTAATAGCTCCTTTGACGAGCCCTTGAAATTGGCTGAAGTTATTTTTAACGTTTCTGCCCACGACTTCGCCCGCGTGGATACGAGCGGCACGTCGTAGATATGTGCCGCTCTTGTATATGAGAACTTACTAACACACAGCCTTTTTTTTTTAAGGCTGGGAAATCATCCAATGACTTCTCCCGCTCTGGGTGCAGCGGAAGGGAGTGTCAGACTTTTACTGACTAAAACCCATCCATGTTCCTTCCGTAGCCCTTTATGTTCCGGGGTAGCGGTAACCCGGCAGGCTTAGCCCTGAAGGGCCCCTTCATATGCTGACATCTCTTTGAGGCGCGCGTGTAAAGTAAAAAAAGAAAAAAAAGTACCCTATGTGTTAATTCAGGTTATAATCTATCTCTGTGCCAAATTTCATCATTTCATCTTTTGCGTGAAGAGGTAACAAACAACGCACATCACACACACTCACAAACTGTCGCCTTTATAATATTAGTGTGATAGCCTCGTCACAAAATACTGCAAGATTTCGTTTTTTATCCTCCTTCCTTATCTTAGTAGATTTTCTGGTTTAGTTTTTAGAATGCAATAAGTTTATTTTACAATAAGTTCTTCTTGTTAATAATACTCATTAGCATACTTGATCATGTGCTTATTTTTTGTCCTTCAAAGGGCGCCACCCTTTCACTGGATCCTATTACTAAGCTTATACTCCATCTGTCTGCCTTAGGGCTGTATCTTTTAACCGTAATAATAACTTAGCCAAATATATTGTTTTGTGACTACAACATCGCCATAAATAAAAAAGACAAAACAGATAACTACAATCATTAATCAACTCAGTCCATCGCAGTGCAATGCTGGACATAGGCCTCTCCCAGGCTGCGCCACTACAACCGGTCCTCCGCCTTCCGCGTCCAGTCAGCCCCAGCCACCTTCTTAAGGTCATCGGTCCATCTAGCAGAGGGACGTCACACACTGCGCTTGCTGATACATGGAATTAGATAACCTACTTACTACCACTAAAATCAGTGCTGCAGAAATTGGCAGATAATTTTAAACTAAGTTTTCCTCACTATAATTTGGTTTCACTATCATCATCATCTCATCATGTGCCTATCCTTTTCCCAACTATGTTGGGGTCGGCTTCCAGTCTAACCGGATGCAGCTGAATACCAATAATTTACATGGAGTGACTGCCTATCTGACCTCGACAACCCAGTAACTGGGTAATACGATCCCCTTGGTAAGATTCGCTGTCAAACTTTGGGGTTCCGACTACCTGTAACGACTGTCAAAGATATAACGGCTTACCGTGCTTTCTGAGACACGGAAGGTTTCGATATGTAAAGATGGTCACCCATCTATGGACCGACCCCGGCAAGTGTAGCTTAACCTGATGGATCGACCTGTGCAGCTGTTAGTACCATGAGCCACGAGCTCCATGGTTTCAACATCATAAATCATAATAGTGACAAGTTATCACTGAACCCAGCTTCATGAAACGATCCCTTATCCTCGTACAATCCTTTAATCTCCTAGAATGGTACCCATGGGAAATTATTATAGATTGGTAGCGACGCCATCATTGCACGGAACGATAATAATTTCGATCACGCGAAATTTATTATTCTCATATTGGACGCGGTCATTCCAGTAAGCCTGTACTTTATTCAAGGCAGCTGCATCTAAAAATATTTTTTAAATGTCACTTGTTTTAGGTAGCAAGTATATACTTGTATGCTTTTTTTTCAGCGATAATTAAAGTTCGAATTCTGTCGTAGATTTGAGTAATTTGACATATATATTATAATGTTCGGCAAGTCCCACTGGTTTGTAAGGTGTATGTCATATTCCTACTCTGCTAATATCTCAATCTAGTATTACTTGGCTTAATGTATGTTTCTATGTAGAGTTTCCTTGCCCGCCAAGTGAATGAACTGCAATTTTTCCTGCTATAGCTTACACAAATACACCCCTAGCGAGCCATATTGATCCGATCGCCCTAACGGTTCCTTTAACTTAGGGTAGTCAGCAACTACCCCCGTCTCTCTCTGTACGATAACGCCGTCTCTTTTGCACCTTGCGCTTTTAGTTTGTAATGCTTGAAGAACAAAATACTAAGTTACTAACTTAGTTCTGGTAGGTAACTGTGTGAATCGATTTAAAAGAGTTTTTATTAGTACTTTTTCTTCGAGATGTAATAAGCAAAAAAAAAGTAACACTAATAAATTAAGTAAATGAAAAACAAAAATATATTTACACACATAACAGTGAAAGAGACACCACTGGATGACTATTGCTATTAATTTTTATTAATAATTAGTTTCAGTCAGACGCTCAAATTAACTTAACCTTACAAATTAGGATCATATATCCAATGAACTAATACGTCTTTTAGAACAATTAAAACAAGTCAAGTGGTGTCAAAATGAATGGACCTGCCTCTCAAATGTACTGATTGATTCCTTTTTCAACCAATTAAGAGAATTAAAATTAACCTTATACGTCGCAATACCAATACAACATTTTTGGACGCCGAATAAGGAAGTTAGATCAAGCTTGTATCCTGATTGTATGATCCATAGAACTTAGTACCTACTGTGCATGCAATAAAGTTCAATTTAACCATAACCTTTTATATAAAACAATATGGAAGTTGTAGGTATTTATATATATAAATATGTACACTATACAGTAACACTCGACAGTGGCTTGATTTAGCAACACTGAAAGTTTAATCCATGAGATTTAAGACAAGTAAAACGAAATAATCAATCAACTTTGTTTCTAGCGTGAAAGCTAATTTCTAACTTCTAGACTAATATTGTAACTGCGAAAGGTTGGAAAGATGTTTGTTATCCAATCACGCCAGACCGGTTCAATTGATATGGATGAAATTTGGCTTAGAGATAGATTATAGTCTGAAAAAGCACATTGGCTACTTTTTATCCCGGAAAAACGTAAAGTTCTCGTAATTTTTGATATACACGCGGGCGAAGCCGCTGGCAGAAACTAGTACTCCGTATGTTTCTTAATAATACATATTCCGATAAGCTGAAAATAGACAAATAACTACATTCTACCACTGTTTAACCCCTTAAATGTCGTATGAACCCTATAAGTTCATAAGAAAAATTATCTCGAAACGGCAATAAATATGAATCGTTGAACTCTTATAAGCAAACGGCTTCTAATAGACGAACATCTACGTTAAATCAAAACACAAAATAATACAAGAAAATAAAATCTAAATCTACCCCAATATAAAAGGTACCAGACGATGCCAACAAACCTTTCTAACACCTAACTTCATAAGTAAATTACAATACGACAGGATTATATCCTCAGTAACATTTGTTGACTGCGAGCCAAAGGTCGAGGGTCGAAAGGCTCCCATCGAACTCTCGAAATGGTTAGAACCATTCCTAACACAAATATTGACACATTCGTAGCTAGGTTTAAAAGTACACTTTACTTTGGAAGAGACCTTTAAACAGATAAGGCGAGTAAGTATGTAAGTAAACGCAGTTATGGTTTTAGTATTGACCTATGACTTAGACATTTTAGGCACATTAAATGTATGTGTCTAGTTCAGGTATCCATTAAATTGGAACGCAACTTCGGGCATGCATTAAATTGAAGGCATTGCTTCCTAGCATCCATTAAATAGGACGCAAAGATCTTCGGGCGGCCATTAAATTGGACGCAAAGAAGGATAAACAAAAACCTAGCACCGCTGAAACCGAAACCATTTCAAATTGTTTAGAAAACACCATCGAACCATAACCATTATCAAGATTGGAGCGATAATTATAATCAATGCTATCAACTTTACACAATTCAACTCTTTTGTAGTAAGTAAAAGGGTTAACTGGTAGGTTTCACACGACTCTTAAAATGGTTCAAACCAATAAATTTTATGATATACCTACGTTTCATAAAAAAAATGATAAGTAATTTCTTTAAATATACCTTTTTGTTAGGGTCCAAGGATAGTACCCTGTGGCACGCCAAACCCACAATTATTAGTCCTGACTAATATTACATTATTTTTGGTAATATAGAATCCGTAATACTAATATAATAATAAAGGTATGTGAAGGGAATTAATTACTATAATAAAATCTAATTATAACTTCATTAATTTTATACTGATATTAACAGGAAGATACAACAAGATCAACAGTTATCGTTGTAATTGTCATTTGTTTTGTGTGGAACAATAATATTTACAGTATTGTTTCATGTGATGGTTCACAAGTTATAATGAGATTTTATTATCACGTATCAACAATATCTTATGAAGTCATTCGATTCTAGAAATCTTCTTCTTTTCATGTGGTTATAGCGACTTACCTGGTGTCAGAGTTTTTATGCTGCCCATGGGCCTCTGACTTAGCTTCACATGCTGTTGAGAAATAACTCTCAGGCATGCTGGCTTCCTCACGATTTTTCCTTCACCGATTTTTAAGGAAGTGGTAATTATACAATACGCACATGAATCCGTAAAATCAGAGGTGCGTGCCTTTTCTTTTTTTTTTTTTTTTAAGGCTGGGACATCATCCAATGACTGCTCCCGCTCTGGGTGGAGCGGAAGGGAGTGTCTTACTGACTAAAACCCATTCATGTTCCTTCCGTAGCTCTTTATGTTCCGGGGTAGCGGTAACCCTTTCGGACAATCCCGCTTACCCGGCAGGCTTGGCCCTGAGGGGCCCCTTCATATGCTGACATCTCTTTGAGGCGCGCGTGGAACATATACGCGCCGTACGGCACGGGTAGAGGTGCGTGCCTTGGATTCAAACTCTAAACCTATGGCTTGGCAGTCCGACGGTCACACCACTAGGCTGTCACTGCTAAAGCTATCATTGCGTCTAGAAATGAAACTGTTAATATAGTTACTAGTAGATGTAGTAGTACATAATACCTATAAATGCGTTGCATTGAAAGTGGGAAAAATGTGGTTTAGGAAGTAACACATAGGCACTTTTACGGTTATGTACGACTATTCTCGGCTTCCGCGTGATCATACATGGCTTGTATATGATTGGTATACAGGTTTATAGTCAGTTGGGGGTGATAAAAACAAGTGGAGTACTGTCATTTCATGCGAGGTGCTGAAAAAGAGAAATCTTTTTTTCTAAAACTAGCCATTTAGATTACAGCGATCATGAAGACCCAGTTGGTTAGGTTGAGTTTTATATTTAGAAAAGGACCAGCGTCATACAAGTGACGAAGAATCAGAACCGAAGAAAAGAAAACAAAGTCAATCAATATTTTGAAAATTTTAGGTAGTTGTACAAAGCTAGAGAACGAGAAAATAAGAAGTCAAACATATTTCGGAAGATACATAAAATAATCTGATTCCAACAAACATTTTAGTTTATTTGCCGTAAAATGCAAGTTCACAGTAAAAATAAAACATAAAAAATATCCACTAGTTAACTACATGTTCCGTTTAATTGTTGTTATTTATACATATAAACGAACGTTGGTTACCAAACCGCGGTCACTGAAACGGTACTTTCATTTTCTACAGATACAAATCATAACGAAAATAAAAGGTAAAAGTACCCAGTTCTTTTCTTTTGGAATATATCACCTTCTAATAATAATAATTATGATTACAGAAGAGGTAATGTTTCTGGTCCTACTTACTGGTCAGTTCATCATCTGCCTTTTTCCAACTGTGTTGTATAATACCAGTATTTTACATGGAGCGACTGCCTATCTGACCTCCACAACCCTTGGTAAGACTGGCTGTCAGATTTTCGAGCTTCTTGTCCTATTAGTACTTATAGAACAGAATAACCATTTTATTAATTTAATTGAGAAAAATGTTAAAAGGAAAGAGAATAACATGTGGGTAGCTGTATGACTAGAGGAAAACCAAACAAACGAGAAATGGACTGTGTGTAAAATGCAATTATGTTGATTACGAGATGACGATAAAAAGAGATTTATAGAAGTAAAACACATGTTACTTCGACCCCAAATAAATTGGAATAAGGGCAAGATAATGATGATAAGCTATCAATATGATTGATTAATTTGCGCTCATTAGTATCTTGCATAACGGGATGCAGCTGTTTTTAGACTAATTAGGCAAAGTCACCTTCAGTTAAATTATTTGTAAAGGTCATTTAACTTCAAGCATTTACATGTAAAAGGTCGCTAAGGTCTCTTTTTAAGTTCAGTTTAATCTCTAAACTAACATCATTCATTAAAATGTTATCCACTAACGTAATTGGATTAAAGACTTTACATTACGAGATTACGTCACGTTTTATATGATGTAACAAACGGATTCATAAGTAGACGAATGTTTCATAGACAAGTTTTTTTTTACTTCCACATTCGAATTTTGTTCTAGTACGTCACGCTAAATATGAGAACAAGATACTACTGTTAATAAAAAGTAGTCAACATTTGACTAAAAAAACTGTGTTGTTTCTTTGAAAAAGTTTGACCCTGAACTCTTCATGATAAAAATGTTATTTTCGTGCAGTAGAGAAATAGAACGACTACATGCAATTAAGTACAAGCCGAAATTATGTAATAAGATGAAATTGAAAGTATAATAAGAGTAACAAAAGACTCAGATGCACGTGCTAACTTTCTGTTCGAACGAAGAGGTTTTAAGAAACAAGAAGAATAAACGATGTAAGTACAAGTTATATTATCAAATCGAACAACCTATAATTTAAGACCATATTGGGTAGACATCGCAGCGTAAGCTGACGATGTTTTCACCTCAATAACGTATCATTAGATTATGTCAGTTGGGGTCGGAGCAGGAAACAATTTATGCGCCAAAGTCCATTGCTATTGTGAGCCATGATGTTAGAAATAGGAATTTATGAAAGTTGACCGTGCAACATGTAAATTATAATGAAATTATGTTAATCAAAAAAGTGTGTTCAGGTTTTTTCTAAAGTTGTAGACAATGTTATTGATTGGCTAGTTTGGTAATGATGATGTAAAACCGTAACGTAGCGTTGAAAGGGCTACTGGAAGATGGACCTATGGCCTTGTGAAGGCCGCAAGAATTCTCTGGATGTGGGAAGCACAGCCGTGGTCGAAGTACAGATGCTTAGAGGAGGCCTATATCCAGCAATTGACGTCTTTAAGCTGAAATGACGATAATGATGGGAAACCTTGCTGATAGAAGAAAGGTTGCAGAGGGGAAAATAGTTAGAATATTGCAAGAATTTAACGATTTGCTAAACTGATAATTTTACGACGGTATAGGGGATGGATGTTAAAACGAAGAAGTAGGTCGATTCTGTAAAGATTTCACCGTGAAAACTTAAGTGAGCGGTCGTTCCACATAATGCTAGTGATTGACACTATTGACAGATCGCTATAAACTCACTTCACCTAATGTTATCACAGTGAGATAGTTACAGAATACCACTACAGTAACGTTCGTAGGCGACTTTTTAAAACTTTTTCAGTACTTAATTGCTAACAGATTACGTACTCGAAAAGTTAACACAGATAATGGAAAAATTGTACAGACAGCTAGAAAAAATGGAAAGGCATACGAAGAGAATAAAGATCTTTTATGTAATAATTTCGGTGACGTAATTAATCGTTTCGGAAATCATACTATTGACACTAAAATTCTGTTTTGTTCTGATACAGTTTTTCAGGAAGTAAAGAATAGCATTGTAGAATCCAGTTATTTGGTTTTACTGGTTTAATAGCTTGGTTATCCTTCAAGAGTATTGCAATCGAAACGAGAATTCTGACCTTTTGGTTTCGTTGAATTTAATGTAAGACATTTTTCGGGGGGAACCGACCCAAACCATAATATTAACGCACTTAGGAAAAACGAAAATTTATCACCCTGGGGTAATTTAGTCACATGTGAATTTTTACAATAATGTTTTTGTTTTCGGATGACACTCAGTTTTGGCATTATTTCTCTATGCATCGCATGTAGCATAAACTAGTTAGTCTTTGATCCTCAGTTTCCTACTGCGTAAGAGAATGTCTGCAGGTATCAGTTTGAAATCTAACATCCTATGGTTTCCGACAGTTGGTAATTACGTTACTTAACTGATTATCTTCTCATGGACAGTGACTGATGGTTTGCATATTGTTTATCTTTACAAGGATTTTGAGATAAAAATCCTCTCTGCCAGAAGAGGTGAAGGTACAACACTAGTTGTTATCTAGCAGACCAGTTAAAAGTTCTGTCCATAAAACAAATGCTGGATGAATGGTAATTAGATCAGATCCTGGTAGACGTACGACATAAGGCATCAAATTTAAATATGAAATCTTTTAAATGGTAAATCCTACTAATATCGTGAATGCGAAATTTTGTGAGGATGGATGTTTGTTACTCTTTCACACAAAAATTACTGATCTGAATACAATTTATAACCTGGTTTAACACATAGGATACTTTTTATCCCGGTGGTCTTGTTCCCTTGAATAATTTCAGAAACCCACGCGGGCGAAGCCGCTGGCAAAGCTAGTATGAATATAAGTCTGTAGGATAATATACCCGGACGCTTTGAATATACGACCGTATATTTTGAATATGTTTTTGCGAATAGGACCGTTCTATAAAGTCAAAGTGATCGAGTAAATGTGTATAATTCCACTGAAGGTTAACCAGTTCGTGATATTAACGCTATAAATAGATAGGTCGTGTTTATAGTGTCTTAAGTTTTGTGGGAAAGTGAAAATTGTTTCGGAATGAGTCCTACACAGTCTGATAAAGACGCTTTGCATGGTACTTAAGTAGGTTATTAGTAATAGTGTACCGTTTATAAGTCTGACATTATCATGTATGTAATGTCACTATTTTTTTCTGAAATACATCAAGTATATCAAAAGTTAAACCACCTATCCTAGAGTTCAGAATTTACAACAAAAAAAAACGTGACGTAAAGTTAGAATGTTCCACATTTAAATGCAAGCGCAGTTTAGAATGTCACGCACTAGAAAAAAAATATTCTAATTCCAAAACTAAACCGAATTTCGCAAGAAAAAAAAATGGCCTGCCATTACAAAAAAAAATGTTACTTAATAATATTTGTATTTCCAGAATAATAAAGCCATTATTAAGCACATTTATCACACACGATTAGCACTTAACAACGATTTGTTGTCTTTTGCAGCAACGTAACACGCATTGTTCTTTTTAGCAAATTTTATCGCATCGATCAGATATGATTGATTGGATTTCCGCTGGATCCTGCTATTAGCTGCGATGTACAGTTCTCAATAATTGATAGGTTGATAATACAGAATCAGCTTGTATCTATCTATGAGTTAATAAGTTTGTACATAGTCATTTATCTCAACTGCAACTATGTAGTTAAGTAACTTATGACATGAAGCGCCTAGGTGATGTATGGCTTCACGCCCTTGTCAATAATTCTTATTTCCCTGTGTCCATGTTCCAAACTGGTTAAATATTAATGAGTGTTGTGTATTATTTTGCACCTCACTTTGATCCGATAATGTCTCACGAAATTTTTCTTAATGTGTTTTAAATATATAGGATTCCGGTCAAAGTAATTATAATATTGTATAACTTGAAGCTCAAATAATTTTACTTTCAAAGAATAGTGCCAAATAATGATAGTGTTGTAGTCCTGTAGGCTGCAGTTATCACGCCGCGTAGGCGGCTCGGTCATGCGCAGAGCAGCCCCACCGGAGGTTGCAGCGATCCTTAACCTAGCTAACAGCTGATCATTGATAAACAACGCTGCCAGCAATTTGGCATGATTCCAAATGCTGACAAAAGAAATGACAATCAACAAACATACCTTAGATTGTGCTGAATCTGGCTGCATGTAGTAAAATAGGAAAAACATCCACACAGCTCCGATTAGGAACAGGATTTTGACGTTTCGTCGCATTTTGTATTTTTTTTAAAACAATTCAAAAGAGGAACGTATCACTGGTTCGATCACACTCGATTTTTAAACGGGCACGTTCTTTTGATGCGTCGCGATCGCGTTTGTTATTATTTGTGTTGTCGTTACGCGGCGCGCGCGGCCGCGCTCGGTGGTGCGGCGTGCGGACTGAACCCAGTTCACAGAATAATACAGATAGCTGCCGGTCATGCGCGTATCGGTCCTCGACACCGCGTACCAAAATAGAACTTGCACAGTTCGGCCGGCATCGACGTACTGTGCAGCGCGTACAGCGGCCCTCTCACTGCATTGTTCTCCTTGGTCAGTGTCTAGACGTATGCCGAAGTAACTGCCTGGCAACACGTTAGGCCCAGTACCCCATGGAACCGGTTCACATGCATGCGCAATCGATTTTTATAATGAAAGTATGCAAGGATTTAATATGCAGGTCATGCCAATCTTTCAGAAAATATGGCGCTTCCTAGCATCTTCAAACTCCAGCTTTATCCTTGATATCTTTCTAAATTTAACAGTGTGCACCTATTTCAGTATCTACTCCAGAAAAAGTCCATGTGTGTTTTGAATTTTGTGCCCGAAAAAATTGGCTTCCTTTCCCTGCCATTATTAAAATTTTTGTCGTTACACACTGCGGGTTGGTACACTAATATGGGCATGTAATATTCATAATTATCGTTTACCTCGGTAAGGACAAGACCGTGAAATCAATACTTTTATTGAAACAATTACGTATTCTTTACCGACTATTTAATGTTTATTTTCATTGCTTGTACAAAGAGTTGGCAGATTTTCATTCTATCTTCGATTTTGCGAAGTGAGAACTTTTGGCACACTTCCACTTTTATCTGCAGAAAGTAAAATTATTTTTAATTAGAGCAAGTGTATGTTAATGTCGTAATTTCTCAATGTGGCGATGTCACGTGTGCTTTGTCCACAAAAAGCAAACAAACCGATTAAAGATACATTCGTACTGTAATTAAACCTCTTTAAATACATTTTTCTTATCATCAACCGCAGGGGCTATCCCAAATTGCGCCACTACTAGGATACTTACTGTAGACTTTCATCTTCCTTATCCATTCTTTTCAAGCTTTATGTTTAAGTCATCTTCATAAACCTGGATTTCTTTTCGGTCATCATCCTCACTTCTCTATCCTTTAGGGAAAGGACAAATGAGTTTTTCGGCTTAGTTTTTCGGTCGTCAGTTCCAACTATATTGAATCTGAATAATTTCACATCTGCAACAGAACTTTGCAAGACACGGTGTTGTCTTGTCAAAGTATTAACAGCTAGGCCAGCTGCTCCGAACATTAGACATGCCCCAATTATTATCGTAACTATTATCATGACTTATGTCTTTAGGACTATTATTCCTGGGACCATGAATTGAGTTATCTATGAATTATTTTCTTTATTTCTTTATAGTTGCTTTTCTTATAATACAATTTATGCCTGGGAAATCAAAATACTAATCTATAACTAACGCACATTTATAAAATATAAATATACTTACTATCGTAAGTAGATTGGCTATCGCTTTAAAGTCCTTCTGTAATTGTGGCCACACACGTAAAACCAGAAGTTTAAAACAATTTTAATAAAAATGTACAGACACCAGAACACCAAACAAACAAACCAAACTGTCAAATTATCCCAACTGAAAATTAACCGTATGCTTTTGTAATAAAGTTATGAAACTATCTAATAAATTTGACAGATTAGAGTAACTTGATGTGCTGGCCTCTGTACAAATGGATCAAGTTAGTGCTGACACATCAAACAAACCTACTAAAATTCTACTAATATCTCTTTAGTATATTAGCTCTAGAGTTTCTGAAACTGTGTTTAGAAAATGTCCCGTCACTACACTCCGTTACAAAGTCAAAACTCGAGTAACGATTACACAAGAGTTTAAGAGGGCCATGCCCTCTAAACCACAGCTTGAAGCGTGGGTGACCCACTATCAAACTGACAGATTTATATTTATAGTTCTAACTTGACAGTTGACAATGACACGTGACGTCATATAAATATGACGGCTGAGAAATTATTGGGCCGAATAAAGCATGTATTCGGCCCAATAATTTCTGAAATGATGGAATTCATTACTGAAGGTCGATAGGCTTATGAGAGAAGGCAGAACTGAGATGGCGGGATTGTCTGGAAGGTCAACAAGCAAGTGGACCAACAATTAAGTAACATCCGTTAGAAATTGTTAAAGCCGATTGCAAATTAAGTTGTTACTTAACTGATTGGAATAATAACAGAAGGATCCATGGCTGTGTTAGTCTGATCTGAAGGTAAGCAGTTGATCTGACTCCAACGTCTCAATCGAAAAGTTTCGAAATATTGTTCCGCAGCCATAATGCCACTGTGTTTTTATATATTATAAAAGAATAAAGAAAGCGTTAAAATCACATCACAATAAAACTAGACCAACCCACATTGGCTATAAAGTGTTCAATAAAATATTTAAACGGTTATTACGATGCTTGAATCTCTCTCTGATGACATTGATTTTATGGTCTTACGGGTCTTTATAATAAAATACCCTCCATAGTTAATGAATCACATGACAATAATGTCAAATATAATGAGAACCAAAATACCTACATATTTTTGGTCCTCGACTCCTCAACAACAGAGAACCTTACCATAGCTTAAAACTTCAGTAATAATACTGCAGTACCGAATATCAGAAAGGACTAATGATTAATCAACGTAAAGTAGGCATCACACAGTAGGTAATTTAGCGCAGTAACTTTCAGACAGCGCCATCTAGTGGCGAAGTTAACTAACACAACGTAACACAACTTAGCTGCTGTTACATCAAGTTCCGTGCGCACTTGACAGATGACATTGTACATGTGTTTTATTTTGAGGGTTAAGTTATGTATTTAGTTTGTTTTCCGTCTTTCTACAAGGAGGTTTCAAGAAAATAAATATTGTATTTCTTACCCCCCGTTTTTTTTATATTTGCACTTTTATTTTGAGATATATCCAATGTAACTAGAATAAATTAGGTGGTTTATTAGGTCACTGTTTAAATAATAAAAAAAAACTTATTTACATACTTTTTCATAAAACAATGGCATTTATTTACTTATGGAACTCTAGTTAATAATTATTCTTATACAAAAAGAACTGTAGAAAAGTGGGTATTTCTCAATCAGGCATTTCTAAAAACTAACGCAATCAATAAATGGAGAAAGAAAATATTTGAATTTAGAACGGGATACATCAAACAGACCGATGCACCTGTAGTAATTAGTCGCCTCATCATAACGCGGCAATTACATTCCTCTTGTTACAAGGCGCAGATTTTCTTGCGTAGGCCCGGAAGAAACATATGGGTTTATGGCGGAAAACAGCTATCGTGCGATGCCTAAAAATTTCAACAGTTATTTTTCTTGACGTTAAAATGAAAAATAGATTTGGATATATCAACCATCAACGGTTACAAAACAAAACTATCTAGATATAGAAAATGGCAGTACCTATTCATAGGCTGTACACAATAGTGCAGTGACGAGAACTTTTTAATCTGTCTAAAATGGCATCGCTGTCGAAATTAAAATAAAAGAAAAAGAAACGCAAAGGCATAATAATTCCTACACTTTTTTCCCGCTTTTCCCCGTCCGAGCGTTCCTGTTATCCCGGCAGAGTTCGTGCGGTGTCCGACGGGAGCGCGCGTCCCCTCGCCTCGTGATCGATTGGCGCGTAAGAACTTACATCGAAGTTTGAATTTTCGAATATTTTGAATTTGTCCGATTCGAACTGGTTTGAATATTGTTTTGTTTATGTGAGTGATGTTTTGTGTTCTTTTTTATTTGTTGGACATACAGTTGTAGGTAAGTCCCAAAATATATTTTTAATTTTATTAATGGTGGTAGGTTAAAAAAAAACATGTCTTCAGACTCTTTAATAGTATAAAGAAAGGTCAGAGAATGATAATATAAAGGGTGGGTTTTAAAGCTTGCCTTTGTTTTTATAATCACATAATTATCAATCCTAATGACATTCTTATCAGGAGAAATTCCAATATTATCAGTTTGATAATTTCTAACCTTGAAAAGAGACCTTAAGTAACTTAACACATAACAAACGACTGTCAAAGGATACAAAGATGACTTTCATAACGATGACACAAAAGCAACAAAGTAAATGAAGATAAAAATGTCATACATTATGTGTGTATGACAGAAAGAATTTAAACCATGCAACTGTAAAATTAAACGAATATTATCAACATTATTATGATAAGTTACGTTATTTACGGCAATAAGCTGGGAGTATTTTAATTATTTAATCATCCCTGAAGGTAAAAAGTTAATGAATTCTTCGAACCGATCTCATTACCATAGATTTAAATCTTGTCAGTTGTCCATTTCTGAACGCAATTTACGATGCAAATTATGACAATTTCGTTAATAAGATAACTTGATCAGGTGGAAGTAGGGTTGCCAGCCAACATAGTCATGGGCTTTTTACGTGTCCGGCCAAATCAGACAATGTCATATCCGGTTTTTTTTTTATTTTGATCATCGCTTGCGCCTCAGCCTTTAAAAATAACCTCACTCGCCGAGGGGCGTTTTTAAGAAGATTTTATGGTAAATGATAAAAAAGCCTATTTTTTTTAATTGTGTCGTGTTATACAAAAACTAAAAAATTAAGGGTCTTCGGCTTTGTTATCCGAATTTCCGGCTAAACTGGCTAGTCTGTCCGGTTTTCCGGTTTTAAGACCTGGCAGCCCTAGATGGAAAGTATTTGCCGGGTTTAACAATTATTACTGGATTTTTGGTCAATATTGCTGGACAATGATCATAGCACACCATCAAGAATTTAAGCAAGGTCCATTTTCTTCAGGTTATTTAACGGCAATTCTTTATGAGATTATCTGGTAATTACAGCCTACCGAGACTCTTTAAAACCGCCCCAACAAAATATAAACTTATAAGTTTTTTTGAGAAAATCAGTAGGCACCTACAAAAAAATGTCTGAACGTACCTCTCAAGCGTTTTTTCGTTTAAGGCTCTCACAGACCGGCGCGATTCCGGTAGAACAATTTACATGACTTTATTTACTACAGAAATTGTTCTATTAGAGTCGCGTCGCGTTGTCGTGTACACATAAATAAATAAATTTATTTATTTAAGTCAAAATTAAGGTTCATATAATTGCGAGCGAGGTAAAACTTTTCTGCGTGTAATGTAGTGTTCTGCCTGATCTAGGTTTAATTAAAACCTGTGTTTCAGGTCATAATATTACATTAAACATTTTATAAGAAGAAAACAATATATTCATTCGAAGATAAATTAACAAGGAGATAATAATTATAACCAAATAACAATTAAGCATTATAACATTTTCAATACTGTCATCCACAAGGTCAGCTGTTTCGCTAATATCATGGCGGGTGGACCCCCGTCTCCCCCATGTTAGTCTAAAGTTCACCCTCACCGAGTGCAATATAAACAATATTAGCGTCCCATGTTAATATATTGAGTATTGACATTTTGCCAATAGAATAATAATTTATGAGAATTGTAGAAATCGATGCTTTACTTTAAGTTAAAACTTAAAAACTGCGAGTAATTTCAAAACTTTGATTTGCCTCTAACGCACTGATATCATTATATGTCAAACTAGCTGCTCCCGCGTTTTTTCACCCGATGCTAGGCTCCTATTGGTCGTAGCGTGATGTTACATAGCCTATAGCCTTCCTCGTTAAATGGACTATCCAACACAATAGTTATTTGTTATGCAAGGCTGGAAAGTTGATTTTTGGCGCGAGTACTTCTATTGAAACCTGAGTAAACGAAGGATTCTAGGGTTGAACCATGAGCGAAGCGAGTGGTTCAAATATAGAATCCTGAGCGTAACGAAGGTTTCAAAGATACGAGACGCAGAAAAGCTTTGCTGCCGAGCGCAACACACAATTTTTCACCTCACTACAGCGAGGAAACTGCTAGGTGCAAGAAAACAGGTGTTGTTGAGTTTTATTTTGTTCGAGCGTCTCAGATACATTGACTCATGTGAAGAAAATAACAGATACTTGGCAATGTATCTTATGAGTTACATAGAATATCTCCAAAATTAAATACCCTGTATTTTGTTCTATATCCTACTTGTCCTCTAAGGAGAATGAAAGAAAAAAACTAATTTAATACAAATAACTAACTAATTTAATACATATTTATTTTTGCCAAGCAAAGGATTAAATAACATATTATATTAGTATTTATTTTATTTAAAAAATTAAATTAAATTACTACACAATTGGGTATTTGACAGGGTAGTATTTTATGGCATTATTCAAATGTGGCGTCACAGATTTTTTTAATCAAATGGAATACTTATTAACATTAATTCCAATTTTACAATTATATCCTTGCAAAATATTTAATTTCTGTACTGTGATGGAAGTTTTTAAGGTGAGCGGTATTATTTAATATTTTATTTTAGACCGTGTCATGCATTTTCAGTGGACTGGCAGTATAGAAAATTATTAAATAGAAAGGTTCGAATTTTAAAAACTCTTTCCACGCTAGAGAGCAAAAATCGATTTTCGGCTCAGATTTCGAATGACAAACAGACTCTTTCCGAGCCTGTGAGGTGAAAAAATATTTTTTTAATTCGGGCCCGTAGTTCCGAGATTAGCGCGTTCAAACAAACAAACTCTTCAGCTTTATAACTTTAGTATAGATTATTACTTTAGTATAACCTTTCATTAGGGATGATGCCAAGGTATTATAAAAGAAATTATATTTATCATGTTTAATTCGTCAGTCAAACAAAACAATAATGTTAGACACGTATTTTCTGCTATATCATATTAATAAAAAAATACTTAAATAAAAAGCACTAAGTTGGAGTGTCAAGCAGGCAAGTATAAAACGTAATTTCATTCATTTTAACTCAATGTAACGACGTAACGTAATCTTTTGATTACGTAAAAAAAAAAAAATACGAGCCCAATACTTTGAATAAGTAATCTAGCTGACGGAAAAAAGAAATGTTTAGTTATCACACCTATTTGGTTTTTCACTATCAGTAAAGACTTAAACAGATAGAAACAGTAAAGACTTAAACAGATAGAAACAGTAAAGACTTAAACAGAGAACTTAAATTAATGCCACTGTTTTACCAATATCCATAAATTTTTCGTGACCCCAAAACTGGTCACAGACAACCTTTCAGGTTTTAGCAAGCAAGGAACCAAACGAATGTTTTTCTTTCTAAAGGAAGTAAGAAAACTTCATATGTAAGCACTCAATATTTCATTCACAAGGCCAGCCGTTCTTCTAATAACATAGCGGGGATAGTATACCCCCATCTCCCCCAAGCTATGTTCATGTGCACCCTAGCTGAGAGCAATATAAACAACATTAGTGGTCCATGTTAGCAGTCATTATTCGCAGTAGTTTTTCTGGTCATGGATGAAGATATTTTGTAGAACTTTAATTTAAAGCGTTATCAATGTTTGTTATTCACTTCTTGCTGCGTTCGACGTTCCTTTAAATCGATTATAAATTCCAGTTTCATTTATAATAATACTATCTGCTCACGCGCGGTTTCACCTGCTGCTCGGTCTATTGGTCGTAGCGTGATGTTACATAGCCTTCCTCGATAAATGGACTATCCAACACAAAAATAATTTTCAATTCGGACCAGTAGGTATAGTAGTTCCAGAGATTAGCGCGTTCAAACAAACAAACTCTTCAGCTTCATAATATTAGTATAGATTAGTAAAGGATAATTACAGTTACAGCTGGTGGCCAGCAAGGGCCTTGTGGTTAAGTAAAAACATCAGCACAAATCGATCGATCAGGTTAAGCTACGCTTGCTGCGGTTGGTCCGTGAATTGGTTGGCCATCCTTACATATTTATACTTCTCCGTGCCTCGGAAAGCACGTTATGCCGTTGGTCCTGGCTGTCTCCCATGTATCTTTCACGGGCTTTACAGGTCGTCACAAGCCCAAAACTCTGACGACAAGTTTTTCGAAATTCGCCTAACTATTTATTTATAATTTGTCTTCACAAGGTTTTAAAGGGAAAGCAAAGAGCTCCCCCACGATTGTGGTCGTCATATGTGCACCCTTGGTGAGCGTAATATAAACAATTTAGTGGTACAATGTAAAAATATCAGAACTAATTTTATTTACGTCATAATTTTTACCATGGGTAGCGTGGTCGGAGAAAATATCCTGACTATTTTCGGTCAAACCTTCATCATCTTCGGGTCTTTTCATCAACAGTTTAAAGTAAGATCATATGGGGGTTCTTCGATCAAGTACTTATAGGCAATTCACTATTTAAAACGGTCAAAAATAAAATATGAAAACACTTAGATATAAAAGAACGCTCGTCTTAAAAACTTCCATCACCGTGCAGAAATTAAATATTATACAAAGATATAATAAATTGCAAAATTGCATTTAATGCTAATAAGCATTCCATTTGATTCTAAAAATCTGTGACGTCACATTGTTATATTTTATACAAATCACATACAAATTCCGCATTTTAACAATTCATAAAAAGTAACGTTATTGACTACCCTTTCAAATACCGAATTGTGACGCACTCACTTTTACAGCATGCTTCAGTAAGGTATGGTCCAAATTGTGCTACATACCATATAAATAAACAACTTTCCCCATAACACCATCAAATCATCAATACCGCGAAAAACTAATCAATCATCCCATAAATTTGGGTTTAGTGGCATTGAAGTTTTGTAAGAGAATTTCAGCCACATTTTTCTGATACATGATTTTTAGCCTCACGTTTAACCACTCTATCATCTGATGTTAAACTATGATGTGGTTAATCATGGTGCACGCTTTCCTAGATGTCACCAAGTCAGTTGAGAGCTGAACACCTCGTCAACTTGCTCCCTATTCTCAGCCCGGCTTCGTGTGATAGGCTCATCTCCGTTTTGAGAATGTAACTAATTAAAGTCTGACGTGTATCCACACTTAAATTGCGAAGTTGCATTTTTCATCACCATCTTATTACCCCTTAAATGTCGTATGAAACCCATTTGTTCATAACAAAAATTCTCTCGAAACGACAATAAATATAACTGTATAAATCGTTGAGCTTTTATAAGCAAACGGCTTCTAATAAGCGAACATCTAATGGGTTTAACGCCGCAGAATCATAAAAAGACATAATTGTAGAAAGATTTCTACGACACGATGTCAAAGAAAAGAAAAGGACAATTTTGGTAGAAACATATAAATCAAATCTTTGTAGAATAGATAAAAAAGTGTGATACTGAGCGTGTGGAAGGTCAAAACCATTTTTTAAATTGGAAAACGAACCTATAACAGGGCTGATGACAGGGTAAAAAATAGAAATTATATTTCTGTCAGACAGATAACAAAAAAATTTAGACACGTATTTTTTGCTTTTTATTACTAACGAAAAATGACTGAGATAAAACGCATTAAAGTTGGGAAGTGAGGGCTCGCTACGTCACAAGTAAGTATAAAAACTACATACTCGTGTCGTCATGCCACATTTCAACTCTATATATCAGCGTAATCTTTGAATTATGTAAAAAAAGAAAAAATACGTGTCCTCTATTTTTTTTAAACCTAGCTGACGGACTAAAAAATAAATTTTCGTCATCATCCCTACTGCAAGACAACTTAAATTAAATTACCAAAAATGCATGAGAGAGACAAAATGATAATTTAGATATTCCACGATACGTCTTCACAGGTTTCCTGGTCCGGTAATAATCCGGCTGTATTGAAGTGCATCTCCCCTCGCCTTTGTGGTCGCCACGTGCCCTCGCTACATATAAACATTTTAGGATTCTGGAGCTTCATTCATATTGATTCCACGTTTTACGATGAGCTAGGAAAAGAAGCAGTAAGTGTATTAAAATTTATAATTTATCAAGTTTTAATTAAAACCGAATGGTAGGAAAAACTGATAAGAGGACTACAGCCAGTTTTAAACCCGTAATAGAGTTTCTGAAAAGCTATATAACCTTATAAATAGGTCAAAAGATGATAAAACAACGCGGGATGCTGATGGATTTTTATGAAATCCGAGCCTAGTCAATCATTTATTCGATTCCATTTATTGTTTTTTGTTTTCATTCGATCCGTCTACGTCAACCATAATAAAACCACTTCCATAAATTATAATGGACAGACAGTATAGCTTGTCAAAATGAGAGGTAACACAAAACTACACTTCATTCACTACACTCTCACCATTCAAAACAACACAACAAATAAAGCTTAAAGCATACAAACGCAGAACGCGCTACTCAAAATGTACAGATTAACGTCAGTACAGATGTGCTAAGTCGAACCAGTCGATCGGTGTAATAATAGCGCGTTGCATTGCACCCCATCCCTGCGATCCGCGCCGGCCGTCATGTGCACTCGCCCTTACTTAATCTAAAACAATTTAGAGCTGGTATTAAATGGAATTCTATACTATAATTTGCTTTGAGGATTTATGCTGGCTGTTTTGAATGTGGAATTGAAAGAGGATAGTTTTTTTGGTTTGGATTAGGAAGTTGTTGATGCAGTACAAAAAATCAGCATAATATTGATAAAACCTCTATAACTTGAAGGAGATTCAAGAAAGTAGGTTTATTTACGGCAAACTTAACGCACACAATAAACACAAAGACAAAAGATGAACAGGCTGAGATTGAAAATGTAAGATTGAAAAAGTTGTTCCATAGATAAGAATTTTTCTGATATCTATGATAAAGTGTTCCATAGTAGACATTGTATACATACAGTTAAAAATTTACAATTTTTTCATCTCCAAATGCATGTAAACAATTTCCACAAAAGAGTCTCTAATTCAACAAAATATTGAAGCAAATACATGAAACTGTTTAACATTGAGCATACATTATAAAGTTGCCCACGATGCCGTAGTAACCGATATTCCACAGAAGATTTACGACTTCCGTAGAAAGTAGAACCGAGTTGGTATTCTTTGATTTTCATTAATTTCCGAAATACTCATAACAGTACGTTGAGGACTTTAAAAGAAACGCGTGAAGAAAGTGATTATCATTTCTGTCATAAATAAAGATGAAAATGAATAATATGCAAGTTAAATAGTGAAGTATTGATATGTTGTAGACATAATTATCAATCGACATACACAAAGATGCACCAGTAAAGCCAGCTATCTCTTGGGAGCATATTTTTTAGAAACCGAAGATAATGCTTTTTTCATGTTTTTTATGCAATAGTTGTCTTTAAAAGTAGATATGTGTGACTGTGAACAGCTTGGCTTAAATTATCCTTAAAATTAAGTATGTTTTTTTTTTGTTAAATTTACTGTGAATATAATAACAACTTATACATACTTAAATTAAATGACTATCTAACTAACTATATACAAATAAATACACAATATTAGTTCCCTTTATACACACATCATTGATCTGCGTATACGATGACACATAATTTTCACAATCGATGATGGCAGACGAGAGGGTGGCGACTGCATCTAATGGTCGCTTCTAGTATTGCTGCCAGTCAACCTTGATGAGATAATAATTACAGCTGACCATGTGCCATGGAATAAAAAATCTAGAAGAGTCAGTGTAGGAGAAAAATATGATGATGTCGAGAAACAATTAGTTGGTTGTAAAGAAATGGTGTTTCTAACAATATCAGTAGCTAAAGCAGATTGTAGGCCTGACTAACTGAATGGTAGCATTTGCGATTTCGTTTTGCCTGTTATGAATTGGAGGCCACAAAGGAGTCTTTGTGGCCTCCAATTCATAACAGGCAAAACAAGGCCAAGATACATGAAGCTTGTCCTTTGCTTCATGTACCTTTGTGGCCATGGTACATGAAGCAAAGGACAAGCGTATTAGTTGGTAAGCGGGATTGTCCGAAAGGGTTACCGCTACCCCACAACATAAAGAGCTACGGAAGGAACATGGATTGGTTTTAGTTAGTAAGAGTCTGACACTCCCTTCCGCTCAACCCAGAACGGGAGGAGTCTTTTGATGAGTTCCCACACTAAAAAGACTGCGTATTAGTTCAAATTTAGAAAAATATAATAATTTGAATGAGATATTTTTGAACAGTTTTCAACTACATACATCGGTATGTAGCAATTTTGTCCTTTATGCTTTATAGACTTTTCGTGGATCTTTGACAGTCGTTACGGGTAGCCAGAAGCCCGAAAGTCTGACAGCCGGTCTTACCAACGAGTATCGTGTTACCAGTTACTGACTGGGGCTGTGGAGGCTAGATAGGGAGTCGCTTCATGTAAAAAACTGGTATTCAGTTCCATCCGGTTAGACTGTAAGCCCACCCCAACATAGTTGGGAAAAGGCTAGGCAGATTGATTTATTCTTCGTTAACTTTTAGCCGTATCCATCCATTGTCTTGTTACAGTGGATATTCTGTTGGTCTTTTTTTTGTTGGTACCTATCTGCAGTATCTATTGATATTGATACTGTCTAATAATTGAGAACATTGGGTTTAGATTAACTTGTAATTTATTAGATTGTTTATACCAAATGTTTTAAGATGAGCGCTAATCCTACCGATAAAGTGTCAGGCAGTTAAGCACGTTTAAAAAATATGTTCAAGTGTTTGGTCCAAATAAATGATGCATTTATTTTATTATATTATTAGTCAATTATTGATGAATGTTTAATATAAATATGCTTGTGTGTCTTTGGAAGTTAATATAATTAAGTTTGCATATTGCACAGCGTGACAGTGAAACAAGGTTTTCAAAGATATACAGGGTGAAATTGAATTCATAGAGATTATTTTAAGAGGTCATTGTACTCATCATTATACTCTTGTTACTGCCCGTGGCGTGGCCACGTCTAGGCTGAAAACTTTTCATACAAACTTCCATCTCCCATTTCACCCTGAGATTAACCTTATCAGCCAGTATGATAATGATACAATATCTTCTATTATAAGTGTAATCAGATTACGAGTTCCGTCTTATGTTCAAGTCCGTGAATGTTAGGTATAAAGTCCTTCTCAACCGTTGTTCATGGTGCACCATCTTTATTATAGCGTTCATTTATTTTATTCACTTCTTCCGTTTCTTTATTTGGACAAAAAAGACAAAGTCAATTGGGTTGCTCATTCAATCATTAGACATGCATCACTTTTCCAAATAACGACGAATCATCTCAAGCTCATTGTTCACAGCTGACTCAACTTAAAACTAAAGTTAGTATCGTTAGGAGAAACAGCAAAAAATGTTTGGCGCCTATATCCAATTAAAATCCACAAAACTTGCTACGGTAGATTGAATATGTCACGCGAGCAGTAATTAAACAATTAGTAACGTCTGGATGCTCAATTTGTGAAATGTACGCACATTATTTTTTCATTTTTACTTTTTTTTATATAATGATTTAGGTTGATGTCACTAGATGGCGTTAGTCACATTTTTAATTGGTTGGTTTGTGTTTTAAGGATAAACTTATTTTCAGCTTATGTTAAATATAGGTTAAACAAATAAGAAAGGGAAAGAAAAAATGAGAAGAAACAGGAAAAAAAGAAAGAGGGGGCGGGGGTTAAGAAATGAGGGAATAACTTTTTAAAATAACACAATTAAGGGGGCATTTTTATGGTTTTGGAACGAAGTTCCTTATCGCGCGTTGCGAAAGGGGGCTAGACGGAATTAAGACTAAAAGTTGTAGCGACACTTTTTTTGGAGTAAAATATGAATAAATCAAAGTTCAGCAGTGGACATCAATAGACACGGTTAATGCGAAAAGCTTTAATAATAATAATAATCATTTATCTCAAACTCATTCATCAAACTCTCAGTCAAATTAAATAGAAATTATAAAAGTTTTTTTTTCTTTATTTTCGGAAGGCTTACAGACTTAGAGCATTTATGCTCTAAGCTTACAGACTAATATCATTATAATAACAATACTATTTAACTATATAATTAATTACAAGCCTCCACAGATAAATACAAAATTATTATTTTATTCTACTTAACTATTCTATCTATTCCCTCAAAGTTGGTTCACAAAATGTTTTTTTGTTAGCCATGGTACACATTTTTCATCAACAATTTTGATTATAATGACAATTATACTTTGGTTAAATAATAGGAGTTTTATGGGCATAAAAGTTGGACATTATGAATTCTTCAGTAGCTTTTTACATCCGATTAGGCCTTGCAGAAAAAAAAAATTGTACCTACTCAGAAATTTTAGGTTCATTTCTCATTTTGCGTCAGTCAGTTAATGCCCATAGCACTGAGCATTGGGGTTCGGCACCAAAACAAAAAATCAAAGTACCGTACCAAAATAAAATTTGAGCGGGGAAATGCTTTTTGGGGATGCAGAAACAAAAATTTGGGAAATGATCCTTTATTCAACAAAGTCTAGATAAGTCACTCGACATAGTATTCAATGGTTGTGAAGGATTTTCTCTCCAAATATTTTTGCTCTACACATTTTTTCTTGTCCGTCTTTTGTGGTATTGGCAGTTACAACCAAAGCTACGGTTTTCAAGAAGATCTGTTCCATCATATTTTAATGGCTGTCATAAAAATCTGTCATTTTCGGCAGCATTTTACAATAAGGTGTCAAAAAAGGCTCCATATTTGGTCAGCTTTATTGTGTGACCCTTTTTTAGAAGACCAAAGCTTAAGCAGTTAATATAGCATTATTCAGAAGATGCCGTTGGTAATCCTTGGCCCAATTTACGCCACACCGGTTACGCTATAATATCAGTTGGTCGATTCTGTAAAACGTCATCGTGAAAGTTAGGTGACGTGAGCGTAAGTTGAGCTGCCGTCCCACCTAATGTTAAGGAATGACACCATTGACAGCTGACTTTAAACCATGAAGCAAATACAAAGAGGAGATGTCATAATGTGAATGTGCACTGTGACAATAAATGTGTCCTGACGTCATCACGGTGGGCGTGGCCTCGGTCAGTTGGCGGCACACGTTGCGTAGGTACTAACTACATGTTTACAGTCCAGTGTTCAGTCTAATTTATTATTTTCTATCTTATTTTAAAGAACAAGATGAAGTGTTGTGTGCTATCATGTAAAAACTATTCAGATAGACGTTCTGGTGCCTTGGACGGCATAACATTTCACGTGTAAGTAATTTTATTTCATAAATTATTAGAAGCGTTCTAGAAAAATCTGTGCATTGTCTCTTAACAATAGTGTCACTGCTCGACAAAAGATGGCGCCACTTTGTATCACATCATGTCACCTATGCACTAGTGGCATCTAGCGAAATCTAGCTAAAACGACATTGTAACAATCGACAAAGCTTAATCTATTAATTGTCCTATTCACTGCTAGATGGAAAATAGAGAGGGGCGTGGTTTGTAACGTCCCTCGCTCCCCGTAAAGTGTCACGCATTATGTTAAAGGGAAATCCAGTTACGGCATCTCCTCTTTGTATTTGCTTCATGCTTTAAACTCACTTCATTTATGTTTTCACAGTGATATTTTAGCAGAATAGCACTACAGGTGGAAAAAATATTGACTTGAAGTCTATATGAATATGAAAGCATTAATTTCCACACTAAAACTTCCATAGAATAACATTCTACTACAAAATACACAAACAATACAAAATCTATCTCAAACAACAGCTACAAATCTGTCGTCCAAATATAGGACCAGCCTATTACCAGCACTAACTTACCCTAGGTGTGGCGAATCCCCATAAGTTGGAACGAATCATTTTAACAACCTCAAGGAGTATATACAGGATGTTTCTTGGAGGATACTAAAATTTCATTTCACGCTGCTCAGTAAATTCTGCTTTACGTAGTTTCGGAATGCTGGAACCTGGCGCTGTATGACGGTTTTAGTACCTAGATATATCTTTTGTACCTAAAAGTTTTTGGAAAACTTTATATGTAAATTGTGGGTAAGGAAGTTTTGGATGCACGGAATGGAGGGACGTGTTATTAGAACTTTATTGCTTTGAGGAATATTTAAGAGAAAAGTCACTAATGAAATAACACTTTTATTTATTTATAATAATAATAAAATAACAACAATATAATATATCCTTGGACATTTCACACAACGCTATATAGTCTAAAGCTAAGCAACCTAATGCTTGTATTATGGTTACGAGATGGCTGATAAACTACTTGTATACATTTTTTTTTGCAAATATATACATATTATAGATAGAAAAACACTCGGACCCGGAACAAATACTTGTAGGTCATACAAATATTTGTTCCGTGCGGGAATCGAACCCGCGACATGCTGCGCGGCAGTCAATCCCTTAACCACTGCGCCAACAGTGTCGTACCAATTTAACCATTTATGTACATACATAAAAACAGAAAAGAAGAAAGGAACGGAAAATACGTACAAAGGTGATGCTTATTTCTAAAGAGATTTCTTCCAGTATACCTGTGAGTATAGAACACTTAAAAATGGTATACTACGCGCTAATTGAGTCCAAACTTAGATATAGTATACAGTTTTGGGGAAACAGTTACCATTATAACTGGCACAGGGCCTTCATTCTCCAAAAAAGAGCAATCCGAACCATTGTCCGCATTTCAGAACGTGACACCTGCAAACCATATTTTAAAGAGCTTGGTATTCTCACAGTACCTAGCCTATATGTCTTAGTACTGTTAAGCACATTTAAAAAATATATTAATGACTACGAAACGGACGAGGACAGACTGGTAAGGGAAAAAAAGCGTAGGAAAGACTTCGGAAACAGAATAACCCCGACTTTTGGAATAGTGAAACATAGCCCACAGTATCAGGCAGTTAAAATATTTAATAAATTACCGCTTGAGTTAAAAAGCATTCTGTACACAGGCTCATTTAAGTCAAGGCTCAGGGAATTCCTGTTGGAAAGATGTCTCTACTCTATAGACGATTTGTAACATTTTGATTATGTATATCTGACATGTTTTTGTTTCGTGTAACTTTTAATTATTAAGTATTATTATTTTTTTTTTCATTATTGTTATTAATTTATTGACATGCGTATGGTTTTGTGTAATTTTTAGTTGCATGACATTTTACAATTATTATTATTAGTACTATTTATTATGAAATGAAATTTAATTATGTTTGTCTATTTATAAATTTGTGCGCAGTGTAAATTGCTACTGAATAAAATTGAAATGAATTGAATTGAATTGATAGCGAAGTAGATAAAAAGAGATGTAGACAACGTGTGTAAGGTTAAAAGAGAAAACAAAATACATAAAATATAAAGAAGATACACTAAGAGAATATACATATGATGATGATTTTGTAACGTCTCACCAAATCTCTCTAAGTGCAAATTCCACCGATGAAACTGAACGCGATTAACACACCAGAAACACGTTGAAGAGCTGTCAATTTCAATATCCATCCATACTAATATTAAAAATGCGAAAGTAACTCTGTCTGTCTGTCTGTCTGTCTGTTACCTTTTCACGCCTAAACCACCCAACCGATTTTGCTGAAATTTGGTATGTAGATAGTTTGCATTCATGAGAAGGACATAGGCATAATTATTATTTTTTGGAAAGGGGTGGCAAAGTTTGTATGAGAAAAATATTTTTATTGCACATTTTTGCTTAGGTAGGTAGGTAGGGTAGGTAGGGTAGGTAGGGTAGGTAGGGTAGGTAGGGTAGGTAGGGTAGGTAGGGTAGGTAGGGTAGGTAGGGTAGGTAGGGTAGGTAGGGTAGGTAGGGTAGGTAGGGTAGGTAGGGTAGGTAGGGTAGGTAGGGTAGGTAGGGTAGGTAGGGTAGGTAGGGTAGGTAGGGTAGGTAGGGTAGGTAGGGTAGGTAGGGTAGGTAGGGTAGGTAGGGTAGGTAGGGTAGGTAGGGTAGGTAGGGTAGGTAGGGTAGGTAGGGTAGGTAGGGTAGGTAGGGTAGGTAGGGTAGGTAGGGTAGGTAGGGTAGGTAGGGTAGGTAGGGTAGGTAGGGTAGGTAGGGTAGGTAGGGTAGGTAGGGTAGGTAGGGTAGGTAGGGTAGGTAGGGTAGGTAGGGTAGGTAGGGTAGGTAGGGTAGGTAGGGTAGGTAGGGTAGGTAGGGTAGGTAGGGTAGGTAGGGTAGGTAGGGTAGGTAGGGTAGGTAGGGTAGGTAGGGTAGGTAGGGTAGGTAGGGTAGGTAGGGTAGGTAGGGTAGGTAGGGTAGGTAGGGTAGGTAGGGTAGGTAGGGTAGGTAGGGTAGGTAGGGTAGGTAGGGTAGGTAGGGTAGGTAGGGTAGGTAGGGTAGGTAGGGTAGGTAGGGTAGGTAGGGTAGGTAGGGTAGGTAGGGTAGGTAGGGTAGGTAGGGTAGGTAGGGTAGGTAGGGTAGGTAGGGTAGGTAGGGTAGGTAGGGTAGGTAGGGTAGGTAGGGTAGGTAGGGTAGGTAGGGTAGGTAGGGTAGGTAGGGTAGGTAGGGTAGGTAGGGTAGGTAGGGTAGGTAGGGTAGGTAGGGTAGGTAGGGTAGGTAGGGTAGGTAGGGTAGGTAGGGTAGGTAGGGTAGGTAGGGTAGGTAGGGTAGGTAGGGTAGGTAGGGTAGGTAGGGTAGGTAGGGTAGGTAGGGTAGGTAGGGTAGGTAGGGTAGGTAGGGTAGGTAGGGTAGGTAGGGTAGGTAGGGTAGGTAGGGTAGGTAGGGTAGGTAGGGTAGGTAGGGTAGGTAGGGTAGGTAGGGTAGGTAGGGTAGGTAGGGTAGGTAGGGTAGGTAGGGTAGGTAGGGTAGGTAGGGTAGGTAGGGTAAGTAGGGTAGGTAGGGTAGGTAGGGTAGGTAGGGTAGGTAGGGTAGGTAGGGTAGGTAGGGTAGGTAGGGTAGGTAGGGTAGGTAGGGTAGGTAGGGTAGGTAGGGTAGGTAGGGTAGGTAGGGTAGGTAGGGTAGGTAGGGTAGGTAGGGTAGGTAGGGTAGGTAGGGTAGGTAGGGTAGGTAGGGTAGGTAGGGTAGGTAGGGTAGGTAGGGTAGGTAGGGTAGGTAGGGTAGGTAGGGTAGGTAGGGTAGGTAGGGTAGGTAGGGTAGGTAGGGTAGGTAGGGTAGGTAGGGTAGGTAGGGTAGGTAGGGTAGGTAGGGTAGGTAGGGTAGGTAGGGTAGGTAGGGTAGGTAGGGTAGGTAAGTTGGTAGGTAGGGTAGGTAGGTAGGGTAGGTAAGGTAGGTATCATAGTTAAGACAGGACAACGTCTGTCGGGTCAGCTAGTTCCATATAAAATAATCACACTGACAGCTCTTAAACGTCGTTTATGCGTTGTTCTCGTTCAGTTTCATTGGTGAAATCCGCCCTAAATGTCCTCTCGTCCTGAATTGATTAAAACTATCAACAAAAATATCAAAGCTTCAAACTTCATGGATATGCATAGGAGTCTTTCTAATTAAGACCCTAAAAACTCTATCTTAACCACCACCTCATATAGCAGTATTGTTTTAATTTTACGTAAGTGTGAAAATGAGACGGCTATACGTCCCGTATAGCTCCCACTGGAACTAATATTAAAATAATAGTAGTTTAACAGTATAACATACTATCGGCAAGTAATGAACGGTAACGAAAACTGCACCCCAAAGTACAGTTTTGAATGTTTTCCTTTGAAACTTACAAAGCATGTAATTTATAAATTATGCGTTCCTACAAATTGGGAAGAGTTAGCGAGTTAAGACCTGGCAATCGGCCAGGATACCACATGAAAGAGTAACTTGATTATAACAACTTACTATCCCGACTCTACAAGTTTTCAAATTGTTGTTTCCTCTTTGGAAAAAAATCCAATGTTTCGTCAGCTTTCGGTACTTTCTCTGCTTTAGGTACAGTATTTTTATCACACAAAGTGACACGCGCTTTACTTGTGGTTACCAAGTGTACCAACACGCAGTGAATGTGTGTGTAAGCGCAGGAGCTCGACGAGCCAACATCCAAGTCGGAAATGTGTGTTATGTGCTGACACTACCCGTCTACACGCACACATTCACAACCTTGGTTACCACAAGAAAAGCACGTGTCGCTTCGTGAGATAAAAATACTGTACTACTTTTGACGAAAACTCCCAGTAAATTGAACCTTCATTATGAGTGTCAGGATGTTGAAAATAATAATAATAATATCCTTGGACATTTCACACAACGTCATATTTATAGTCCCAAGCTAAGCAACCTAATGCTTGTGTTATGGTAACAAGATGGCTGATAAACTACTTATGTACTTTTTTTTTTAAATACATACATATTATAAATAGAAAAACACCCAAACCTGGAACAAATACTTGCAGGTCGTACAAATATTTATTCGATAATTTTATAATTTATTATATGGTAAACCAATTACGAGGAAGACTATACTTAATTGCCCGACAGCAAAAAAATCGCTCATGCGATTAATAGTCGCCCATTAGTAGCGAAGACGAAACGAAACTTCGCGACATTTTCCCCTCAAACATTGTGGTAGGAACAAATTGCCCGCGCACAATAGTTTCGACCAGCACGCACCATTACTGCCTACCCCACAATGCTGTGTCGGCGTCCACAATGGAACTATTGAAAAGTCAGAACAATAGTAAGGCACTGTTTACATTCGGATTTTTCGACAGTGACAGCTTGCGATCGGGAAACCAGAGCAATTTTTTTTACCCATTTTTTTTAGAAAAATCATTTTTTTATTTGGACTAGTAACACATTGTGCTAAACATCAACATTGTGTATACTTGAATATTCGTATAATCATCTATCTTTATCCACATTACTAAATTACGTAAAATAATAAAAAAAATATGATAAAAGGTAAAGTAAGTACCTACTTAAAGTAAAAATATAAATGTGTATTTTATAAATGATGTAAGTTATTGATTATTTTGTTACGAAGCTTCTGTTGGGAAACTTGTAATAATATACGTATTTTTAAATAAAAAATGGAAAACGACAGTCCACGTGTGCTCCATTTAATATTCTCTCTGTGACAGTAATAATTGACAATAAATGCCACAGATAGTAAAAAACAACTAGAACATGGTGAGTTGTTATAAGGGTTGTCTTTTCTACTTTAAAGAAAGGATAAAAATACACCAAACAAAAGAAAAAAAAAATGCGCTACTTAAAACTTTTGCAAGAATAACAATATCGGAAAACCGTTCGGAAGGCAGAAATCTGAATAATGAAAGTGGCACGGAAGCTCTCCTTGGAATAAATAAAAGGTGCAATTTTATCTATGGTTCTTGCCATTTTCCATAATATTTTATTATTTTAAATATTACAAAATTAATTCGGCTTTATAACAAGATAAATGTATATACATACGGGTTAGTTATTTGCTTGTTTAGCAAATAATTTAGGATGTAAAATTAAATTATTATAAAATATAAAAAAAAATATTTTTGGTTCGCTGGTAGTGAAGTTAGTATAAGTTGTGAATTTTGTTTACGTGATAAGACATCGACACTCATGACGTCCGTCAGTAGAGTTAAAAAAAAGATATTTAAAATTCGTCTTTAAATTTAAGTTTGCGGAGTTTTGATAATTAATTTCATTTGTACTTAATCTATAAGTACTACAATATTAGCGTTCATAGTTTCATGAAACACCACTTAATACTGACATTGTACCTACTCATGTTAGTACTTTAGTTGCAGCTACTCGACAGCCCCACACTCGCGAGTTTGAGTACAAATATAGACATTTTACAATGCCCTAAAAGCTTGCACGTCTCAAAAAAAGATTTGGGCGTTTGGCAGGTGTTGAGAGGACGGCGTCGAGTGTACTCCATCGGTGCCCTCTTACCGACTGCCTCCGATAATTAGGCACTTTCGTGCACCTACTAGTGCCTTTGTTGCTTTTAGTTTCGTGTTTTCTGTTAAAAATTTCATTTAAAAAATTAAAATATAATGAAATAAACTAAAATAGTTTACGTAGTTAGTACTGACTTCAAAAATAGTTTTTTTTTTATTTTTCACTTTTTAGCTGTCGTACCTACTCCACACATTTTTATAATAACGTTCTTGCTATGTAAACAAAAGTGATAGGGAGTTTTTTAACATTATCGATATACACAAAGTGGATCCTTTAAAGCTAACTTAAAAACTAACAAAGGAAACTTAATAAAATTAGTATGGGCGAGCTCATTGTACCAAATAAAAAATAATTTGCAAATACAAATCGGTTGTATTTTTTTATCAAAAAATTTAATCTGCCTCTACTATCTAAAATACTACTTACTTATCTAAAATAATTATAATAATACTTTGTACTATAATACTACCGCAATCACGAACTTGGCTAAAAACTAACAAAATTAAAAAAAAAAAACAAAAAAAAAATTGGAAAAGTATTCACGCCTCGATTTTTACCAACATGTAAACCAAAACGAATTTACGCACGCGACCGAGTTAACGCGTCAATCATCAAGTGGGGTGCGTAGTACCCGCCCGGCGCCCGGTGCTTTTGGTAAAAACTCTTCCTACCCTCACAGCAAACAAAGAAACTTAAATTGGATCCCACTTATTGTTGTACAAATCGAACTTTGAATTTTTTATTAGTCCTACTGTGCAAACTGAAGGGCTCAAGGGCTTATTGAATATTAGTTCTTTTATTACAACGAAATTTGATTAATTTTTGTTTTGTTCACAAAGAGTTTAATTTAATTAAGTTAAATTAGAATTTATATTGGCTTAGCTCTCCAGGTTCCAGGCTTTGCCAAATTTCGTCCAAATCCGTTCAGCCGTTTTAGGCTGAAAGCATGACAAACCAATCAACAAATTCGCTTATGCTAATACAATATTAAGTTAGAATTTTGTATCAGTAGGATTTCGAGACATATTGGTTTTCCAACTAAACGAATCAAAAGTTATTGATCTTACCAAAAAAATATTCGCATACATAGTCTTGTAAATTCGCCACGAGAATTCAAAAAAAATGTTTTTAATTTCCCCAAATTGAAACAGAGTATGGTGCCTTAGCATTAACATTCGGCTCCCCGAGGCCCTAGTTAACGAGTCGCAGTAGCACGCGCCACAACACTTGCCAAAAAGCAGACGAGGAACAGAGACAGCACGACATTTTCAAACATAAATAAATGTCGCCATCCCACTTCCTCAGTGGCACAGGAATTAAGTTGTTCAGCATTCCTATGCAAGGTAACAGCTACATACGCTCGTTAGGCCAAATTTGCTCCAAGAGCCGTATTTTATGTTTTCCCTCTCCCACTGAAATTCAGGACATACATATTTAAATACACCGTGATTCTCGTACGGAATACATTTTTATTTGGGCTTGAATGTTCATTAGTAACTGTTGTAAGGTTGTATGCATGAGTTAAATTATTTATTTTGTTCACATAATATTTACATAGATGCCTTAAAAGACTTAAAATATTAATAATAACTATGTACAAGTATATAAAATGGGAGAGAATAAATAAAAATTAATTAAAGGGCATCAAAAAATTCGTCCATATCGCTGTCAACAGGAAAAGTTCCCAAAAGGCTGGATTCTTTGACCGAAAATTAAGCCAGCCCTCTGGTCACGTGAAGAGTCGACCAACCGCTTGGCGATGTCTCGAAAAACATAGTGGGCACTCGGACCCGTGATATTTATTTTAGGGGTTTTAATCTTCGAAGTGCCTTATCCTACATGTATGTATATGTATGTAAGATTTTGACGTGCAAACAAAAAGGATTTGAAACTATCATGTTTTGGAGTGTTAACTCACTCATTGTGATGTAAGTCTTCCACTACTCCAGGAAATACAATAATATATTTGATTTATTTTGTACACTAACAGTAGAAATTTTAAAACCAATAATAAAATAACTAAAGCGCTAGTATATAGGTAGGTATACCTGTTATAGGTAAACACAGCGTTCACTACAAAATAACGTCGTAAGTAATAAGAAAAAAAAGTGGATACAATTTCAAAACAAAATTCAAAATAAGAAATTATAATAAATTAAATCTAAGATTTGATATGAATTTTGATTTAGAAAAATAAGCTTCATTAAAAAAAACATACATTAAAATAGTTTTAAGTACTTCTTAATACATATAATTATATTGACTGATAGCTAACATTATCCTTTAAATTCTAGTGGTTCCTCCTACCCTTTTAGTTAGACATCCTAAATTATACATTCCAAAAAATTAAACTTACAGCCAAAAATTTAAAGCCACACATTGCAGTATCGTATTTTGAAAATTATTATTTGAAACGGAATATTGTACTCTGATGGACGCCACATCATTTATTTGAATCCAATACAGTTTACAGCCACAAATTTATCCTCGATAAATTTATCCAAATAACATTAACCAGTTATTACTGCGGCATGCATGTTTCCCGATGTCCCGAAATCCAACATAATGTTGAACATGAAAACATTGTCTCCTTTTTATTCTCCTCCATGTTGGAGCTATATTCAAAAAAATGGCCGACCTGCATACCATCTGTCGTATGCATGCAATTTTAAAGAGCCATTGTGTGAACTATGTTTTATCGAGTTCTATTTGATAGAGAATTTTATTTTCAGCCCCGCTGACGGAAAAATGTTTTATTATTCCTGAAAGCTTTTGCAACGTAATATTAAATTATGATCATAGCTTTTACGGGTACAGAAGTGTCGAGAATTTTTCATTAAACAAGAACGTAAACTAAGAAATAAAAATAGTTGTGTTTTAAAAATAAATACCATCTGAATCGTGGGTACTCAAGCCCTAAACAAACCATTCTCTGCCTCTATTTTGAACCTTGGCCTGAAGTAATAAAGGCCATATTTACATGAGTGTGGTTAAACGCTAGCAGGCTATGTATTTGCTCGTCGACTGTCAACCTGTTTTCAAAATAATTCACGCAGAAAATTCGTAAAAAGACATCTCTAGAGACATACGCGCTCGTTCCTAGAAGGTACGTACATACTTAGGAATGGGGATCCACATTTTTTCAAGTTTGCTGGTAAAGGTTTTTTCTGTATGCTAGTGTTCACTTACGAAGATTGAGTTCAGGACTCGTCATAAGGCTCTTAAGGTATTAGTTCCTTGAACCATAGGCACTGACGTAATATCATTGCTTGTAACGGGCCCTTAGATCATGTTAAAGCCTAAGGCGTCTATGCGTTATATTTCCTTAAAGCCTGGGTTAATGTTATTAAATAGAATTTACATTAATTTCCATATGGAACTTGTCGAGTTAAATTTATACCTTCACTTAAAAGCTCAACTTAAAGGGACGCGGGACGTGAGGACTTTGTAAGCGTAATTTGATGAGAAGCTCCAAGATGCGAAGGCTAAGTATTAACAGCCGCACAGGTCGATCCATCAGGTTAAGCTACGCTTGCCGGGGTTGGTCGTGGATGGGTTACCATCTCTACATACCGATACTCCTCTGTGCCTCGGAAAGCACGCTAAGCCGTTGGTCCCGGCTGTCATTTGTGCATTTTGACAGTCATTACGGGTCGTCAGAAGCCCGAAAATCTGACGGCCAGTCTTACCAAGGAGTATCGTATTGTCCAGTTACTGGGTTGTGGAGGTCAGATAGGCAGTCGCTCCATGTAAAATACTGGTATTCAGCTGCATCCGGTTAGACTGAGAGCCGACCTACAACCTAGTTGGGAAAAGGCTAGGCAAATGATGAAGCGTCAATTTGATATTAGCAAAAGAAAGTAATTTGCTATTGTGGTAAATTTTTGTTAATTTTGTCCTAAAACTCGCTGTTTGTGTGGGCATGACGATTCATCTCGTAGATAAACAATACTATAAAAGTGTTTTGGTAAAATAAACGCATGATTTTTCTGAATAAAGACACACTGTCGATACGTTTTGATTCACTTCCTCATTGGCAACATCTACATAATTGTAACTACAGCGTGTACACAGATCTAAAGGTTTGTAACCATTCAGTCATTCGTTCAATAAAGGTAAAGTTTTCGTTACAAACATCTAACGTCATGTCAGTCGATTCCATTTCAACTGTGGATCAGTCGGCGCAAGACTTTGCGTCGGCGCATCTTGTAAACAAACGGATCGCCCCCTGTGTTTATATAGTGTTACTCTATCAAGGTGTAAGCATAACATTTGAGTCAATGAACCACAGGTTACTTTGTAAATGCCGCTTTGTGTAAACAAAAGTAAAAACAGTTGTTGTTTATTATATTTAGACATTTTAAAACTTATTTTTCTTGTAACCCTCTGAAAGGTATATTGCTTTTCTTGCTACGTAATGTTTTGTTTTTGTTTTGAAAAACGGAAATTCAACGGGAATACTAGACTCAAAAAATAGGAGGATCGTTGAGATGTCAATGTAGGTATATGCTTTTATAATTAACTTCCAAGACACGTTCAATAAGCCTTAATCAATTCAAATCGTTCATTAAACTCAAGTTGGGACAGAAAGCCTTTTATACAATCAAAGACTACCTATATTGAGGACAAAAAGGCTTTGAATTGAGCTGCTCCAATTGTTTACATATTAAATGTTATTTTTTATATAGTTTTGTTTATTAAAAACACTGTGACTGAATCTATACTAATATTATAAAGCTGAAGAGTTTGTTTGTTTAATCTCTGGAAATACTGGTCCGAATTGTAAAATTCTTTTTGCGTTTGATAGTCCATTTATCGACAAAGGCTATAGGCTATGTATCATCACGCTAAGACCAAAAGGAGCCGAGCAGCGGGTGAAACCACGCGGGACTTGCTAGTTATATATACAATTACATTAAAATTTACTTTTGTTATTATTAATTTTTTAATTATTGTGAATGTGACGACTATGTGGGTTATATTATTAATTTTTCTTCTCTTTTTTCTAAGTTACTTTTCATGATTATCTGGCAGTTTGAGTACTTTATGCGGCCTACACAAATGTCCTTTATTTCGTCGATTATTGAGCGCTTTTAGTTTTGAGTTGAGCTGCACGACTTAGACTTGCACTCTCACCTTTTTTAAATATTTTTGGGAAAAAATATAACATGGTGAAAAAATTATTGTAATCGATTCAGTTACTCATTTTGAACAAACTATATTCAGGTTTCGCATATACTAAAAATAATGTTGTGGATAATATATTGAGTTTCAAAAAAACTGGCGGGATACCATCGGGATCCGGTCCTTTAGTTGGTTGATAGTATATATCAATAATATGTTGCGTTGCGGAAGTGGTTGTTGCAAGAGTATTTTTATTCGATAGATGAGTTTTTTCAAAAGTGTCCCTGTAAATTTTATACTCTAAAGCACAGACATATTTGACTGTATCATAAGTGTGTGTGTGTTTTACTATCTATAATAATATGTATGTATTTACAAAAAAAAAATGTATACAAGTAGTATATCAGCCATCTCGTTACCATAACACAAGCATTAGGTTGCTTAGCTTGGGACGATATGGCGTTGTGTGAAATGTCCAAGGATATTATTATTATTATTAGTGTTAAAACTTGTATATGTCGTAGGATAATTTGATACTTCGAATCTTCGCGGAAATCCTAGGGGTTTTGCGAAAACGCGGATAATTAGACATAGGCGAAAAATTATCAAATCTTACTGGACAAAGTCAGGATTTTTGCGAAAATACTCGTTACTATAGTAAGATTTGATGTGCTCAACACTGATTGGCTACAATTTTGCTGGCTGACTTCTAATTGGTTACTAGTTTGCCGATGATTAAGACGTCAACCAATCAGAGACGATCTCTTATTGAACGCGCTGACCGACCAATCAGCGTTCTTATTTCATAACAGCCAGCGTTTCGTTTCGCAATATTGCTATAATAACGAGTATTTTCGCAAAAATCCTGACTTTGTCCAGTAAGATTTGATAATTTTTCGCCTATGTCTAATTATCCGCGTTTTCGCAAAACCCCTAGGATTTCCGCGAAGATTCGAAGTATCAAATTATCCTACGACATATATATTGGCCAAATGTGTGTTACCAAATATTTTAAATAATAAGAACCTACCATATTTGATGCAATAAATGAATTGAATTGAATTGAAATAATTTATCAGCCGTGTACGTAACTGTAAATTTCACGCTGTATATTGAATAAATCTGAGCAAGTGTATAACAAGACAATTTCAAGATATTCAAATTGAAGTAAAGCATTATAATAATAAACATTACAAACAAAATAAAAATTGTTAAAACTCTCTATAAAGTAAAAGAAAACTATGTAGAAAGTTCACATATAGTATAGAATTGAAACAAATAATGCAAGTTACAGAAAGCATGTCATAAAACTGTAGGCGAAAGGCGAAATGCTATCAAAATTTATTATGTACACAACTATTTGTACGACCTGCAAGTATTTGTTCCGAGTCTGGGTGTTTTTCTATCTATAATATGTATGTATTTACCACAAAAATATATAAGTAGTTTATCAGCCATCTCGTTACCATAACACAAGCATTAGGTTGCTTAGCTTGGGACTATTTGGCGTGTGTGAAATGTCCAAGGATATTTATATTATTATATTATATTATATTAACTAAGTAAAAAACTGCACAGTAAATAAACATCGCACTGTAGGATTCTCTGAGTTTTTATGGTCGAAGTATTAGAATTATTCTTAGTGGTTGATTTATCCCTAGTGGCAGCGGTCCCTTGTTTGATTTTACTAAGATCAAGGTGTGACCGAATGGCGATCGACTTTCGACAAACCTCAAACAAAACCCTAAGCACGATGTCCGTTTCGGCCGAAGTTATAGGCATTTTCTTTTTCATCACTAAGGGACTTCGATCAATAATACTATTGATCGAAGCTGAGGGACGTAAGATTTATGCGATATGGAAGAAATTTTTCGACGCCATTATTTTAGTTTCTTAGTAGGTTTAGTTCTAATAAGATATTATATTTTTGCAATTATAAATAATAATAATATCCACAAGCTAAGCAACCTAATGCTTGTGTTATGGTAACGAGATGGCTGATAAACTATAAGATAGAAAAACACCCAGACCCGTAACAAATACTTGCAGGTCGTTCAAATATTTGTTTCGTGAGGGAATCGAACCCGCGACATGCTGCTCAGCAGTCAATCGCTCAATTACTGCGCCAACCGTGTCAACAGTTGGTACACCTCAAATTAGGTGTAAGTTGTAATTTATGTACAGTCTGAACAATTTCATGAAAAACCATACGCTTTTGGCCCGCTCTTAGGACTGCCTATCCAACAAAGAAGTGCCAGGTAACCAGGCGGTGTGCGAGGAAAAATCTACCAATAGGATTACTTCATTTTCTTAACTTGAACTAAGCTAGTCTTGTTATTGGTAAGTTTTACGCACATTTACCGCTACGCTCGCTTATCTCTGGTGGAAACGCACCCTTAGTTCGGTTCCCTTTGGCAGTAGGAGGGTTGAATATTATGTATTACCCTTATGAGGCCATGACTGAAATTGCAGCTGATAAACAAACATGTTCTGCGCACACAATTTAGTCTGCTTATGGCTAAGGCTAGATAAAATGAAAACTGTCTTTTGTATGTTAGAATTATAACCTACTAGCCTTGCATAGAAGTACCACCTCCTTTTGCGGGTGCAAAAGGAGGTGATTGAAGAAAGAATTTTACCTAATTCCCCCCGTAAAGGGGTCTTTACGGGGGGAATTAGGTAAAATTCTTTCTTAGCTGACGTCTTTTACTTATAATCTACCTCTGTGCCAAATTTCATCTTTCTAGGTCCAGTAGTTTTTGAGATTTCATGTTTAATCAGTGAGTTGGCGTACATACTGGTGGAACCGAAAGGGTATATACATACAAAAGGATATGCTACAGACCACCAAATTGAATAGCTTTTACTACGCGACCAACTCCGAAATCGTGAAAAAAAAATCTGCTGTTCAACGTGTCACGACGTGTCACGTGACCAAAAATGTGAAGAACAGCTGTATTTTTTACATCCTGTATAAGTGACCTTTCGCTGTTATATTTAGATAGATAACTAGATGTTCTACAAGTACCGCCCAAGTTTTGCGACCCAGTCCACCTGTCAAACACCAATATCGGGCACAGAATAGATAAGAAACGTATTGAGCCATTAAAACAAACAAACAATAGAACCTCCCAAAAGGTTTTTCTATGCAAATATTGTTCAAAAAACAAAATGAAAGTGAACAAACATACGTATTTGCGAACACACATACAAATTCCTCTTTACGCTGATTTTTAAACAAACACTGAACAAAATGGCCGGCTTATTGACGTGCCTAAGCAAATAGAGGGGGAATTATTTGCTAGCAATATTATGAATATGTACTAACTGCTTCGAGTTACAAATAGGGTGCATTATTAGGTACTGTGTTGTCGATTGATTGCAAACATCCAGTGATGTTAGTACTTACCTATTTATTTTATGCGGTGTTTAGTTCAGTATTTTCGTCTTTAAAATTAAATTCTGGTTTATTATATAAGTCTGATTAACGGAGATGCAACAAATACAAAGTTCGTCTTTTTTTGGAATGGTTATTGAGTTCTTGAGCAGTTAAAATTCAAATTTTACAGGACGCTCTGTATGGGAATGTTGAATGATCTTTAGAAGGGAGATGCAGGGCAAATCGATGAGTCATAGCTCCCATTATGGCAAGCTTATTTTTTGGGATAACAACTTATTAAATAGGAATCTATAAACATCCCCGTAGACATTAGAGTAGGTGAGTAGTAGTGACCCAGTGGTATCGGTCCCGACTTTGAGTTGAAGTGTCGTGTGTTCGAACCGAACCCACGCAGGAACTTTAATTTGAATAGGTATTTAATTTCATCACCTCTGTTCTCAAAACGGTGAAGTCATGAGTCAAAAACATCGTAAAGAAGCCAGCATGTCCTAGAACCAAAAATTCGAAGACAATGTGAAATTCACCAAGCTGCACTAGGGCCACGTGGTGGATTATGGCCCACACCCTCTGACAGGGAGGAGGCCTATGTTTCAGTAGTGGGAACATTGTAGGCAAATGATGCCCACAAATCTGTGCTACCAGCGGGAACAAGTGGAATCTTTTCCATTTAGTAGTCTCTGTGTCCCACCGACTAATTGATATTAAGGTACAGAGGGCAGCACATAAATCTATCCCAATCTGTCTAATTTCTCTGATAGATTACCAACTTTAAGACAAGAGAATAAGGTTCATGGTCAATTGGGAATATTTAACAGTTTGGCATACGCTTGAATAGAGATCGCAACAACTCCATTGTTTACGCTAGAGTATTTGCAGTGGACGATAAAATTGTGAACTTTGCACTTTGTCCCACTGGGGCATGGTGGCATACTCCGGAAGGCTTACTCGCGAACTGTCACCTGTCAATACCTCCATAATTGCAAGAAACAAATTGCATTCCAGTTCTGGGCAATAAACAGATGTACATCACGACGACGAACGCTGTACTGTCGTGATCTTTGACCAAATGGTAGTAAACGTTGAGGTTGGAACCGTTAGCGCTATTAGTCAGTTTTATTACTTCGAGTTTTGCTTACCCTGTTTTATACTTACGATAGCCAGGCAAGCTTAGGCAGTGATAGCCTAGTGGTGTAACCATCGGACTGCTAAGTCATAGGTCTCGAGTTCGACTCCAAGTCACGCACCACTGACTTTTCGGATTAATGTGCGTATCATTTGCTTCAAAATCGGTGAAGGAAAACAACATGAGGAAACCGCCGTGCCTGAGAGATATTTCTCAACAGCATGTGAAGCTAAGTCAAAGGCCCTTGGGCAGCATAGAAACTCTGACACCAGGTTAGTCACTAACCACAAAAGAAAGAAGATACTTACGATTGGCTATGTGTTGATTATCGTTATGTCTTTCAAACCATGTATAGTATTAGGTACACGGTAGACGACAATTTACATACTTTTTGCAGTTGTTTCATCCTTATTCGTTTTAATTTCATTGATGCGAATGTTATGATTCGTGACCTCGGCAAATCACCGCCACGCGACAGTTCTTTAAGTAAAGGTTGCTCTAATCTAACAGTTTAAATAAATCCGTAAATAATAACGTTTAATGGAAATATAATGTCTTCATAAAACGTATATGTGTGTTAAATTAATGTCATTGTAGCGCCACGTTGTATGTCAGTATGCTTTGGGGGTAGAGTGCTTCGTTATTCAAGCTGTCGCAAGCGTGATATCGGCGAGGCCTGGGTGAGGATCGCTGAAGAGTGTTTTTTGGTTTTTCCATCGGAATAATCTCAACGGCTGTGTTCTTGTACCCAACTGTTGGTGATATCATAAGCGTGCCACGTGCATTCCATAGAATTTGTAATATAGGTCGCTAAAAGACTAGATCGCTTTATGGAAACGTTCTACATTTTTTAACGCAAAATCCGTAAATTCTATAAAAAATTAATTACAATGATAACTTAATAAGCATGGAATTTTCAAAAAAGAGAAGAATGGCATTTTCAAAAACGAAAGCAAAAACACACAAAACGGGGTTAGCGGAATTCAGACTAGTGCCATATAAAATGTATTTAAAACCCAGCCTGTGATGGGTAGGCCCACCTACCGTTCACCATGAATTACCAGCGACATAGATTCCTCGAATACCAACAGTTCCGTCAATCAATGAATGACACTTGATTTAAGTTTTTTCGACGACACGGTTGGCGCAGTGGTTGAGCGATTGACTGCTGCGCACTATGTCGCGGGTTCGATTCCCGCACGGAACAAATATTTGTACGACCTGCAAGTATTTGTTACGAGTCTGGGTGTTTTTCTATGTATAATATGTCTCTATTTACAAAAAAAAAATGTATATAAGTAGTATATCAGCCATCTCGTTACCATAACACAAGCATTAGGTTGCTTAGCTTGGGACGATATGGCGCTGTGTGAAATGTCCAAGGATATTATTATTATATTATTATTATTATTAAGTGTTTTTATTTACTTTGTAGGGACATTCTTTGACGCATTTCTTGGCCTAATGCCAGTTTCAAGTTATTGGTTAAATCATGAGGAGGAACAAGGAGTGGCTTCTGAGTTCTGTGTCCTACTTAAGCTTAGGAAAAATGTATCTACCCTTGAGCTAGCTATTGAGGTTAGTATACATTGTTCCACGGCTGTGGCACACTAATTAATTACTAGCTTCCGCCCGCGGCTTCGCCCGCATAATATGTCGACAAATTATACACATAAACCTTCCTCTTCAATCACTCTATCTATTAAATAAAAACGCATCAAAATCCGTTGCGTAGTTTTAAAGATTTAAGCATAAATAGGGATACAGGGACAGAGAAAGCGACTTTGTTTCATACTATTTAGTGATTCAGGTCAAATTCGGATAGCATCAGACAATAGTGTCAGAAATCGAATACATTTATTTAATAATCAACCGAATACACATTAACTAGGTTGTAGATTTTTGACTAACAGATTATTACTAAACCCGCGTCAATTTTTCATACATACTTCCATCCTCTTTTTCATCCGTTTAAGGAAAAACCTTCACCTTCCACTTCTCCTATCTTGGCTGGTGTTTCCTACTCTTAATCTACCTTTTTACCAAATTTCATCTTCGTAGGACGTTTTTGAGTTTTTTTTTAAATTAGTGAGTGCATGTATACATTCGAAAGGTCACTCATTCGACCCTTTGCTTTTATATATATAGATAAGAGTACCTATAGACCCCTTTACATAACCCAAAACGGAGCATAGCACCGTATATTTCACTGAAGACTCAGGCAGAGGTGTGCTGTAGAGCCTAGGTGGAACATGTATTCTTTAAAGTACTATAATTACAGCAGTGATAGCCTAGTGGTGTGACCGTTGGACTGCCAAGTCATAGGTCTTGAGTTCGAACCCAAGGCACGCACGTCTGATTTTACAGATTCATGTGCGTATTGTACAATTATCACGTGCTTAAAATTCGGTGAATGAAAACATCGTGAGGAAACCGGCACGCTTGAGAGATATTTCTCAACAGTATGTGAAGCTAAGTTGGGCATGGGCAGCATAAAACTCTGACACCAGGTTAGTCACTTACCACACGATAAAGAAGAAGAAGTAATATAATTCAATAGCTGCTGCCCCGTTTTTTTTTTTTTTTTTAAGGCTGGGAAATCATCCAATGACTGCTCCCGCTCTGGGTGGAGCGGACGGGAGTGTCAGACTCTTACTGACTAAAACCCATCCATGTTCCTTCCGTAGCCCTTTATGTTCCAGGGTAGCGGTAACCCTTTCGGACAATCCCGCTTACCCGGCAGGCTTGGCCCTGGGGGGGGCCTTCATATGCTGACATCTCTTTGAGGCGCGCGTGGAACATATACGCGCCGTACAACACGGGTTTGGTGCTGATCGGACGGTGAGTCACCCATTACTCACCGTCCGCAGGCCCGCGCCTACGGTGGCCGGGAGTCGTCACGTGGCTCCCGACGCCCGGGGCGTCTCCTGCGGCGGCAAGCTGCTGCCCCGTGTGTTTCTATTTGTAGGATTGAATTCCCTACACCACAACACACTACACGAGCTGTACCACTGAGAGCTCTCTAAGGCCCATTTCGTCTTCCCAGTACCTATAACCCCCTATAGTACGCTGACATTTCGACAGTAATGTTTAAGTCTCATTATACTAGGCAAGCATATTACCTGCCTCTTTAACGTAGTTGCAAATGATGACGACTAAGCTGTGTTTTGTTTCCGTGTTCGAACAAATAGGGCCAAACGTTCAGAGCACTATGGGCACTAGAGATTTTATGCCTATACTAAAATTGAATGATTGGAGTGGAGCTCGTGGCAGCTACACAGGTCGATCTATAAGGTTAAGCTACGCTTGCCGGGGTTGGCCGTGGATGGGTGACCATCGGACTCCTCCTTGCCTCGGAAAGACGTTAGGCCGTTGGTCCCGGCTGTCATTTGTGCATCTGTGACAGTAGTTACGGGTCGTCAGAAGCCCGAAAATCGGACAGCCAGTCTTACCAAGGGGTATCGTATTGCGTAGTTACTGGGTTGTGGAGGTCAGATAGGCAGTCGCTCCATGTAAAATACTGGTATTCAGCTGCATCCGGTTAGACTGGAAGCCGACCCCATCATAGTTGGGAAAAGGCTAGGCAGATGATGACTATAAATTAAAAGATTGATTGAGTTTTCAATTAATTGATCGATATCAAGGGCGCACTGCATTCGACCACGGAATACAGTACACGTACACTTGGATGTGGTCACAAGGAACAGGTAAATATTTGGTGTGAGTTTCTTAATTAACTTGTCTTTTACTCAATTTATTTTTCGCATACACCCATACCGTTATACACTGCTAGCTTCTGCCAGCGGTGTCGCCTGCGTGAATGTCGGCAATTATCGCATGGAAACTTACTATTGGGATTATTTATCCTATGTGTTAATCCAGGTCATAAACTATACGTGTGCCAAAGGAGACGGGGACTTCTGGGCCTGATTGTAATAAGTTGAGGCGTGGCTTAAAAATAAGGTTATATTTTTCTATTTCACAATGTGAAAAATCAACTCAATTTACAATCTGGAAAATGAGAAATCCAATAATTAAGTTAAGCGAGATTGTTCGAAAGGGTTACCGCTACCCTGGAACAAAAAGGGCTAAGGAAGGAACATGGATGGGTTTTAGTCTGACACTCCCTTCCGCTCCACCCAGAGTGGGAGGAGTCATTTGATGGTTTCCCACCCTCAATAGAAAACTACTGATTAACCCATTAACCTCCTTCAGCAGTCAGGTACAAAGTGACAATCGCACTTCGAAAATCGGCTGTTAAGTAAAGATTGTTACGTAACCTCACTTTTCCTAAATCTCTTTTATCTCGGTTCTCAGGTTGCCAAAATCTGCCAAATTTTCAGTGATTGTTTGTTAATATACTACCTATCTATTGACATCAATTTCATATTTTATATCCAGGCCCAACATTGTATGAAAGCGTATCCGTCTCCTTTCATTCAGATCTGTTCTGTCGTTCTGGCGTGATTGAGTAAGTAACAAACATCCAAAAATCTATTAGTCGTTTTAATATAACGACAGGCATACGACGAACAACAAACTCAATCAAAATTAGGTGCATCCCAAAATCGATGACATTTTAAAATCTGAACTTTGTCGTCTTTATTTGAGTCGCGGATGTTTATTATCGTACAACACGAGCAGCGTTCTATGAAACGCAAACTGAAACGCAACTTTGTTCAGTTTCCTGTGGTTTAGGTGCACTAATTATTTTAGTGTAGCACAAAGCATACAAACAACGCGTTGTTCACTAAGGAAGTTACGATACTAAGTAAAATTTAGAACCACTAAGTGATTTCTAAGTTTTCGAAGAATTCTTGCGTGACTTCTGGTTGTTAAGTGGGAGCGGGGGGTTTTAGAGTGCGATTTTATGTTTGATAGTACATGCGTGAAAACTCTAGACTTGCCCATTTCAATATTAGAGTACTGGATTTGGATGCAATGAATTCAATCATATTAATGCTGATGCGATAAAATTAAAAACCCGTTTTCATATAGCATCCTAAGTGAGAGAGAACTTCTTGATAGTTAAATACAATGCTAATGAGAAGACTTCAGGAGCAGAAAAGACATAATAATATAAAGATACTAAAGAGTCGCTATGACAAGACAACGGGTTTAATTAAATGTTACGTGACTGAAATATTTAAATGGGAAACTTTACCTATTCGAAGGTATAAAAACCGTTTCTGATTTCATGATAGCAAGCCAAAGAAAGAAAAGGATAAAATCAAGTATTTACTATTAATATTAGATGGATGTGTGATGCATCTGTCAATGGGCCGGCCATATTAGCCGTTGAACCGATGACCGTTTCGGTAGACGTGTTCTTGAGTGGAGACCGCGTATCAGCAAACGTAAGGCTGCCAAGTCACAGGTCTCGAGTTCAAACCCAAGACACGCACCTCTGATTTTTCGGATTCATGTGCGTATTGTATTATTATCACTTGCTTTAAAATCGGTGATGGAAATTATCGTGAGGAAACCAGCATGTCTGAGAGATATTTCTCAACAGTATGTGAAGCTAAGTCAGAGGCCCATGGGCAGCATAAAAACGGACACCAGGTTAGACACTAACCACACGAAGAAGAAGAAGGATACCTCAGGCTTCAGTTGGATGAGAGTTGCTGAAAATGCGTCCAATTGCAGAGGCCTATGTCTAGGAGTTTACTGCTATAAGCTGATGATGATAGTGATAATGCATCTGGAACTGAAGCCTTCTTTAAGAAATCAAAATTGAATCTTGTTGCCAAAAACACAAAAGTTTTGATAATTTAACCAAAATCATTTAGCGTAATTTATGAGAAATTCCATCACAATTCACTTAGACTTTCAAACAAATGCGTTCGCATTGTAATACATAAATACCAGCCAAGTGCACATATCGTCTTGCACGATTAATCCTCTGTTAGATCAATTATTCATATCGAAATCCAATGCAGGTACGCAATGTTAAATGAATAGAATGTAGTATGCACTTTTCGTTGTAGATTCTATAAATATGAATTCTTTAACAAAGCTATTGATATAATAGAGTGTAGGTATATGTTCACTGATCTAATTGATTTTCAGTTACTGAACTAGATTTTTTTCATACTTTTCTTTATGTTTTCAAAAGTGCCCATAATTGGTTTATTTGAAATAAATGCTTTGAGTTTGAATTATTTTGTGTTTTATAGCCCAATCTTTGAGGCAGCCTATAGATTATTTAATATCACGTTAACACCCTTAATGGCCGAGCAAAAAGAAAAAAGTCATAAATAACTCTAAGCAAAAACGAAGTTATATGCAAAGGGGTGGTCAGAGCGGCAAGATATTTCACGCAGACGAAGTCGCGGGCAGAAGCTAGTTACATATATATGTAATTATAAAGGCGAAAGTTAAAGACATGTGGAGCGACGAAGAAACTTTTCTCAACAAAAAAATTCGCAGGAAACGTTACCGACACGTAGTCACTAGCGATATCTCTCGCGTTACATTTTATCAATAGGTACCGTAAAAAATGGAAAATATCTCAAATAATCTCAGACACTTTTTCAATAAGGGCACTTAAAAAGCAATTCCCCAAGCATTAAATCAGAGTATAAAATACCGAGACAAAGCTCTTATATGAGAGATAGACCTAATCAATCCCGAGGATAAAGCTCTTTATCTATAAAATTTCAATATTCTCAGTTTAACGGACTAGACTTGGAAAGCGGTATTCTCATTTCTAGTCAATGAAATTGCATGTAATGCCCTCGCAATCGGCCCTCTCTTTTGTGTCTGCAATGAGGAAAAAGGAGAGATCATGAGCTCGATATTCAAAGGTAATGATGGTGCGGAGATGAATACTACTAATAATATGGACCAGATGAGACTGTATGCATCGAAGTATGTTTGATCGCCTAACTGTAGATCGGTTTCATTGTTTTATTGATTTTGGAATGCGAACGCGAATTGCTCACATTAATGGATTGTGAATCAACACCGTCTGTTTTAACCTCAAAAACTTTATGATGGAAGTTAGTGCCTTTCTGCCTACTTGTATCTGTTACCTGTTTCGAAGGTTTCTCTGTCATATAAACTTGTAGAAAACGCCGTCTGAGGCACAAAAATTTGGGACCCTGTTGGAAAGTAAAAAAAAGTGAATACAAAAACATTACGATAAAATAAAACATCTTATATTTTTTTGTTATTATGATTAGTTAGTACAAATCAAATAAACTTGGGTTGAAGGGTAGCTCAAGGGGCACTATGGCTGCCGAGTAAGCGGGATTGCCCGAAAAGGTTACCGCTACTCCGAAACATGGATGGGTGTAAGTCAGTAAAAGTCTGACACTCACTTCCGCTCCACCCAGAGCGGGAGAAGTCATTGGATGATTTCCTTAACTTCCAAAAAAAAAGGGGCTCTATGGCGCACTATGATTTTTTTTACTTTGACAAATTAGTCAGGCGTTTCGGGCCCCCCTTGACGATGACCCTGGGCGGCCCTGTGTGCCCTAATGATAAAAACGGAACTACTTGTAGATACATCGCATTTTGTTGTAAAGGGTGTCTCAGTAAGATTGCACTTTTCATTTTAAAATAAAAACAAGTATTTTAAGACATAGTTATGATATTTTTATTGAATTGTAAAGAAGACATGTTCCGTCCTGCTGAAACCACATGTTGTCCAGATTCATGCCGTCCAGTTGAGGCCACAGGAAGTCCGTTATCATATTCCTGTAACGAATGCCGTTCACAGTCAAAACAATTTCGGCCTCACTTTCAAAAAAGTAAGGTCCAATCACGCCGCCTGACCAAAATCCGCACCAGACTGTTACTCGTTGTGAGTGCATTTGTTCCTCATGGATTGCATGAGGATTTTCTGAGTCCCAAATTCGAAAATTTGGGTATTCACGAAGTTATTCATATGGAAATGCGCTTCATCGGAGAAAATGTCTTTTTTCGAAAAATTGGCATCAACTTCACTTTGCTCCATTACCCATTGAACGAATTGCCGGCGCTTTCCGCGGCCTGCTGGTTTGAGCTCCTGAGTTAACTGAATCTTGTACGCATGAAGGTCTTTAGTCAAAATTCGCTGTGTAGTGCTTCGTGAAATTTGAAGTTGTTGAGAACGATGTCGAATTGATGTTTTCGGGTTTTCGGCGACACTTTCGTTTACAGCAGCAATGTTTTCAAGAGATCGACCGGTACGTTGAGGCAAAGGATTCTTATTATCCATAATTGACCCAGTTTCTTCAAATTTTGACCACTCTTCGGATGGTTGACACATTAGGTGCACTATCTCGGCTGAAAATTTGGCGAAGTTTGCGAGCGGTTTCAGCGTAACTTTCCCCATTTTTGTAATGAGTTTTCACAATTATAACGCGTTGTTCTTTCGAAAAGCGCTCCATTTTTAATAATCGGAATAAACAGAGGTGACAGCTGTCAAATTTTAGAGGTGCCACTTGCATGGAAAAAAAAACAAATTTCTTAAAAAGTGCACTCTTACTGAGACACCCTTTAAATACGACCTATTTCAAAGTAGGTTCGTATCATAGCTGTTCGTACCATATAAGCAAAATGATGTAAACTTAAAAACCCTTTGAAAATTCGTATCATCGTTTTATACAAACGATAGTTTAATTACTTGATGCTGTCAGGAGCTCTCTTTAAGCATACCGCCTTCATATAATAATCATAATGCACTGTTCCAATATGATTCTATCTATATACATATAATAAAACAGTAAAAAAACTGTGTCTGTACATTGAATATATTAAAAAATAAATAATTGAGGGGGGTTTAGAAACAGTAATAGAGCACGAATCCAAAAAAAAATCTGTCTGTTTGTTTGTACACGCTAATCTTCGGAACTACTGGACGGTTTTGAATGATTTTTTTTGTTGTGTAGGTATTAGGTCAGGGCAACATATTATATAATTTATCTTGGAAACTTGAATACCTGATGCAGAACCGCAACAGACCAGCTAAGCTATAAGAGATACAAAAATGGTACGATAACAAAAATTGTTCCACGTGATGAGCAATTTCTGCTGAGAGAATAAATTTGAAGATCTAGAACACCTGATGTGGAGCTCCAAGAGCCCAGCTACACTATAACATAATTATATAGGAATGACGTCGACGATGACGTCTTAGTAAAAGTTGTTCAGCCTGATGAGCGTCGTTTGTCGTTTTATGCTAACTGCCGACGCCGAAGGCGAAAACTTTTTAAGAAACATTCTGTGGACCGATGAGTCACGTTTTGACCGTGATGGTATCACAAATTACCACAACTTACATTACCGGGTACCGAAGGCAGAAGCAAATCCTAAGAAACTGAAACCAACCGCATCCCAGCGTAGGTTCGGTAGCTAGATAACAATACACGAGCTTGCGCGACGTAGAGTTGAAACTAACTAACGCTGACGACCAGATTTTGTAAAGTCACACCCCGTGTCATGCCGAGAGAACAATAGTGACCAATCACAAAGCTTGCCGTGTGTTAGGAGTTCAAGCGCAGGTAAAAACTACGAATAATACGAATACGAAACAATTGGTTGACCGTCTCGCAATTTTACCTGCTCCCCATAAAACTCTTCCCTTCCCTGTCACACATGCATAAGTATTGACAACCATACCTTTCTGAATAGCTGTTAAGACAAGGATATTTTCATAGTAATTTGTACATCGGCCGTAGTATTTTTTTTTTGCACTAGACAACATTTTTTATGGAGTAATAGCAAAAATTACAAAAAATTTAATGTTTGATTAGTGATATTTGCCAAGGTTTTAGGCATTTTTGAACCTTTAATTATTTAAAAAGATCTGCTACGGCAACAACTATGATATTAACTTAAAATTCAGTATAGTCGCGCCGTAAATCATTTTTAAATTGGCTCCAAATGATCTAATGTGAGATTTTTCATAAAAAGCCAAAAAATCGAACTAACTCAAAAACTACTGAATTTCGGTAGAACATTTGGTGGCTTAATTTGCCGCATTTTAACCCTACTATGACGTCCTGCAAGGAATACGTCGAATTACCAGTAACCCTGTATATTATAGGAATGACGTTTTAGCAAAAAATGTTCAGCCTGATGAGCACTCTCTGTTGACGTATAAAAATCGAAGATCTGGAACACCTGATGTGGAAGTCCAAGAGCCCAGCTACACCATAACACGTATAGACATGATGTCTTGGCAAAAATTGTTCATTCTGATGGTCATTTCCTATTGACTTATAAAAATCGAAGATCAGAAACATTTGATGTAGAAATCAAAGCTATCACTTATTTCACTGTATAAAATAACATACATGGGAGTACTTCCACGCGGTGAAGGCGGTAACAGTTTAGGACTGATTTTCGATGACGATGATATATCATTGAAAATTTGACTCTACTGGCCAAAACTCCCATTTTTTTTTATTTTATCGAATAAATATGCCTTTGGGCTTATGTTATTTGAGTGCTTAATTTTCTTTTCCATTTATCTTCGTGACCCGGTAGCCTACCCGACAACGCAGGGTATCAGTCACTTAGATTTTAATTGATCAGGTATCTTCACAATGAAACTATAGCCATGCCTATAAAGAGGTCAAATCTTGCCCAATGTTCCAAAGGAGCTAAAAGTTTGAAGATCATAAGATCCCAAGAATCTACCAAAGAGCGTTAGGAGAGACTTGATGCTGTTCGAAAACATCCGGCTGCTACTCGCTCCGTGGAAACGTCTTCGGATCGCGAAACACGCCTGCGTTCTCAGCGTATTTACGCATCTACATCCAGGTCTCTAAAGACCAGTGAAAAATATGATGCGCGACTGACCGCTGATCGTGAACGTTATGCATTGTCTCGCGAGTCGGAGACGTTCACGGAAAGAGAAGTTCAAGAAGAACGCTTGAGTTCTCAGCGTATATACAAATTGACTTCGAGGTCTCTAGAGACAAGTGCGGAACGTGTTGCGCGACTGAACGCTGGTCGTGATTCAGATCTTCGATTTTGACAACCCCGTTGTCGCTGGCATATGCAACAGGATCCGCGTACGAAGTCGCGGGCAGAAGCTAGTTAGCTAATAAATCTTGTAGAACAATCATACCCATAGGAATGATGTTTTTTATTCATGATAACTTTTTCTTTATCCCTTTGCACGTGATGTCGTTTGTCTTTGCTTGACAATCAGAGATAAAAACCATAACATTGGTTTATTATCGCTAACAAGATTTTGTTTTTAAACTATCATAGATTCTGTTTTTTTTTTAAATAAATAGAACCGTGTGTGCCAGGTATATAAAGCGGTATATCAGAAGATAGGATACATAACTTCGCCAGTTTGACAGTAAGCTCATTTATCATCCGTTCAAAGAGATCATTTTTCGACCAATTCATACATCAATTCCTAAAAATGGTTCGTGCTACAGTTATCGTATCTCTCTTAATCATTGGAGTCGCTGTTGTCATGACTACGCCGCTCAACGAAGAGGTAAGAGGAAGAAGAAGTACCCACCTAGAGGTTTGTTTCATTTACTTAAAATATTTTTTGATTACTTACCATAAAAATAATAAAAACATTTTTTTAGGAAGGCGACGGAAATTGCGTACAATTTGGAGGAATAGTTCAAGTGGTCACAGTTGCAGATAACTGCACCGTTTACAAATGCATTTTGGATGATGGTAGCGAATTTAACACATCAGATTGTGAACCCACAATTATACGATTCAAATCAAAATAAATAATTTAATTCAATTTTGTTTCAATTTATTTTACAACCGAGAAATAGGTTCGGTCTCTGGAGCAGATTTGTACTGGTAAACTGGTTCCATCTAACGGTAATCGAACTCAGACCCAATGGAAGCGGGATGGGCGAGGGAAAAGTCCTGCCGTCCTAGCCACCGCGGGAGACACCTCGGCGGTGTCGGGAGCCGCGTGACGCCTCTCGGCCACCGTAGGCGCGGGCCTGCGGACGGTGAGTAAAAGGTAGCTCACCGCCCGATCAGGACCAGGCCCGTGCCGGACGGGGCGTACGTGTTCCACGCGCGCCTAAAAGAGATTTCAACTGCCGGGTTTTTTTTGAGGATGGGAAATCATCCAATGACTTCTCCCGCTCTGGGTGGAAGGGAGTGTCAGACTTTTACTGACTAAAACCCATCCATGTTCCTTCCTTAGCCCTTTATGTTCCGGGGTAGCGGTAACCCTTTCGGAAAATCCCGCTTACCCGGCAGGCTTCGGCCCTTACGGGCTTCCTTCAAATGCTGACATCTCTTTGAGGCACGCGTGGAACACGTACGCACCTTCCAGCATGGGGCTGGTGCAGATTGGACGGTGAGCTACCCATTACTCACCGGCCGCTGGCCCGCGCCTACGGTGGGCGGGAGTCGTCGCGTGGCTCCCGATGCCCGGGGCGTCTCCCGCGGCGGCTAGGACGGGGGAACCTTTCCCTCTCCCATCCCCTAAGGACCATGGCTTGCACCAGGACCGGACGCGAGAGTTCACCAACCTTTCATTCTACCCGATGCAAGAGATTGAAACAATTGACATACATATATTGTCATTTCCCTTTTCAACTCTATTCCTATTTATTTATGGCATAGTGATAAATTGGGGTGTAAATCATAATTGCGAAGTTCATTGCCGCGATGAACGTTACTGCGAAAGTTTACGATCGCGACGTTCGTTGTTGCGAAAGTTTGCGATCGCGACGTTCGTTGTTGCGAAAGTTTGCGATCGCGACGTTCGTTGTTACGAAAGTTTGCGATCGCGACGTTCGTTGTTGCGAAAGTTCTTTACAGCGATGTTTGCATTTGCGATACCACACTATTGCGACGTAGGTCATGTCGGAGGGTTGTTGATACTGGTGATAGTGGAAATATGTATCAATATATTGTTGGACATAAATGAACAAAAATTGTTAGCAACTATCTAAATACGAGTACCTATACACCGCACACTAGGTAACTTAATCTACAGAAATAATACATAAAAACGTAATAGTTTTCTCTCAGCCGGCTACTGTAAAATTGATAGCAATCACATAAAAATGTAAATTATTGCTCTGTTCATGCTCATGTTTATAATAATGTGTGTGTGTGCGATATAGATATTTAGATAGTTGCTAACAATTTTTGTTCATTTATATCCAACAATATATTGATACATATTTTCCCTATCACCAGTATCAACAACCCCCCGAATGACCTACGTCGCAATAGTGTGGTATCGCAAATGCAAACATCGCTGTAAAGAACTTTCGCAACAACGAACGTCGCGATCGCAAACTTTCGCAACAACGAACGTCGCGATCGCAAACTTTCGCAACAACGAACGTCGCGATCGTAAACTTTCGCAGTAACGTACATCGCGGCAATGAACTTCGCAATTATGATTTACACCCAATTTTACTGTATAAAACATTTAGACTAAAATTGCTTTTTTTCAGAACTGTCATTGTGTGGGTTGATTCTATTTTGCATCACTAGGTCCAAATATCAAGGGTTGACATAAAAAAATTCGAGAAAAGATTTGAGAGAAAATTAGTTTTCATACAGGCAATTCCATGCGCTTGCTTATTACGTAAGCTCGTCCAGTAGTTGGGTAATTATGACACGCACCTATAGTTTAGTACAGAACGAAGTTAATTAAGAAATTTTGAAGAAGTTTATATAATTGGATACCTGTAACACTTCTTTCTATCCCGATTTTGCGATATAATAATAATAATAATCATTTATTTCAGGTCCGAGACCCATATAAAAAAACGACAGATAAAAATACAAATACAGACACAGAAACTATTGCTAAAACCTAAATGTCAGAGTTAAATTTGAAAATTGAATGAAACCTAAATGTCAGAATTACACCAAACAAAAAATAAACAAGTCATATTCATATCTATATCTTCTATCTATCTATCTATCTATACATATAATAAATTTGTAGAAAAGTGGTGTCTGTACAATAGAAATATATAAAAAAAAGTAGCAGGGGTTGTTATTATATCGATGCCGAACCCGAAATTGTAATTAATTTTTTTTTTGTCTGTTTGTCTGTGTGTTTGTGCACGCTAATATCAGAAACGGCTAATTCGATTTAGATACGGTTTTCACTAATATATTGTAGTAAGCCTCACTTAACATTTAGTGTTTATTTCATGTCAATCGGTTCATAAATAAAAAAGTTATGTCAATTTAAAGAATCACGGCAAACATTTGTTAAGGTTTTCTATCAGAGTACGTATACGCATCGCGCCTGCGCGTCCGTGGCTATATAAAGCGCGCTGAGAGCCGCGCCGCTGTTACCCCCGATCCAGCTGTCCCTTGCTGTCCTCCCCCAGCGACGCCCTAAGCCGAGGTCCGTACCCCACAGGGGGTGCCCTTAGCGTGTAGTCGCTTAGTTTGTAAGTTTTTATAAGCCCTGGCTGGAGGCTACAATTCTTATATTTTGTGGTATCCACAGGCAAGTCCGGTTAAGCAGTATACAACCCTATGGTTAAGCTGCGAGATGCCATTATCAAAAAAAAAACACGCCGCTGCCATAAGGATTCAGTTATTCGTAGCGAACGCACGTATCCTGGAGAGTATAGGCGAATAGTTGCATTCGATTATTGCGATTCACTTGAATACTGACTGTTTGCATATTTAATTTATTTATATTTCAGGGTTTGTAGGTTAGGTTCTTTTTCTAAATTTTCCTTAAAATCTATCTTTAGTATAATAAAACAGTAAACAAACTGTATTACAGACATAGTTTTTTTACTGTTTTTGCATTGAATATATTAAAACAATAATGATTGAGGGGAATCCAAAAAAAAATTCGGTCTGTTTGTCTGTATGTCTGTTTGTTTGTACACGCTAATCTTCGGAACTACTGGACGGATTTGAATAATTTTTTTTGTTGTGTAGGTATTAAGTCTGGGCAACAAATAGACTATAATTTATCTTGGAAACTTGAACACCTGATGCAGAACCGCAACTGACCAGCTAAACTATAAGTGATACAAAAATAGTACCGTAGCAAAATGTGTTCCGCGTGATGAGCATTTTCTGCTGAGAGAATAAATTTGAAGATCTGGAACACCAGATGTGGAACTCCAAGAGCCCAGCTACACTATAACAGATATTGGAATGACGTCTTAGCAAAAGTTGTTCAGCCTGATGAGCATTCTCTGATGACGCATAAAAAATTAAGATCTGGAAAACCTGTTGTGGAATTCCAAGAGCCCAGCTACACTATAACATATACAGAGTTGATACGACACAGGGTCTTTCCTTTAAACAGCTTATACTAGGGACCATTTTCAAGCTCTGTACCAAAAATCAATTAAATAGGAGCAGTAGTTTAGTCGCAAATGTTTTTTTAAGTTTTTGCCCCGTTTGAACACGATGTACATTCAGTCAAAAAAGTATCGGGAAAGGATGATTTGTTTATGGTTCCAAATTCAAATTTTTGTTTTTTTGTAGTTGTTAGATTGGCACAACTGTTTTCCATTTTGGCGCGGAGTTTGAGTTGCATCTGTTATTTATATTAAATACAGTGCTGGTTTTAGTAATATCATATATAGTGTGTATTGCGAATTTCATAATGGACAAAAATATCGAACAAAGAGTTTGTCTTAAATTTTGCATCGCCAATGGAATTTCGTGTTCGGAGTCACTGAAAATGTTACAGAAGGCTTACGGTGAATCGATTTTATCAAAAACTCGTGCTTATGAGTGGTTCAAAGCATTCAAAAGCGGTCGAGATGTGATGGAAGATTTGCCTCGCTCTGGTAGGCCGTCAACGTCTGCAACTGAAGTTAACATCGCAAAAGTGAAGAAAATAGTGACTGAAAATCCTCATTCAACTCTGAGAGAGATAGCCGCCGAACTTTCTGTATCTCACGACTCACGAGTCGATCCGTACCATTTTAACTAATCATTTGGGTATGAAACATGTTGCTGCTCGGCTAGTACCAAAAGATCTGAATTTTCTCCAAAAACTCAATCGCATGAAAGTCGCTGAGGACATGCTAGAACGAGTCAGTTCGGACCCAACATTCATGAAACGCATTGTTACTAGTGACGAGACGTGGGTTTACGAGTTTGACATGCAAACTAGTCAACAAGCTTCGGAGTGGCGCCTTCCAACTGAACCGAAACCGAAAAAACCACGCCAAAGTCGATCAAAAGTCAAAGTCATGTTGGCTGTTTTCTTTGACTATCGCGGTGTTGTGCACTCTGAATTCTTACCGGAAGGTCTAACGGTAAATAAAGAATATTATTTGAGCGTTATGCGGCGTTTAAGAGAGCAAATTCGACGAAAAAGGCCAGATTTGTGGAAAGAAAATTCTTGGATTTTGCACCACGACAATGCGCCTTCGCACAAGGCTATCATTGTGAACGAATTTTTGACCAAACACTCAACAAATACCATCCAGCAACCACCATATTCACCAGATATGGCTCCTGCTGACTTTTTTCTTTTTCCTAAACTCAAATTACCACTTCGTGGCACCCGTTTTCAATCGATAGAAGACATAAAGGAGAATTCGCGGCGAGAACTGAACTCAATTCCGGAAGCAGCGTTTAAAAAATGTTTTGAGAATGGATTATTCGTTGGTGCAAGTGTATCGTTTCTAAAGGAGCATACTTTGAAGGTGATAAAATAAATTTGGATGAATAACAGACATTTTGTGTATTATTGATCTTTTCCCGGTACTTTCTTGACAGAGTAGTATCTTTCCTAACAGCGCTCCGGCGTGCACGCGTCGATGCCGCTGCGTTACAAGGTCAGTTTTTATTTACAAAAGGTGGTTGCGTTTTACTCTGATTTGTAAGCTATTTAGTTTGTTTGAAAAAAATAAAAACCTCATTTCTGGTGCTTTTTATTTTTTATACCGTACCGAGTTAATACTAAACACGTATAGTATTACGTAGTGTAATTTAATGCCCCTCTGTCATATCAACTCTGTATAGGAATGACGTCTTAGCAAAAGTTGTCCAATCTGATGAGCACTTTCTGTTGACTTATAAAAATCGAAGATCTGGAACACCTGTTGTAGAGCTCCAAGAGCCCAGCTACACTATAACACATATAGGAATGACGTCTTAGCAAAAGCTGTTCGGTCTGATGGTCATTTCCTATTGACTTATAAAAATCGAAGATCAGAAACATCTGATGTGGAAATCAAAGCTATCACTAATTTCACTGTATAATTATAAAAAAAAAACATAAGCTGGGAGTACTTCCACGCGGTGAAGGCGGTAACAGTTTAGGACTGATTTTCGCTGACGATGGTACAGACGCCAGCACATCAAGCTATCCCTAACTGTCAAATTTTCTCAATAAAAAATGAATCTTCAGAAGTCTTTGCAATAAAGTTGAAATACTATCAAAAAAATTTGACAGATTGTGGTAACTTGATGCGCTGGCCTCTGTACTTATATCATTGAAAATTTTACTCTGCTGGCCAAAACTCCCATTTATTTTTTTAATTTACCAAATAAATTTGCCTTTGGACTTATGTTATTTGAGTGTTTAATTTCCTTTTCTATTTATCTTCGTGACAACTGTGTCAGGGACTGCTCCCAGGCGTTATCGGGTAGGCTACTGATTGAAGATCCTAAGATCCCAAGGATCTACCGAAGAGCGTCACGAGAGACTTGATGCTGTTTGAAAACATCCAGCTGCAACTCGCTCCGTGGAAACCTCTTCGGATCGCGAAGCACGCCTTCACGCGTTCTCAGCGTATTTACGTATCTACATCCAGGTCTCTAGAGACCATCGAAGAATATGATGCGCGACTGACCGCAGATCGTGCAAGTCATGCATTGTCTCGCGATTCGGAGACGTTCATGGATAGAGAATTACGCCTGTTCTTCGACATAGCGAAGGCTTTCGACAAAGTCTGGCACAATGGCTTAATATATAAGCTATACCAACTCGGCGTGCCCGACCGTCTCGTGCTCATCTTACGGGACTTTTTGTCGAACCGCACCTTCCGCTACCGCATCGAGGGCGCTCTCTCCGCCCCCCACCCGATTCGCGCCGGAGTCCCCCAGGGCTCCGTTCTCTCCCCCCTAATCTTTACCCTGTTCACTAGCGACATCCCCAAGAGTAAAAAGGCCCAATTGGCGTTATTCGCCGATGACACGGCCATTTACTACACAGGGACCAGTCCGCCAGCTATAGCTCAGACTCTCCAGACCGCGGCCAACGTCCTCGGCGCTTGGTTCCGGAAATGGAGAATCGAGGTCAACCCCGATAAAAGCCAGGCTGTTCTCTTTAGGAGAATTCGTAGGGCCCTCCCCAACCCCCCTAATCCGATCACCATGTACGGCAAGCCGATCCCTTGGGCGAAGCATGCCAAGTACCTGGGTGTCACTCTCGACCAGCACCTCAGTTTCGCAGAGCACATAAAGCAGGTCCGTTCGCGGGCCGCTTTCGCTCTCGGTAGGCTCCAATTCATGCTTACAGAACGCAGCAAATTGTCACTCCGGTGCAAACTGCGTCTCTATAAGGCTGTAATCCGCCCCATCATGACTTACGCTTGCGTCGTCTTCGCGCACGCCAAACCCAAGTATCTGCATCGAATGCAGACACTTCAAAACCGGTTCCTCCGTAAGGTCTCAGGAGCTCCCTTTTACGTCCGTAACATGGACCTTCATGTAGATTTTAAACTCCCCACAGTTCAGCAGTTCATGAAACGCCTCTCGAAGCGTTTCTTTGACACTGCCATAAAACACCGCAATCCCCTGATTGCGGCCGCCTCCCGATACACCCCGTCCCGCATCAGTAAGGTTCGCCGTCCACGACATACCCTCGTTGCCCCTGACGATGCCACCACTCTCCTCCAGGAGAGCAGCCCGGCTACTAGCACTATTAGAGTAACATACAGATACAAATTTCCGTCGTTCCGTCCTCGCCGTCGAGGCCCGTCGCGACGACCCTGTCCACTCTCACCCTCCCGACCCTTGCTCGAGCCAGCCCGCGTTGCCGCTGAGCCAGTAGTTTTAAAAACCCCCGATCCAGCTGTCCCTTGCTGTCCCCCCCCAGCGACGCCCTAAGCCGAGGTCCGAACCCCGCAGGGGGTGCCCTTAGCGTGTAGTCGCTTAGTTTTGTAAGTTAGCTTTAGTTTTTATTAAGCCCTGGCTGGAGGCTACAATTCTTTTGTGGCAGCCACAGGCAAGCCCGGTTAAGCAGTAGACAACCCTTTGGTTGAACTGCGAGATGCCATTTAAAAAAAAAAAAAAAAAAATATGAGGCACACACATCTTCAAGAGCTTCGGCAGTAGCAACCACGATTTTGGTACTACTCGCAAGTACAAACATAAGGTTAGTTTAATTTTTTAATACTATGACCATGTTTTGTTTGTAGCATTTGACTTGGAAAGAACTGTTGAAAATTTTTCATACATTTTCACCCCTTTACTGGAGGAATTTCCGGAAAGAAAATCTTTTCTTAACTGACGTCTCCTAAGCTCATAATTTACCTATGTGCCAAAGGAGAAAACCCACTTTTTTAAGAGCTTCCGTTGCGTAGGTATCCAAATTCTTTGTATGATAGCATAGATTGGATATTAAAGAGAGATGATGTTGTACTTTCAAAGGAAATAAACATTATTAATTTATTTTGTACGGATTTTGTTGCTCTTTGAATTTCAATTCACTTTTGAGGTTAGTTTTGTACAACAATATGATGTCAATTCACATAAAACTACCTCGTCGTCGGTCTAGTGGTCGCAAGCGCTACTACTGAGATTGAGTTCCTGGGTTCGATTTCCAGATCAGGCAAAGTGTTATTGGGTTTTTCTATAGTAGTATTATTGGGTCATTTATATAAGGATGTAATCAAATTACTACTTAAATACAAAGTAGTAACCCCGCATACGATTTTGACAAAGTGAACTAACAAAAGTTAAAAATAATAATATGTAATTTACGAGTATATGGCGATACTCGTTTACTTTAAAGCGACACTGGGGTTCAATCTCCTTTCATCATCAATACTTTGTGTGATAACGTGATTAATTAATTAGTGAGAGAATAAATTATTGAGTGAGCTTTCGCATTTATATAAATAGACTAGCTTTCACCCGCGGCTTCGCCCGTGAAAATAGTATCTACATTGCAACCGTGCGAAGCCGGGGCGTGTCGCTAGTCAGACTCATTTAAATATATATAATCTTATCACACTAATATTATAAAGGCGGAAGTATGTGAGTATGCGCATGTGTGTGAGTTTGTATGTTTGTCCGTCCTTCACGCTCAAATGGCAGAATTAACGGATCTGGATGAAACACAGAGGTAGTTTATGACCTAGACTAACTCATAGGATACTTTTTTATCAAGGATATTATTATTATATTATAATTACCGACATCCACGCGTGGCAGCAGCTAGTACAGACGCCAGCACATCAAGCTATCCCTAACTGTCAAATTTTCTCAATCAAAAATTAACCTTATGTCTTTGCAATAAAGTTGAAATACTATCAAAGAAATTTGACAGATTGTGGTAACTTGATGTGCTGGCCTCTGTACATTATAAAACACGTGTAATAACTCCAAAACTTGAAACACTCAAGGTTGACCAGTTTTCTATTTATACAACATACCTTGATAAGAACATAATAATCAAATTCCGCTCGTGGCCCCTATAGGTAGAGGCCGCTCCCTACACATAATTGGAGAATACTGAGATGGCTTAGCAAGCGTTTCGGCCGCTGAGTTTTGTCCAATCCGGTCGAAACAGGAATTTCAATATTATTCATATTTTTAAGTGGTGTTTCGGACGAATTCTTTTTAAAAGGAAAGTAATGTCAGAAACATATCAATTGTATATTAAACTTTATATTTTTCAATAATTACCTTACAATACTAAATTATATAATCCTTTCTCCCTGTACAAGTCTTGTTCTTAACCTCTGGCTGGCCTTTATTGGCCGGCTGAAGTGATCATTTTCAAGCAACAGAGCTCCCTCCTCATTCTTGCCCTTATTGGCCTGCTAGAGTGGATATTTGTAAGAGAAAACGTGGTCGGTGTAAAGAAGTATACCAGTAAGTTGCTGGTTGTGATCTTGACCGTACTTCCGGCATTGTCCAGATCATACTTCTCAACTCCTCATAGCACATCAGGACACGTTGCCTTACGTCCTTGTTGCTACGACACTATGTGCTATTGACCGTTTCCGGGAGCCCGGTATTGATTGTGCAAGTCACCCCCTGTTATTTTTGTATATTATACAATATCTATGAGTTGGCTTCGGCTCCGGTCTGAGATATGTAAAATAAATATAATAATAATATGTCATTTATTTCTGGTAACAAAGACCCACAACATATACCTACACCTTCCAGACTATTAAACATATTATAAAATCCACAAAGCTGTAAACTATTGTACACGAGGGGACAGCGACGTGTTGCGCTACTCCTACCTAAGGTTTTTCATTCTAACATTTCATTTCTTTGCTTAAAAAAAAGTAAAGTCCAAAACACCACTCAAAAATATGAGTAACTAGCCGACCCGACAGACGTTGTCCTGTCTTAACTGTGATACCTACCCTACCTACCTACCTACCTGCCTACCTACCCTACCTACCTAGCTACCTTACCTACCTAGCTACCTACCCTACCTACCTACCCACCCTACCTACCCGACCTACCTACCTACCCTACCTACCTGCCCTACCTACCCACCCTACCTACCCTACCTACCTACCTACCCTACCTACCTACCTACCCTACCAACCTACCTACCTACTTACTCTACCTACCCTACCTACCTACCTACCCTATAGGAGGAAAATCAGCAGCTGATCGAAAAAAAAAAAAAATGTATTCTGCTATTCAGGGCAACGAAACAAAAACCATGAAAATTGGTCCAGCAGATCTCGAGTTATAACGAAGGGAACAAACCCGTCTTTCTTTTATATTTATAGATAACTAGCTTCTGCCCGCGGCTTCGCTCGCGTGGAGGTCGGAAATTATCCCACAGGAATGTTCTACCGGGATAAAAAATATCCTATGTGTTAATCCAGGATATAAACCATCTCTGTGTCAAATTTCATCCAAATCTATACAGTAGTTTTTACGTGAAAGAGTAACAAACATCCATACATCCATACTTACAAACTTTCGCCTTTATAATAGTAGTAGGATGAAATTTCTGTTTCAACCGGATCGCACGAAACTCAGCGGACGAAACGCCTACTAAGCCACTGAGATTCTAATTGAAACTGGTTATAGCAGAATAACGAATACATAACTCCGCCAGTTTTAATGGCACGACGGTAAACTCTTTTATCATTAATTCAAGAAGATCGTCATATTGTGATTTTTTTTTTTTTTTTTTAGACCAATTCATACATCAATTGCTAAAAATGGTTCGTGCTACAGTTATCCTATCTCTCTTAATCATTGGAGTCGCTGTTGTCATGACTATGCCGCTCAACGAAGGGGTAAGAGGAAGAAGAGGAGGTACCCACCTTAAATATTTTTTTATAACTTATGATACAAATTAAAAAAAACTGTTTTTTAGGAATCAGACGGAGAAGGATTTTGCAAGGCTCATGGAGCAACTACTACAGATGAAACGGTTGTGGACAACTGCACCGTTTACTCATGTATTACTGATCTTGCCTCCGAATTTACTGTATCAGATTGTGAACCCAACATTTTACGTAATTACAATCCTTAATTCAATTTTGTTTCAATTTAATCTATTAGATACAACCGAGATATAGGTCCGTTTTCAGGAGCAGATTTGTAATGGTAAACTGGTTCCCTATGGGAATCGAAGTCAGACCCTGTCATTTCCAATGGAAGCAGTTCTTAATTAATTCAGTTGTCAATTTTGGCCGAATCGTTGCCTGACTGCAAGAAATGTGGGAAGGCCTGGTCTTCGTAGTACGTTCGCCAGCACATCAAGTAATGCCTAACTGTCATATTTCTTCATATGATTTCATTGTCATTTTCATTTTTTCGCCTTAAAACCCTTACAGTTAAGTTCAAAATCGACTGAGAAAATTAGACAGTTAGTACTAAATTCATGAACTTGGTGACTGTACAAGCCAAAAATAATGTTTGTTCAGTTTGTAGTGTTTTTTTTGGAACTCATTTGTTTTTTTTATCTATCTAGCTATAGCTCGTTAGTACGTAGTACTTACTCACACTTGCCATTTATTATGTGCTATGCACCACGCATAGTCAGTCATAGCGTAAGATATTCCTGTAGAAGCGACACTTGTGTGAAACCTTTGTACGTGTACTGTTGCAGCCGCAATCTTCTATAACATGCGCTCGTCCAAGATTTTCGTCAGGATTGTTGTCAATGTTCAATGACCATATGGCGAGTTAGTATGCTTACATGATCGGGAAACTTTTTTTTGAAGATGAGTAATCATCAAATGAGCCGATGAACCCTGTGGAGCAGAACGGAGAGTCACACTCTTACTGACTAAAACCCATCCATGTTCTTTACTTAGCCCTTTATGTTCCGGGGTAGCGGTAACTCTTTCGGACAATCCTTAAGCGATCATACAATTCCAACCGCGAGTACCTTCTATGTATCTACTATGTATAAAGCTACCATTTACTGTGTACGTCTTCACGTCATCACTTAGCTGACACGGCTCTTTTAAAATTTAATCATCTTCCTGACTGACCGACCTCTTGATAATCCAAAAGGGCCTGTAATTGATTTTTGAAATAAATGCTTTGAGTTTGAGTTTGACTGTGCTCTAGGATTCTACATTCTTCTCGTATTGCTATGATAGCAAGTCACACTGTTGTGTAATGATCAGCCAAGTAGCATGACGATAGCGGGGCTGAGTTTCCAGGAAATGCAAGTTTCAGTTGAACAGTCAGGGAAGCGCAATGCGTGTATTGTGTGACATTCGTAATGTATTCAGATGTGCGGGGTATTTGCGTGAGACACATAAAAGCCAATCGATCGCAGACGAATTTCACAAACCTATGAAGCAAGAGATGCCCAATAAAAGGCATTGCGATCGATTGCTATTTTATGTGTACAATTACGCCGCTGGAGTTTCACTTCTTTAAATTCTTACTCTATGGTTCAGTTCATCATTAACGCACACGTCGGCCACGACATGTCGACGTGGATACGTTGTATTTCAATATCTATTGATTTTACGAGGGACGTAAATAGACATCTTGTACTGTGGGTCTGGTGTTCATTGAGATCTGAGGAATTCTAAAGGAAGGACCGTCCATGTTGTTACATGTAAAACAGAATAGAATATAGTAGGTATTTTTGAAATACGTTAATTTGTTTATTGATACCCGGAATGGTATACTAAACATGAAAATATACAAACTAGAATTATACTGACATATGCGTACAGACTAAACATACCTACCAACTTCACCACCAACTCTTGTAGAGGTCACAGCTGATGAAAACAACTGCCCCGTTTATACAAATGTCTTTCAGCTGAAGGTGAAGACTTTCCTGCCCTTGTGAACAGGACCGTTAAAAAAAAAATAAAAAAAATAAAAAAAACATTCTATTTATTTTCACTTTGTCAAAAAAAACCCCGAGAAATAGGTCCGTTTTCTGGAGCAGATTTGTGATGGTAAACTGGTTCCCTATGGGAATCGAAGTCAGACCCTGCCATTCTCAATGGAGGCATTCTTAATTAATTCAGTTCGCAATTTTGGCCGAATCGTTGCCTGACTGCAGGAAAAGTCGGAAGGCCTGGTTGATTCTGGGTTTTCATAGTAGGGTCGCCAGCACATCAAGTTATGCCAAACTGTCAAATTTCTCCAAATGATTTTAAACCTTAAGACGCTTAGAGTAAGGTACATAAGTTGATCGTATGAGACGAGTGCACTATGTCTCACAAACGCGCCATCGAAGCTGTTGATCGCTGTCTGTAAGACAAACACAGTAGTCAAACATTAATGTGTGAATTTACTGGCTGCCCCTGTTAGCATCTCGAACTAGAGTGATCGTGTCTATACAGGGTGTAACCGAAAGGGTATATACATACAAAGACATATGCTACAGACCACCAAACTAAACAACTTTTACTACGGGGCCAACTCCGAAATCGTGAAAAAAAAAATCAGCTGTTCCCTACATTTCGACGAGTCACGTGACCAAAAATGTATAGAACAGGTGTTTTTTTTTACGATTTAGTTGTTTAGTGAAAACAAACGTGAGATGTGAATGATTTGAACCCTGTGGAAGGCCATAGGCTAATTTTTACCACCACAACGTAAGCAAGTAACGATATAATGACGTGTTTATCCTTGGTGTAAAATATAATAAATAGCATTTACCTTTTTACACATTTTTTTTCCTGGAAATTCTCTTACGTACCCTCCAATACCTTGGTTTTTATATCATGTAATAGTCCTACACCAACCTGGCGCACTTGCATAATAGTGTATACAGGGCTATTCGTCGGTTAGTGCCTAATTTAATTAAAAGCGACTAGCAGGCGTCTGCAAGTTGACTTTGGGACCTCATACGCCTTGCAAAGGTCCGGGACCCCAGGGTCCTGAGATATGTAAACATAAATTTAAAATAACAATAATATATGATAATGATAAAGAGGAATAGATAGGTAGATAGATAGATAGATAGGATAGATAGATAGGATTTATTTGCCCAAGCATGTGTATACATACAATAATAATAAGTGCATGCAAGATAACATAAACAAAATTTATTCAGACATGTTTGCCACATACTATGCGAGCAAATGTTTTGAATAAAAATTGTGATTCTTAATATTATATCCTTCAATTCAAGAGAAGGCAATTTAACAAAAAAAATAACATTAAAAAACAGGAAAGATTTGTGTATTTGTTTGTGTGTAACGAATAAACTTAAAAACATTATAAAACACGTGTCCACTCCAAAACACTGAAGGTTGACCAGTTTTCTATTTAAACTACATACCTTGATAAGAACATAATAATCAAATTCCGCTCGTGTCCCATCTCTATTACAAATTCACCGAGCTACCCTATTAATTACTTAAATGTAATATCTAATTAAGTATGAACAGTGAAGTAGGCACAGCTATGCTAAGTCACGTTTACCTCAGTGTCATTTTAACAGGGACTGAAGTAATTGTTAGAAGCTATAGTATCACAATTACGAGGTTACAGCTAACAGCTCTTTAGTTTTAATGAACACTATGGGGAATTTGAATATGTATATAAGGTGACTGGTAATTGTGACCGATATTTAAACATGTCATTCTAATCATGATTACAATCAACTTTCCCAAAGAAACGTTTTTTGTATGAAGACCGCTCGTCTAAAAAACTTCCATCACCGTACAGAAATTAAATATTATGCGAAGATATAATTGTTAAATTGCATTTAATGCTAATAAGTATTCCATTTGATTCTGAACCATTGAAATCTGTGACGTCACATTGTTATATTTCATAGAAATCACGTAGAAATTCCGCGTTTTGGCAATTTTTAAAAAGTAACGTTAACCACCCTTTCAAATACCCAATTATCACTTGTTTAAAAATCATTGTAGGAAATCATCGTGAGGAAACCGGAATGCCTGAAAGATATTTCTCAATAGCTTGTGAAGCTAAATCAGAGGCAATCATGGGCAGCATAACCACTCTGACACCAGGTTAGTCACTAACCACACGAAGAAGAAGAACTTATTTCAAGAAGTCGGTCAGTCAGCCAGACCGCCGTTTATATGGCTAGTGATAACATCTCAGCGTTTTCAGCTTTTCATACTAGCTGAATGAGCACTGAATCAAGACTCACTTGTTTTGATATACCGTCGTTTTAAATGTAGAAAGATCTTGTGGTTCGTCTGGAATGCTTTATATATCAAAGACTAGCTGTTGTTGTTTGCGTATGTTTAGTAATTCAACAATTTTAATAAAAATATCTAGTGTAAAAAGTAACCTATGGTTCGTACAAACATTACAAACACGCCAGTTGCGAGATCATTTTCTTTTGTCATCATCATCATCTGCCTAGCCTTTTCTCAACTACGATGGGGTCGGCTTCCAGTCTAACCAGATGCAGCTGAATACCAGTATTTTACATGGAGCGACTGCCTATCTGTCCACAACCCAGTAACTGGGCAATACGATACCCCTTGGTAAGACTGGCTGTCAGTTTTTCGGGCTTCTGACGACCCGTAACGACTGTCAAAGATGCACAAATGACAGCCGGGGCCAACGGCTTAACCTGCTTAGATCATATTCTTTTGTAAAGAAATGCAATCTTTAGGAGGAAAGGTTTTTTTGCTTTTCCGCCACATATTTTTACGTTTTCAGAGGTAAATATCAACTGCGTTAGTACCTCGGCCATACAAGCGCCGGCGGCATGTTAACATCATTAGCACAAAATTCAGATCGTTTGCACTGTGGGTACTCAATTTCCGAAATTGATAAATGATGGGCTTATTCAAAATGGCAGTGTTAGTTTATGCATTGAGTTATTGCGAGTGTGAAGTTAAACAAGGCGATAGCGATCAAATATTAAATGTTTGTAAATAATGTGAGCACCATGTACTTATGACATAATTAAGTTTACCTGCCACTGCCATGCTACCTATATATGTGTTTTTCTTTTCACCTTTTGTGGTGAATTGTTTTTATTCTGGGTGCATCGTCTTCACACAATATAATGTTAAAATTCATATATACCAAACATTTTAAAAGAGTAACGGTGAGGTTTCTTGCCCATTCTTCTCCACACGAAACTACCTTTTGGAAGGGGCGACTAGAATCAATTTTATTTCTTGTTTATTTTTGACGTTCAAAAGTGCCTTCCTTGTGCCTATCTATAGGTACATATAATAAAACAGTAAAAAAACTGTGTCTGTACATTGAACATATTTAAAAAATAATAATTGAGGGGGGTTTAGAAACAGTAATATAGCACGAATCCAAAAAAAAAGCTTGAGTTCCAACCGTATGTAGCGCATTGACTTGTAGGTCTCTAGAGACAAGTGGGGAATATAATAATGCGGTTACCAAAATGAAAACGATGACAAATGGACTGTATGTTTTGGTGGTTGTTGGAATGAAAAAAAACTAAAGCTCAGTGTGATAAAAGATTTAAATGGGAAAAATGATAAAAAATAACATAAATGGCGACCCCGTTGTCGCTGGCATAAGCAACAGGGTCCGCGTACGAAGTCGCGGGCAGAAGCTAGTTTGAAATAAATGATTTGACTTGGATTTTGAAAAATTTACATAACATCACGCGTTCTTTCTTCCAAGGGTTAGGCAGAGCTGTAGTGCTATTCCATACAAATCTCAGCGTGAAAACGCAAGTGAAGTGAGTTTATAGTGAGCTGTCGATAGTGTGTGTTCAAAACACTTCTCAAAAATATGAGTAATAATGAAATTTCAGTTTCGAAACACAATAAAGGTACAAAGGCGGATTTAATGCCTTAGGTATTCTCTACCAGTCAACCAAGGGTGGTGAAGAGATTAGATGGCAGGTACTTTAAAGAGTAGGAACATGCAAAACATTGAGACTTAAATAAAATGGGTACATAAATACTAATAAAATACTGTTTATACTATAATAAATAACATACATACCTATGTGACAAACAAATATACTTCATACAAACAGACACCATACATTGTTAATAGTTTTCATTCCTACATACCTACATAGTTAAGTATTATATTATTATTACTAGCTTCTGCCCGCGACTTCGTACGCGTATCCTGTTGCTTATGCTAGCGACAACGGGGTTGTCAAAATCGAAGATCTGAATCACGATCAGCGGTCAGTCGCGCATCACGTTCCCCACTTGTCTCTAGAGACCTAGAAGTCGATGCGTAGATACGCTTGGAACTCAAGCGTAATTCTCTATCCGTGAACGTCTCCGATTCGCGAGACAATGCATGACTTGCACGATCAGCGGTCAGTCGCGTATCACGTTCCCCACTTGTCTCTAGAGACCTAGAACTCGATACGTAGATACGCTTGGAACTCAAGCGTAATTCTCTATCCATGAACGTCTCCGAATCGCGAGACAATGCATGACTTGCACGATCTGCGGTCAGTCGCGCATCATATTCTTCGATGGTCTCTAGAGACCTGGATGTAGATACGTAAATACGCTGAGAACGCGTGAAGGCGTGCTTCGCGATCCGAAGAGGTTTCCACGGAGCGAGTTGCAGCTGGATGTTTTCAAACAGCATCAAGTCTCTCGTGACGCTCTTCGGTAGATCCTTGGGATCTTATGATCTTCAATCAGTAGCCTACCCGATAACGCCTGGGAGCAGTCCCTGACACAGTTGTCACGAAGATAAATAGAAAAGGAAATTAAACACTCAAATAACATAAGTCCAAAGGCAAATTTATTTGGTAAATTAAAAAAATAAATGGGAGTTTTGGCCAGCAGAGTAAAATTTTCAATGATATAAGTACAGAGGCCAGCGCATCAAGTTACCACAATCTGTCAAATTTTTTTGATAGTATTTCAACTTTATTGCAAAGACTTCTGAAGGTTCATTTTTTATTGAGAAAATTTGACAGTTAGGGATAGCTTGATGTGCTGGCGTCTGTACCATCGTCAGCGAAAATCAGTCCTAAACTGTTACCGACTTCACCGCGTGGAAGTACTCCCAGCTTATGTTTTTTTTTTATAATTATACAGTGAAATTAGTGATAGCTTTGATTTCCACATCAGATGTTTCTGATCTTCGATTTTTATAAGTCAATAGGAAATGGCCATCAGACCGAACAGCTTTTGCTAAGACGTCATTCCTATATGTGTTATAGTGTAGCTGGGCTCTTGGAGCTCTACAACAGGTGTTCCAGATCTTCGATTTTTATAAGTCAACAGAAAGTGCTCATCAGATTGGACAACTTTTGCTAAGACGTCATTCCTATACAGAGTTGATATGACAGAGGGGCATTAAATTACACTACGTAATACTATACGTGTTTAGTATTAACTCGGTACGGTATAAAAAATAAACAGCACCAGAAATGAGGTTTTTATTTTTTTCAAACAAACTAAATAGCTTACAAATCAGAGTAAAACGCAACCACCTTTTGTAAATAAAAACTGACCTTGTAACGCAGCGGCATCGACGCGTGCACGCCGGAGCGCTGTTAGGAAAGATACATCGTGTTCAAACGGGGCAAAAACTTAAAAAAACATTTGCGACTAAACTACTGCTCCTATTTAATTGATTTTTGGTACAGAGCTTGAAAATGGTCCCTAGTATAAGCTGTTTAAAGGAAAGACCCTGTGTCGTATCAACTCTGTATATGTTATAGTGTAGCTGGGCTCTTGGAATTCCACAACAGGTTTTCCAGATCTTATTTTTTTATGCGTCATCAGAGAATGCTCATCAGGCTGAACAACTTTTGCTAAGACGTCATTCCAATATCTGTTATAGTGTAGCTGGGCTCTTGGAGTTCCACATCTGGTGTTCCAGATCTTCAAATTTATTCTCTCAGCAGAAAATGCTCATCACGCGGAACACATTTTGCTACGGTAGGTACTATTTTTGTATCACTTATAGTTTAGCTGGTCAGTTGCGGTTCTGCATCAGGTGTTCAAGTTTCCAAGATAAATTATAGTCTATTTGTTGCCCAGACTTAATACCTACACAACAAAAAAAATTATTCAAATCCGTCCAGTAGTTCCGAAGATTAGCGTGTACAAACAAACAGACATACAGACAAACAGACCGAATTTTTTTTTGGATTCACCTCAATCATTATTGTTTTAATATATTCAATGCAAAAACAGTAAAAAAACTATGTCTGTAATACAGTTTGTTTACTGTTTTATTATACTAAAGATAGATTTTAAGGAAAATTTAGAAAAAGAACCTAACCTACAAACCCTGAAATATAAATAAATTAAATATGCAAACAGTCAGTATTCAAGTGAATCGCAATAATCGAATGCAACTATTCGCCTATACTCTCCAGGATACGTGCGTTCGCTACGAATAACTGAATCCTTATGGCAGCGGCGTGTTTTTTTTTTTAATAATGGCATCTGGCAGCTTAACCATAGGGTTGTATACTGCTTAACCGGACTTGCCTGTGGATACCACAAAAGAATTGTAGCCTCCAGCCAGGGCTTATAAAAACTTACAAACTAAGCGACTACACGCTAAGGGCACCCCCTGTGGGGTACGGACCTCGGCTTAGGGCGTCGCTGGGGGAGGACAGCAAGGGACAGCTGGATCGGGGGTAACAGCGGCGCGGCTCTCAGCGCGCTTTATATAGCCACGGACGCGCAGGCGCGATGCGTATACGTACTCTGATAGAAAACCTTAACAAATGTTTGCCGTGATTCTTTAAATTGACATAACTTTTTTATTTATGAACCGATTGACATGAAATAAACACTAAATGTTAAGTGAGGCTTACTACAATATATTAATGAAAACCGTATCTAAATCGAATAAGCCGTTTCTGATATTAGCGTGCTCAAACACACAGACAAACAGACAAAAAAAAAATTAATTACAATTTCGGGTTCGGCATCGATATAATAACAACCCCTGCTACTTTTTTTTTATATATTTCTATTGTACAGACACCACTTTTCTACAAATATATTATATGTATAGATATATAATATGTTACGATTGATGTATGTTACCAAATAATGTTATGTTATAACTGATCTCAAATAATTTGATCTCTAAATAAATATAATAACTATAATTAAGTTAATTAATATTAAGAACATGTTATAAAATTGTTAATTTGTTATGTATTAATTTTATTTAAAACATTTAAATATACTTTTTGCTGTCCGCTACAGGGTCCGTAATTGTATGTACCTTAGCTTTAAGCAATATATGAATATGAATACTATCCGTGACGACTGCTATAGATTTGCGAATGACGCAATTAGTTAAATTAAGAAAGAGAAGACACTCTACTTATGCATATTTTAAGTACGTTCATGCGGTCAGTTACCCACGCACTGTTATTTCTAGCCTTTGATTAGATCTATGTTAAGCAGTGGACATTTCCAATTCGATGTGAGAAGGAGCTCATTGTACCTAGCACATGGAAATTAAAAAGCAACGAAGCTACGTAGCGCTTTGATTAGCTGTCCTTTGAGAGGCTCGGTATGTGAGAATGGAAGGTATATATTTTATTGTACTTATTAACTACAAAGCAAGCGACCTCCCCTTTTTCACATCAACTTCACAAAACATCGAAATTTTTATATTATTTGTGTGTATTATTATTTTTTTTTTTTCGGAGGATCTCGTGGCTAAGTACTGACAGCCGCACAGGTTGATTTATCAGGTTAAGCTACGCTTGCCGGGGTTGGCCGTGGATAGGTGGCTGTATTTACATACCGAAACTCCTCCGTGCCTCGGAAAGAACGTATGTACTCAGAAGCCCGAAAATCTGACAGCCAGTCTTACCAAGGTGTGACCCAGTAACTGGGCAATACGATATTGCCCAGTTACTGGGTTGTGGAGGTCAGATAGGCGACTGAATACCAGTATTTTACATGGAGTGACTAATATAGTTGGGAAAAGGCATAATAAATCATCATCTGATGATGATGATTTATTATTTTTTTCTATGTTACGTAATAATCACATAATGCTTGTGGAATAAAGTCTCTGAATAATGGAGGAAATAGTGATCGATGAGGAAATCGCATAAAAATCCTTCTCGTAATTTAGGAAAACAACGCAAAATTATATTAGTACGAGTATAATTTTTAGTAAAATTTTTATATTATTACGAGTATAATTTTTAGTTCTTTTTTTCAAGTCCCAATATCTTTTATTGATTTATACAACTGTTTACACAAATGTAAATACAATATATACAACCTAAAACTAAAAAATATATCTAATATGTACAAGAAGTAAAGAAGGCTCATAAAGGCACATAGAGCGTCAAAAAATTCATCCCCATTGCTGTCTGGAGTGGGAAATGTGCCCAAAATGCGTTGCCACGTTGGATGGCAATGCTGATTCTTTGGCCTAAAAATTGAACAGCCCTCTGGTCACGTGTAGACTCAACCAGCCATTTATATTTTGTTTAGATATTGACAGATACTTAATACGTTGTTACGTATACGAAGACGGAATTTAATGTTGATTTTTATTTTTGTATCCAGAAATAACAACAACAACTTCACTATTAAAAATCATAATCGAGATCAGCATTCGTAAATTATCTGTCTCTCATTTATAGTGTACAGACGCCAGCACATCAAGCTATACCTAACTGTCAAATTTTCTCAATTAAAAATGAACCTTATGTCTTTGCAATAAAGTTGAAATACTATCAAAGAAATTTGACAGATTGTGGTAACTTGATGTGCTGGCCTCTGTACATAAATAGTGATGAGTTACTAAGAAACGAAATATATACTATACAACTATAACGTTTGTTTTATAAAAGGAATTAATGAGTGATTTCTCATAACATGCTGTCGGTCGATTCTGTAAAAATCTCAACGTGAGAACACAGTGACGTGATGGCTGGATGGAAGCCGTCGTTCTACCGAATACTAGGGATTGACAGCTCACTTTAAACTCACTTCACCTACTTTTCACCGTGAGATTTTTACAGAATACCACTGCTGACATTATAATAATAATAATAATATCCTTGGACATTTCACACAACGCCATATCGTCCGAGGCTATGCAACCTAATGCTTGTGTTATGGTAACGAGATGGCTGATAAACTACTTATATACATTTTTTTTTGTAAATACATACATATAGATAGAAAAACACCCAGACTCGTAACAAATACTTGCAGGTCGTACAAATATTTGTTCCGTTCGGGAATCGAACCCGCGACATAGTGCGCAGCAGTCTGCAATCGCTCAACCACTGCGCCAACCGTTACATTACAACCGCTACATTGACAGAATAATTGCCTTAAAAAAAACTCCATTACAATATTAACAGAGAAAATGTTTTCATTTCTTTAAACTATAACCAAAAACAACTAAATATCTGCGACAAAAACGCAAAGTCAGCCTCATCCTATACAAAAACTAAGCCAGGGAAAATAAAAACGGTGCCTATCACCGTAGAATCTAGGTTCCGTACCTACCATACCGGGAACAAACCTGACGACTCCAATGGAAGGCTTTGAAAGCCTTCACAATGCCAGTAACGTTCCAACCAGCCTTTGACTGATGCATCCTAGGACATTGCAAAAATACATCCAAATCTGCCAACAGAATTTCAACCTTGCGACTAGGCAACAAGGTTCTGTGTCCTTTTCAGTGTTCATCCAACGCTGAACAATTAAACGGGCGATAGTAGAAGATATGAGAATAGGCGGTATTGTACTAATATTAGGTATTGATGTAGGATCGCTTTGTCTACGTGTATTTATTTTGGAACGTGAGTGAAATTTGAGACGTTGTCAATAGATTTAGGGTAAAATGGATGATTACAATCAATACTTAGTATGATTAGAAGAGATTTCGGGTAGAAAAGTGATTCTGTTTTAATCTATACTAATATTATAAAGCTGAAGAGTTTGTTTGTTTGAACGCGCTAATCTCTGGAACTACTGGTCCGAATTGAAAATTTATTTTTGTGTTGGATAGTATATTTATTAAGGAAGGCTATAGGCTATGTGACATCACGCTACGACCAATAGGAGCCGAGCAGCGGGTGAAACCACGCTGGAGTAGCTATCAGATAACTTTGTACGTAGATATTATTAGTAAAGTAGAAATTGAACTTGTTTAACTACTGTTTAGCTACTGAGAGTAGGACGCTATCATGTAGGTACTTTGCTATTATTGAAAGAAGATTTTCTTTCTCATCTATAGTATAGTTAGGTTAGGCGGTCTTATTTCTTATCTTTATCAATTTTAATTGGTACAATGTTAGTACAATAAAAATACTAACAGAATTCCAAAAAAGCTTGTGTTTATTTACTAACCGTTTGACATTGAGGATTCGGTTAACCTAAACACGTGTAATATTTAATTGGTGAAATATGCATTAGCAACTATAATAACATGTTGATATCAAAGCCGGTATTTTAAATTAACTTACATATAGTCTGTTTTAACTTTACAAGAAAAAGATTATTTAATATTAGGTCTTTACCTATGAAATTACCGTTCTGCAGTAGGTACTGGCCATTTCAAATCAAAATAATTTTTGTTCGGCTAAGAATTCTAATTTCAAATTAATTTTATTTTATAAACATGGTTTTTTTTTCCAAAAGTCGTCATTTGTTTATTGATTAGTGTTACATTTTCATCGCATTTTGAATCTTTTTCGTCATCATGGATACGTTAAAAATTCGAGTAATTATGGAATATGAGTACCGTCGTGGCAGCAACGCGGCACAAGCGGCACGCAACATCAACGACGTTTACGGAGCTAACACTACAAACCAACGCACCACCGGAAATTTCGACCTGAAAAATGAACCTCGCGGTCGTCCGAAGACTTTGTCGACAATGACGAATTAAAGGCGATTGTGGAAGCTGATGATACACAATCTACGGCTGAATTAGCAGCAGCTTTCGACGTTAGCGTCAAAACAATATTGGTCCATTTGCGTCAAATTGGCAAGGTAAAAAAGCTTGACAAATGGGTGCCCCACGAGCTCAATGATCGCCAGCGCGAAGTACGCGTCGAGACGTGCCTTGCACTGCTCAACAGACACACAAATGAAGGAATTTTGAACCGCATTGTTACCTGCGATGAAAAATGAATTCTGTTTGATAACCGCAAGCGCTCAGCAAGTTGATTGGATCCTGGTTCATGCCCTAAACGAAAACTTACCCCTAGAAAAGTGATGGTCACTGTTTGGTGGTCTAGCGCCGGTGTGATTCATCACAGCTTCTTACCAAACGGGGTGAGCATTACTGCAGATGTGTACTGTGAAGAACTGAACACAATGATGGAGAAGCTGGCACATCTCCAACCAGCATTGGTCAATCGCTCGTTTCCGCTGCTCCTGCACGACAACGCGCGACCTCATACTGCACAGCAGACGGTCTCCAAGTTGCAAGAACTGGGGTTGGAAGCTCTCCGTCAACCGCCCTACTCACCAGACCTTGCGCCTACAGACTACTACTTTTTCCAGAATTTGGATAACTTCTTGGCGGGAAAAAAATTCAATACCCGAGAGGCAGTACAAAATGCCTTTGAAGAATTTGTTGCCTCCCGTCCAGCTAATTTCTTTAAGAAGGGCATCAATAAACTGCCGCTGCGTTGGCAAAGATGCATTGATTGCATGGGTGATTACTTCGATTAATACAAATAAAAAATACATGAAAAAAAATCGTTTAAATTTGTTCATACAAAACGGCAATTTCATAGGTAAAGACCTATTATTATGTGTTTTTTAAAAGTACCGGTTTTTTAATGTAGGTACATTAGAACGTGTTAGCTTTGATAAGGAACACATAAGTAAATGATTCAAATTGAATGATTGATTGGTTTAGATTTGATTTGATGTGATGATTTAGTGTGTTCGAATAGTTGGACAAAATTCGATTTTAACTTGTGAAACGCGAAAACTAAAGCGAATACTTAAGTATTAATTTGAGGATACACAGTTGACATTTGCTGCTTTTCTCAAATTAGAAACCGGGTGGATGAATTATATTCTTGCCTTTGCATTAAATACGCCTATCTGTGTGAGAAGTTTAAAAAATTAAATAATTTCGAAATTAATAAACAACACAATTTCATCTTAGAGCTTGGGCCCATCCAACGACCAAAAATAATAATATCTGCAACAATCAAATCGCCAGTTAGGCAATATCCTAACAAAGCCTATCTCGGCTCTCTGTCCTCCGTCCCTTATTACACCATATTTAATTGACAAAATAAAAACCCGGAAACACAAAGGAAGCCGTGATAATAAAGGAAACGGGACTAAAACGCGTTTCGCGACAGGATTTCAATACGACCGACCCTTGTCTCATTCGTTAGAGTGTCCTAAAGAATTATGTTTTTTTTTTGCAGTTCCGCCTAAGGACAATCGGAGCTTCGAGCCTTCGAGGCCAAGATGAGTGGCAGCGGAATGAGGGGCGGCCGCAGGATCCCCACTCCCATGCCGCCGCCCAAGGAAACTATACATCAGCCCAGGTAAAATGAATACGAAAATCTGGGGGGGGTAAATGAAAATTACAATAGTGTTATGTGTTTTGCGAAGTAATTATGTGGAACATGGGGGTTTATGTCAGCGATGGTTGTAAATTCTTTGGCATCATATAACACAGGAATACCGCATGATTTGCGAAAATACATACATACCTATGTTACATACAGGCTTTTGAGAGCTATTGGGGATTCCAGAATCTAAAAGGTATAGGTACAGGTACAAGATCCTGTTCTAGTATAGTTGGCGACCCATTTTTGGCATCATTTTAGTAAATTAGGTACCTTATTTAGTTTGCAACAACTGAAGTTGCACTCTTCTTTCATTTAATTAATTAATAAACTAATATTACTGTGAAAATAAAGATATTTTTGTGGAAGTACTGACTTATACATACAATATTTTTAGAATAATAGCCCTTTATTTACCTTATTAATTATTTTATTAAGTTAAGTAGTTGTAATAGTATTTTTTGTATTTATGCTTATAGTTTTTCAAGTTTACTTAATTTTTTATACATTTTGGTATTTCATTATGTATAGTAGGGAAAAAAAATTACTGTTCATCTGCCGTAATAATTTCTAACCTGAGGTACTGTAAATTTTTGGCGATAGTTCATGTGATTATTTAATGTGATATGGGTATTTGAATACCTTTTTTATTAAATTGTTCAGTCAAGAGGGCCATGTTGATTCTGCTCAGAACTACCAGTAACTGAATTCGTTTGCTGTGTAATCTCAGTGGCAGACCAGTGTCTACATTTGGGTCCAATTTATGACAATAGGCTCATCCCCTCATCATCATATGGGACATAAACATAACTGGCGGAACGTGGGTGAACTATTGATACACCTCTGCCCAGCCCTTCGGGGAAACGAGGCGTGACGTTATCTTAAGTTTAGCCGCTGGTTCCCAGGGTAGTCGGAAGCCCGAAAATCTGACAGCCAGTCTTACCAAGGATTATCGTGCAGCTAGATTGTGGCTGACCTCCACTGGGCACTGGCTCCATATAAAATGATTTAGCTGCATCCGGTTAGACTGGAAGCCGACCCCAACTAGTTGAGAAAAGGCAGCGCAGATTGATTGATATCACAGATACTAGTTTTTACCAGCGGCTTCGCCCACCTGGATGTCTGATTTTTCATACATTCAAAATTGCCCGTTTTTACCCCCTCAAAGGTCGAATGTCAACAAACCCCTTCTTATTGTTCCCCTGCATTATAAAATGAAGCCGTGTACAAAATTTGTCGTTCCTAGTCCTAGTAGTTTCGGCTGATAATAATATGTCTGTCAGTCAGTCAATCAGTCAGTTTCTCCTTTTATATGACAGAAGGAGAACATAATTATATAAAAAAATTATTACTCATGCTCAATACCCAGCCATACGTTTCCATAAGTATAACTTTAACATTCATTTTCTATAACCGAATTCTATTCCTCCAAAAATGCCCACACCATTTTATAATCCAAATTGAAAACAACAGTTTATAACAAAGGCGCCTTTTGAAAGGACTCCTTCAACCATCTTTCCTCGTTCAAATACAGTAATGACACTTAGCAAGGACCGGCCGGAGATTGGGAGGGACCTTATAAACTGAACTTTGGCCCTTGTTCCATGTAAATTGAGACCTTATTACAATTCTCGCATTTTGAGAATCTAATCTACATTAATATAATGAAAAGGAAGTTCGTTGTCTGATTTTGTATGCTGATAATTGCGTTTGTTATTGAATTAGTTTTGTTGTTTATGTTCGGGATGCCTTTTGTTTGGGTTTAATCTTTATAAATTCTATGGACATATGACATACTACACTATTCCATTGTGGCAGCATCGACATCGTTACATGAAAACTACGCGTCACAATGACGTCACGCAAAATCCTACATCGCGCAAGCGGACTTTACCGCGCGTCTTGCATATACAACATGGCGCTACAATGGTGACATCAATTTTACACACATATTATTATACGTTTTCACATTTTTGTTTCATGAATACATTATATTTCCATTAAATGTTATTATTTACGGGTTTATTTAAAATGTTAGAAAATATCATCTTAGAGCTACCAGTACTTAAAGAACTGTCCCGCAGCAGTCATTTGCCGGGGTCACGGATCATAACACTCGCATCAATGAAATTAAAACGAATAAGCAATACTATAAGGATGAAACAACTGCAAAAAGTACGCGAAGTGATGGGGACTAGCCCTACCCGTGTGTTAAATTAATGTCACTTTTTAACTCAGCAGACACAACACTAGCGTGGTCGGCAGTTCCTCCCTTTTCTATAGAATATTTGGGAACTTTAAACCCTGTTCCTCACATCTCTATAATGGTGACCCCATCGTGATCAGTTTGGATTTTGAGTTTTATATGTTTAATGAAATTAACATTAGCCAGCAACCGTAAGCGGGATTGTCCGAAAGGGTTACCGCTATCCCGGAACATAAGGGCTAAGGAAGATCCTAGGAAATCCACTATTCGACGAAAAAGGTACCCACGATCTCACATATCCAACGCAAGGGTGGAAATCATCATAATTTTAATACAATATTAATACTGAAGAGTTTTTTAAACCGCCGAGCAATAAAAAAGAATCAGATAGAAAATAAACGAAAAGCGCGGACGCCGGGAAATGTGGTTATTATTTTAGAATATTGTAGTGTTTTACAAGTTCCACACGAACGATAGTGGGCAGAAGCTGGACAGTCATATGAGGATGAAATACAGATGTTTAATACTTATAACGTAACTTTTTATGTTAACTGTCAAAACGCGCAATTTGTACGTGATTTGTCAATGTGACGTCATAGATTTTTTGGAATCAAATGGAATACTTCATTAAAATGAAATCCAATTTTACAATTATATCCTCTTAATAATATTTAATTTCTGAACGGTGATGGAAGTTTTTAAGACAAACGGTCTTTTTATATGTATGTGATTTCATATTTTATTTTTGACCGTGCAAGTTAGCAATTCAGAGGCATCTTAACAAAAATACTAACACAAGCGACTTTTTGAGAGCATGAACTTGAAATACACAATAATCCGAAAACCCCAGCAGTTATTCAAATGAGGAGTTGACACGAACATGCAGCTGCTAACAATACTGACCCTTAATCACCGGAATCTGCATAACCGCATGGATAGAGTTCCTGCCACAAAATCATAGCAAGTGGTAGTTAACCGCAGAGGGGAGGTGTTGAGAACCATTTATAATGGCTACGTTGACAACATGATGACGTAGTGTGACTGTAACCGATACGCTTGTGTCGCTTCAAGACAACAGTATCACGTGACGGTGAACCCACATCTTTGAGTAGCGCGTAGGCTGAATAGACATACAGTGACAGACACATCTGTGTGACCTTTTTTATTTGATCTATGAACTGTGTAGTATCTTCTTCACTTGACATTTAGGTACGTCAACGAAAATGCTGTGTGATGGATAGTATCTTATTTTATTTTTTTGAGGTTGAGATATCTCAAATGTCTCCTCCCGCTCTGGGTGGGGCGGAAGGGAGTGTCAGACTCATACTGACTAAATCCCATCCATGTTCCTTCCTTAGCCCTTTATGTTCCGGGGTAGCGGTAACCCTTTCGGACAATCCCGCTTAATGCACCCTGACTTGGATCCATTATTAAGTTATTTATTCGGCCGTATCCGCCTTGTTTAATGACCTACTAACTACATAAAGTATGCATTGTGATAGTCTGAGCAGATTTGAAGCCACTTATGTCATAAATATCAATATTTCTATCTTCGTGGCTAAGTAATAACGGCTGCACGGATCGTACCTAATGGTACGGTTAAGCTACGCACGGGTTGGTCCGTGGATGGGTGACCATCTTTACATATCGAGAGTCCTCCATGCCTCGGAAAGCACAGACAGTCGTTACGGGTAGTCAGAATCCCGAATGTCTGACAGCCAGTCTTACCAAGGGGTATCGTATTACCCAGTTATTGACTGGGTTGTGGCGGTCAGATAAGCAGTCGCTCCATGTAAAATACTGGTATTCAGCTGCATCCGGTTAGACTGGAAGCCGACCCCAACATAGTTGGGAAAAGGCTAGGCAGATTGACTTACTAATATTTCGATAAATTGTCAGAAAGCTTTATAACTGACCTTTACTCAACATTTGTTAGTGGCACGCAATGATTTTCGATTGAATAGCGTGGAAAACATTAGAACCAATAATATTTAATTATTTCCCGTGAAATTCGACACACGTAAAATTAAAGGGGCTGTTTTTGGACGGAAATACCAAATAAAGTTTTGTTGGAAAGAGTATGTTAATGCATGTAGATCGGACCTTGGTTGTGAGTTGACAGGGAAAAGGGGAAAGTACAACCTTTTTAGATCCCGAAAACCAACAAAATGTTAACACGGGTTACCTGAATATGAATAGATCGTCCCTTGTAACATTTGTGGGCACTGATTACCATAGTCTCTTGTTCATGTTTTATAGTACTGTGAAGGTCACAGGGCCCTTCACTTAGGGAGCCCAGTGGTAGGGTTTTGTGTAAGGTGTTGTAGGGATTTCTATCCTACAAAAAACAAATACACGGGGCAGCAGTTAATGAACTATTTTGCTGTTTAATTAATATATCCGTCAAGCAGCACGCTTTCTGACGGAGTCACTAAACAGCTGAATTTCGTGAAATTATGCGATCGGAAAATATGGTTTGCAATAAATTGATCGTTTCATTGGCTGTGTGATATGTGGCACCGTCTACGTCATCAATAATAGGCCAAAATTGAGTGGTTAACATCTCGCTTAGATCCATTGACCGTTACCGCATTTCTAACCTCATCTTCGAAAAATGAGTTTTCGCCTGCTGACCCTAGATTAATTAACCTCTATTCTGCCTGCCTAGCCTTTTCCCAACTATCTTGGGGTCGGCTTCCAGTCTAATCGGATGCAGCTGAATACTAGTATTTTACATGGAGCGACTGCCTATCTGACCTCCACAACTTAGTAACCAAGTAATACAATACCCCTTAGTAAGACTGGCTGTTAGACTTGCGGGCTTCTGACGACCTGTAACGACTGTCAAAGATGCATAAATGACAGTCGAGACCAACTGACAACCAAGGTCCGATCTACATGCAGATATATTAACATACTTTTCCCTATAAAACTTTATTGTAGTGTTTTTGACCAAAACAGCCACTTTAATTTGCACGTGTGTCGAATTTAACGGGAACTATAAAATATTAATTAACCATTAAATAGAACTAAAGGCTATTTAACCCTTCGGGGATTAAGTACCTACGTGATGTATTGTTATGTTATGTCATACGGTATATCGTCGTGAGTGGTATACAGGGTGGAATTTTGTAATGCCCCCTGAAGGGAAAGTACTCTTAATACTGTAGATAGCAAATATTACTCAAAGGAAACATTCCTTTCTAATTAAATAATTTAAGATTTCATGGTTTTCCCATCATTTAATTTATCAAGTTTGTTAGAGAGATTTCATTCTTATAATTGATCCTAACGATCGATGCAAAGTCAAAGTCAAAGTCAAAGTCAAAATGTTTATTGCGAACCAAGTGTACAATTTTGGTGTTATGAATCGTAGTAGGTACTTATGACTTAGCGGCCTTTTCCAAGCATTGCAATTTTCATTCGCCTGCCCTTATCTTCTTAAATTAGCATGCATTAAACATTATTATTAATTAATTATTTTCTTTTATATTTGTGCAATTAAATTGAGAAATTATAGTTGCAATAAAAATACAGGGTGTAATTTTTAAAGATTTTAGTGGATTCGATTCCCTGGTGTGGCAAGCGAATTTTTGAAAATCTTTGAATGTCTTTCTATTCAAAAATAAAGGAATGTTTTCTTTGAGTAAAATTTTCTATCTACAGTATTAAGAGTACTTTCCCTCCAGGTGGCATTACAAAATTCCACCCTGTATATACCACTCAGACACAACGGAACACGCAAGTATCGTGTAACAATATCCTGCAAAGTTATTAACTGCAATCTTATAAGTGCTTACTTAGTTTGTATTTCAAAGAATTCGATGAAGCGCACGATGCGTTTCTTGTAAACTAAGTGGAATAAAAGATACTTCGATTAGGGTGGACGGAATACGAAAACGTAGGTTTCGTATAATTATGTAGTACTACGACTAAATCTATACTAATATTATAAAACTGAAGAGTTTGTTTGTTTGAACGCGCTAATCTCTGGAACTAGGCCTACTGGGCCGAATAAAAAAAAAAATAGTGTTAGATAGTCCATTTTTGACGACATGGTTGGCGCAGTGGTTGAGCGATTGACTGCTGCGCAGCATGTCGCGGGTTCGATTCCCGCACGGAACAAATATTTGTACGACCTACAAGTATTTGTTGCAGGTCTGAGTGTTTGTCTATCTATAGTATGTATGTATTTACAAATTAAAATGTATATAGGTTTCTCCTATTGTATATACGTACTCAAAACAATAAATTGATTATAACTAGTGCTTTTGACTACAATTTTTTGTAGAAGACTGTTTGTATATGTTTTATAGAGTCCTTAACCGGTCAGGGTTTTGTGTCATTTTGCGTACCAAAAATAATATATTTCAGATAAGAGGTACAAGTCTCAATAATGTTTTGTTATTAATCAAGATGTTTTGATTTTAACACACATTTGCACTCTTTAGCAATACAGATAAACTTCTCCAATAACACAATGTAAGATACCAATCTATTTAGCTATTTATTCGTCACCCGACCTTAATTAAAGGAAAACAATCCAAAAAAAGCTTCACAGATGCCATTTACTTAAATCTATTAAAAAAACTATGTTTATTAAAATTGTTAAAAACTGTCGATTCACGCTCTCATCATTAGGGAAAGAGTATCCAATTTATCTTGAAATTTGGGGAAATAGAGAACTTAGCATAGTGAAGATAATGTTGCCATTTTTACAACAAACAGCGCCCTCTATAAAGGCCATGATATAGTGGACACCCTGCATACCAGATGTGCATAGCACAACCCTTTTACGTGGCTCTTTAAAAATAAATATTATAACTCTGACCGTGGTAATGTATGGTAAAAAATTAATGGCCACGTGAGCCGTGAAGTCGGTATAGTCTGTGCATTTTCGATGACAGATACACACAAACATATGCACGTGTGTTGGATGTGTTAAGGGATGAGAGAATTTATTGTTTAAGCAAGTATTTTCTGAAAGAGTTGGGTGCGATTAATTACCAATTTAAACAGTCCCAACAAATGCCTTCTTTGTGCCGAAGTAGGTATTTATATACACAAAACTCATAAATGCAATAAACAACCTCAAACTACAATACAATTATATGCATATATGTACGAGTATATAAAGGCAAAAACGGATGGCATGATTATTGGGTATAAAAAAATTCGTTTTCATCGCTGTCAGTGGGAAATGCGCCGAAAAGGTTGGCAGTGTTGCTATTGCCAATATTGGCAATGCTGATTCTTTGACCTAAAAATTGACCAGCGGTCACGTGTAAAGTCCACCAACCTCTGTGCGATATCCTGGAATATTCAATGTGCACTCGGAACACATTACGCCTCGTTTTCCTGAAGGGTTATGCCGAGGATACTCAATTTCAGTTCATAAAAACCACATGTTAATTGCGCTTGCTCATTTAAAAATTACGCTAATTAGAAACACCCTGAATACTGAATAATTATACGTGTGATCCATCATTTACTGACATAAATACACCCCTAAATCCCGCTCAAACATGTTCACTATTCAGAATTTTCTCATTTCACGCTTGCTCTTGTAACTTGCGCCAGCGCAAATTGCTACCAGTCAGTCTATTAACGTAAGCTGTCCCACGAAAAGCGTAAATATACCCCATAAACAAGGTATTCATATTTCGACGAGTTTCATCGTGACACGCTATGAGTTAGTCGCACTTTTTCAACTCCAGCGCAGTTTTTGCCTTCTGAGCTTTATGAAATATGCGTTTGAAAAGAAAAAGTTGAAATGCTGGTAGATAGCAACGATAAGTGCTCCGGTTAGTTTAATGCTAATGTAGCGTGGTTTTAATTGAAAAGATAGAACATATAAAGTAAAAGATATGTGCAAAACTATGGAAAGTAAAAACATACTGTTGCAACGAGATAAATTGCTCGCATAACAACTATTATGGTAAAGATAATAAGACATATAGATAAAAAAAATATACTAACTTTACCTATAACTGAAGAAAAAATAAATCTAATTGAGTCTCAAATAATTTCCATTTTGCTTTAATAAAAATATTATTTAACACTCTGATATAATAAATGCGTTTCTTTTTGTGTACTCGACATATTCCTTTCTTAGAACCTAAAAATATCAACTAAATAGCCAAGTAACTGTAACTTTGAGAAAGGGCCAGAAAGTAAAAAAAAGTTTAAAAACTTCATCATTAAAATGCCAAATAATTTAAGGACAACTTTGACATTATCCTCCTACACAGAAATAATAATAATTTGGAAAAAAAATCCACAGCAAAACACAGATATATTAATTACATTAATACCAAAATAGAGTTAAAAACACAAACTAACTAGAGTAAAAAACCATTTATTTTAAATAAACTAATTACTTCAGGCACTATTGTCAAGGGGTCGGTCAGTCAGAATGATGAAGCTAGTGGCCCATTAATATAAATAATAATAATAATATCCTTGGACATTTCACACAACGCCATATCGTCCCAAGCTAAGCAACCTAAGCTTGTGTTATGGTAACGAGATGGCTGATAAACTACTTATATACTTTTTTTTTTGTAAATACATACATATTATAGATAGAAAAACACCCAGACTCGTAACAAATACTTGCAGGTCGTACAAATATTTGTTCCGTGCGGGAATCGAACCCGCGACATAGTGCGCAGCAGTCAATCGCTCAACCACTGCGCCAACCGTGTCGTCAAAATTCCAAAACTTTGTAGACACCTATGAAGAAGAACTCCACGGTCACCCTTTTAAAAACCAAATATGGTTACAAAAAAGCTGAATCAAAACCATTCATCCAGTCACCGATACCCTCATTAACTTCCTCCTTAAAGTCCCAATGCCTGCGCAAAGATCCAAACTCTTCTGGCATAGTATAAGAGGGTAAGGATCCTCAAGTAGCCATACCGTGGCATTGTTAGTTGGTTTCTCGTAAAAAATGCACGCCCGCTCCAGGCCAGCATTCAAGTGCCATCATCAGACTGACGCGGTCTTGTGCTGGGGACTGAGATGTATTGTTGGTTGGATGCGACTGTTTTCTAGGTAAATCTTGAGTAAAATCTAAAATGGCGGCGGCTGTGAAATGTACGACATTGAGAATTTAAAAAATGCTCTATAATTGTTTTGTGTTACTCTATGAAAACAAGCTATTGATCGTTATTGGGTGACAAGGGATTTAGCTTCGTTAGCTTTCTTTTAAAACACACTGTACTATCGTTTTCTCTGATTTGGTTACTTTTACTTTGTCCAGTCCTGCAATATAGAACCTTAAATAATCTTGGGGCAAGATCACCTCACAGAGCAGCATTATTTTAACATACATAGCTTCGCATTGGATATAAGATGGAGCTACATACCTTCACACATACATACACTACATATTCTTATATACAAATCGATCGCTGTTCGTTTGACTCGCTAAAACACGAGCACGACTGGGCCGATTTACCTGATTTTTGTTTTGAAATGTTTGTCGTAGTCCAGGGAAGGTTTAAAAGGGTGATAAAAGTTAGGTAGGTGGGTAGGTAGAGTAATTAGGGTTGGTGGAGAAGGTAGGTAGGGTAGGCAAGTAGGGTTGGTGTCATAGTTAAGACAGACAATGTCTGTCGGGTCATGATAAGAATTACATTGTTGCTTCAGATCAATCATTCACTGCACATACTACGTTATTTTTGAACAGTAGGCCGCAAGACAGTGCGATTACTTTGACCTCGAGCTTGCGTTCCGTTTTATCCTTGTTTTATTTTTTGATAGAGTGAAATAAGTGAATAATAAACGATAAGTGAAATTCATCATTATTATTATAGATGCAGCCACATCCAGTTATATCTATGCTCCCCACTTTACCTTGCATTAACCATTGAAGCGGTCATTACACGACATTCTTTGGACAATGCGGCCTATTTACGTCGCGGCCAGTCTGATTCTGTTCAATATTGAATATCTTAGAGCCTATTGTTTAGACCACTTGGAATTGAATGGAGCTTTTTACATTTATTAGGTATTTTAAATGTATTTTTACGTATAGTGGAAGAACGCATGGCAGACCATTTTTTTTCGTTAGTTTTTTTTAGCACGTAAAAATCACAATAAATAAATAAATAGAAGACTACTCCTATTCTTACAAATACATGTATGTAGACATAATATTCAAAATAATATATTTATAAACTTGTCGCAATTAAGTAACTAAGAAAATACGTAATAAGTACACATAATATAAATTTTCATTTTTGTGTGAGAATTTCCTAACAATTACCTACCTCGCCAATTACCTAATGTCAGTTATTTAAATGTTAACAAAATATGGAAAACGGATGAAAACGTTTAACATAAAATTAGTATGCAAACCGTTTATTAAAATTACATTATTCAAATAGCTACTGCTACATACATTAAAACAATTATAATAAAAATTAGTCGTAAATTAACTGCTCCATAATCGTAATATTGTGAGATAAACTTTATTTCAGTATTGATACTGCATAAATGCACCATTGAAACACGAATAAAAAGAAACCTGTTCGCTAGTTGAGACAGATAAGGAAATACAAAGAACAAACTGCTCTTTATCGATAAGCTATGCCAGAATATTGCACTATTTTGTTTGAAAGCACTTAAATAATTTACAAAATGATAATGATAACAACGTATCGAAAAATAAAATCACAAAAAGATACTTGTCAGAAGTGGGATTCGAACCCACGCCCACAGAAGTGGACTGCGACCTGAACGCAGCGCCTTAGACCGCTCGGCCATCCTGACGTTGTAAATTCTGTCGAAATAGCAGTACTAGTTCCAAGTGTACATTAAAATATTTTAGGTTACGTTGAATAAATTATCATTCAGTAATGTAATTTTTGACCTATAATAAATTCCCTTACCAATAACAAAATATAATTACAAATTTCATAGTAGTTATTAACATTAGTCTTTTTTGTTATGTAAGTTCTATTGTGTGTATTAATAGAACATTAGTAAGTATCTCAAGTTTCTACCTTAATCAATATAATTGGTATTCGCTTCAAAAACGGGCTTATTTATTTAAGTATTTGTAACAATCTTACCTATTATAGAAATATAATTCCATCGTAGTCCGTTTTAGTAGGTATAAATATTACGCTAATGATTATGATATTTTTGTAACCCTTTAATAAAACTATTATTATCAATAATCTCTTATTATTGATAATAATAGTTTTATTAAAGGGGATAATGTTACATTTCAGTATAATATAATAATTTAATTTACAGTATCCTAATTCAAAGTAAAAGTACAGATGCCAGCACATCAAGTTACCCCAATCTGTTAATTTCTTTGATAGTTTTTTAACTTTATTACAAAAGCGTAAAGTTCATTTTCAATTGGCTAAATTTGACAGTTTGGGATAGCTTCATGTGCTGGCGTTTGTACCTTCCTACATACTTTCAGTCACGTTGCCTGAAGAAGCCTCGAGACTTGCAGAAACCCTAAACATACAAACAAACAAGAAAATGTTGTTTAATATTTGTGGAAAGATGCGGGAAAACTTAGAGTAAACACTTACACAATAATTGATTACATAGATAAGAGCGTTAGATAAATAACAATCGTTATTGTGTAGGTTATAGAGTTTAAATTACAGCACTTTCGTTTTTTTTTAATGTAAGTGGTAAATCGATTAAATTACGTTTTATTTATCGTGATTTCATCAGGTTAAGCTACGCTAACCGAGGTTGTTCCGTGGATGGGTGACCGTCTTTACATGTCGAGACTACTCCGTGCTTCGGAAGGCATGTTAAGTCGTAAGATCACGGCTGTCATTCGTGGATCTTTGGCATACGGGTCGTCAGAAGCCCGAAAGTCAGCCAGTAGGTATTACCAAGGTGTATCGTATTACCGGCCAGTTACTGGTAACAGTTACTTTATTATGCAGAATTTTATATGTGTCATTTTTATGGTGTACTTATTAAAGAGTATTATATTCTAGAGGTATGCTAATGACCATGAATTTATGATTTTGAATAAGTATCTACCTACCTAGAAATAGCATTTTGTGGTTTTTTATTTTAATATTGAATTCACAAGTTATGGAAACGTATAAAGCCCCCCTGATACTAGGTAAAATTCCTTATTTCTTGTATTGTGTTATGTCTCTACGAAAATGCTAAAATGCTAATGCTAAATGTTAATTACTAACTCTGTGAAACAGCTCGATATTGTTAACCAACTTTAAACACAGTGATTAATTACCTACGCGATGTTTCAACGTTTTTTTTTTGTTATGATGTAGTAGGAGGTATTATACTAATTTCTTTGTCTGATTATGTATTATTTTATAATAGTAAATAACTAAGTGGTCAGATGTACCTATAGTCGCCAGCACATCAAGCTATGCTGAGCTATGCCAAACTGTCAAATATTCCCAATTGAACATGAACCTTATTCCTTTGTGATATAGTGCAAAATCTACATTATTTTATTTTTAAATTCTTGTCGCCACAGCAAAAAGTATAAAATGTTCATTTTATTTTTAAATTGTTGTTAAGGTGCGTTCAATCAAGCGATTAATGTCTTATGAAGTTACCCTAAACTTCCAACTTGCTCGACACAATACCTCTAAATCATCCACGCCATTCTCTGGTTCAAGGTAGACAAAAACCTCATAGTTAAAAGTCGAATGCAGAAACAAAAGAAGATTTGCTTCATATCCCCACATGTTACTGCAAAATAACGATACTTGTGAACTACCGATGCACATTACGAGGACAATATGGCGTCGCGTCCGGTGTTCCGTTTGATCTTGCCATGTGGTTCCGGTAACGGGGCAGATCGGCGCGTGCGCAGGACACGTGCGATTGTAGTCTTGTTATAATAAGATTAGTCTGCGTCGGGTTTGTATGTTTTAGCGATTATCGTGACTTGGTTGATACTTTTCTTGTAGTAGACTTAAATTAATCATCATAAAATGTATATTTTTTTATTTAAGTATTGATTAATTTTATGACAATGGGCAAATGACGCGTAAACAGAGGCACCGCGAACCAGCAATTAACAGCCATATAAATAAAATTTTACTTTTTCGGGGACGCAGGGGAAATTCTATATAAAATGTTCTGCTTCCGTCAAAAGCATCGTCGGTCTACCAAACAGTGTTTGGTTAAATTAATTAGTGTTTGGTAAACACTAATTTAATTTTCCCATTCTTCCCGTTGGTTGCGTTTATGTCCTACTTAATTTTAATTGCAGTTGATTCCAAAACTTCTGCAAAGGTGGTCTGCACAGCAATGGAATCAATTAACACCGTCTAGTTGCTTGAATTAAAACTTTTCATTTTACAAAAAAAAAAAACAATTAAATTCTATCGAAAGCAGTTTAGTACATTTTTTACTCGGGTTAATTATGCTTAACTTACAGCTTGTCATGCATAACAGCGCATTTCAACAATCCATAGTAGAGTTGCAACACCATTGAACAAATTATACGAAATTACAATGGTCATTAGACTATCGAAATTTCGTAATACCTAAACTACCCATAAGTACAACATTCTTGAAAAATCAGAACTCAAACAAACCCGAAAAGATAAGGTGGCCCCGGTAAATACAAGTTAACGACTGAATTATTAACCACTTAAACATAAATAAGATAAAATTAGATTGCTTGCTTAATCTAGTTTCACTACGAGAGCTGCTTAAAACTATTTACTAAGCGTCTCACGATTCGAGAGAATCTCAACAGAGCTTGTGCCTTAGTCTCTTGATTCAAAAGCATCCAATGAATGCTTCGCATCGTTTACATTTAACCTAATTAACTAGCAAAAAGCCCTAATGAAAGCAATTTCAGTGACGTTGGCAGCTTAACGCTTAAAGAAGTACGTTTTGTTTTTCTCCGTCTTCCATTTATACGGATTCATTCAGACTTTCAGAGCTATAAATAGCTCTCTTCGAGACTCTTTCAAGTTTTTATGATGATTTAAAACTATTAGTGTTTCATCGGTCTGTTATCTTGATGTTATTTTTATCTTTTATAAGGTGTATCAATGATGTAGAGGTGTTTTCTGTAGATATTTCTGAATAATGCGTAGTGATGAGTAATCCGTTTGTAACTGCTTTATTGAACTTCTGTTTTAGGTGTAAACTTCGTCTGATCTGTACCTTTGGATAGTATCTGATATGTCAAATCCAGCTGACAATATATAAGTTGTTCAAAAGTTAATTAAGAATTTCGTGGGAGCATTGTACTCATCGTTACGAACAACTTTTACTATGGGATGCAGCCTGAAATCGCGAAAAAATATGAGCTGTTCCATACATTTATGCACATGTAACTCAATATAATGTATGGAACAGCTATTTAACACCTTATATACATAACATCACAGCTGTATTCTCCGATGGGTTAAGCAGAAGTGACTCATAGTACACCCACATTTCGCCAGTAATGCCCCTTGTAAGTAGGGGGCGATCCTATTGCCATGACTGAGAAATTCTTGATGGAAAAGCCCTTTAACAGTTTGCCCGACCTGGTATTGAAGTCAGGTAAGACCTCATGCTCAGGTGTAGCGCTTGCGACCACTAGACCCCCAAGTAGTCCAGACAATATACTCGTAATTATGTAAATTTTATCATGGAACGAAAAATAAATTAGCTGTTCCATACATTTTGACGAGATATGCGAACATAAATGTACTGAAGAGCTGATTTTCTTTTCATATTTCAGAGTTGGTGCAATAGTGAAAGTTGTTCATTTTCATGAGTTCTATTACCCCTGAAAGTATGTACCTACCTCGCCACACTCTATACATGAGGAATGGTGATGGTTTATTAAACTGATAATCCTTTTTGGTCAATAAAGTCTGTTATTGAGCAAAACATTTAGGCCACAAACGGCAAACATCCTTTTCCTGTCAATCATAAAAATCCAACGAAGTATCAGTTCCAAAAAGTACCTTAAACTTTACTCTTTTTGTTACAATCACTGACTCCTGCTAAAATGAAATCGGGTCTAATAAAAGCGATCATAACTTTCGGCACCTGTTTCCTCTCGATATCATGCAGGACTCGAGTGTGAGAGATCAAAGTGTATGCCGGACGCAAACTGCGAACAATTGTTACTGTGAATCACGGTTCATTGATTCAATGGGTGTATGTTTGTTCCTTTTTGTGGATGGAGTAGAGTGGGTTTATGATGTTGTGGTGTGAATAATAGGTGTAAAAAAGTTGAAGTTTGTTCGTAACGATTTATTTGAAGAAGAGATACGGTTTGGTGGATACCTCATTCAGAATTATAACCGTGCGGAGTTTAATATAGATAGAGAAGATAGACATTGAGTGAATCTTTATACTTTTTTGACTGGTCTAAAAAGTATCTACAAGTGGGATTGTCCGAAAGGGTTACCCTGCAACATAAAGGGCTACGGCAGGAACATGGATGGGTTTTAGTCAGTAAGAGTCTGACACTCCCTTCCGCTCCACCCAGAGCGGGAGAAGTCATTGATTGCGGGAGAAGATGATTTCCCACCCTCAAAAAAAATGGGCAGTGATTACGACAAAAAACAGTACTCAGTTTTTGTCATATTATGTGTATAAATAATCCGAATAAATATACCTACTACTGGAATAAAAAAAAAACTCAGATAAAATTTTTTAACAAAAGAGTCGTAGAACTATTTCAAAGGATCCGTATCGTAGTAGGTACAGTGTTGTTACACGAAAAGATATCATTACACAAGTCACAGCAACTAAAAATACATTTGCAACACTAGAACACCACAACAAAGGCTACAAAACAATGGGAACGAAAATACTCTTGAATCTAGAGCAAGCCCAACATCACGGAAAAAGTAAAAAAAGTATTTAGTAACACTGCACCGCGGTCACAGCGATCATTGAGTACAATGAGACGCAAATAGAGAATGGGAGGCGACACCAGGGGTGAGAATGTATTCCTAATTGCCTGCGGACGTGTCTCAACTCGGTTTAAGTACAAGTGCATCTACATAGGGTTGACGCAAAGAGACAGAAAAATGCTTAATGATTCCGCTTCGAAAGCATAGCGATGACTGCATATACACCGATTGTTTTCTATTTGGATATTGTGAATGGATATTTCAAATCATCTGTAAATCACAGTCCACTACTTTTTTTTTCTGAGGGTGGTAGATCATCCAATGACTTCTCCCGCTCTGGGTGGAGCGGAAGGGAGTGTCAGACTCTTATTGACTGAAACCCATCCATGTTTCTTCCCTTTATGTTCCGGGGTAGCGGTGACCCTTTCGGACAATCCCGCTTACCAACTAATACCCCCTTTTTTATTGTTAGAAATCATCAAATGAATCCTCCCGCTCTGGGTGGAGCGGAAGGGAGTGTCGGACTCTTACTGACTAAAACCCATCCATGACCAGCGATCTTTGAGTACAATGAGACATAAATAGAGAATGGGAGGCGACACCAGGGGTGAGAATGTATTCCTAATTGCCTGCGGAAAACCGAGTTGAGACACTCAACTCGGTTTAAGTACAAGTGCATCTACATAGGGTTGACGCAAAGAGATGGTTAGAAAAATGCCTAATGATTCCGCTTAGAAAGCGTAGCGATTTTTTTTTTGAGGATTTTAAATCATCCAATGACTTCTCCCGCTCTGGGTGGAGCAGGAGGGAGAGTCTGACTCTTACTGACTAAAAACCCATCCATGTTCCTTCCCTTTAGGTTCCGGGGTAGCGGTAACCCTTTCGGATAATCCCGATTTTGGTTGGTAAATCACAGTCCACTACTGGATTTCGATTGATATATCAAAAATGAGATAGTAACTTGAACAAAACCGACATCCGTGAGCGGCGTGAGATATGAATTAGACGAAGTGACGACACTAGCATAACGCAAACAGGCTATCAATTCTAATGAATTTAGATATGAAATTCATTTGCATCAGTGGTCGATGATGTCCACACGAAACAGAAATGAGAGGATATGAAAATCACTTTCTCTCGTCCACCATCCCTAAGTACCTGTAGCGTCATAAAGGCTACTATGCAACGCATCGTGGGGTGCAAGCTCAAACACACACTCAAACATCTCTTATGTCGCGTGCGTGCACATAGTAAACCCAGCCGATTACTGTGGCTATAAAAACCCAAAGATAAATACTGACGTGTTGGGGTGAAGATATAAGACAACGTATAAATTGCAGCGTTTATGCGTTTGAATCCAGGGAGCAGGATTTAAAGTTTGCGGAGGGAATTGCATTTGTCCGTCGATAGGATATAGTTGCGTATCAAAACTCATTGAACAAATGCTGTGTCAAGAGCCATTTAAGTCCACTCTCCCCGAGAAATAACCAAAAACAAGCCATTAAAAAAAATGTAGCTATTTAACAATAGATTTTTTTATTAAAGAAATAGATTTAATTTGGGGACTTACTTTTAAATATTATTCCGTAAGTTAGATTTTCCCGCATTATGCAGAAGGCAAAATACTACTGTATGGTCATAGTTTCAAAATTTCATTACAGATATAGTAGGTACAAATTCACTTTATCTCATACTGCTATGTTAAGTTTGTTAGCCATGCACTGTTAAGTTACCAAATGTGAATATTTGGTAGGCTGTAACGCCATCTGTCGAACAAAACCATAACATACAACAGTCAACAGTACAGATAAGCTCTAACAGATGGCGCTTTAACAAAGCTGTTGACTTTAGTTCGACCTGCCATCTAGCGGCGAATTTGAGTACTTTGTTTGCAAGCTTTATGAATAAAGTGCAAGTATCGCTACATAGATAGCAGCACTCCGAGGTGTAAATTAATTTAAATTAAAAATTACATTCATCATTGTCCAGAGATATGATTCCATAGTAAATAGATAATAGGATAAATAATTTTGATGGTAAAATACCTAAACACATTAAAATAATGACCGAGTTGAAATTGGCCGTAACACAGGCAAGCTTTGCTTTGGGTTTAGAAGAAAAGTTATCCATCTGGAATTTCTTAATAGACTCGCCCCCAACCCTATGGGATTTAAATAGCTGGTGAAAAAGTGCGAAGTAACATTAAAATTTACGAAAGTTTATTCTGTATACTTATCTACCTACCTATTGAAAAAGTGCTGATTTGATGATGAATTTTGATTTTATATTATAATATTTTACTAAATTGTGGATTTGACCATTATTTACTTTACGAAACTAAGCCAATATTATTTGATAATTATTTTATATTCTGATTGCTCTGCTTAGGTGATGCCGTTCGGAGGCATATTTTCATGTCCTCATACATTGTTATTATTTATTTTTTGTGTTTTTTTAAACATTCTAATGAACATCTGATTAAAGTCTAGCACAGTTCACACCATTCTGTACCTAACGACTAGGTATATTATTAGGTCAGATTATATTCCACATTGTGTAATACTAATCACACAATAAAAAAAAATACATTTCTATTCTCTAACCTTAGTTTAAACCATGATTTAAACAAGCTGCCAAGTACAGTCACAAACTCATCCGTTACCGGATGCTTAGCTGCAGTGAATAATACAATTTATGTGGTGCAAAATATGTAGGTTTATAGTAAATAAGTTATTTACGTACTACAAACCAAATGGTTATGGAAACAATTTATATTGCTTACAAGTGAATTGTTTTAGTAATGTTTGTTTACTTAAAGGTCTTTTCTAGGCTTCCGTACCTACCCAAAGGGTAAAACAGGACCCTATGACTAAAACTCCGCTGTCCACCTGTCCGTCTGTCTGTCACCAAACTGTATCTCATGAATCGTGATAGTTAGACAGTTGAAGTTTTCACAGATGATGTATTTCTGTTGCCGCTATGACAACAAGTACTAAAAACTACAATAAAATAAATATTTCAGGGTGCTCCCATACAACAAACCTGATATTTTTGCCGTTTTTATAGATAATTGTCTATTTGAAACGGTCAAAAATAAAATATGAAATCATATAGATAAAAGTCCGCCCGCCTTAAAAACTTCCATCACCGTACAGAAATTAATTATTATGCGGAGATATAATTTTAAAATTGCATTTAATGCTAATAAGTATTACATTTGACTCTAAAAATCTGTGACGCCACATTGTTATATTTCATACAAATCACGTACAAATTCCGCGTTGACACATTTTAAAAGAGTACCTAACGGTGGAGTTTCTTGCCCATTCTTCTCCACACGAAACTACCTGTTGGAAGGGGCGACTAGACTCAATTCTATTTCTTGTTCATTTTTGACGTTCAAAAGTGCCGTTCTTGTGCCTATTTGAAATAAATGTTTTAACTTTGTCTTTGAACATCGATGGATTTTGGTCAGTAAGAGTCTGACACGCCCTTCCGCTCCACCCAGAGCGGGAGGGGTCATTTGATGATTTTTTCAAAAAACAAAAGGCTGGTTAATGTTACGTTATGAATACTCTGTTAAACTGGTTCGTTCCAGGTGCCTAGAATTTCTCCACGATAACTTGGCATTTATAGCTAACTACCCTCCATTAGCCAGACATGATGATATCTCACGGTGAGTGTAGGACGTCATCGTGTAGCGATGACGTCCTCCATCATACGCGCTCTATCTGCTGATCGGATATCATCGCATATGTGTAGGTTTACATTATACTGCCTTTAAGGCATTGACTGCCACGCAGCAGACACAATAGAAAAACTATTATACTAACGTTGGCGCTCAACGTGAGAACGTAATCATAGTATTTCGTTCTAATATACTCATAGCAGTGTTAAGCGGTGTTATGCAATTACGATTTAAAAATGGAACTGTATAATTAAGTAATCTACTTCTTACAGGAACGAAATTAAAAATGTATGTTTTTCTTTTTTGTGTGGTTTGTGACTAACCTAGTGTCGAGTTTTGATGCTGCCCATAGGCCTCTGACTTTCTCGGGCGAGGCGGCAAGCCTCCTTGCCGGACTGCCGCCGTGGGATCTGGAGGCGATAGTCCTCGCGCGCCTGTTCGAGTGGCGCGCGGAGGTACTTAGCCGGGGGGAAACTCCATTTCCGCAGCAAATTGCGGCGGAGCGGACGGACCTCCGGCGCGATCTCATGGCGGCCTGGAATCAGCGACTGTCACAACCCAGCGCAGGGCACGCCACGATAGTGGCGGTAAGGCCCCTCTTTGAGGAGTGGCTAGAGAGGCGTCACGGCGCCCTCACCTACCGCCTGACGCAGGCCCTCACCGGACATGGATGTTTCGGGAGGTTCCTGCACATCATCAGGCGGGAGGAAACGCCCGGATGTCACCACTGCGAGGATCGCTCAGAGGACACGGTAGAGCACACGGTGCAAACCTGCCCCGCTTGGGCGGAGCACCGCCGTGTCCTCGTAGAGGCGATCGGCGGCGGCGACCTCTCGAGCCCGGCCCTGGTGCAAGCCATGGTCCGGGGCGAGAGGGAGTGGGAGGCAGTCACCTCCTTCTGCGAAAAAGTCATGCTCGCGAAGGAGGTGGCGGGATGGGAGAGAGAAAGGTCCTCCCGTCCCAGCCGCCGCAGGAGACGCCCCGGGCGTCGGGAGCCACGTGACGACTCCCGGCCACCGTAGGCGCGGGCCTGCGGACGGTGAGTAATGGGTGACTCACCGTCCGATCAGCACCAGACCCGTGCCGTACGGCGCGTATATGTTCCACGCGCGCCTCAAAGAGATGTCAGGGCCAAGCCTGCCGGGTAAGCGGGATTGTCCGAAAGGGTTACCGCTACCCCGGAACATAAAGGGCTACGGAAGGAACATGGATGGGTTTTAGTCAGTAAGAGTCTGACACTCCCTTCCGCTCCACCCAGAGCGGGAGCAGTCATTGGATGATTTCCCAGCCTTAAAAAAAAAAAGAGGCCTCTGACTTAGCTTCACATGCTGTTGAGGAATATTTTTCAGACATGCTGGTTTCTTCACGATGTTTTCCCTCACTGATTTTTGAATAAGTGACAATTATGTAAAATAAAATTTAATGCTACGTCAGAGGCCCATGGGCAGCAAAACTTTGACACCAGGTTAGTCACTAACCACACGAAAAAGAAAGAAGAAAAATTGAATGTGAGGTATTTAGATGATGGGACTCGTGCAGGTGACGTAGATACTGTTCTCAAAGATTTCTAAATCCAAAAGCAGCAAATCCAACCGATAGGTCTTGATCTCAACTACTCCAAGTGCGAAATTTATTTTTTTAACCGACTTCAAAAATGAAGGTGGTTCTCAATTCGACTGTATTTTTTTATGTTTGTTACCTCAGAACTTTCGACTGGGTGTAGTCTACATAGCAAGTTTAGTAAAGGATACGAATTGACAGTGGGGTAGGTAGGTACCAAAACTCAAACCGACTGCCGAAAAAACACTGCAGTTTGAAAAATAATTTTAATATTGCAAGTCGGTGACAAAAACCGGATATACAAAACCAAAGACACCGAGTTAAAATTATTTATAATACTTAAGTATTATTTTTCACTTTGCAGTGTTTTTTCAGTAGTCGATTGTTATATTTGTAAAAAAGTTTTTTGACAGTACAAACATTCGATTCAATAGACCCAGATAACTTTTTATTTATTTACTAGCTTCTGCCCGCGACTTCGTACGCGGACCCTGTTGCTTATGCCAGCGACAACGGGGTCGCCGTTTATGTTATTTTTTATCATTTTTCCCATTTAAATCTTTTATCACACTGAGCTTTAGTTTTATTTCATTCCAACAACCACCAAAACATACAGTCCATTTGTCATCGTTTTCATTTTGGTAACCGCATTATTATATTCCCCACTTGTCTCTAGAGACCTAGAAGTCAATGCGTAGATACGGTTGGAACTCAAGCACAATTCTCTATCCGTGAACGTCTCCGACTCGCGAGACAATGCAATATAACGTTCACGATCAGCGGTCAGTCGCACATCACGTGCCCCACTTGTCTCTAGAGACCTAGAAGTCGATGCGTAGATACGCTTGGAACTCAAGCGTAATTCTCTTTCCGTGAACGTCTCTGACTCGCGAGACAATACATGACGTTCACGATCAGCGGTCAGTCGCGCATCATATTCGTCACTGGTCTCTAGAGACCTAATGAATACGCTGAGAACGCAGGCGTGCTTCGCGACCCGAAGAGGTTTCCACGGAGCGAGTTGCACCCTAATGTTCTCGAACAGCATCAAGTCTCTCCTGACGCTCTTCAGTAGATTCTTGGGATTTTATGATCCTCAATCTTTTAGCTCTCTTGGAACATTGGGAAAGATTTGACCTCTTTCTAGGCATGGTCATAGTTTTATTGTGAAGATACCTGATTAATAAAAATCGAAATTAAAATGACTGCGCCCCTGCGTTACCGGGTAGGCTACCGTGTCACGAAGATAAATGGAAAAGGAAATTAAACACTCAAACAACATAAGCCCGAAGGCATATTCATACGATAAAATAAAAAAATAAATAGGAGTTTTGGCCAGTAGAGTCAAATTTTCAATGATATACCATCGTCATCGAAAATCAGTCCTGAACTGTTACCGCCTTCACCGCGTGCAGGTACTCCCAGTTTATGTTATTTTATAATTACACAGTAAAATTAGTGATAGCTTTGATTTCCACATCAGATGTTTCTGATCTTCGATTTTCATAAGTCTACAGGAAATGCCCATCATATTGAACAACAAAGACGTCAAAGACGTCATTCCTATATGTGTTATGTTGTAGCTAGGCTCTTGGAGTTCCACAACAGGTGTTCCAGATCTTCAATTTTTATACGTCAACAGAGAGTGCTCATCAGGCTGAACAACTTTCGCTAAGACGTCATTCCTATATGTGTTATGGTGTAGCTAGGCTCTTGGAGTTCCACAACATATGTTCCAGATCTTCGATTTTTATAAGTCAACAGGAAATGCCCATCAGACCGAACAACTTTTGCTAAGACGTCATTCCTATATATGTAATAGTGTAGCTAGGCTCTTGGAGTTCCACAACAGGTGTTCCAGATCTTCGATTTTTATAAGTCAACAGAGAGTGCTCATCAGATTGAACAACTTGTGCTAAGACGTTATTCCTATATGTGTTATGGTGTAGCTAGGCTCTTGGAGTTCCACAACAGGTGTTCCAGATCTTCAATTTTAATACGTCAACAGTTAGTGCTCATCAGGCTGAACAACTTTCGCTAAGACTTCATTCTTATATGTGTTATGGTGTAGCTAGGCTCTTGGAGTTCCACAACAGGTGTTCCAGATCTTCGATTTTTATAAGTCAACAGAGAGTGCTCATCAGGCTGAACAACTTTCGCTAAGACGTCATTCTTATATGTGTTATGGTGTAGCTAGGCTCTTGGAGATCCACAACAGGTGTTCCAGATCTTCGATTTATGTAAGTCAACAGGAAATGCCCATCAGACCGAAAATCTTTTGCTAAGACGTCATTCCTATATATGTTATAGTGTAGCTAGGCTCTTGGAGTTCCACAACAGGTGTTCCAGATCTTCGATTTTTATAAGTCAACAGAGAGTGCTCATCAGATTGAACAACTTGTGCTAAGACGTTATTCCTATATGTGTTATGGTGTAGCTAGGCTCTTGGAGTTCCACAACAGGTGTTCCAGATCTTCAATTTTAATACGTCAACAGATAGTGCTCATCAGGCTGAACAACTTTCGCTAAGACTTCATTCTTATATGTGTTATGGTGTAGCTAGGCTCTTGGAGTTCCACAACAGGTGTTCCAGATCTTCGATTTTTATAAGTCAACAGAGAGTGCTCATCAGGCTGAACAACTTTCGCTAAGACGTCATTCTTATATGTGTTATGGTGTAGCTAGGCTCTTGGAGTTCCACAACAGGTGTTCCAGATCTTCAATTTTTATACGTCAACAGAGAGTGCTCATCAGGCTGAACAACTTTCGCTAAGACGTCATTCTTATATGTGTTATGGTGTAGCTAGGCTCTTGGAGTTCCACAACAGGTGTTCCAGATCTTCGATTTTTATAAGTCAACAGGGAATGCCCATCAGACCTAACAACTTCTGCTAAGACGTCATTCCTATATATGTTACAGTGTAGCTGGGCTCTTGGAGTTCCACATCAGGTGTTCCAGATCTTCAAATTTATTCTCTCAGCAGAAAATGCTAATCATGTGGAACAATTTTTGCTAAAGTATAATTTTTGTATCTCTTGTAGTTTAGCTGGTCTGTTGCGGTTCTGCATCAGGTGTTCAAGTTTCCAAGATAAATTATAGCCTATATGTTGCCCAGACTTAATACCTATACAACAAAAAAAAAATCATTCCAATCCGTCCAGTAGTTCCGAAGATTAGCGTGTACAAACAAACAGACAAACAGACAAACAGACAAACAGACATACAGACAAACAGACAAACAGACATACAGACAAACAGACAAACAGACAAACAGACAATTTTTTTTTTTTGGATTCGTGCTCTGTTATTGATTCTAAACCCCCCTCAATTATTTTTTTTTTAATATATTCAATGTACAGACACAGTTTTTTTACTGTTTTATTATATGTATACATATAATATAATTAGATATATATATTTATTATTATATTTATAGTTTGTATATGTGTATTTGTAATTAAATAAATATTTTAACATTAACTTCCTATTGCACCTACCACTGTTAATCTCTGCATCACCAAAGGTTTCTACCTACTACCTACCAGTCCGCCTCTGTACATTTCTGTGCTTAAAGTATTAAATAGATAATAAAGTATTAGCAAAAAGTTCACTGTACCTGGTAGGTTCTCGCCCTTTAGAAGGCAGTTTCTCACCTTTTATACTTACAGATTGCCATAATTTTAATTTAAAAGTAATGTTCTGAAAAGTGCATATCGTGTTCTTGTGACGACTCTTATCTTACGTCATCAATTCATCACACATCAATAACCAGTGATGTCTTGCAGCAGTAAATAGTAATATGTAGTAATATAGTAAATTGAAACCATGATTGAAGTTGAGAATTCAATTTTAATCAACGTAAAACTATAGCTAATATCGATAACAATTCAATTGAAACTGCACAGAATTTGGTAACATGTATAATTGATGAAGTTCAGACAAAGCATTGCATGGAACAGTACTGTAAAATGTTGGTCTAGACGAAGTCACAATTCATACAAGGTAGGTACTAGCTATTAAAATCGCCAATAACCATTAAGTCAATGGAAACACGCCAAGTACTACCGAATGCAATACAATAGCCAGTATTAAATCTAACCAATAAATTATTCAAAGGCGTTTCAACCGCAGAACTGCTGGAGTGAACCCAAGTTACAACAACACCAGCTTTAAATGCCCTTGGACCTTCATACCTATTAATAAAGACTGTAATTGTGGGGACTTTAGTTTGGTGATGGAAGAGATAAGTTGGTATTTTGTAGCGTAAAGGAGTACCTATAATTCAACGCCCAACGGTGACCGAGTATGCGTCAAGATGTGTGAATGTCTATATTACAAGCTATTTTATAGCCGCGTATGTGGAGAATGGATTATTAATCATACTGTGAAGGGACTTGGCGCTTTGGTAGAATAATCTATGTTGAACTTTGAGCAATCCCATCATTATGTTCCTCAAAGTATAACTTTGTTCATAGTAGTAATATATTTTTTTGACATAGCCCTTAACCAGTTAAATTTAATTTTACCATTATTGTTTCAATAATTATAATAATACTAGCTGCTCCCGCGTGGTTTCACCCGCTGCTAGGCTCCTATTGGTCATAGCGTGATGTTACATAGCCTATAGCCTTTCTCGATAATTGGACTATCCAACACAACAATATTTTTTCAAATCGGACCCGTAGTTCCAGAGATTAGCGCGTTCAAACAAACAAACCAACTCTTCAGCTTTATAATATCGTTATAGATGTGTATATACTGGTTTCGATATTCTTTTAATAATATAATATCAGGTAAAGCAGCACATATGAATATGAAAAACAAAAGAACACTAAACATTTAATTACACCTAAAATATAACCAAAAAAACGACCAAAAGACTAATAGAATTCAACACTTTCTCTGAACAATAACTTGGGAATAAGCGACGACAATTTGTAATAAAACCGTATATCATAATAAAAATAAAACAAGAATACACACTTCCGGGGAAAAAAACGATTAATTTAGCCGCGATAAAGGAGTATATTAAGACGATAAACCCGTCTATGTAAGACGTCGAGGGACATAATATGTGTAATAACATATAAAATATATCTGGGAAACGGTCTCCGGCCGTATTGCTTGGGTCATGGGTCCGCCATATTCTTGCAAAGGAAACTGTTGCGAGAAATCACTTTCTCTACAATTTTTTCTGCTGATTTAGTCGTGTTATGTATGGGGGTCTTGAACTTAAAGGGTAACCTTCATAACAGTTTTTTGTAAGAATTCTCGGCATCTAGAGGTCCGTTATGTTGTATTGATGGTAGCGTTAAACTACGTCTTGAAGAATACAGTGTGTTAGGTTAAACGAGGGACATACTTTCAGGTTATATAGTACTCATAGAAATCAACAGCTTTGTCCATGGGACCAACTCTGAAATTGAACAAAAAATCAGCTGTTCCATACATTTTGTCGAATTATGCGAACGCAAATGTACTGAACAGCTGATTTTTTTTCATGATTTCAGGTATAGTTCCATCGTCAAAGTTGTTCATTTTCATGAGTATTGTACCCCCTGAAAATATGTCCCTCGTTTAACCTAACACACTGTATTATAGCATTAACATAATCAGCATATAATGTGAGAGGGCCGTTAACTACCACGTGTGCCTAGCGCGGGTTGGTAGATACCTATCACATGTCTTCGAATTTTTGGTTCTAGGACATATCTGTTTGCTTACGATGTTTTCCTTCAAATAATTTACAAAAGTAAAACGCCTGTTTGGTTTCGCAGCTACGACCTACTCGTAAATCGCGGTGGTTACCACTGGACTACTGTTCAACAATCTTATAATAATAATGTTATTCTGCCGCTATAGAAAACGGCCTAGCGAAGTTGGAAGAGGTGGACAAAATATCAAACTGTCTTGGTTCTTATGCTCACTATGAATTTTAATATCAAAAAGGGGATTTTCCCTGAAAAGAAGCATAAAAAGTGGTCATTTATTTAAACTAATCAAAAAATCAGTACAAAATTTCATAAGACAGTCCCCCAAAATGCGCGCCCATCACTACTACCTTATGCTTGGAAGAAGTGGCGCAACTCAAAACGCCTCAGTAGCAGTCGGTTCAGAGAAAAGTACATAGAGTTTTCACTCCAAGAATATAATGACATAAGACATCATGATATTCATTATTTGTAATAGCGCGATAACCTACTGTGATACGGAAACGACCCAAATCTTCGATTATACCCAGGATTGACTCATAAACGACCTACTAAACATTTACCATAAGACATGAACACTTCTTCCATCCATCCAAACCCTTCAAAACGATTTGTTAACGCATCCAAAAACGTATTTAACCCTCAAAACTGTCATGGGACGGTTTAAGGGGCTAAAGGACCTTAGGAAACTGATCTGTGCCACAATGGGGTTGCTATAAAAATAAACTGGAACCCTTACAAGGTCGATGCTAATGTGAAACCGATACGTTTATGATGTTTTTCGGCTACATATACTGTTAATATTTGATAATGTAAGACTTCTGTGGACATAATATGAAATTAGAGAGGTCAAGCTTAATGGCTGTTTATAAAATTTTCGGGTACCCTTGATCGTGCTCATGGATAGCTGTTTATTCGATATTCAAAATAAAATTCTTATCTCTAGAGATGTTCCATTTCAATACTGCTTACATTATAAACTTCGTGATGACGCAATCATTTACCAGACTTTTTAAACTCTTCTCTTTATAAAGACTAGTGTTAAACAACGTCTTGAAGAATACAGTGTGTTAGGTTAAACGAAGGACATACTTTCAGGTTGTATAGTTCTCATGAAAATCAACAACTTTGACCATGGGACCACCTCTGAAATGTGAAAAAAAAAACAGCTGTTCCATAAATTTTGATGAATTAGGTATACGAACATAAATGTACTAAACAGCCGATTTTTTTTTCGTGATTCGAGGTATAGTTCCACCGTCAAAGTTGTTCATTTTCATGAGTATAGCACCTCCTGAAAGTCCTCGTTTAACTGTGAACTGGTAGATTATTCAAACTACTTTTTCGTTCGTCACTACAGTTAGGACACCATGCCATCCTTTCTTAAAGTGAAACTCACCAAACAAACAACGCCTCTATTTTTTCATATTTTTATGAAACAATAACGTGTACAATTTATTTGTCATTCGTACCCTTTTGTCTTGTTCTTTATGAGTTTTAATTTGACGCGTTGTTGGTCAAACAATCTTGTGTTTTTTTGGTCCTCAATTGGATGTTGGCTGGAAGGGTTTATGAAGGCTGCATCTGCTTGATAAGAGTAACGATGAACTAGCTTTTTAATAACGAGTGCCAGTAATTACTTTTACGGAAAATAACTTGAGGCATCTAACAATAATAATTGGAAGAAGTTTTAAAGAAAACCTGGGTTTATTTTAACAGTGAGCAATGTAAAAGTTGGGACACTTTTTATAATGTGGATTTTATTATTTTTGAATCTTAATGGTTGAGACTACTAAAGATAATTAATATTGAAATCATGATACCAATCAATATTTAGGATAAGTACTCAAGACATACACTTTAAAACGCCTAGCACTCGATGCGAAGGATGTTTTAAGGGCGATCGCAAGACAATGTTTGGGATTCAACGAAAGCCGTTTTAATTTAAGTAAATCAAACTCAAAACATTTATTTCAAATAAACCAATTACTTACGAGCATTTTTGAATTGTCAAAGGGTCGGTCAGTCAGTCACAAAAAAGAAGCAGAACGTTAAAATCATCTGTTATAAATATATAAAAATAATTAAAAACATAAATTAAATTAAAACAAGAGGCCCTAAGTCAAAGGCCCATGGGTAGCATTAAAACTCTGTCACCAAGTTAGTCACTAGCCACACGAAAAAGAAAGCAAGACAGCCGTTTTATTCAATTAAAAACTCATATCTTCTATGTTTTAGATAGCTGTTAAGATTTCTATTTAAAAAGTTTCCTCATTCCAGTCACTTTGAAAAGAAATTGTCTGTCTGGGAATCGAACTGGCAAAAACGTCACAGCTGTTCCATCCACATTTGCTTCAATATTCTGCAGTAACTCATTACAGCCGACTTCAGCTATAAACAGGGCCACTGTTTTGACAGATGTTCATCTGAAATTGTTATTTTTGTCGTCGGGGGTGTTAATTGGCGTCGCTTGTTTAAACGCCAGAACCGCGCATCAATTAAGGGATTACTGAACGTAATTTGCATGTAATAACTTGAAAGGTGACGTCGACGTGGAGTTTGTCATCTGTTTTTTGGATGGTATGAATTGTTGGTGATTGTTTGTAATTTTTGCCATAACTAGCTGGTTCAACCACTAGCTATAGATCCTGGAATGGTTAATAAAAAGCGTAGTTTCGAGACACAAGAGATAATTTCAATGGGATTTACAGCTCCATTTTTTAGTCTTTAAAAACTGATGCTGTGTGTGCGGCTTTCGGTTAGTTATATTATATTAGACACTTGAAGTATCTAGACGATAACTCTGAAATTAAATCGTTTCGTATGTCTTAGCGTGACGATTCATCGTTGTGGAAGGAGTAGCCAATTAGCGATTGCCCAGGGTGCGCCGCACCCGCGAGGAGATGGTGGGGACTCTGGACAGAGATCCATGGGGGCGCCCATATAAAATGGTGCGGAACAAGCTCCGCACCTGGGCCCCCCCACTGACGCAGAGTCTCCGCCCTCAGCTGGTGGAGGAGTCAGCGCTCTGTTCCCTTCACGCGGGGAGCACACTCCCCCGCCTATGGCTCCGCCCGAAGCGGACCACGAGGACGACGACGACATCCCCGAAGTGACCGAGGTAGATCTGAGAGCGGCGGTAGGAAGGCTCAAGGCCAAGAATACCGCCCCAGGACCCGACGGCTTGCCAGGTAAAGCCTGGGTCCTGGCCTCAGGGGCTCTCGGGCCCCGACTGGAGGCGCTCTTAAGCGCATGCATGGAGAGAGGCCAGTTTCCGCTCCGTTGGAAGACGGGGAAGCTGGTCCTCATACAGAAGCCAGGGCGCCCTGCGGACTCTCCGTCCGCATTCCGGCCCATAGTGCTGCTCGACGAGGTCGGCAAACTCTTCGAGAGAATTATTGCGGGCCGCCTCGTCGGGCACCTTGGAAGGACGGGGCCGGACCTTGCGGACTGCCAGTTTGGCTTCCGCAAGGGGTGCTCGACGGTGGACGCCATCATGCGCGTTAGAGCCCTCACGACGGGTAGTACGGTAGGGTCGTCGTGGCGGTGTCACTCGACATCGCCAACGCTTTCAACACCCTGCCCTGGAGTTGCATTGGGGAAGCACTCCGGTATCACCGGGTGCCGACCTACCTCAGTCGCATAGTCGGGGCGTACTTGACGGACAGAGCCGTCATCTACCCCGGTCGCGATGGGGAATGGAACCGAGATGAATGCGAGAGATGTCGTGCGGTGTCCCGCAGGGATCGGTTCTGGGGCCGTTCCTGTGGGACATCGGTTACGACTGGGTGCTACGGGCCGACCTCCCTGACGGCGTCAGCGTAGTTTGCTACGCTGACGACACGCTGGTCCTGGCGCAGGGGAGGTCGCATCAGGCGGCGGCCGACGCGATGACACGCGGGGTTGCGACAGTCGTTGAGAGGATCCGGCAGTTGGGTCTCGAGGTGGCTTTGCACAAATCCGAGGCCATGTCCTTTCATGGGCCTCGGAATAGGCCACCATCGGGATCCCAACTTACGGTAGGAGGGGTTCACATCGGCGTCGAGACCACGATGAAATACCTGGGTCTGGTCCTCGACAGCCGATGGAATTTCGTGGAGCATTTCCGACGTTTGGCCCCCAAGCTGGAACGGACTGGGGCCGCCCTCAAGCGGCTCTTGCCCAATTTGAGGGGCCCAAACGCCTCCTGCCGGAGGCTTTACGCGGGAGTCGTGCGGTTCATGGCCCTTTACGGGGCCCCGGTGTGGGCGCGTTCACTGCGGCGGCGAGCCGCCCACTATCTGAACGCGCCCCAAAAGGTGGTAGCCATACGGCTTATCCGGGGGTACTGCACGATCTCGGGCGAGGCGGCAAGCCTCCTTGCCGGACTGCCGCCGTGGGATCTGGAGGCGATAGTCCTCGCACGCCTGTTCGAGTGGCGCGCGGAGGTACTAAGCCGGGGGGAAACTCCGTTTCCGCAGCAAATTGCGGCGGAGCGGACGGACCTCCGGCGCGATCTCATGGCGGCCTGGAATCAACGACTGTCGCAACCCAGCGCAGGGCACGCCCCGATAGTGGCGGTAAGGCCCCTCTTTGAGGAGTGGCTAGAGAGGCGTCACGGCGCCCTCACCTACCGCCTGACGCAGGTCCTCACCGGACATGGATGTTTCGGGAGGTTCCTGCACATCATCAGGCGGGAGGAAACGCCTGGGTGTCACCACTGCGAGGATCGCCCAGAGGACACGGTAGAGCACACGGTGCAAACCTGCCCAGCATGGGCAGAGCACCGCCGTGTCCTCGTAGAGGCGATCGGCGGCGGCGACCTCTCGCGCCCGGCCCTGGTGCAAGCCATGGTCCGGGGCGAGAGGGAGTGGGAGGCAGTCACCTCCTTCTACGAAAAAGTTATGCTCGCGAAGGAGGTGGCGGGATGGGAGAGAGAAAGGTCCTCCCGTCCCAGCCGCCGCAGGAGACGCCCCGGGCGTCGGGAGCCACGTGACCACTCCCGGCCACCGTAGGCGCGGGCCTGCGGACGGTGAGTAATGGGTGACTCACCACATCACACCAGACCCGTGCCGTACGGCGCGTATATGTTCCACGCGCGCTTCAAAGAGATGTCAGCATATGAAGGGGCCCCTCAGGGCCAAGCCTGCCGGGTAAGCGGGATTGTCCGAAAGGGTTACCGCTACCCCGGAACATAAAGGGCTACGGAAGGAACATGGATGGGTTTTAGTCAGTAAGAGTCTGACACTGCCTTCCAATCCACCCAGAGCGGGAGCAGTCATTAGATGATTTCCCAGCCTTAAAAAAAAAAAAAAAAGGGTGCGCCGCAAAGATTCATTGCTATCGTCATTATTTCATTGAACCATTAACTTCTGTCTCATCATAAATTTTCTGCTACATATATTTAATGTACCTGACAAGCTATTTTTACTTTATATGCGAGTTTTCAATAAAAAACATTTTGTGTGATTCCCAGTTCACTTTCAATTAGAAATCTTGTAGGATGTACCGTATTTTCCATCGTTCATCTGTCTGTATTTCCAAGGCATAAACAAATACAACAATACACGCGAGGGTGTCGCAAGCGATTATTAGTCGGATGTTAGTCGTGACGGTTCGGCGAGACAGAACAAATACTGCGATTGTTAATGCGACTATGTCGTGATTAGTTGTAGAGACTTTCCATTTAATTTTCTACTAGCTTCTGACAGCGGCTTCGCTCGCGTGGATGTCGGAAACTATCCGACGGGAATGTACAGAGGCCAGCACATCAAGTTACCACAATCTGTCAAATTTCTTTGATAATATTTCAACTTTATTGCAAAGACATAAGGTTCATTTTTAATTGAGAAAATTTGACAGTTAGGGATAGCTTGATGTGCTGGCGTCTGAACAGTCACAAAAGTCCTACGAGCTATTCCAGACTTAAGTCTATCTCTGTGGCAAATTTGATCCAGATCTGTTCATTAGTTTTTTCGTGAAAGATCCATACAGCCTCACAAACTTTCCGGTTTCTAATATTAGTCTATAGGTACTTAATATTATAAAGAGGAAAAATTTTTATGTATGTTTGTAACGAATACACTGAAAAATTACTTAATGGATCTGGAAGAAACTTGGCACAAAGATAGACCATAGTCTGGAATAGCATATAAGCTACTTTTTTACCGAAAAATTGTATGGTTCCCGTGGGATAGTTTCCTATACACGCGGGCGAAGCCGCTGGCAAAAGCTAGTAATTAATAAGACAAAACTTAAAAGACATAAAATATAATATGAGTAGGATTATTTACATTGTTGCGGAGTAATTGTTTGATGAACGGATAACTATAAGCTTCAATTTGAATTACTGCTACAACTCCTGATTGACGAATCCTTGAAAATTCAAAAGTAAATGTTAGCAAGTGGTTTAATTAAAATCAATGCTTTATGTTTAAGTTGACTCAATATTTCTATCGGTTTTCAATTTGGTGGAATTAGAATAATCTATCTAAATATTTCGCTCTCCGTCTTTCTTTTTTTCTATCTCTCTCGCTCTCTAAGAACGCTTTTACGTGTAAAGTAGGCCGAAAGCTTCATCTTGATGAAAGATGTGCTGACACTATTGACTATGTTATAAGCAAGTTCAAACATGATACATCATTCCAAGAACGTTTACCTTAGCAAAATGATGTATAACATTTTTTTACTATAAAAAGAAGGGTTATTTTTGGCTATTACATTAACAAGTAAAAATAAAGAAAAACATCAAAATACGATAACATAGTCACCCTATACAACACGTGTGCTCATTTACGTTTGAAAATATTTCGCTGCACTAATTTTACGTGTCTTCTAAATATTTCCCACTACATTTTGAACCTTATTTGCTCCTGTAGAGGGATCTTAATCACCATGTTCTGTCGTTACATTGGGTTATGGATCAGTGTTGTAACCGCGATCACGGTTTGTCTGTTCATTGTTTTCGTTGACGACAGCGCGTTCTGTTGCAATATTCAAATTCGAACGACGAATACAGTTTGACCCTAGTACCACAAAGGTCATTGTATAAGGAGGTAAAAGTACAAGTAAGAAAGGGCCAGTGATGTTTACAACGTTAGAAAATGTTTGAAATTATGTGTTTAATATCGGCTGGTTTTACCTCATTGGCAAAATGACTGCTTTTGAGAATAATAGCCAATGATCTTTAATAATGTCAGCCGGTCGATTCTGTAAAAATCTCACCTTGAAAACTTAAGTGACATGAAGTGAGCTATCGTTTCTCCTAGTCCTAGGGATTGACACTATTGACAGGTCACTTTAAACTCACTCCAACCACATTTTACGGTGAGATTTTTACAGATATAGTACTACAGACATTGGATTGACTCGTCGATCTGATTCCATTTTTAAATATCACCATCAATATTTCCTGTGGTCACAAAAAAAACAAATGAAAAACAAAAACAAACTTCATACGACGTCCATCGATCGTATGTTAGAGCGAATTTTACCAAAGATACTTACTAAACACCACCAGCACATAAACCCCGTTTAAGAACTGTGGAATATCTATTGAGCTTGACAGGTCTTGAATGCGGTTTAGATGAGCTGATCGCATTCAGTTTCATTTGTGAAATTGGCTCAAAAGACGCTTATTGTATGTCAATATCTCACCACATATAGCATAAATAAATTTAAATGGGCTGTAATCGTAAATCCCTTCGAATTTAGGTAACATAATGATTACAAAATAATTTCCCATCAACTCCTGTAAGCTTGAGTGGCTAACTGGCAAAGATTATTACATCTCGGCGTACAACGTCAGAATCTTAATACGTGTAGACAGCCCGCGGGCCAGTACACATCTTCAATGTTATGCTACCCTGGTACTCGTACTATTTGTTCACTCGCTTTTGGGTTGATGTGACTGATATAAAATCGCACGGAAAATCAGAAAACTTAAATAGGACCAAAAATTAAAACTGTGACGAGTGGACTGTATGAACTCTTAGTTGTTGGAATTAAATAAAACTCAACGTGATTAAAGGATTTAAATGGGCGAAATGATAAAAAATAACATACATTGGAAAACACCAACCAAACCTTATGACAGATACGAAAAAGCGAAAAAAAAACAAAAGAATAACATTCGAATAAAAAATACAAAAATCTTCTAAAAATTTTGCACAACCAAGGAGTTCGCAACATCCATTTAAGTCTTAAGTATGTACGGTTAGAACTAGCCCTTTGAAGAAATAGTTAATATGACACAATAGTTGTAAGATTACTCTCAGTCAAGTTATAGAAGTTCAATAATCAATAAATGTATTGGCTGAGAGGCACTTTCAGGAAAGTCCTAAAAATGTATGGAGCCAGAATGTTCTCCTTTTACAAAAACAGTGAGTTTACCACCCGAAGTAGCGCGTGCGACGCCAAAACTATCAGAATTCAACTAGCGGCTCTTTCGTCGCGCCTAATTCAGTTAGTCTCCTACCTGCAGGCACTTTTCACTTTTGGCTAGACTTAGAGACACGTTACACAGAATATAGATTTGATGGTCCAGACAATAAATTGTATCAGAATTGCTAGTCTATGAAAGCATGGATGGAACGAACCTCCATCAATATTGTTATTGAAACTATTTACTTTGTTTTGACGACTGTTTTGTCTAAGTAGGTTTTATCTAGCTTTTCCGATCCAAGTTTTGTTACTGGCATGCAAATAATCTTAATGTTTTTTTTTTTCGTTGTATAGAATATGTAGCTACAATCGGAATATGTAAAGTTTTTAGTTCGAACATTATTTTCAAATTTAAATCCCGAAGTTGAACCGTTGGTGAGCAAAATTCTCAATTTTTCCTTTTTTTTATTGTCTGAAGCTTTTCCAGTGTTGTGAACTATTAAACGAAGGTATGAATATCAATTTGATACGCAATTATACTACATTGGCTACTTTTGTTCACATGTGAAGTGGGAACTGAGCAAAGTTCTTTTTCACCTCACAGGCTCGGAAAGAGTCTGTTTGTCATTCGAAATCTGAGCCGAAAATCGCTTGTTGCTCTCTAGCGTGGAAAGAGTTTTTAAAATTCGAACCTTTCTATTTAATAATTTTCTATACTGCCAGTCCACTGAAAATGCATGACACGGTCTAAAATAAAATATTAAATAATACCGCTCACCTTAAAAACTTCCATCACAGTACAGAAATTAATTTTTTTGCGAGGATATAATTGTAAAATTGGAATGAATGTTAATAAGTATTCCATTTGATTAATAAATCTGTGACGTCACATTTGAATATGCCATAAAAATACTACCCTGTCAAATACCCAATTGTGTAGTAATATAAGTTAATTTTTTTAAATAAAATAAATACTAATATAATATGTTATTTAATCCTTTGCTTGGCAAAAATAAATATGTATTAAATTAAATTAGTTAGTTATTTGTATTAAATTAGTTTTTTTCTTTCATTCTCCTTAGAGGACAAGTAGGATATAGAACAAAATACAGGGTATTTAATTTTGGAGATATTCTATGTAACTCATAAGATACATTGCCAAGTATCTGTTATTTTCTTCACATGAGTCAATGTATCTGAGATGCTCGAACGAAATAAAACTCAACAACACCTGTTTTCTTGCACCTAGCAGTTTCCTCGCTGTAGTGAGGTGAAAAATTGTGTGTTGCGCTCGGCAGCAAAGCTTTTCTGCGTCTCGTACCTTTGAAACCTTCGTTACGCTCAAGATTCTATATTTGAACCACTCGCTTCGCTCATGGTTCAACCCTAGAATCCTTTTTCCAGCCTTGCATAACAAATAACTATTGTTTGTCCCATAAGTATTTTCATAAAACTTATTTGTAAAAATCAAAGTGATCAGGGTATTAATAATTCTTAATTTATGATTTTGCTACTGTTCTGTTATCTGGTTAAAAAGCAAAAGAAAAACCACCCAAAAAAAAACCTGAAATAATTGAGTCTAAAAAAACTTAAACGACCGCAAAAATCACTACCAAGTAGCAATTACCTACAAGGTAACTGTTGCCACCGTTAAAATTAATTTACGCACCAGAAATATGCGCGCCAATATTTCACGTCGGCAATCTTCGGCAATTTCCGACAAATCCCTTCGACATAAAAGCAAATCGCTTGGCGATCTGTCAGCGCGGTAGAACAGCAAAAAAGTTGAATTTCTTACGCCATAAGCGTTATAAATAAAAAGAGGCGGCCAACTTTACCGGTGTGAGGTTGCTGGGAACGTATTCTGGGAAACGACAGTGTTGTGTTTATGGTGCTATGGTATTCGTATTATGAATTTATTTACTTTGATTGTTTAGTGGAGATTTTGTTTAACGTCGTGTAACATATTTTGTACAACAGGTATACAATCTAGCACTAAAACTGTGTGTATTTTGAGTACGTAAAAGTAAATAAAATATGGCGGTGAAAAACCTCAGCTAAAGACTGGCAACATTGCCACGTTGTAAAACCAGCCGCCAGGGTAAAAACCAGCCCTTGAGTTACGGAAAGTGTCAATAAGCCGTTTGGTGATTTCGTTGATTTTATTCATAACTATTTATACTTAAATTTTAAATTAAATAACCTAAGTAAACAAGCAATAACAAAAGGACACTTCGTCATATTTATATTAATTAAATACATAACAAATAAATTGAAATTTGCCGAACTTTAAGCTCTTGTTTAGTTTATCTCCAGGCTCTAGTTAGGTGATAGCCGATGATTAAGGAAGCGTATGCAGCTACAATACTTTGGCAAGATTTAAAATGTTCCATAAATTTGTGACTTTCTCCAAATTTTTGAAGGAAACTGGGCAATAATATTTAAGCTATAGGTATACATTCATACAGTCTCGCGTAAGATTATTTTCAGTAATTCATTATTTCGAGTAAGCATCGCAACAATTCACGATTACGACAAACAAATAGTTCTGAAAACATTCAGAATAAGGTTGTGTGGGCACAATTTGTCGGCGCGGACGTTCGGGCGCGCTCTCCGCAGGAAATGAGCATATTTGTCTTACCTGAGCAAGGTAAGGGCCTTTTCTAGCGATAAGCGAGAAACATGTACAATAGGATACTCTGCAATGTAGGATGAGCTACAAGAAGTACCCTCCACATACGAACGTTCATGCGAAACTACCTTTTGGAAGGGGCGACTAGAACCAATTCTATTTCTTGTTCATTTTGACGTTCCAAAGTGCCTTTTTTGTGCCTATTTGAAATAAATGATTTGACTCTGACTTTGACATATTCGGCAGTTGATAGTAATTAATGATTTCATGATGCTGCAATCTAATTACATCATCAAATGTAACCAAAGGTTTTTTTAAAAGAACTGGAAATCATCAAATGACTCCTCCCGCTCTGGGTGGAACGAAAATGAGTGTTAGACTTACTGACTAAAACCCATCCATGTTCCTTCCTTAACCCTTTGTGTGCTGTGTTCGGGGCTGTGGTAACCCTTTCGGACAATCCAGCTGACCCTTACGGGTAATTTACATTATTGCTGTCTGGTCGATACTTCACGTGACCAAAGAGATTGGCTTTTTTTTTTTAAATGGCATCTCGCAGTTCAACCAAAGGGTTGTCTACTGCTTAACCGGACTTGCCTGTGGCTGCCATAAAAGAATTGTAGCCTCCAGCCAGGGCTTAATAAAAACTAAAACTAACTTACTAAACTAAGCGACTACACGCTATGGGCACCCCCTGCGGGGTTCGGACCTCGGCTTAGGGCTTCGCTGGGGGGGGGACAGCAAGGGACAGCTGGATCGGGGGTATTTAAAGTTACTGGCTCAGCGGCAACGCGGGCTGGCTCGAGCAAGGGTCGGGGGGATGAAGAGATTGGCATTACAAGATTAATATTTATGAAGCACAAGTATAGCTGCTGCCTCAAGAATTGTTAATAAGAAGAAACGAAAAAGATTTCTCCCGCTAGCACTACACCCCTACTGATCCCCAAGCTAGAGCTACACATTCATAAATTCACTTACCAACATTTATGAATGTTAATAATTAAAGCCACTATAGCTCCTTGCGATTTATTTGGTGCTTCAACTGTTTATGCACCGTTTGCCACCATATCGTGAAGTCAGGAAACTGACGTCATATTGTGGTGAGCGGAAGCAGTACATGAAGTAGTACTGTATTGTTTTCTTAGCTTTGTAATGTTTCTTAGCTTACTTCAAAGATGAGAGAAGTTTGAAGGTGGAGTTGGATTTGGATTTCATATTGTTATGTGTTTATGAAAAAAGGCTGTTAGAGAAAAACAAAGAAAGAAAATGCGTTTATTTGCGGCAAACATGACGCAGTAAAAAACAAGTTGTGGGAAAATATGCGTCACATCCGCGCAAAAAGGTCATGGCTCAGCATAATGCTTCGACCCTATGCGAGACGGAGCCACTGATTTTCAGCTTCAGCCGGCGTTGACGTGATGATGTCAAACCCCTGAAGCTTGTGTTCAAAATAAAAATTAAAAAATAATTAAAAATAAATACCCTTGAATAAAACTGAACAAAAATTATTTACAAAGATTTATATTTTGGGCAACGACTCACGCGCTGCCTTTATAGTCTATGCACGCAACTGTCAAGGTTAATCATGTCGAGAGGATAGCATGCAAACTACCGTACGTGTATTTACTAAGTTTTTTCTGCGTTTTCGTAGTGCTTCGGAGATGTTTGCTGCGGTGAGGATTGCTGGCTTTCACGCCATCGTTCGAAAACGATGAGCCCCGATCCTCCGTAGAATGTGAGCCAGTTGAGACTTCATCTTGAGCACGTTGTGCGGTAGGTGGGACTCTCTAAGTCTTTCACTGGGTCAAACTTAATGCGTCTATGAGTACGTACTGCATATACTACGTGGATGGTAACAAATTATTATTTGAATACTTACATTGGATTCAAGTTTTCTTTGCTTACACTACTATATGAATTCGATGAAACGTAGGGTACCTACGATTCCAAGAGCAGCCTTCAGGCTGGACGGAGTGACGATCTTCGAAGGGTGGTTGGCTGCAGCTGGATAAAAGGGGAACATAAGACTGTTTCCAACTTCATTTCGGCAAAACAGTGAATCATAAATTATCATTCATCCGGGATTTAGTGTTCTTATATCAAGACAAAACAAAATCTCCTACCTTACATAAAACAAGGTTAAATAAAATAAAGAAAACAAAACACTTCTGTTTGAGAAATATCAGGACGTGGATAAGAACCGCCCGGGCAGAATAATTGTTTCGCATGGCGAGAGATATAAGTAGGTTCGTGGAGATGACGGCCAATCTCGTTTAAACAGATGCTGAGGTACAGATGGAGATAATGTTTGACCTGGTTTAAAAGGCTATGGGGGGACATTTTTATGAGAATATTTTATTGAAGAAAATGATGATGATACTGATAGAAATTAATGGCTGTGCTATTCACTTTTTGATATACCAATGATTATTTTATGGGGAGGTTGTATTTAACTTCTTATCAAAATTTGACAATAACGAACCAATTGTTTTCTTTAATTAATGTTTCATGCCTCGTAAAGTGTCGTATTGTAGCATAATCAGCGTATACAGTCAAACGGGGTGAATGACGCGGGGGTAAATTGGGACGAAACTTCAAAAAGAATTTTAACATTGAAATAATATACTTTGTAGCCTAAAAGGACCTGTAATGTGTTTACTGTATATAATTAACAATTATATTATAGGTCCTTGTTGGCCTCAGACTATATTATTTGAATGTTAAAATCCCTTTTGAAGTTTCGTCCCGATTCGCCCCTGCGTCTCTATTTACCCCGTTTGACGGTAATATTCGCACTACTGTGACACAGGCCCCCTCTCTTCGAGAGGTTGTGGGCTGTAATGTACAGAGGCCAGCACATCAAGTTACCACAATCTGTCAAATTTCTTTGATAGTATTTCAACTTTACTGCAAAGACATAAGGTTCATTTTTAATTGAGAAAATTTGACAGTTAGGGATAGCTTGATGTGCTGGCGTCTGTACCTCGTGAGCCGAGGAAAAGTTGGCAGATGTCACATGCCTTCGAATTTCTGACTCTAGGACGTACCGGGATTCTCATGATGTTTTGCTATACTGTTTTTGCGTATCGTATATGAATGCTTTTCTTATCACCTTTTATTTTTCTGTGTTTCAGGTCAACACCACGATTGGTTTTTTTTTTAAATAATTTATTTTTGTCATCTGATTAATCATTGATTTTACTTTGATTTAATGCTTATGTCATTAATTCTGCCTCTCTGCTTTAAGTACTTATTTAATGAATAAAAACTTTAAAAAATGTACTTACGTTTTCATAATCTGACCCAGTAAAATAAGTAAGTAGGTAATGTTAGAAATTCAACACTGCACGTCTCAATGGTTGAAAATGCGGATTAAGATGTAAGTTGATATTTTTTAGTTGACACCTTGATAAATATGAGGTTTTGATTTATATACCAACAATAATATTATTAGCTAAATAATTATCATAGAATCGTTTACATTTTTTTGGGTTCCTCAGCCTGAAGGGTGTTAAACGTAACTTTATTATTAAGCCTCCACGATTAATCGTCTGTTAGTAGACCATGAACAATAATAGGTAAAAGTTTTCACGGATTACTATTGCCGTTATAGAAACAAAGGGATTTAAGATCTGATACAAGAAGTGTTTTTTTATACTGCAAGTTTTTTTTTGTACTTAAATTTAGTTATTGTGGGGTGGTACAATTCCGACTCACAATTGGCCGGATTTTTTTAGTAACAGGGACATACCATGAACTTAAATACCAATTGAGCTAATCCGGAGATATTGCGTACTAGACAAATAATAACATAATAATAAGGTACGCATGTGCTCTTGCAGATGAGTGGGGGGGAACAAGGAGTTAGCGATAGCTAGATTTAACACACATTAATCATTACGGAAGCTTGTAATTGGCACATAGTAGTAGATATCGAGATAAATATATTAGTTGTAGAATTTCATAAATATTACCAATATTATATAATAATGTACAATAAATATTATATTTATAATATAAATATTATATTTATTTACATTATTATATATTTTTTATCATCAATATAACAATTTTTAAATTTTATCGCATGTTCCAAGTTAGTTAACTTATTTTTCTGGTTTATTACCTGTAAGTACTAAGCCTATGTTATTTCACTTTCAAAAATAAATAATGTGTTTGTATCAGTGTTATCAATTGTTAATGAAAATAAAAAAAATAAAGATTTAAATAAAAGCAATTAAATTCATTCTTGAATGGCAACATTCACCATTCTGCTGCCCTTTCTTCCATAAGTTGTCTTTCTTCTGTTTTTCACAAATTCTAGCTACAGCAGAATTGTAACTTCACTATGCAAAAAGTTCAGTCAACAGCAACAGTAGATGATCAAAATCAGAAACTCAATACTAGTGAACGGAGTTCGCGTCAGAACTGTGTGGCGTCGGAGTGATTCAAAAGTATATGATTGTAAATTATACCATACATTTAGTACTAGTACAGCTGTCATATATTCGTGATCAGTTATAACTCCAAAAGTTATAAACACAATTCGCATCAGAACTAAGAAGTAAAAAAGTACTAAATGTTTGGTATAACTTACATACTTTTGAATCACTCCGACGCCACACAGTTCTGACGCGAACTCCGTCCACTAGTATTGAGTTTCTGATTTTGATCATCTACTTTTGCTGTTGACTGTACAGTGCATAGATACTGTATACTTATTTATTTATGGTAATTATGCACGCACATCCAAGCACATTTTTTGGTAGTATTTTTAATAATATTTATTATATTGTGTGTAAAAATATCACGTTTAATACCATAGTTATATTTCATGTGCCTATTTGACTTTGACTTTTGTTTTTGAAATTAAAAGTCACAAATCCACGCACTTTTTTTTAAACCGCTCTCGCTCATGCCTTTGACTTCTATTCCGTGCGTTTATAGAATTTATTGACCAATTACGTAAACTACTTATAGCAACCGAATGGCTATTCGTCTATTGCATATTGCAGATAACAATAACATAACATATCTAACAATAATAATGTTAGAAACTAACTGACTTGTTGCAAATAATTCTCGGTTTATTGGTTAGGTAATTTATCGATTTTCCTATATCAAGATTGCAAAACTAGTTTTTCTCAATTAAATAATTTCACTGTAACGAGAATAGTTATTTTCTAGCTTGTTAGCAAGACTTTATTGATTTTAATTTGCAATAAAGTCGTTTTTGTGCAGTTATTATTAGTTTTGTATAAATCTATGTCCCTCATTGCTTAAAAGTTTATATTAGAAAGTAATAATGATTCAAGTATGTTGTCAGTGGTTGTCTGATATGTAATGTTTGAGTACCAATTTCACCATTGAACGCGCCACCAAACACCGCGATTAGCCTAAACCGCGTCCAAGACCTGTCGGTGTCAATATTCCACCGAAAATAATGACACTGACAGCCCTTAAGGTTGATGTTCCAGGGTAGCCCGCGAAATTCAAATTTTCTTAAGTTTTTTGCAATTTGCAGGCCAGTGATAGGTTGTATGTTGATGAACATTTGATTCGCGGCTGTAAGACGTTACATGTAGTTACAGAATTATAATCATCAGGTGTAAAAATGACTTTTTACAAGGTCAAAGTCATTCCGGAACCTTTATGAGCTCGGAGGGTTGTAGTAATGATTTTGATGATTATAATTCTGTAACTACATACGTCTTACAGCCGCGAATCAAATGTTCATCAACATACAACCTATCACGGGCCTGCAAATTGCAAAAAACTTAAGAAAATTTGAATTTCGCGGGCTGGTTGGAGGATTCACCTTAAACGGAGTTCATTATGTGCTGATAGGTGAATTCAATCTGCCTAGCCGTTTTCCAACTTTATTGGGGTCGGCTTCCAGTCTAACCGGATGCATCTGAATACCAGTATTTTACATGGAGCGACTGCCTAACTGACCTCCACAACCCAGTCACTAACTGGGTAATACGATACCCCTTGGTAAGACTGGCTGTCAGACTTTCGGGCTTCTGACTACCCGTGACGACTGTCAAAGAATGACGGCCGTGACCAACGGCTTTACGTGCTTTCCGAGGCATGGAGGAGTATCGATAACTGAAAATGGTCACCCATCTACAGATCAACCCCGGCATGCGTAGCTTGACCTGATGGAACGATCCGTACGGCTGTTATTACTTAGCCACGAGCACCTCTGCTGATAGGTTAATTGATTGGTGGAAATTCGCCCTTCAAAGGGAAATCTCAAAAGTTAGTCTGGATACAAAATCTCTATTTCTTGCTTGCTCCTTATTTTCATAACGACACGTAATTAAACAAAAGTACTCCGCAGCGTCCCATGCGTCAAACAAGCGAATGTTTGTTTTATGGTATTCGTATTGTAGTTATAAATAATTGTATGTAGGTATATAAATGAGAATGAAGTGGTTTTGCGGTCACTGCGTTCGTAATATATTCCCATTATTACCCATACTGTGGAGAATATTATTAGTTCCATAATTATATACTGTTAGTGCATTACGAGTAGATATACTACCTTATTCTTTTTAATTATTTGTAGCTTTTTTTTTTGAAGGTGGAAAATTATCACATGACCCGGGGTCCCGCTCTGGGTGGAGCGGAAGGGAGTGTCAGACTCTTACTGAATAAAACCCATCCATGTTCCTTTCTTAGCCCTTTTTGTTCCGGGGTAGCGGTAACCCTTTCGGACAATCCCGCTTACCCGGCAGGCTTGGCCCTGTGGGGCCCCTTCATATGTTGACATCTCTTTGAGGCGTGCGTGGAACATATACGCGCCGTCCGGCACGGGTCTGGTGCTGATCGAACGGTGAGTCACCCATTACTCACCGTCCGCGCCTACGGTGGCCGGGAGTCGTCACGTGGCTCCCGACTCCCGGGGCGTCTCCCGCGGCGGTTGGGACGGGAGGACGTTTCTCTCTCCCATCCCGCCACCTCCTTTGCGAGCATGACTTTTTCGCAGAAGGAGGTGATTGACTCCCACTCCCTCTTGCTTCGGACCATGGCTTGCACCAGAGCCGGGCGCGAGAGGTCGCTGCCGCTGATCGCCTCTACGAGGACACGGCGGTGCTCCGCCCAAGCGGGGCAGGTTTGCACCGTGTGCACCCCTTGACGATTCAAAAGTGCCTGTTATAGTTTTATCTATACTAATACTAATTATATTACAAAGAGGAAAGATTTGTATGTATGTTTGTAACGAATAAACTCAAAAACTACTTAACGGATCTGGATGAAACTTGACACAAAGATAGATTAAAGTCTGGAATAGTATTTAAGCTACTTTTTATTCCGGAAAAATGTACGATTCCTGTGGGATAATTTCCTACATACACGCGGGCGAAGCCGCTGGCAAAATCGAGTTTGAAATAAATGCTTGAGTTAATTTTTTACAAAATTGCAATTTTTCGTTCAATAGGTAAAATTTCCTTTAACTTCAACGACATTTTTATTTTATTTATTTTATTAGGTTCAGCAACAACTGATTACACTACTGATACAAACACATCGTACATTTTAAAAGTAGAATAACAGTGCATCAGTTACTTACAGGTAAACACGGCATGCACAATATAACAAATCACTGAGATAAGCTAACTTACTGAGTAATAAGTGCTAACATTTTCAAAATTTACAAATAGGTAAAATGATTAAAAATTTAAACAACGATTTAAAAATATAACATTGGTAAAGTTGGTAAAATTGGTACAATAAAAAATTCTTGACATTGACATTTTAAATATGAATTTGATTAATTAAATTGATAATATTGTTAAAAATAATAAATAAAATGGCAAATATTACGATTGATTATTAAGAACCTTGGTAAAATTAACGCAATATTTTTACAATTAAGCAAGATTAGGGACTGCATGAACGATGTTTCACAGATTAATTTATGTCCGCCTGGTAAAATTAAAGCTAATATAAGGGACTACGCTCACTATTATACATAGGAATCTCTTTTGTTAGTACTATAACAGAAAGGCTGCTAAGTTGGTTGACCTGCTGTGAGGGTCGATTAACACGGATACGGCGGTTAGCGCCATCTTTGCTTGTAGGGCTGTGAAAAATACAAGAATTATAATAATTATGTTGGTAAACTCAGCTTTGTGAACATGTTGAAATCTTGCCGACCATCCATGCATATAAGTCATTTTAATAGTCTTAATCAAGTATCTAGGATCTAAAATCTAAATGTGCTAATGAAGTACTGAAAAAAATTTAGAAGCCGATGAGCCTGAAACATAGTAGGTAAATTAACCCATACAATATTAAGCTTTTGTTGAATTCAAAGCATTTATTTGTTATATGAATCATTTTACTCTATTAAATTTGTCAATCAGTCAGAAAGTTGAAGCTAGTAGCATAAGTCAATAGCCTCCTATCATACAAATTAATTTAAATCTGTAAGTACCGCTTTCGGTATACCGAAACCATTTAGTTCGCGTGGTATTTAAATAAGTAATCTTTTCCTGCCAACCCTAGCCCCAAACCAGTGAGCACTTGTGAACACTTTTTCACGCCATTCTGGTGCATAAAATTAGTTTCACACAAACCTGAACTGTTCAAGACCTCACCGATTAGGGCTGGCTATTGTTACATTGTTGCAATTAAGGTCTATTGCCCACAGTGGTACCAATTCAGTGAGGCGCCGGCGCCGATCCTTACCGGAATCGTCTTTTGTATTTTATTGACACTGAGCAGGAGATTCAGAAGAACCACTGACTGGAAAGTAAAAAAGGTATCATGTTAATGTAGTCAATGCAAAGTATTACTACTTAATATTATGTGATGAAAGTACACACTACTGGACAATAGCATCTTCCAAAAAGAAGATACATAAGTAATAACAACATATGAATCGCTCAAATGCCTAAAGATTTATTTATTGAAATCTCCCTTACAACTCACTTGATCACACTTTGATTTTTTCAAATTGATGGACATGTTAATCCTCACTGCCTTTTTTGTTTACTTTTTTGTTGGCAATTTGAAAAAGTAATAATGTTCCGTTTTTCCCAAAAGGTGGTAGCCATACGGCTCATCCGGGGGTACCGCACGATCTCGGGCGAGGCGGCAAGCCTTCTTGCCGGGCTGCCGCCGTGGGATCTGGAGATGATAGTCCTCGCGCGCCTGTACGAGTTGCACGCGGAGGTACTAAGCCGGGGGGAAACTCCGTTTCCGCAGCAAATTGCGGCGGAGCGGACGGACCTCCGGCGCGATCTCATGGCGGCCTGGAATCAGCGACTGTCGCAACCCAGCGCAGGGCACGCCACGATAGTGGCGGTAAGGCCCCTCTTTGAGGAGTGGCTAGAGAGGCGTCACGGCGCCTTCACCTACCGCCTGACGCAGGTCCTCACCGGACATGGATATTTCGGGAGGTTCCTGCACATCATCAGGCGGGAGGAAACGCCCGGGTATCACCACTGCGAGGATTGCCCAGAGGACACGGTAGAGCACACTGTGCAAACCTGCCCCGCATGGGCGGAGCACCGCCATATCCTCGTAGAGGTGATCGGCGGCGACCTCTCGCACCCGGCCCTGGTGCAAGCCATGGTCCGGGGCGAGAGGTGGCGGGATGGGAGAGAGAAAGGTCCTCCCGTCCCAGCCGCCGCAGGAGACGCCCCGGGCGTCGGGAGCCACGTGACGACTCCCGGCCACCGTAGGCGCGGGCCTGCGGACGGTGAGTAATGGGTGACTCATCGTCCGATCAGCACCAGACCCGTGCCGGACGGCGCGTATATGTTCCACGCGCGCCTTAAAGAGGGATATGAAGGGGCCCCTCAGGGCCAAGCCTGCCGGGTAAGCGGGATTGTCCGAAAGGGTTACCGCTACCCCGGAACATAAAGGGCTACGGAAGGAAGATGGATGGGTTTTAGTCAGTAAGAGTCTGACACTCCCTTCCGCTCCACCCAGAGCGGGATCAGTCATTGGATGATTTCCCAGCCTAAAAAAAAAAGGCATACCGGTTTCCTCACGATGTTCCCTTCGCCGTTTTTTAAGCAAATGATGATTACACAATACGAAACACATACACATATTTCGTAAGTAGAACATAGTTAACCTACTGTTCAAACCCTCCGGCATGTTATCGCCTCCGTAATTACAGTTTATTTTAAGTAACAAAGGATTCAGTTACAGTTGTCCTTTGTACTGTGCCGGACCATTTGGGGATGAAAGGGTATCTCCTCTTATTTTACGGATGTTTATAAAGGTAAAAGGTAAGGTTAGGCTTTCTAATTACATTGTGGTTTCGATATTCTGAGACTCTTCTATATTAAGGCTTGCTTGTACAATTAAGGTTTATTTACACGATGCGATTTAACCCGTCAAGTGATTGCCTAACAGAAACAGTTTCCTTATACGTTGTTAACGGTTTTGACGTCATTATGTTTATTGTATTATCATTGGCTATTTTCTTATGTAGAATGGCTGATCCATTTGCAGGGTTGCTTGTGTGTAGTCAAAAGTTGCACCGTATAAACAGCGTTTAGATGGTGCAAGTCATTAGTTGCTTCAAGGTCATTGTAGACCGTAACAAAGCAACTGGCATCGTTTAAATGAGGCTTTATCGTAACGAGTTTTTATTTTTTTTTTCAAATGCCTGTTCCACTGTAGTAGAAAGCCGTCAAAGGGATACGCTTAAACCTTTTGTTTATACGTTAGTGCTAAAATACTCTGTTGCGCTGTCCCTTAACAGGACTAACAAAAGGTTTGTATTTACCTACCCACATACACTGTGCCGAACAAACTAAAAACGGCCCGGACACCATTCGAAATATTTACTTACAACACTGTAACACTACTTCGTAATTTCAGTAATATTACAGGCACGCAAAATTACAAAATAAAACCCTTTTAAAAATTTCGTATCCGGTTCCCTAATAAATTGCTATCAACGAATTATAACGCAAGTAAATTAATAAACTATAATGACAGGATAAAAAATAAAATGTACTTCGTCTTATTATTAGCTTTATCATTAGTAAAAAATAATTTAGATATAACGCATTAAAGTCGGGGAGTAGGGTAAAAAAAATGTACATTGGAGTGACGTCACATTTTAACACAGTGTATCGACGTAATCTTTTGATTACGCGGAAAGGGGGAAAATAATTGTCCAATATTTTTTAATAATCAGCTAGATCAAAAAAAAATGTTGGACAATTATTTTACAGACAGTACATTATTCTGGACGTACGCCGCGGTACGAGTAGGTACTACACACCTGACCTTTCTGAAGAACATCACTAATAACCAACGTTAATCACTAATAACATTCAGTACTATTATTATTTTATTCTGCGCTAATAAGGTCAATATTATAACTCCTGCTAGGACGTCCTCTCCTGACAATATCTGACAAGTTACCTTCAACCTAATCACAATAAAACTGTACGAATCTATTGTTCAGCGGGTTTTTCCGAAACGGTTACAGGGGTGAAGAAGGAACATGGATGGGTTTTAGTCAGTAAGAGTCTGACACTCCCTTACACTCCAACCAGAGCCGGACGGATCATTTGATGATTTGCCTTCATCAAAAAAAAAAACGATTCAGTACACTTATTAATTTATTTATGGTAATCATTCCTATAAATTATAGTATATAGTTTTTGTAGACAAAGACTTTCAAGTACTTTTTTTGGTAGTATTTTTAATAACATTTAGTAGGTATATTTTTAGTTACAATATCACGTTTAGTACCGAATATATCGTAGTGTGTGAAACTGTACACAGATTATACACGTGATGCTTAGCCATAACGTCATTCAATTTGTGCGGTCGCGAGGTTCCATTAGCTCATCAAGACGCTTTTGTACGCAGACATGGCGGAAACAGAAGGCATTTGATGTATAATCTGTGAGGACGCCCTATGATTACCTACCATGGGAAGTCGAGGGAAATATGACGTTTTATTTAGATGGCTCCGCTTTGTCGATCACGTCGTTGACTGGTTTAAAAAATATTGATAATGGAACTTATTGTTCTACCTATGAATAATTAAATTCAAACCATAGTTACTACTACAGATAAAATTCAATAAAAATCGCATTTACAAACTATATATAAATCGCCTATACAAAGTCACATTTTCATTAACGATAGCGAAATTAGATAAATCTGAAATGTCTGCAATTGGCACAAGCTTTCGTGATGTGACGTGATCAATCGTTTTCGATCGCAAAGTGCTAGACAATGTCAAATTGTGTAACGACACCCGATCAATAGTCCCATACAAATGCGTTGACAAGTAGCGTTCTTGACAATCCGAATCGCTGAGATAACGAATTGTTCGATCAATAATTTTCGAAATCGAATCGACACGGAGTGATTGACACTTGCCTAGACCCCCAGGCCACCACTTTACAATGCGATTACATTAAAAAAACAGTCAAATCTAAAGTTAAAGCTACATGACAATAATAAATATAAAAAAAATATGAGACGAGCTTTGAAAACTTCATATAACACAAGCATTAGGTTGCTTAGCTTTGGGCTATATGGCGTTGTGTGAAATGTCCAAGGATATTAGCACTATAATATTATTATTATCATATATGTATCTCTAGATTAAAAATATTTCTGATGTATACAGCTGATATAAAGAACCCGTTCCTTAGTAAGGGCTACAGCATCAAAAGATACGTTTGAATAACTTGCAGCAATAATCGTTGATTGTGTCGTAACCAAGTTCGCTGGTACATCACAACGACTCTTTTGTTGTTTAATTGTACGTAGCTCTGTTGTTAATGTTTGGCTTTGAACGGAAATATTCAGATCTGGGGTAAGATGGAATGATTTATAAAATAATTTGGCTTTTCATTATTTTTAACAAGATCTGTTCATTTTTGCCAAACTAACCTGGTGTCAGAGTTTGCAAGCTGCCCATGGGCCTCTGACTTAGCTGCGCATACTGTTAAGAAATATCTCTCAGACATGCCGGTTTCCTCACGAAGTTTTTCTTCAACGATTTTTAAGCAAGTGATAATTATAAAACACGCACCATGAATCCGAAAGCTCAGAGGTGCGTGTGTTGAGTTCGAACTCGAGACCTATGACTTGGCAGTCCGACGTTCACTCTACTAGGCTATCACTGCTTTCACTTGCCAAACTAAGCTATAGACCTCTTTGGCTAGTTGAAGCTATATGCTTTGGAGCACCTCAAGGCATATAGGCCAACAAGATTCACTGTGCTGCAACCATAAATTATGTCAATTACAAATATAATGATTATAATTAACCTCTGAATGACTTTTTGAATATGCCATTGAAGACGTAACTGTAATTGATCAAAAACAATTGAAGAAGCTGTACCTACATGAAACACAAATCAAACTATATAGATAGATACATACACTGAAACAAAATACCACCCCAGAACGATACATTTCACTCAAACCAAATCATTGTTATTCCAACGACCGCGAAACGATAATGGCGATTAGTATAATGAAATGAAAACATTAGAGCCAAATAAAGACAGTCACCGGGTAGGCAGATAAATAAATTTACACTCTATTAAGCCGCAGTGATTCAGCGGGTAGGGACAGAGGGATGGAGGGTCGTGGCGCCGTAGTTCGCACATATTAGAGGGAATAGGGAATATAACAATCTTAGGAGATGATCATCCATATAGAGATTGAGATAAAGGTTTGCCAACGTTTTTGAAAATAGCTTAGGATGGGGAAAATGTAGTGGTAGTAGAAATAATGGAATAACTAAATATTTGATTATAAAGTAAGAAAGGAAGAAAGAAAAAGTATTTATTAGAATTCGCACAGGAAGATCACAAAACATACTCTAGAAATATAAAAAAAAGAAACAAAAGTAAATCTATATCTCGATCGCTCATTCATACATTCACTCACATTGATTAAATACGAAATCTCAAAAACCACTCCACCTACGAAGATGACATTTGGCACAGTGGTAAATTATGAGTAGGAGACGTCTTCTTAGAAAGGTTTTAAAAAAGGAAATAGGGGGTGGAACTTTGCATCAAAAATTTTCAACATAAACGCGGACGGAGCCGCGGGTTACAGCTAGTAGAAAATCACAATCAAAATCCTGTACGAGGCCAAAAGGATGTCAGCTGATGATGAAGTATTCAAACTGACACAACTTGGCACTTCGTGCATGATGACCAATATCAAACATTGACGTACTTGGATCCTAGCTGATATTATCCATAAGAGGTGCTCAGATTGTAGCAAAATTCATAGTAACAATAATTATCTCCAGGTTGCCTATACAATTCTTCATTATAATTAAGAATCTTTATAATTAAATTAATTAAATTTCGGATTCCATTTTGAACAATGTAGGACAAAAAGAACATTAAAATGCAACACTGGCACTTGCATTAATTGTCAACATTATTAATTTATGCTGCTTTGATGAATTCTTCATAAAACTCGCTCACAACTGACACATCAGAATGCGGACTTGACATTAATGACTCAATAAAGTAGCCTTTGTTCTTATTTACGTCATACTGAGTATCATACTGAGTATTAATATTGTTAATACGTTTTTTTTTTGTTGGTACGAGAGGTATGCAGTTAAAAAAGAAAGGAATATAAATAAGTTTATTTGCAGAAAATTGCATACAAAAATGGAGTTACTGCTGTGTAGTAATAACTCGAAAGATCAGAAAAATGAAACATAATAATAATTGGTCTACATAAATAATTTCGAGGACAAAATAGAGATAGTTGGCAGCTGCACTTCGTGACCGTGAAAAGAAGGCTTCATCTCAGGATAATGCCATTTAATGTCAGTTTTTTCTTATATGTAGAGACTGGTTGTACAGTAGGCTGCACCTTAATGGAACCGTTTTGACCTTGAGCTGGTGTACGGGATGTCTGTTGTTAAATTAAATACAGTAATGAATATAGTATTAATCAATGTTAATCATCAAGGAGGACTTTGACGCCTAAGTGTCCTTTTTGTTTTTGTATTTATTTGTATATGTAGTTAGATAGTCATTAAATTTAAGTATGTATAAGTTGCTAATATGTGGAAAAGTTGGTTAAGTTGTTTAAATAAATTAATTTTAATCATTGATCCATACTATATTTTAGCATAGCACTCGCCACGCCGCCGCGTCGTTAGTATGTGACCACTTGCGTAACTCAGTTTCTTTCACATATAGTTTTTGAATGAAATTCCTAATCCATTGCTTCATATGTTTGAAAAAGTCGTCCTCGACAAAGTAAATAGCGCAATGAATGTTGTTAAAATGAAAGCAATTGCAATTGTTAGTGTGATAAGCAATTACTCCGAAGATGTATGGACGTAAACGAAACAAACGGAGTACGTAAGAAGGATCGTAGTATGTATGAATGAAATAATAAGGTGAGGAAGCTTTATGTCGGTAACAGTCTCAATGCAAAAATCAGTCGGTTAATTCTTAATATCTTATGCTGGACAGTCGTACTGATGAGTTATACCTTTTTTAAAGGATGAGAAATCATCAAATGACCCGGTGGGTGGAGCCGAAAGGAGTGTCAGACTCTTACTGACTAAAACCCATCCATGTCCCTTGTTCCAGGGGAGCGGGTTACCCTCTCGGACAATTAAATGTAGATATCAACTCTAGTATTTTGATGACATATGAATATTCTGTCCCGCTTGTTAAGCGTTTCAGGAAGTCTTATTCAAAATTGAATGCTGTTTAAAATTTCAATGAAACTGAAAGCTGTGTGTATGGTTGGACCTAAAGCCTCTTGTCAAGGCTATTTACACAGAATACAAAAAAGTTTTCTTAAAAAAAAACACAAGTAGGATTTACTGTCAACCAGCCTATATTACGCCGAGGTCTATTAAGCCATAATAGTCATTTGACTCACATTTACCTTGACGTAAAAAATATATATCAAACGGGTAACGTTAATGCATCGCGCTGGCAATCTCAAAATCGAGGGGTGCATAATTTATCATACAGAGCCACTGCCTTATATGTGGAGCTATTTTGGGGTTGCGCAGCTGGAAAAATGTCAGGTGGGAACGCTCGAAAAGGTCCTTTTGGCTGCGTTTACTTGGTGCTGATGCGTTAGATAAAGGGAAGTAATGCTGATGATGATAAAGAATAAAAAATCAGCTGTTTGCATAACTCGCCAAAATGTACTGCACAGCTGATTTTTTTTCGCGATTTCAGGTCGGTCTCATAGTAAAAGTTGCTCGTTATAATGAGTACAATGACACCTTAAGAAGATTTAAACGACTTAAATTTAACCGTGTATATACGTAGTACAAGCAGTTCCTTGCTTAAAAAGAGATCTCCAAAAATATGTATCTCAACGCCGATTGTAATTGAAATAAACATTTTTATTTTATTATTTACCTATTTTAAAATGGCATGCTTTCGTGACCGGCTTCAATAATTATGTTTGTTTATATATAAAAGCAATAACATTGCTGGCTTTACAGAAATTTGGTTTTCTACGAAGTCAGCGTTCTTTTTGTTGCAAATTCGAGGTCGTTTTTATGTAAACAACGTAAACACGAAATTTTGATAGTCATACTTTTTGTTTCATATATTGATATAATTATGTAAGTACAGTTACCCAAAAAAAAATAGGTGGATTTTAATTAACAATATACGGAATGAACTATTATCATACGTTTCACGATTGCCGCATTTTTTATTACATCACACGTCTCTGTGAAGAATGAATTTCAAATGGTGTCGGAAGTTTGTGTTGGGGGAATAAATCCTAGTCCCATACCGTGAGAAACAATTAGATGATGTCTGTGCGAGAAACTACGCATACGCGAGTTGGGAGTGAGTATCGATCATTTTAAGAATACCTAACCTTTTTTCCGCGGTTTTGGGGGGACGGGGACGTTAATTGTTTTAAATAAAAGAAGAAAATTCTTCAACTCAACTTAAGCTTGATTATTAATAATGTATTTTATTCATTAATAGTATTTTGGATGCTAAGCCTGACTGTGATGTGTTCGCGGATGAATGGAAGAAGATCTTGTCAGTATGTTTGGAGTACTGTGAGATAAGCGTATGACTGTTGAATTACTGTATACATATACATAGTTACTACATTTATGTAATGTGATTAGACTATTGATTGCCACGCAGCAGACAATGCAAAAACTGTTGGCGTATAACGTGTAACTAATGTAATTGGCCTTGGCCGTTTTATGTTATAAATAAATAAATAAAAAAATAAATTTTGTCAAAAACATGTGAAAGTGAAATAATATTGCTTAACTTTTTGGTCCTTCGAGCCGGATATTATTACTAAAGGGTCAAAACTGTTCTCTTAAATAACGAAGTATAAGACGTTTAACTAGTAAAACCTCGATCACATACCTAAATAAACGAGTAGGCATCTCAATTTATACGTCAACAAATCAGGATTGTCAGTGAAAGGAACTCGATGCAAGATCGTATGAGCGATATCTCTTCGACTTTAAACAAGCAACAAGTAAGGATATAACGTGTTTTAGGGTGTTAGGAACTTGAAAGAAATATAAGCCTTGAATCGGCCTGTAGTATGATGTATGATGTACCATTAAGATATCAAAGACGACTCTTATATTGAATTACACTGTTGAATCGGATGGTTGCAGTCGGGGCTTTGATAGTAAAACTTATCGTTACACTGCACATATTGTACACAAACAGTAGATCTGTCTGTAAAAAAGTGCCGCCATTTTAAAATATTAAATGCTGTCATGTCTTTTGACAGTTTGATATTTAAACGTTGATGTGGACAAAAAACAATCAGGTTCTAGAAACTTGATTGTCTTTTGTCTCATGCATTCGGGTCTTCTGTTTTACATGGGATATTGTTTTTTTCCAGTTAACATGATTTTGTACGTGTCACCACCAAGTAGTAAAAGTCTGTACCCATGCTGTAGACACTCTAAAGCAATTTTCGCTTACAACTAGATATAATTTTTACCTCCAATCAAAATTGAACCTTGCCGTCTTAAGATACAGTCGCTATTCCACTGTCTGACATTCCGCTAACAAAACGACAACCGGCGACATTTTTTTTTATTAATCCCCACCGCGGTGGGAACATCTATCAATATCGTAAATTTGACTATAACAACGTATTTCTGGTTTGCCGGTGGCGTATGTCTGTGCGTGCCAGAGTACTAGGGGAGCAGAAATTAATAAGAGGAAACGCGATTTTAACGACTTCCAGACAAATTGATGCGGAACGATCATTTGTTATGTTCGAAGTTCGGGGCCGTATTCTGGTTGATTCAATGGAACTCAATGGTTATGGTGCGTTAATGACATTCATTAATAAAAATAAAAAATAAAACATTTTTATGTTTTAAACGCCAACATTTCATCTTACTTATAGGATAATAGCTTAGGATATTAAATAAAAAAAATGAATGAACAAGCAAAAGACTTATTGTACCTAACATTCAATTAAGTTTCAGAACTACAGAAAGATGCTCTAATTAGAATTAAACATTGCATTGTTTAAGCGGCTACTTACTTAACACTAAATAAACAAAGCTTAGCTAACTTTATTTTTATTTCTCTGTCCATCTTTAATTTCTGTTAACACCTTCCAAGTTCTACCGTAACAGAATACGTCCATATTTTGTCAGCTGGCCCTCCCCAACTATTGTAAACTTGATTTGACGTCCAAAACAATATGGCTTCCATCTGGCAGCTGACAAGAAAACAATTTAGCTGCTACCTATTAGCAACTCCCCAAGGAATAGTAAGTTACACCTCTCATAGAAATAAAAACAAAAATAGATTCTACATTTAATCTATTTACACGCTAATTAAATAATATAGAAAAAAAATCATGGTTGAAGCACAGATAATATAATACGTTGAAGTATCAGCTGCTTGACAAGTAAGTTTTGTCTATGGGGTTGACTTTGTCAAGGAAATGTTTTCATACAGCCGAGTTTTGCGCGGCAAAAGATTCTATGATTATGGGATCTCGCACAATCCCTTGTGGAGACAGTTTAAAGCTGTTGATGTGTTTAGTTCATCCATAGCTGATCCGTTTTGGAACAGTGCTTAGATTTGAGCTTCAGCCGTGTAAAAACAGGGAACATTTTCTTTACAATAGAACATTCTTCTATTTTACGAAATTCTTACTATTATTATGCGTACAGGTAAGGAGTTTCTCTTCCGGAGTCTGTGTTTCGTCAAGTTGAGTCTTTAAGTCAAGAGTGAATAGGTTTCTTATAGGCAAGCGTGCTTCATCATCGACCACACCATCGCTTACCATCAGGTGATATAGTGGTCAAGCGCGAGGCTATTTAAAAAAAAAGAAACTTCAAAAACCAAAGTTGTCGACATAGCTCACAGAATTAGCAAGTTAAAGTGGCAATGTGCTAGCCATGTCCATGTGGACTGGTTTAAAAATGATTAAATCTCATCATCCTCTGCCTAGCCTGCCTTTTCCCAACTATGTTGGGGTCGGCTTCCAGTCTAACCAGGTGCAGCTGAATACTAGTATTTTACATGGAGCGACTGCCTATCTGACCTCCACAACCCAGTAACTGGGCAATACGATACCCCTCGGTAAGACTGGCTATCAGATTTCCGGGCTTCTGACGACCCGTAACGACTGTCATAGATGCACAAATGACAGCCGGGACCAACGGCTTAACGTGCTTTCCGAGGCACGGAGGAGTCTTGGTATGTAAAGATGGTCACCGATCCACGGCCAACCCCAGCAAGCTTAGCTTAATGATGAAACCTACATTACTTTAATTGTTTACCTGTATAAACAAGTACGAGATTACTAAAGCTTAAAACAGATGTCTGCAAAGCGCGAAACAGATGAAAATGATGCAAAAAATAGTAAATAAACGTATGCAAGTTATTTACATACAGCGAAATCTCATCGACGATGCGGGCAGCCTCGTAACACGAGACGGATACTATCAGTTTATGAACGAAATGGTAGAGGACTAAAAAAAATCTTTCGGAATCTCTGATTCATGAAAACTTTATACATATCGAAGCATAAATAAGATGATTACAAAGCCGATGAGACCACCTAAAAAGTCACTAATTTTAAACAAAAAGATCAAGTTAGAAGAATATCCTTAATGTCATAAGTTTCTTAATAGTTTTTTTTTTTTTTTTGTTAAAAGATTTAAAAGATGACTCCAGAACTTCGCACGTCGATTTGCGTCGTTCGGTCGCCAGCGCATCAAGTTATACCAAACTTTCAAATGATTTAAAACCTTAAAACGTTGACTGTTAAGTTCAAAATAGATTGAGAAAATTTGAGTTTGTGGTATCTTGACGAGCTTACAAAAAAATACCCACCCTTTGTGGTGGCTTAAGGACCACACAGTGCAGTTGCACAGAAAATAATTCTATGTCCCACCAGTAAGAACATTATAGTTGATTATGCTTAAAAACAAAGAAAATGACACTGGTGGCAAAACTTAACTGCTTGAAAATTGAACCCCCGTGATATCAAAAAAAATCCTTGGATAAGGTAAACCTTTGGCTTCAGTCTTCCATTTAACAGTAAAAATTAAAGGATGAAAAGTTCACAAGTCTACTGTCTGAACAACTCGAAAGCAAGTCACCCAGCCCGCGCTTACACTGGTACCTCCCCACTCAGCTCTGTCATAAATGATACAGAATCAACTCAGAATTTCCATGCGGACGAGACATGTTTGTAAATCATATGTTGCGATTTACCAAGACTAGGTACATATGTACTAAGTATGTTTGCTTTCCCCCGAACTGCTCGGCTATTCATGCTTAATATCGGGAATCTACACCTTGTTGGTACACCGTGTTTGGGCAAGATGTATTCGGGAGTTTTCAACAGTTTTGATGCCGTTAGCAGTACGTTTGGATGAATGGTTAACAGATTATTCTTTGCGCGGGTTTTGTTCTAAATCAATCTATCGAAGGCCTTGATTTATCTATTTGATTTATTAAGTGAGAAAGCAATGAATTGACAGTGAGATCCAACTAAGTGCAATCACCCATTAAATTAAGGGGGTGTTTCCATGGTGAGATTTTTACAAAATAGGTCGGTCGGCTTGTAAAAGATTCATTGTGAAAGCTTGTTACTAAGCTGTCTCTAGTGTCAATCCCTATCATCAAGTGGAATGACAAATCACTTCACCTAAGTTTTCACGTTGGGATTGTTAGAGAATAGACCGCTTGGAACATTTTTCATTTGGGGACATTCTTATTTCAAATTCCACCGTCTATATAGTGTTACCTTTTCATCTCTTTTGCTATAAATAAGCGTTTTCGGCATCTTATGTATGTATGTAGCGTAAGCGGGATTGTCCGAAAGGGTTACCGCAGGGCTAAGGAAGGAACATGGGTGGGTTTTAGTCAGTAAGAGTCTGACACTCCCTTCCGCTCCACCCAGAGCGGGAGGAGTCATTTGATGATAATAATTATGTAGCGTAAGCGGGATTGTCCGAAAGGGCTACCGCTACCCCGGAACATAAAGAGCTAAGGAAGGAACGTGGATGGGGTTTAGTCAGTAACAGTCTGACACTCCCTTCCGCTCCACCCAGAGCGGGTGGAGTCATTGATGATAATATGTAGCGTAAGCGGGATTGTCCGAAAGGGTTACCGCTACAGGCTACCCCGGAACATAAAGTGCTAAGGAAGGAACATGGATGGGTTTTACTCAGTAAGAGTCATGACACTCCCTTCCGCTTGACCCAGAACAGTAGGAGACATTTGAAAATTTCCCAACCTCAAAAAAAGGATATACAGGGCATATATATATATATGTATATGTAGGGCAGCTTGAATGTGAGGCCAAGAGAAAAAGGCCTTTAATGCTAGACCCTTTTTGTATGCAAATAATGGAGTTTTGCTATTTCAGAAATACTGTGAAAACATTAGAAAACATAATTTTGAGCAAAGTTCAAGTATAGTTTAATTAAAGTGTATCCGATGTTTAAATGGTAATTAGGACTCACATGAACTCCACATTTGTTGAGAAAACTGAAATTACTGACTAAAATTTCAGGGACTAGATATGATTCGGTATTTAATGGCACGTGAAAGTTTTGGCTATCCCAATTCTAGCTGTAAAGAAGGATTGTTAGCTGATTTGATACATTGTATACATCCTAAACTTGTGTGTATGCAATGACGAATACAGCGTTAGGCATATTAGTCTCTGCCGGGTAAACGAGATTGTCCGAAGGGTTACCGATACCCCGGAACATAAACACATAGTGCGTCTGCCTACCTGACGACCATAGCCCACTGGGTAATACGATACCCCTTGGCAAGACTGGCTGTCAGAATTTCAGGCTATTGACTAAACGAATATCAAAGATCCACAAATTACAACCGAAACCAATGACTTAACGTGCTTTCCGAGGCACGGAGGAGTCTCGGTATGTAAAGATGGTCACCATCCTAGGACCAACCCCGGCAGGCATAGCTTAACCTTTTATCTGTCTATCTAAAAATACTATTAAAATATCGCCGATGCACTTTGTTTCAATTGATTGTTCTTAGAAATCTATCAACCCCGTCATCGCCGAGATATTTTGTTTCAATTGATTCTTCTTAGAAATCTATCAACCTCGTCAACGACGAAGCAATAACATAAACAGTATATACCTCACATTATTCGGAACACTCGACCGGACAGACAGACGTATAAACATTAACCCTCAGTATATACATATACAAACGGACGGTAGCTGATGCTACCAGCGGTTGTGACTAATGAAGTGTTTGTTATCATGCACTCCCACTGTATAATGTACCTATGCGTCTGTGAAATGTTACGTAAGAGCTGATTTGGGCTGGCAAAATTGGGAACGAATTCCCATAATATATGCAACGTTTTTTTTTATATACACACGTACCTAACTCAATAAAATGTATGGAACAGTTAATTTCTTAACTGGATTACAAAAGCGCTTTTTTTTCGCTGCTGGCAACACTGGTAGCCGGTCGTCAAAAAAACGATCTCTAGGCTAATTTAATGTAAAAAGTTAATTTAAGTGTTTTAATTAGGATAAATTAGTGTAATATAGTTGTAGCTAGTAATTTAGTAGTGTATCCAGTGTTTATACAGTGTTTTTTGTCGCGAGAACTTCGCACAAAAGGGATAATAAACCGGCTGTCAACGGGCCCTACCCAACGGTGACGGATTTGAAATTTGCACTCATCAATCCCGGGGAGTATTTTGTTTTATTTATGTACATAAACATTCATAGAACATCACTGAATACTGCTCAGATTCTTGAGCTACGTCCATCACACACTGGCACGGTTTATGTCTCCTTTTGCTTGACAAATAGTGGAAGCAAAATCGACGACAAAAACATTCGCTCAGACAATAAACACTACACATTTACTACACAAAATATAAGCTCGTTAGAGCATATTTATACTTATTAATGTCTAAATCCCTTAGGTAATGTGTCATAATCTTTTAATAGTGAAACAATCTTAATTGTGTCATACTTATATAAACAGTGTAATTCTTTTAACTTCACTTCTGTGTAACACTTCTATTCACCTTAATAACTTCACCCTACAGTAACTTCCTTCCCTAAGACCCACTAACCCTAGTAGATTCTTTTCAAAGCAATACAATTAGATTTTCTAATTTTATTTATTTTTTTTCCCATCTACCTCCAACTAAATTAAATGTATTAAAACTTCTTTTCTTACACTGTTATTTAGCTGCATAACTCCACACATTACAGGTAACTGACATTTGCGAGAAAATGATGACCCGTAGTGCTACTATCAAGGAGCTGGAAGCAAAATTAAGAGTTACCTTGAAGGAGCTTGAAGTTTCGAAAGCTATGTGCAGACAGCTGCTCCAGGAAAGGGAAGACAGTGAAGTGGAAGTGGAAAACATTATCTTAAAGAACACTTCCCTTAAGAGTGAACTAGCTCAATTACACATCCAACACATGGACTTAACTGACCAGCACAGCCAACTACAACATATCATATGTACATTTAAAGAGTGCAGTGACACCCACGAACTGGCTTTGAATAGAATTGCAGAACTTGAACAACAACTGTGTGAAGCCCAAAAGTCACTATCTCTGTCAGAGAGTATCAAAGTCAGCAAACAAGTTGCTCGCACCAGTAATTTGTTTGATGAGTTGGTAGGCAGTAACCTAAAATCAGTGTGTGAGCCATCTATAACAATAGATTTGACTGGTGATGATACCATACCATTATGCCCTATAGTTATGAGTCATAAAAAATTAAAGAAATATATTAAAATAAATAAAATAATTAAACGTTCACAGAGAGCAATTAAAAAACATAATCTCTTGAAATTAAATATTTCACTTAGAAAGGAACGTGTTCTTCTATCAAGAAGTTTAAATAGTTGTACTATTGAATTAGATAAGTGTAGGGAAAAGTACAACACTGATATCCAGCTCCTATATAATGATATATTACACAAGGAGCACTTGTTAAAGGATATTTTTGAAAAATATGAGACTTCACAAAAACAATTAAGTGACCGCTTATTTGAGGCCGGGGAACTATTGGATTTGGTGAAGTGCAACGCTGAGAGTTATGAGTCTCTGACTAAAAATCTCTCATGTAGCTGTGCCAAGCAACCACCTTATTCTCAGCATCAGCCTGACTTGCCCTCTGCAGTATTAAATCTTCCAGCTGAGTCCTGTATTGTTTCACAGAAAAACAAGTCAATATTTTTTTCTGATGAATTAGGTTCAGGCTTTGGAAAAATTTTACTTAATTACCTTAGCCACAGTTTTACCAATCATAGCTATCATAACATAAGTTTTAAACAAATGATTAAAAGAATAGCAAACACAAACCTAGATAATTACTCTACAATGGTTTTGCTATTAGGTAACAGTACTGGTATTACCAGAAAAGGCATAGTGGATGGTGTGAACACCTTATTAAATTTAAATATAGGAAAGCTGATGTTGTGTGCTTTTCCTTATTGTGATACTCTGTCAAATGACGAAAATAATTATATTTATAAACTAAATAACACAATGCACAAACTGACATTATGTCACAGTGACAAATTATTGTACTTTGACACTAACAATTTTGTTAGTGGTTTTAAATTAACTCAGAGAACTTTGTCTCTGTCTTGGAAATGTAGACACCAGATTGCTATGTTGATAGCATATAATATTAATGAGGTTATAGCCAATATAACAAACTCTAGTATTAGGGACGACTCTGTGTTGCCTAGTTATACTAACAACATAGGGATTAATTATTTTTCATCATGTTGTACGAAGGAGGATCTACCTATAGTACCAACAACCTTGGAGGCCATGAACACTCAGGTCGAGTATTCTCTTCCTGCTAGAACTCAAATGGACATTCTAGACTCTTCGGTTGTAGTTGTGGGGGATACTCTGGATAGTTCTTTAAACTAGTCAGTAGGACAACAGAAGTTACCACTTTTAATAACCAGTTATTATTACTACAAAATAATAAAAAGGTATCTTCTGGCAATATAACTCTCAAAAATAATAAACTGAATGGAGTGCAACATACATTAAAATTATTAAATCAAAATATTCAAGGTTGCTCTTCCAAGTTACTGGAAATAGAATTGTTTTTGGAAAATACCAAGTTTGATGTCATTTGTTTAACAGAACATTGGTTAAAAGATCATCAAGTAGTATCAATTAATTTTGAAAATTATTGCGTAGTTAGCTATTTCAGCCGAAAACAAATGATACACGGTGGGTCATTAATATTAGTTAAAAATTCAATAAAATCTAAAGAACGAAAAGACATCATCGGACTATCTGTTGAACACACCATTGAATTGTCCTGTGTTGAGCTAGATAAGCATGTTATAGTATGTGTGTACAGACCTCCAAATTACCAGAATCTATCTGTGTTTGATTCTGTAATGGAAGATGTGTTAAAGAAACTAAGTACTAGTAGCAAGTCAATAATCATATGTGGAGATTTTAATATTAATTTACTAGAAAATAACTCGAATACTGTCAGATTATTAAGTCTTTTTGGGTCATTTGATTTGTCCAACGTTTTTATGGAACCAACCCGAGTAACTGCCTCCTCTGCCACTTGTATAGATAATATTTTTTGTAATTGTGAATACTTACATAAAGATATCTTAAATAAGTTGCCATCTGACCACAGTGGACAAACTATAACATTTTGTTCCTATATGCCTCTACAAAAAATTCAAATAAGATTTAGGCCAATTACATGTACAAATTTAAACAAATTCAATAAGTCTTTGGCCAGTAATTTATGTGTTCAGAATTTTAATAATATATCTGACCCAAGTGAGTTCTACGCCGAGTTCTTTTTACTATTGAATAAGCAATTTAATGACTCTTTTCCACTACAAACTAAAAGCATTTTCACAAAGTTTTTATTTAGCGATTGGGCGACTCCTGGTATTCGCAAAAGCAGGGCAAAACTTTTTGAACTTTATGGCCTCAAGCAACATACGAATAATACAAACTTTCATCAGTATGTTGCAAAATACTCTAAAACTTTTAAAAGTGTGTGCAAAATAGCTAAAGCTCTTTATATTAGCAATAAAATAAAATCAGCTGATGATAAAATAAAAACTACCTGGCAAATAATAAATAATGAAACAGGTAGGAAAAAGCAGCGTAATACTGAGTTTAATTTAGAGACTGCACATGGCCGCATCAACTCAGATATAGAAATAGCTCAGGAATTTGAAAACTTTTTTGCTAATATTCCTCTCAAAACTACTTCATCATTAAATTCCTCAGCCGCACTTTCTGCTGCCTTACTTAGAAAAAATGTAAAGGCATGCCCTTTAGAATTTACATTTCAGCATACAAACCCCCAGGCTGTTATAAAAGCTTTTAAAGATCTTAAAATCAAATCAACAGAAGATCTCTGGGGAATGTCTGTAAAAGTCTGTAGTTCTATTATCGATACCATTGCGCCCTATTTAGCTTTCATATTTAATTCTAGTGTGGACCAAGGAGTCTTTCCGGATCTAATGAAACACAGTAAAGTAGTGCCATTGTTCAAATCCGGTGATAGTAAAGAACCCAACAATTATAGGCCCGTGTCAATTCTGCCAGTTCTCAGTAAAGTGTTTGAAAAGTTGATGCTCAATCAAATGTTACGTCACTTTAATAAAAATTCCATCTTGCATGACCAACAGTTCGGTTTCACCAAAGGGCGTTGTACTACTGACGCTGGTGTCACCCTAATAAAGAACATTTTTAGCGCCTGGGAAGAAGCACAAGATGCCATTGGAATCTTTTGCGATCTCTCTAAGGCGTTCGATTGCGTAGAACATGAGACGCTTCTGCTGAAACTAGAGCACTATGGAATTAGAAATACAGCCCTTGATTTACTTAGATCATACCTGAAAGATAGAAAGGTTAAAGTTCAAGTAAATGGTGTGAACTCGCTGGGGTCGGAAATGACAATGGGCGTTCCTCAAGGTTCGATATTGGGTCCATTTCTCTTTTTAGTTTATATTAACGATTTACCCCAATTACTTCAAAATCAACCGAAGATGGTGTTATTTGCAGATGACACTTCATTAATCTTTAAAATTAATCGACGCTCACAAAATCTTGACGACGTGAATAACTCTATTCTTCAGGTCCAAGATTGGTTTACGGTAAATAATTTGGTACTAAATGAAAAAAAAACCAAATGCATTAGATTTACATTACCTAATGTTAAAAGTAGCGATTGTGACATCATATTGAACGGAGAAAAGCTGGAATTTATTAAGCAGACGGTTTTCCTGGGAATCACGCTAGACGACAAGTTGCAATGGGGTCCCCACATAACAACTCTTGCGGGACGGCTAAGCTCGGCCGCTTATGCTGTTAGAAAGATAAGGCAGTTAACAGACGTAGAAACCGCGCGTTTGGTCTATTTTAGTTACTTCCATAGTATTATGTCGTATGGCATTTTACTGTGGGGTCGGGCTGCTGACATTGAATCCATTTTTATTTTGCAAAAGCGAGCGATCAGGGCTATTTACAATCTTCGTCGTTGCGAATCGCTTAGGGAACTATTTAAAAGGATTAATATTATGACAGTACCTTGCCAATTCATTTATGAAAATATTATGTATGTAAGAAAAAATAGACATCTTTTTAACAAAATAAGTGATAGGCATAATTTTAATACTAGAAATAAAGATAAAATAATTCAACCATTTTTTCGATTGTCAAAAGTACATACATCTTTTATGGGGTTCTGTGTTAAATGTTACAACAAAATACCTTGTGACATACTGCAATTAAATGAAAGAAAATTTAAAACTCATATTAAAAGTACACTTTGTAAACAAGCTTATTACAAATTAGAAGATTATATCAAAGATAAGGATGCTTGGAAACATGCTGGTCCTGCTCCACAGGACAATCTAGTGTCTAGACAAAATCAAACTGGTTGCTAAGTAAATTAGGTAATTTGTACCATATTATTTTATTATATTGGAATAACTTCTCACACATTGATTAATTTATTATTATTAACTTTTAGAATGTTTGTAAATATGTGAGCACCATGCACTTATGACATAATTAAGTTTACTTGCCACTGCTACATGTGTTTTTCTTTTCACCTTTTGTGATGTATTGTTTTTATTCTGGGTGCATCGTCTTCACATATAATGTTATAATACATGTATACAAAACATTGTGAAACATTTTAAAAGAGTAACGGTGGAGTTTCTTGCCCATTCTTCTCCACACGAAACTACTTTTTGGAAGGGGCGACTAGAATCAGTTCTATTTCTTGTTCATTTTGACGTTCAAAAGTGCCATTCTTGTGCCTATTTGAAATAAATGTTTTGACTTTGACTTTGACTTTGCGGTGTGGGGGCGGGGTACATCTAGCAATAATATTGAAGTGAATGCAGAAACACGACGTGTCGCTCTCGAGAAAGCGCTTGAAAATAAACCGAAGTTCGGATTCGGTTCAAACCACATTCGGCCCATCTCTAATAATGTTCTCACTGCTGGGACACAGGTTTCCTCGAGAGGCAGTGGGGTGTAATCTACCACGCTACCTATTGCCTATTGGTCCATTATTGACCATTTACCTACTTTCTCATCTCTTAGGTGTCAGTTTTGGTACGACTTTCTAGTTTAAATACCAAAGGGGACTACGACAACGTCATAATTTTTAATTATTTCTACACTAATCCTTTTAAAGTTTAATCTGCACCAAATTGATCCGCTTGGATCAAAGGACCGAATAATGCAACCAAAATTCCGGTGTCAAATAATTTGGGTATAGGTACAGTTGTATATTCAGCAATGTGCAGAACCCTCTTTGTGCAGTAATGATGACGTGGTGTCGCCCACCGCACTTATTAGTATAGATTTAACGGGGATGGAGGGTTACTGGATGTGGCAGTGGAGAAGTGAAGTTGAGACGATGCAAAGTCTTGTCATCACACATGATTATAGGTCTTCTTCTTTTTGTGTAGTTAGTGACTAACCTGGTGTCAGAGTTTTATGCTGCCCATGCCTCTGACTTAGCTTCACATGCTGTTGAGAAATATCTCTCAGACATGCTGGTTTTGCTCACGATGTTTTCCTTCATCGACTTTTAAGCAAGAGATATACAATACGCACATGAATCCGTAGATTCAGAGGTGCGTACCTTACCTTTTTCCGCAAAATTTCAAGTATAAGTTTACCGGCCTTCCTCTCCTCGGTCCACAGTACCGATAAATTAACCAGGAATGTTTTATCATCCTCACTGGTAAATTTTGAAGTACCGTGTTTGTCCGATGCGTTGAACGCTTGGAAAATGGCTTGTACCAATACGGATTTGCCCGACAACCTGTCCTCCCAGAGACAGTGGGACGTGCCACTCTGCAGTATTATACGGGATAACCTAGTAAACACGTCACCTAATACTGTTGAGCGTGCCCGTCTGCTGGCTGTGGGAGAATGGGAGTCAGGCTTGTGGCTTCAGGCGCTCCCGTCATCCACCATAGGCACTATGATGGATGACTCATCGTTTCGGCTCGCTACGTGTCTCCGCTTGGGCGCACCTTGTGTTGCTCCGCATCGGTGTCACTGCGGTGAAGCTGTTGACAGTCTCGGGCACCATGGCCTGTCCTGCGGCAGGAGTGCAGGTCGCATATCACGTCACGCCAGCATCAACGACATTATTCGTCGAGCCCTTGCCACCGCCGGCGTACCAGCGGTATTAGAACCAAACGGCTTGGTACGTGACGATGGTAAGCGACCAGACGGAATGACTTTGTTGCCTTGGAAGGTGGGTAGGCCTCTGGTGTGGGACGCAACCTGTGTCGACACCCTTGCGCCATCTCATGTTCTTAGCACGGCGGGCTGTGCTGGCGCCGCTGCTGCCGCTGCTGAGACCCTCAAGCGGCGTAAATACAGTAACCTGATGTGTAACTACAGATTTGAGCCGTTTGGGGTCGAAACTCTAGGGTCATGGGGCCCGAGTGCGCAACTCCTTTTTAAGGAAATTTCTCGCCGATTGGTCGACACTTCGCGTGACCAGAGGGCTGGATTGTTCTTTGGTCAAAGAACGATCATTATCAAAAGAAAGGTCATTAGCATTGCCATTCAACGTGGCAATGCTGCCAGTCTTCTGGGCACGTTTCCTGATGACAGCGATGCGGATGAGTACTTCGACGCCTAAGTGTCCTTTTTGTCTTTTTTTTGGATTTATTTGTATATATAGTTAGTTAGATAGTCTTTTAATTTAAGTATGTATAAGTTTTTATTGTATTAGATTGTAGTAATTACTGACCTTAGGTTATTATAGATTTATTAACGCTTTTGTCCTGTATTTATTTAAACTCTCTATCATTAACATCCTAAGCAATCCACTTCTGGGCTGTCTGGTGATAGGCAATTCAATCTATGTTACCAATCAATTAAAAGCAATCAAACTAAAAACCTGCAAGATATTTGTCGAAAGCTTAAAAACGTAGGTTGAGCTCTTCCAATAGAGTAAAAATTATTTAATTGGATTGAACTATAATGGCATACCAATATTTTCATAGTCAACCAAAGATCTCTTTGAAGACTGCTTCTGATTGGTGTTTCCATAACCACAATGTACCTTGATAAAAAACGCCTAATTTCGAGCGGTAATTAAAATTATTTTGTTATACTTCTAAGAGGTTTGTTCTGTCATTGGCATATCCAGGCACAACTGCATCTCGTATAGAATCACCTAGACAAATTCACCCTCCGACATTGTCGCTTTGATCTGGTACTGATGTTTTGGTTTCCACTCAGCACCCATGCATCGAGGGGACACGCTACCTAGCTATCGATGTCGACTACAATTTGAGACCACCTTGTCGGTGATTAATTCCTGGTACCTTTGTTTAGGTGTCACAAGTATTGTTGTTTTTTGGTCTTATTTTGGACCTGTTTTAATTCTAATTTTATGTATTTTTTGTTTGTTGTTGTTGTAATTGTTTAAGTGTTTTATGTTATTTTATGCGTTGTTTTTGTTTACATGTTTTATGTAAGGTGGTTTTGTTTTTTTTGTGGCACAGAACCATACAAGAGACGTAGTTTGTGAAAGGTTCTATGTTCAGCAATGCACGTATTTCGGCTGAAATGATGAACCAAAAGTACAGTGACCAGCACATCAAGTAACCGCAATCTGTCAAATTTCTTTAATAGTTTTTCAACTTTATTACATGTTCATTTATAGAGTAACCATACATCTTATACATACTTAAATTAAATGACTATCTAACTAACTATATACAAATAAATACAAAAACAAAAAGGACACTCAGGCGTCGAAGTACTCATCCGCATCGCTGTCGTCCGTAAACGTGCCCAGAAGATTGGCAGCATTGCCACGTTGAATGACAATGCTTATTCTTTGGCCAAAGAACAGTTGAGCCCTCTGCTCATTTTGTATTGGGATTTGTCAATTTGGGATAGCTGGGGGGTACTGTAAAGCCTGAGTGAAACCTTATGTTTTTGTACAAGTGACACGACTCTGTCTTTAGCCGCGGGGTTTGGCAGATGTATTTAGTATAATATAATATATATTTCACGGTCTGTGTGTTTGCTTGCCAGCAAGTCCTCCTTATACGTGCACACGCTCTACCACTGAGCCCCCTCAGTGAAGGTCCCTGAACCTTCCACAGTACCTACCCTAGGTTAATCTGCCCTGAAGACATTTCTCATTTATCTAATGTGTTCAGAAATGGCTGTAATATTCTGTCTGTTCAGATTCATACGACCGTCTGAAAAATCTAGTTCTTACACTGAACACATACAGGTCACACATTTATTACGTCCAGGTCACGTTGAAAGCCTCTTAAAGACTTTAACGACTGAAATTCACTCAGTATTACGTACTTCACACAGTTTCTGGGACGTTAAGTCTTAATAAACTGTAATAGAAAACTGAAAGATATAATAATATTGTTTAAAAATTGAAGTTAAATCATTTATGTCTTGACAGCGTAAGTAATACAATATAATTCAATTTATTTCAAGTAACCATGACTCATTTGGTAGTAAAAAACTTATCTTGTGTTAGTAATAATAATAATTTAACAGTACAATAAAAAAAAATGCGCGACGAAAGAACGACGCTTCACCGCGGCTGCACCATTCCAAGTAATACTACATAAAAGAGTAATTAATAAATTAAAAAAAAAATCTGATCTAAAATTAACCAATCAAAAAATATTGATTAAAAAGACATCAAATTTTACTCCAAAAAAAGTGTCGTTACAACCTTTGGTCTTAGTTTTTTTGTGTTGTTACAACTTTTGGTCTTAGTTTTTTTGTGTTGTTACAACTTTTGGTCTTAGTTTTTTTCTGTTGTTACAACTTTTGGTCTTATTTTTTTCTGTCTAGCCCCCTTTCGCAACGCGCGATAAGGAACTTCGTTCGTCGTTGATTATGGTCCACTCCCTTCTTACTCAGTGTAGGCCTGTATGTCAGCAGTGGGAACATTATAGGCTGATATTCTTCTTTTCGTGTGGAGTCAGAGTTTTAATGCTGCCCATGGGCCTCTGACTTAGCTTCACATGCTGTTGAGAAATATCTCTCAGACATGCTGGTTTCGTCCCGATGTTTTCCTGCACCGATTTTTAAGCACATGATGATAATTATACAATACGCACATGAATCCGTAATATTAGAGGTGCATGCATGCCTTCGGTTCAAACTCGAGACCTATGACTCGGCAGTCCCACGGTCACACCACAAGGCAATCACTGCTACATAGGCTTATTATACTTAAGCTATACTAGCTATACTTATGCTAGCACAGCATAGCAATGTTAGATAAAACTTATGATATCACTTTACGATATGTGTAGGGTGATAGAAGCCCACAAAAACTAGATAGAGATCGCTTGTGAAGTGACGCGTAGCAGTCAGCTGAGCGCGAAGCCACGAGGAAATAATCATGAGGGGTTCGGTGGTACCAGGGTAGCATAGATGACGTGGATAATGTTTTGGATTATGAGTGATGGAGTCTGATGTATCGTGTAGGTACACTTCATTTTAAATATGCTAATGCTTATGATACTTTTAAATGCAATGCATATTATTGTTAGGTGCTAGGTTATGCATTATTTTATCGAAAAGTTGATATTTTATCGAAGTCAAATCAACTTGCCAGTTATGTAGGTACTGTAGGAAACAGACACAAATTCTTCAAAGAAATAACTTGACATTAAGGGCGTATTGAATTGAACGCGATCAGCACGTAAACTCCATTTTAAGGGTTGTCAGCGTAATTTTTTTTTGGAGTTAAATTCAAAAGTTAAAGCCATATCATTTTTTTTCAAATAGGCACAAGAAAGGCACTTCTGCACGTCAAAATGAACAAGATATAGAATTGATTCTAGTCGCCCCTCCCAAAAGTAGTTTCGTATGGAGAAGAATGGGCAAGAAACTCCACCGTTACTCGTTTAAAATGTTTTGCATAAATGAATTATAAAGTTATATGTGAAGCCAATCCACCCAGAATAAAAATACTACACCACAAAAGGTGAAAAGAAAAACTCATATAACAATGGCAGGTAAATTAATTATGTCATCATAATACATGGTGCTCACAAATTTACGAGTTTCGACACTGACAGGTTTTGAACGCGGTTCAGATGTACTTATTTCATTAAGTTTCATTGGTAAAATCAGTCCTTACAACCCCAACAACGAAACCGCTCACAAAAATTCCATTATCACTTTCAGTAACTTTCCATTTCCTATAATCACTACCTTATCCGCCCACATAATGAATAAGGAAACATCCAAACATTCAGAAACATCATCTAGTCGCCGTTACCATGGAAATACATCATAACATCCACATCCCTTCGAGGGTAGATCGGCGAATGTTTTTTATTTGATTTCGCATCCAATTTGTTCTCTCAGGCGCCAGAAGCGGTCTGGCCACGCGATTTGAGAGGAATCACTTAACTGTAGCTATGTGCGGAGAAACTTGTTTTTCATGGTGTATTTTGTAAATTATGGGCTATTTATATGCACTGAAGTATTATTGTTATTAAGTAGAATGTTTTTTAAGACTACAGATCCTATGTAATGACAACTCGTAGGAATGTTTTGCCAACAGGTTTACACATTGTAAAACATTTTAAAAGAGTAACGGTGGAGTTTCTTGCCCATTCTTCTCCATACGAAACTACCTTTTGGAAGGGTCGACTAGAATCAATTCTATTTCTTGTTCATTTTGACGTTCAAAAGTGCCTTTCTTGTGCCTATTTGTATATACAATATATGATTTGATTTGACTTAGATTTTACATGTGACAGCGTTCTGTGGACACGTGCACTATTTATGAATTATTGTGTCGGGTAACATAATTATAATGGTAGATCTTTGACTTTAGAAATGGTTGTCGATATAGATAATAGTAGTTCGTCGAGTTCACATCATTGTAAAATCTCCCACAGACAGGTGTAATGCGATAGTGCGACGTAACTCTAGTAGACTTACTTCTTTGGAGACTTCATGGAATTTTTTCTACCACAATCGCATCGTACCGTCGCGTCGCACCTGTCTGCATGGGCCTTATGGAGGACAGAGCAAAAGGGATACGTGTTTAATGATCTCGTTGACCTTTAAGAAAAGCTTACGTAAAGAATTCAGTAGCGAAGCCATAGGATCGGAAAAGATACCACTCAATTCAGAGCTACGAACTACAAACTTTTACCATAATAGAATTATTCAATGTTTGATAGATACACTCGGCTAAAAAAAGTAATCTCGGAAAGCCATCATTTCGCTCACCGGCCACAGTTTTCCCGAAGTTATTTTGATGTCTATCAAAATATTAATATGGTTACTAAAGGTCGATTTTTCAATAACCTGGTAACTTATGTCTGAAGAATAAAAACGGCGGTTTGACATATTTTCTACACAAAAGCTGTCAAACTATCATATTTATTCCTTTAATAAAACTTATCTGACGATAGAAAAATCAGCTCTAAGAGATTATAAATCTTCAATCTAGGTAAATATATTGAGTGTTGAGTAGTATAAGATAGTTGAAAGAATTATTTTGAGTCATTTATAAAATGAAATGCTGTTCATAAAATGAAATGTAAATTTGAGAAAAAAATAACGTTCTTCTTTGTATGGGATTTTTGTATGAAGTATTAAAATCTGGGCTGCTGTCCAGATTTTCTGAGGGTCTGGGTCGGTCGGGTGAGCTACTAAACAATTAAAACACATTTCAGTTGTGTCTCATAACACTAATTATTGGTCAACTAAGATGCTCATATTAGAAAAAAATATATATAATTCTGATAATAAACTTCACTACCTCACTAAAGTTAATGACGCAAATCAATTGCCTGTTTAACCATAAAACTTTGACGTTTAAACTTCTTTTAACTTAAACAACATTTTTAGAAAAATAAACTTCTGAATGATGGCCGCAATTTAACAGCTGCTCAAACAGCTAACACTCATAAAAGCCTTTGAAACCCATTCACAACAGTTCAACATTTCCACAAAGAGAGATCTATAATGACGCCCATTCAATATGCATCTGAGACAGGACAAATCCTCAAAGAATGCATACATATGCAGCGATACATAATTGGGTCTCAGGTGCGCTCGCGGAAGCAATAACTGGCGCGAATTACGTACCCGGTACATTATACGCACGCGTGCAGACGCCCTTAGTTATGGCGTGGGGCATTCGTTATGCGACTAGCCTTATTTATTTATAGAAAAGGAATCGTTTTTTTTGTATATGGAAGAATAAAGGGAGCAATTGCTTTTATTTTGTGGGATGAGCAGTGGATTGGAATGTAGATGATTCTTAGTGGCTGGTATTTACCAGCCACTAAGAATCATCTACATTCCAATCGTGATTTCATTTTTAGTCACTTTTTAAGTAATTTTATTTTATTTTATCAAATGAGAACAACAAACGGCTACATTATGCGATATTACAACATGATAACATAAATAATTTAAGTAATAATGCAGCCCACAGCGCTGTTCACAGATTACCATTAATAAATAAACTTAGATAGCTAGGAAAAACTGCTCATGCATGACAGTTAGAACACATTACAAATAAAAAAAAACAAAGAATAGTATTAATCCTACTAAATATGAAATTACTAAATTACATAACAAATATTATTATCTTTAGAGCTTGAGTGTGTCATACAAGAGGTGTCTCATACAATTTAACTTAACATTTAAGAAAACGATCAATCGCAATATACGTGTAGGTAGGTGTGATTAATTGTATAGGAAAACGTCGTAAACGCAGAGGCAAACGGAGCTTCTATGGGCAAATTTAAATGCACGGCCACGTTACGAAGTCGCGCCCGGGATTAAAATATTACGATGCTACACAGGATCATCATTAAGGGTACTTACTGGGATATTTGTAAAAAAAAAAGTTAGATTCTTTGTTACCTTTGCCGATTTTTTTTAAATGTGCAGCCTGTGATTGTCCGTTTTACTAACATAGTTGTTAGTTCTACTAACCATTTTTTTGAGTCTTGAATACTCGAATAAAGTGTACTTGTAAAAAAAAATACTGTTGGATTCTTTGTAACCACAGCCGATTTTTTTTTTCAAATGAGCAGCGTGTTAACATAGTTCTACTAACCATTTTTTTTGGACTCGTATAAAGAGAAATCTAAAATGTATTCTATTATATTTACCTATACTATAAGGTTAACAAGGTCCAGTCTTGAAAACCTTAAACCCAGTTCTAAAGAAACAAAACCTTACATACCTAATTGATAGTCTTGAAAACCTTAAACCCAGTTCTAAAGAAACAAAACCTTACTTATCTAATTGATTACAATGCAGGCATGTTATATTTTAAGAATTTTGGAAAAAAAATCATGTTATTGTAGGATTTATGTGATTTATTTGTAATATTTCTAACGGCTTTAATAATGCATTTTCAATAATATGGGTTTTTAATGAGTAGATATACTTAGTAGAATGTTAAATAACTTCAGTGCTCAAAAGACCAAACCGTAAACGCGCATGTTTATAAAAAAAACAATTTATTAATCAAACTTTTATCAATTCAAAAGATATCTTTACCGCAATGGGACCTCATTACGCAAAATAAAGTTGATTCATTGTTAATATTGGACAAAATTATAATTTGAGTGAAAGTGCGCAATGGGCTTGTAATAACTTGATTGATTGGGAATGATAACGTCGAGCTACCGATTAGGGTTGGCGGCCATCTTGGAAAAAGTTTTTAACATTTTATAAATTATAAAATAATTTATTTTGAAATGGTAATTATTATTAAAGCAGATGGTGTTTAAATATAAGACTGACAGACATAAATAAGAATTATGTAAATTACTTTGTAATAATAGCTCAATTTATATTTATTTTACGAGCAGTGAGTGCAAGGGTAGTTTGAATTACTTAGTTTAGTTTGTACGCTGTGGCACTATGCAAAATAAGCATGTTTTCTTTGAAGATTCGAGTTATACCTGTAATCTAAATATTTTTTTATCTATACTAATATTATAAAGCAGAAGATTTTAATTGTTTGTTTGAACGCGCTAATCTCAGGAACGAATGGTTGGAATTGAAAACTCTTTTTGTGTTGGATAGTCCCTTTATCGAAGAAGGCTATACATAACATCATGACCAAATCAAACCAGAGCTAAAATGGTTTTTTTTTTCCTTTCTGAGTGCATCCGTTGCCTGCGCTACGTACACGGTTTACGCAAACATCATGTATGATGGTATTGTTCCTCTTTAAGAGTTCTAAAAAGAAGTCCACGACAGCATGTTTATCTTTTAAGAATGACTCACTATAATCTTTTTTTATCGTAATCAAATTTGTTCGAAATTAATGCATTATTTGCGAAGGACTTTTTCCAACATAATACTAATCCTTATCCAAAAAATATATTATTAATCAAAAGTAAAGTAATAAATCAAAAGTAAATGTAAACAAAATTGTCCTTGACATCACTTGATTTTTCAATTAAAATATCTTAGGACATATCTAAACCGGTGTCCTGCCTTTTCGCAGAAAATTGTTTGCCAAATTTTCACTTCCCAACCAACGCTTCGCCAATGTTTCACTTTGACAACTAACGATTACCAAATTTTTGTATGACAACGTTTCATTTGGTAGAATTATTGTTAAGCCGATTATTATACTGACACAAAACGTTTGGGACATTTATCATTTGTCAACCATTTCACTAGGCCACACAACTATTAGACGAATGACGTTTTGTCAGTGTAACAATTCCCTTATCATATAATGGTAAAAAATAAACATATATACAATATACAACAGAAGTGTAAGGTTGTTAGCGACGTTACGATAGGTTAGGTTAGGTTAGAGTATGACAAACAATGCACGAGCCGAGCGAGCGAAGCGAGCGTGCCGCGGCAGCGGCCGGCGATGTGCCAGAAGCGAATCGCTTTTGTAAAAAGAAACCGTTAAGTTAGGTTAGGTTAGGTTAGAGTATGACAAACAACGCACGAGCCGAGCGAGCGAAGCGAGCGTGCCGCGGCAGCGGCCGGCGATGTGCCAGAAGCGAATCGCTTTTGTACAAAGAAACAGTTAAGTTAGGTTAGGTTAGGTTAGAGTATGACAAACATCGCACGAGCCGAGCGAGCGAAGCGAGCGTGCCGCGGCAGCGGCCGGCGATGTGCCAGAAGCGAATCGCTTTTGTAAAAGGAAACAGTTAGGTTAGGTCATATATTGTTAAAGTAAAAAAAAATAACTACCTGTATATAATTTGTCCCAAATGAAAATGGCATCCTTGTAAATAAATTTCTTCAAAATTTGATCGAAGACTCAGAATTGCAGCTTTTTCGAAATCTAACACACATACTTTTGGTGCAAGATTAATACCGTGTTCTATTATTAGAATATTACGCAAACAAAAAATTCTGCTAAATGAAAGTTGGCATTTTAAAAAGTGTCATTATGAAAAGCAGACCAAACGTACAGTTGGTAACTGTGAGGTTGGGAAATAAAACAAAATTATATGATAAGTTGGCAAATGATTATTCGGCGGAAGAAAATTCTGCGAATCGTTGGTTGGCAAGTGAAAATTTGGCAAACAATTTTCGGCGAACAGGCAGAGAACCATCTAAACCACTCTCCCTCTTATGTGACGCAGACGAAGTTGCGCGGGTCAGCTAGTTCCTAAATAATTTACTTACAAACTTAAATCATTTATTACTGTACTACTTGTTAATATTAACCTCCTGTTTACCCGAGTTTTTAATTATGACAATAGGATTTATCTTATCCCGGCAATCACCATAAGAAAAAAAATGAAAACAATCTTACGACTCGACAGCCCTAGAATCGAACTCCGTCCAATAAATTACATCGATAATATCGCGAAAAAAAGCATCATAAAAAAAAATTCGAGAGCGTGATAATTGGCTTCGAAACATAATTACAGTAGCGGGAATTATTCCCAACCACCAACGTGTGGACAGACTCCTCCCAGCGGCCTCATTTGGCAGCAATGGATGTATTTCATCATTAATACCCTATATTATTTCGTAAATTTTCATTTAAAGGACTGTTAATGATTTTTTTATGCCTCTGCTTCAAAGGTAGAAAGCCAAAACTTGCCATGAACATCATTGAGGCCGTCTGTCTGTGAATGTCAATAAATTTTAAGTTTGGTTGGCAAGTAATAGTCGACCAACTTAATTTTTTAGTTAGAAGGTATGGGAGTACATGTTTTTCAACTGCATTGCGAAGTTTGTTCTTGGTAAAATTCATATTATTTTTTTTTGTAATGGCATCTCGCAGTTCAACCAAAGGGTTGTCTACTGCTTAACCGGGCTTGCCTGTGGCTGCCACAAAAGAATTGTAGCCTCCAGCCAAGGCTTAATAAAACCTAAAACTAACCTACAAAACTAAGCGACTACACGCTATGGGCACCCCCTGCGGGGTTTGGACCTCGGCTTAGGGCGTCGCTGGCGGGGGACAGCAAGGGACAGCTGGATCGGGGGTATTTAAAGCTACTGGCTCAGCGGCAACGCGGGCTGGCTCGAGCAAGGGTCGAGGGGATGAGAATGGACAGGGTCGTCGCGACGGGCCTCGACGGCGAGGACGGAACGACGGAAATTTGTATCTGTGTGCTAAAAACCTAACAGTGCTAGTAGCCGGGTTGCTCTCCTGGAGGAGAGTGGTGGCATCGTCGGGGGCAATGAGGGTATGCCGTGGACGACGAACCTTACTGATGCGGGACGGGGTGTATCGGGAGGCGGCCGCAATCAGGGGATTGCGGTGCTTTGTAGCAGTGTCAAAGAACCGCTTCGAGAGGCGTTTCATGAACTGCTGAATTGTGGGGAGGTAAAATTCATACCAACTACGAAACTCTTTATTTTACGTGGTAACTAACTTTTGCACGGTTATTTTGTAAACCATACATGACACGTAGCCGTTAAAAAATATTAGTGAAGTTACAGCACACTTCTAGAATAAGATCCTAAAGTCGTCGACCGTACGATAGTCTTGGGAACAGACGTTCGTGGTATAAAATAAATGTTACTCCCGCGTTGCAAATAAGTGTATCTATATGTTATTGGGTAGTTCACATGATCCCCGAGGAGGACACGAATTATACAGGGTGCAATTGAATACATGGGCAATATATTAAGGGGTCATTTTACTCATCATTATGAACAACTTTTACTATGCAAACACAACAGAAATCGCGAAAAAAAAATCATCTGTTCCCTACCATATTGTCGAGTTATGCGAGCATAATGTATGGAACAGCTGATTTTTTTTCGCAATTTCAGATTTGTTCCTATCGTAAAAATGTTCATTCACTCATTATTGATGACTACAATGACCCCTTAAAAATTGCCCATGAATTCAAATTCACCCTATATAAGGCATTCGTTGTGCTATTATAAAACTAGCTACTCTTACAATAGTTGTACAAGAGGCTTACTACGGCATCGTCATCAACATTATCAGCCTGGCGAAGCTCACTACTGGCTCTGCTGGCTGCTGGCTTCTCTCTTCAACCCGTTTCCGTACAAAGCTGACTGTCTTGTCCATTGCAAGCCACCTTTCCCAATCTTCTGCCTCCCGGATACAACTCTTGCCTACTATGTTAATCAGTTTGTTGAACCATCTGGCTTGCCGCTGGTCCCATTGTTCAATTTTTCAATGATTCAATTCTCATTTGAATCTTTAACAATCTTAAATATACCTCTTGATGGTACTATAGCTCTTCATACATATTATTTCTCTTACCTTATAGTTACTGACATTTTATTCTGTTCGTTGATTTTCATACAGCTTAATTTAAGTTCACCCATGTTCACGGTGGATAAACACCCTACTTAATGCTCTATTACTTTATTTACATAATCAAGGGTTGTAAGTGATACGTATACTTTATAAGTTGCTTCTTAGGGGATGTCTACCACTAATGTTTTACAGCCTGAAGCATTTTTATCTTATAATAGCTCTTCAATGAAAATAGTTTCTATTTGGTTTTCACTAAGAGGGGTGCTCGTGTCAATGATGTTTTGTGGATAGGTACGTAACTAGCTAGAATTCGTTCGGTATTAGAAAAAAAAATGGTTCGGTTATAAAATATACCTAGAGTTTTTTTAATGCAGTGTTATGAACTTTTTAAATTTTATCCATAAGCCATAGATCGGTATAGTTACTTCATTTTTTTTGCGAGCTTTAATGATTCTATTACTTCATAGCTGTTAGTACTGGGTTACGGAGGTCAGATAGGCAGTCGCTTCATGTAAAATATTGGTATCCAGCTGCATCCGGTTAGACTGGAAGCCGACCCCAACATAGTTGGGAAAAGGCTAGGCAGATGATGATAGCCGTTAGTACTGTGAAGGACGTAGTCCTTCGACTGTTAAATAAAACATATTTTATTGTTCAGATAAGAATTTGAACAAAATAGACTATTTATTTAATTAAAATGGTATATACCTACATACTTATTTCAAACACTTAATCTAAAAAGTAAAGTAGGTTAACAGGAAGGTTGACACGATATAAGTAGCTTAAAATATTACCCACAGCTAGGTTACAATGGGCCTATGAGCCCCAAACTAGACAGTTAGTGTCTTTCATGGGGCTTCCAATCCCAGAGTCGACACTAGAGAGGAGAAAGACTGATTATTTTTATAGCGTAATATTGGTATCATCAAAGTAACTTAATTATTATGTTTCATTTACATTCATTGCCAGCTCATTAATATTCGTCTACTATTCATGAACGGTTGCTTAGCAGAACCATGCTGGATAGCGGCTTTTGTATTACTAAACTAGTTTTAAGGGATTCAACACAGTTAAAATAACTTTTGTAGCAAATAACGTAGGGATGTCGCCTTTTTTTTACCCCTCAACTAGTTTATTAAAAAATATTAGACACGTATTTTTTTCTTTTTTTACGTAATCACAGTTAGATAGATTTTAAATTTAATTGTGACGTAGCGAGCCCCAGCTCCTCAACTTTAATGCGTTTTATCTAAGTAACTAAATATAATCTATTTTCTTTCACCCTGTCCCTATTTGTGATTTGAAAAAAAAATTGTTTTAAAGCCTGTGGCTTGTCTCTGGCCTGTTAAAATACGGTTCTTTCTTTTCCACTGTTCAAGACTAAAAATAGGTCTGCTAAACGCAAATGCGCTCCATCTGGTATCATGTTCCCGTTTACCATCAGGCGAGACCGTTGTCTAGCTTTTCCTTGAATATATAAAATGCTAATGACCCTTTGGGATTAACGGCAAGTTTAATGAATTAATTATGTTCTTGTATACTTCTTGTTAATATCACGCCTGTTTTTTCCCGAAGGGTGAGGCAGAGGAGAGCCATACACACCCACAGCCCATATTTTGCCAGTTATGTAATTATGTTTAAGTCCCATGTAGTAGGAGACGAGCCTATTCACAGATATAGATAGACATAGATAACGCAAGAGCAACTACTTCGCGTGCCTAGCTTACGTACAAAAATCGTAAGTGGTCACTTTCGCGCTCAGTCTGCATCGGTATACAGCGCTAGTCGGATCATCATACATCACTAAATAGTGCTTGTGACGTCATAATAGGTAGTCAAAAAATGGCACGCTTGGTTTTCGATCATCATACATCACTAAATAGTGCTTGTGACGTCATAATAGGTAGTCAAAAAATGGCACGCTTGGTTTTCATACAGATCGTGATACTTGCGTTATCTATGTCTATCTATATCTGTGAGCCTATTGCTATCAACTGGGCATAAATCCTAACTGTTCGGCGGTTTTTGTTAATATTTTAAGTAACACAGTTCTCGCCGATGTTACTGTTACAACTATCGTCAGGTTTATGTACAGAGGCTAGCACATCAACCTACTGTAATCTGTCAAATTTTCCCAATTGGAAATGAACCGTATACTATTGTAATAATGTTAAAAATCTATTAAAGAAATTTGACAGATTGGGGTAACTTGATGTGCTGGCGACTGTACCTTCCTAGATGTCATTTGCAAAATGTTTAAAATACACCTAAGGGACTAACAATAATATAATAATATAATAATAATATCCTTCGACATTTCACACAACGCCGTACTTATCGTCCCAAGCTAAGCAACCTAATGCTTGTGTTATGGTAACGAGATGGCTGATAAACTACTTATATACATTTTTTTTCGAACCCGCGACATGCAGCGCAGCAGTCAATCGCTCAACCGCTGCGCCAACCGTGTTGTCCAATGATTCTAATTTAATAACCATCAAAAATCTACGCACCGTACCCTAATTGGGTAACACAATTTCGTCATAATAATAATTGGAAAGATTTTGAAAGATATTCGTAATCCATTGCTTCATTATATGTTCAAAAAATTCTGCTCTACAACGTAAATAACGTAATGAATGTTGTTACACTGTCAAAATTTAAGCCATTGCTACTGTATGTGTGTAACGCAATTACCCTGGTGGTACAAACATCAGTAGGTACACAGGTAAACTCAAATGATGCTCTCAAAAGCCTCAAAGGCTCAGCAGCTTACCTATGCGGCTATAGGCTGGTTATGCGTCGGTCCTGAAGTGTGCAAGGGGGGATTATGACAAAATTGGAAACGTGTCTCAAGCGGTATTTTGGGAACGCCAATTAATACGAAACGAGTGTTTGACAGGTCGGGATGCATTTTTGATCGCTTTTTGTTTTTTTTTTCGCCGACTTTGTAAAGGGTTGAAGTCATACATGCGGTAAAGTTTCGTGTTCCTTTCAAGTGCCCATGTAGGTTGATGTGAAATCAATCTGCCTAGCCTTTTCCCAACTATATTGGGGTCGGCTTCCAGTCTAACCGGATGCAGTTGAATACCAGTATTTTAGATGGAGCGACTGTCTATCTGATCTCCACAACCTTAGTTGTGAAAAAGGAATAAATGCTACTATACCGTACCGTAATACTAATTTCACGCATAATAAACAAGTAGAGTAGGTACTCAAACAAATTCACTTTGCGTACAGCGTGAGGACTGAGTTAATAAAAATCGGCCAAGTGCGTGTCGGATCAAACGCTCTAAAGGGTTCCGGAGTTGGGATGAATATTTATACATACACGGCATTCATTTCACCGGTCGCAAAAATAAGCTTGTATTTTATAGAAGGTATGAAACTATGAAAAACTAAGATGTTTGTAGTTAAAATATAAGGAATAAAAAATACTTTATAATATTGATTTAAATTGCAAAATCAGTCAGACACATAATCGTTTTAATTAGAAGATCTAACGATACCAGTCCCCCGCACGCGTCGAATGTTATGTGCATAGAATTTATTTTTTCATCTCTCGCTTTCACGTATGGAGAGAGACACCCTTAATTGTTGTTTTCGTAATTTCACTACATCGTTGTTTAGTGGCGTACAGAATATACTTTCTTTCACATCGAAACATACACTAATAGTGGCAAATAAAATGGCTGCGTCACAACCAGGGGGATTTACAGACGGACATGTCGGAATGACACGAGTTCCGTTTTTGACAATTGACTATTTGTCTCGGTCAAAAATTAAATATGATCACATAGAAGTAAGACCGCTCGTCTTAAAAACTTCCATCACCGTTCAGAAATTAAATATTAAGCGTAGATATAAGTTTAGAATTGCATTTAATGCTAATAGGTATTCCATTTGATTCTAAAAATCTGTGACGTTACATTATAATATTTCATACAAATCACGTAGAAATTACGCTTTTTGACAGTTCATAAAAAGTAACGTTATTGACTACCCTTTCAAATACCCAATTGCCAACGGAACCCTACAAATGCACCGTATTTATAATTATATCCACACGTCATGCAGCACAGCTGGACAGTGATGTAACGAGTGGAACTGGCTCCGTGACAGGTGCAAGCGATTATAGCATGGCCAGGGGGAAATGTACCTTATGAATGTAGTGTTAGGTCATTTTTGGTCAGAGAGGTTTATAATGTGTGAATATTGTGTCAACTAAAGTTGTAGTTAAAAGGGGCTGTAATTGGTGATGTGCTGTAAAAATATTAGATAAGATTTTACGCAGAGGCTTGCTTTTGTTAGATAAAAATAATTCTAAAATGGTGTCCATGGCGTTTCTTTGGTATTGTTCGTCGAATCGTTGAGCTCCTTAAGTTCTGAGTTGAGCTGCACGATTGATGACAAATGCGTGCACTCACTGGACAGGCCCACTAATTCTGTGTGGTTCTTTCCTCAAAAGATTATTTCCGGCACCAACCTATATGGTCTTCACATGATCTGACCAAGGTTATGTCTGGACTTTAAAAGACTGTGCCCTCTGAGTTTGTTTCAGTCTTTCTTGTCAGAATAGTCAGAGAGGAAACGCCGACCTCATCTAGTTTTAAAAATATTATTGACGTGTCAGTGCTTGTCAACTTGTAGGTATTTACAAAAATAAAATCATTTATCATTCATTTATGGAAGCCCGTTTTCGTTTGCAAAATGTGGGCCACAAACAAGTAAAGATGAAAATCATTTTCTCACTTATCTACTTTAAGTTTTCAAGAACGTATCATGCGTATGCACATATGTAGATTCCTAAAGAAACACAACATTCATTAAAATAAACTATGCACGTGAAACGAAACCCAAACCTCAGCAAAAAAACAATAATATACAAAAAAAGAAATGCATTTAATTATTTTCATAACAGTTCGTTCGACACGTCAGCTTTTCACGTCAATGGCGGCGTGAACACGTGACGTCATTCAGGTGCGTCACGCCGCGTCACGTCGACACGGTCAATCACGAATGATATGGAATTATTTTTGTCTGCTCTTATTGTGAACTCTATGAAAAATAATATTTCTGGTAGAAATTAAATTGCGATGAATTCAATGTTGTAAACCTGAAATGGAAAATTCGGTTTGCTTTTAATGATATGTTAGGAAAAAATCTTGATTTCATAATATTACAGAACTTTTAAGCAATATAGATTAACCTAATTCAAATTCAAATTCAAATCATTTATTTGCTTGAATATGGGTAGTTACATGAGGTGGTACATACATTAAAAGTTCTGACCATATCCTACCTTAATAGGTGTGCAAATATCCATTATACTAAAATATACACATTATTTCGAGCATTTGATACAATTACTACATACATATTACATTTCATACATTACCTATTACATTTTGATACATTATTACTATTATTAATTATATTTTATTATACATACACATTATTAAACATTTATTGAATATTAATTACATTTATCATTCAAATAGTCATTCACTTTGTAATAGGCTTTATTGATCAAATAAAGCTTTAACCTATTTTTAAATGTCACTACCTACAACTTCAACTAGATTAACCTACAACTTCAAGTTGTAGGTTAATCTATATTACTACTTAAATTCAATTAGGTAAGTAGCGCTATTTTGTAACAAATATAATATAATGCTCTCATTGCCAGTAAATACGGAAAAAAGTGCCAGCTTTTTCTGATATTTTTACTACTAACCGGTTCAATCAAATTTCGTCCAAAAATAAATAACAAGAGTACAAAGTAAACGAAAAATTCCACTGCACTTGAAACCTGTATGACGCACTGTTGACCTTCCATTACCTCGCCAGTGAAAATATTTTGTCAATTTTTTTAACACGAAACTGACGCCTGACAGCGTGACGCGTCGTCGACACGGTCAATTTAATTGATAAATTAATTGAAACCCAACGTCATTTGCGGAACCCTATGCTCTGTTTGGGGTGATTTTTTTGTCTACTTACGGCAAATCACCGAACATTTATTAATGTCCTCTGAAATTTTTGGGAATTTGTCACACAAATGTTTATGCGTGTTTTTAGGTCATGCTACATTAGCCAGGGGAATTGGTTACATAGATACCATTTTTTACAGAATTACGCGCTGGTCAAACACAATAATACACGGCCTTCTAACACATGGATACGTACATTGATTTGACCAGGTACAGTACCAGAAATTGGGTATTGCTCAAGCTACATTATTTCACTAAAATATGATTAAACTAGCATTTAAGAACAGCTTTAGAAGTTCAATAAATTTGCCTAGCCTTTTCATAACTATTTTAGGGTCAGCTTCCAGTCTGACCGGATGCTGCTGTTCGTTGAGCGACTGCCAATCTGACCTCTCCACTCAGTTACTGGGTAAGGCGATAAATGCGCTTTGTAAGAACAACTCTAGAAGTTTTGGTAAAATAAAAACATAATGAGCTCTCGTAATCAACTAGACCGATGGATTCGATTCTTAATGGTTGGTTGTTTAGAAGCAGTTTCCTGCAAAGATATTAATTATATTTCGATATCGCCAAACAAGAAAACGTGGTACAGAGGTCAGCACATAAAGCTACCCCAATCTGTCACATTTCTTTGATAGATTTCCAACTTTATTACACAATCATAAGGTTCATGTTCAATTGGGAATATTTTTAACACAATCAACTACACATTTACCTTCAAACACAACGAACCGTCAAACCACCTCGTAATAGAATAACCAAAACACACATTAGCAGTTCAATTACATAATGTTATTGCGCTAGAAGCAATGAATAAATGATCACGCGCGGCCGTCCCGGCTCCAATTATTCGCATAATCCTGGCCCTCTTTAAAAGCAATTAATATTCCATTGATCCACCAGGGGATGGTCATCCGGGATAATCTCCCTGCCTGGTGATGATCGACACCTCAGGTGTTCTTCTGATCGTAGGTGATAAAATTATCTTTATGTTTTAGGGACATAACATTTTTTATCTATGGCGTGTTTTTGGGAAGGCTGCTGTTACTATACATAGGTATGTCAATATAATGACATTCGATGAGTGAGTGATGAGAAGCCATTTATAAATAACTACCTTCCACCCGCGACTTCGCCCGCATGATATGTCGACAAATTGACATAAAAATAGGTAACGTTGAAACCAATACATATAAAACAATAAATTATTGGATTATTTTGCTTTTTAGTCAAAAAGTTGCGACAATTTAATCGTAAGGAGGAGTTGTCGCCTGCCGGATCAGCGGGATTGTCCGAAAGGGTTACCGCTACCCCGGAACATAAAGGACATAGGAAGGAACATGCATGGGTTCTAGTCAGTAAGTGTCTGACACTCCCTTCTGCTGCACCCAGAGCGCAAGGGGTCATCGGATGATTTCTCGCTCTGAAAAAAAAAATTGTCGCCTTTTTAATTGTAATGGCAAAATGGCGGTATTTGATTACAGATACAAATAAAATAAAAGAAGCAGCTTTATTTAGTGGTAACTATTCAAAACATCTTCAACTTCCTTGGGTATCTCTACCAAACACATGTGTGTTCAGCATTCCCTGTTGACAGACGCCGGTGCCTATCAAACACAACGTAATCCAACCATATTCGCCCAGATAAAGAACACATCGGCACAACAAAAGCAAACAAACAGTCAATTTCCACCACATACTGTCACGATCATAAACCGTAAACCAAACAAAAATCGTAATAATCTTAACAACCATCTGTCTCCATTGTTATCTGATATCGATATGATGGAACAAATGTCCGGTGTCCGATATTGTCCGGGGGCGTCCGGCACAAGTGCAGTGTCCACAAGCATACTTGCACCTAAACCTACAGTGAACGAGGTTGTCCCCTTGCCGTTTGTCCCCCTGGCCCCTACTAAGTGTTTGTGTAAATTCGACCCAGGTGGCAATGTTGAATGAAAATATAGAAGTGGGGGCTAATGTTACGTATTGTCAAATAGTTGTTGAGATCTGTCGATAGTTGTTATTGCGTGAAGTGGATAGGGGATTATGTTTTTTTGTGGTTGAGTAAATATTTAATTTTTATTAACTTTCGGATGAAGGTTTAATGCGATGAAATTGTTGAACAAATAGTCTAAATTTTTCTACATGATTGATTTGTTACACATCATCATCTGCCTAGCCTTTTCCCAACTATGTTGGGGTCAGCTTCCAGGATGCAGCTGAATACCAGTATTTTACATGGAGCAACTATCTGACCTCCTCAACCTGGGTTGGGTCGGGTCGAGTTACCAGTAACTGGGCAATACGATACCCCTTGGTAAGACTGGCTGCCAGATTTTCGGGCTTCTGACGACCCGTAATGACTGTCAAAGATGCACATATGACAGCCGGGACCAACGGCTTAACGTGTTTTCCGAAGCACTAAGGAGTCTCGTTATGTAAAAATGGTCACCCATCCACGGCCAACCCTGGCAAGCGAAGCTTAACCTGATGGATCAACCTGTGCGGCAGTTAGAACTTAGCCACGAGCTCCTCTAAAAAAGAATATAAAACCTAATTTAAAATTAACTTTCTCCGTTCATGCAAATAAATCCCTTAGAAACTAAGTGCAAGCCATCGTGGTTCCGTAGTAGGGTGTTCAAAGAGCCGGAATTTATTTGGCACGTAACGAGTCGGTAACATAATTCGAGACCCCGACGGCCGCGTCGCTTGTTGTCATAAGTACATGTTCAGCAATTGATACTGCGCTGTTAACTATCAGATTTGAATGGATGCCTGCTGTTTGCTACCTTAGTTGGGAATCTGGACTGCTTGAGAAAGGGGATGATAGAGTATTTAATACCTATTGAATGTGGAAGCAAGGGTTGGCCGTGGATGGGTGAACATCTTTACATATCGAGACTCCTCCGTGCTTCGGAAAGCACGTTAAGCTGTTGGTCACGGCTGCCATTTGTGCATCTTTGGCAGTCGTTCCGGGTCGTCAGTAGGCCGAAAATCTGACAAGCAGTCTTACCAAGTGGTAACGTATTACCCAGTTACTGGGTTGTGGCGGTCAGATAGGCAGTCGCTCCATTTAAAAAACTGGTATTCAGCTGCATCCGGTTAGACTGGAAACCGACCCCAACATAGTTGAGAAAATGCTAGGCAAATGCGGAAGCAGAGCTGTCGAGAGCAGTGGTGGATCTTTCATAATTTCTTCGGAGTTTCGACTAAAAAACTTTTTAAAAATCTAGAAATATAAAATCTAACTTTATTAAATAAACCTGCAAAGAGACGATTTAAAACATTCTTCTTCAGTCTGCCTGGGTAAGACACCAATCACACTAGTAATAGTAATAACTCACTGGTAATAGTGAGGCTATTCACAAATTGTCTCCATATGCATATCCCATAGCAGTCGTGCGACAGCATCTTTTCAAAAAACCGGTCAAGTGTGTGTCGGACTCGCTTACGAAGGATTCTGTACCATTAACTATAAAAACTGAAAAAAAATCACGTTTGTTGCATGGGAACTTTAAATATTTATTTTATTCTGCTTTTTAGTATTTGATGTTATAGCGGCAACAGAAATACATCATCTGTCTTACTATCACGGTTCATGAGATACAGCCTGGAGACAGACATACAGGCGAGCATACGGACGGACGGATGGACTGACAGCGGAGTTTTAGTAATAGGGTCTCCTTTGGGTACGGTACCCTAATAAAAACTACCAATTCAACACCCCGTGGCTACCCAATTTGTCTCGTCAGCTTAACATTTATAACTAGGTATACATATAAACACGATAAACATCTGAGATCATGCACATTTTCTCGGAAGGGGCAGAGACTGAGGGTGCGTAGCTCTCACTAACTCGATAATCTACCCCCAACGCAGGGAGATTTATTAATCAATCTCCAAAACGTTTTAACTGGGCAAATTGAAAAATTATGTGTCGACGCGTTTGCGACCCCTGCTTCTATAGTATGGGAATGTTAGTTTTGGTTTGTGAAGAGATTTTTGAAATATGTGATGCTCTTTGTCTTTGGGTAGTGGCTTCTGTTGAAATGTGGCAGGGGATTTGATTTAGGAACATTCTCACATGAATTATTGGACTTGAAAGCCCCTTGACGTCAGTTACTGACTAAATTTAAGTTTAGGTACTTACACATAAATGCCTCGTTTACCTATTGATCGGGTAAAGTGTCACAATGTTTTATACATCAAAGTTATCTGCATCTCAAACCTTTGAAACCCTCGCTACGATCAGGATTCTATATTTGAACCACTCTCTTCGCTCATGCTCCAATCCTAGAATCCTTCTATACAAGTACTCGCACTAAAAACAACATGAGCCTTGCATACCAAATCACTATTTCTACCAGCCTGCTGCGACATAAGGTCGCTTTTTGCAGACAACCTTTACAGCACCTTTGTAATCGAACAAGTATCTCTTTCTTTTTCAAGTTCTATTTCTTGTTCATTTTGACGTTCAAAAGTGCCTTACTTGTGCCTATTTGAAATAAATTATTTGACTTTGACGTTGACTTATCAAGTCAACTTATTTTATAGGGCCGAATTTTTTGCCTCTCAAAGTATATCTACCACTATCAAAACTAACATTGTTGCACACAAACTATTTCTAAATCATTATCACTAAAGAACACATGCCGTCAAAAAACGTTGCTATCCGTCGCACGGCTAATTACCCGGGACGTATTATCAGTGACCCTACGACGTAACTTTGACAAAGCGTTTCAGTCATACCGTCATATGCCGGCGCAGTTCTGCTATCTACCCAAGGACCCGCATCGAGTAGGGTGGGTACCCCAGTTTATTCTTCGTCGGATGTTTAATCTGCGACAATGTTTAATTAATCAACGTTTGTCTTGTTGATTGCCTTCCCAATTATAAGTTCCGCCGTGTGTGTATGACGTTGATTTGTGATGATGTCTTGGATTTTTGGGATTTTCTTATTGTTTTTAAGAGTTGGAAAGTTAAAAAAGTTAAAAACTGTTGAAAGTGGTTGTTCCAAGGAGATGAAATAGATAAAACTGCAACTTAGTTAAGCAAACTGTTTATCTTTATAAGCAGTTAAAGTAGTATTAAAGACTGCTCCCGTGCGGTTTCACCCACTGCTCGTCTCCTATTGGTCGTAGCCTTCCTAGACAAATGGACTATCCAACACAAAAATAATTTTCAATTCGGACCAGTGGTTCCAGAGATTAGCGCGTTCAAACAAACAAACTCTACAGCTTTATAATATAAGTATAGATTTTGATTTGCAGCTTAACAATACAGGTTCTGATTTAAGCTCATTAGCTATTTCGTTAATCAATGTAGAATGTCTAGTTTTATTTGCACTATAGGATTTCATTAATTTTTTGTCGAAAAAGCATCTCTTCTACGCCTGCTGACTTCAATTAATAATAATAAACTTTAATATTTATAATTTATTAATAGCAAACTCAATATAACTTTCACCATTAATACACGAGGTAGGTTCACACATGCACACACTTCTTATTTCTGAAGTCTAAACGAAGTTACAGAATAATATTTTTCCTATACCCAAAGAAATTAGGCAGAGCAAATATGAGGGGTGCGCGAAGAAACTCCAAGAACTTGTTAATAACTTAGAATAAACAATAATAGCTGCAGACGGGACGCTGCTTGTTATTCAACCTACCACATTATTTTGCGTAGGTACGATAAAGGTATTCGTGCGTGAAATATGCCAACTTTGCCAATCAATGAAATTTTCCCTAAAAGAAACGTATAAGCAAATACGCTAATATAAGAAAAAAAATAGTTTATGGCAACATCTATTACTTGCGTGGGAAGTTAATGGTAAGCGGGATTGTCCGAAAGGGTTACCGCTACCCCGAAACATAAAGGGCTACGGAAGGAACATGGATGGGTTTTAGTCAGTAAGAGTCTGACACTCCCTTCCGCTCCACCCAGAGCGGGAGCAGTCATTGGATGATTTCCCAGCCTTAAAAAAAAAAAGGGTATGCTAAGTAAAAAAAAAAAGGTTAGATAAGAAAGTTACATGTAGGTCACATCTGCAATATTTATTTTACTCATTGTCTACACCTTGGGAGAACAAAAACGTTTCCGTAATTGATTGACGAGCTTGGAATTAGTTAGAGTTAGTGGGTAGGTACAGATGCAGCGGGAGTTTTACAAATGGATGTATTACTTTGTATACCAGCTGTTATTGATACCTATAGATTAAGATGGAGACAGACCTGTATAGGACCAAAAATATGGATAATGATGTTGATTGGACACTAAGTAGTTCAAGTGGACTCAACTTTCACGGGGTACTATTTAAAATGTTAACTTTAACTGAATATTGTCAAACGCAGACTATGCAGCCAAGCATATTGATAAAAATGCTTGGCTAAACGCTGGTCAATCTATTAAGTAAAATAGAGTTATTCTAAAAAGAGTCTAACTAATTGGATTTTTTTTACCACGATAATTATGCTGTAATATTAAAAAATAAGGCGCCCGCAGACAATCGCGACGCGACTCTAGTAGACCAATTTCTATAAAAACTTCATGAGAATTGTTCTACCGGAATTGCGTCGCGGCGTCTAGTCGCGCCTGTCTGCGGGGGCGTTTACTCGTGCCGGCGCAGAGAAGCAGAACTGCAAATTAATTACGAATACATGCCATTATAAAATAACAAGCTTTGTTCAAACAAGTACCAGGTTTATGAGGTTTCAAATCTCAGTCACAGAATTGTTTGTTGCAAGTAAATTTAATTAATTATACGAGATATCTGGAACAATGGGATATAATGCGGCGGTAACACTCCCTCTAATATCTCATTATCTATCTGCCATCTCTTTTCAACCTCGTTAGGAGAAAAGAGGCAGCAATATGTCGGAAGATGATAGCGCAATTTTTGCCGTCGTAAATCAAAAGATGTGAAAATGTTTGTCGGGTGATTGTCCGTAACAACGCCAGAAGTCTTTTCATGACTTGGCGTTTTGGATTTGGAAAATAAAGCACTCTCTATTTGATTGATATCAATAACTTGAAATATAAAACTTAAGGTACTAAGCCAGATAAATTAAAATAAATGTTTCATTTTAGCAATTTGTAAGTCCGTATCAGGTTGTATGTTGATTGAGATCAATAACTTAAAATATAAAACTTAAGGTACTTAAAGGTTACAGGAAAGACAGGAAAATAAAAAAAATCTTTCATTTTTGTAATTTGTAAGTCCGTATCAGGAAGTATGTTGGTCAATATAATATGATTCACGACCGTTACTTACAAATAAGTATGTATTTACAAAATTATGACCATTAAAATCATCAATACAACTCCTTGCAACATTGAATGACTATTTTAGGCAAAAGTAAAAATATTGTAGATATAACTAGATCTAGGCTTAGTAGCTGACCAAGACTATTTGATGGAATCGTGACATTTTATTCTATAAATTAGAGAGTTGCATGTTTCATGATTTTGTAACGACACTTTTTTTAAAGTAAAATATGTCTTTTTAATCAATATTTTTGATTGGTTAATTTTAGATCAGATTTTTTTTGATTATTATAACATAGATGAAATACAATTTTATTACAATTCCTTCACTAATTAATCGAAAGGAACTTCGTTCCATCTGGGTGTCCCTTGACACTTCTCAAGTTTTTTTACCGCCAATCGTATTTTCATCAACATACAGCGGTGTAGATAAAATAGCACCAAAATTCACCAACTGCAGAAGAGCTCTAATGGAAAATCCTACCATTACCAGAGCCATAAACAGCACACATCATTATCCATTCAAAATTTCCCATGATCCTTTCCCTTTACAAACAGCCTAATGACCCCAACGCCTAAGCCTTTCTCAAGGTTACGTCTCCCATTATAGAAGCCGCGAGGCATCAGGCCATGGTTCCGTATAAAAAAGCTGTTAAGTAAATACGAGGATTGAGCGGAGCCGGGCTCGCTCGTAAAAGTACTCGAAGTCAGTTCACCGAGAATTGAGGCAAAGAATAGAAAAATATTTCCTATTTTTCGTGTGGGAAGTTTTATGGAGAAAAACACTGTGTTTGGCTTTGATTAAGGTGAGATATTGTTTGATAAACACTGTCATACAGGCTCAAAACATCAAAATGTGAAAGAAAAAGTTTTTATGCACTTTGAAGTTGACATACTGGCCATCTTTTCAGTATCACCGTTGTTCTAAATTTGGATTTACGAATTTGAAAAGAGAAGTAAATCTGAGTTTGGACGCTCTAAAAGAAGCAACAAGCTTTGTCTACAGCATCTAGTCAATAGTTATTTCGTTGTTTGTTTTGTTTAGCATCAAAAGAGTAATAATTACACGCCAAATCGCATCTTGGCTGTCGTGAACGCTCTTCAAGGTTTGAACAAGTTACTGTAATAAAACGTTTAAAAAAAAACAAATATTTGCGAGTTGTATAAAAGAGAAAATTGTTTAAAACCCTCGAATGTAATTGCGCATAAACTAGCAGACTTGCTTTGCAAGACATTGTGAAACTGGCTAGAATAAAGAATACGAAGTTACCTGGGGGCCGACCACCAACTCTTTAAGCAGTATTACTTTAACGTGCAAAAGTTTGTGAGTGAGTGTGTGTGAGTTTGTATGTTAGTCCGTCCTTCACGCTCATACGGCTGAACGGATCTGGATGAAATTTGGCACAGAGGTAGTTTATGACCTGGATTAACACATAGGAACTTTTCATCCCGTTACGACGTTCCCTTGGGATAATTACCGACATCCACACGGGCGAAGCCGCTGGCAGCAGCTAGTTCAGTAATAATTTCTCTCTCTTGCAAGAACGATAAGAAAAAATATTTCTTTAAAGAATTTGGTAATTACACATGCCACATCTAGATCATAATCTTAGCCCTGACCATGAGACCCATTAATTTAATAATCCCCTTTTCATGACGTCATAAACTTGGCTCGTAAAGCACCACTTTTCAGTCGATATAGAATTTTCTATCGTTTTTTGTCCGTGCTTAGTAATAAAAGGAATCGCTTATAAAATGCACTTTGGAGGGACAACGGAGGGCTGATTCCTTACATTGTTGTGACACACTGTTCACAAGGTTGTAAATCATTGTATTTTATATCATTTGTTAGTTTTTAATCATAATATTTGGACGGTCGTTACTTAGTATATTGACATGCAATATTATAAAAGGTTTCGGTTAGGCTAGGCCTAGTGGATTAATAACTTAGTTGCAGTGTTCACTATTTTCTAGACAACGGGACAGTTTTTCACATTTACATAATGGATCGTGTTACGTTTCGATTTAAAAAAAAAAACTAAAATATTCATTACTTTATTGTCCTCAGCCTGGTTGCTAAGATACGGCAAGAAGCTTCATCAAATAAATATGAAATGGTATGAGTAAGGATTTTCCTTTGCCCGTTGTATTTATACCAAACATATTATTTATATATTTATTAAAATATACAGGGAGCCATCAATCATCACTTCAAAATTATTATTGTATTTCTTCAGTTCAAAGATGGGCGTTCCCAAACGTTATTCCAATGTAAAGCAATATAAAAAAATACCAATTTAGGAGGTGGTGGTTAACCCCCAGATTGCCAATCCAACACATCTGTAAACCACATCAAGAGAAACAGTTGTACAAGGAACAGGGGGCCAGGAGAAGAAAATCTGGATGCAAACTCTATGGGGCGCCGTCGTAGGGCCCGGCCCGCAGGTTGTCTCAATAGAAGATTAATACTGCCCCGCCTTTGTGAGGGCACGGTAATAAACAGGCGGGGAATGACATTGATGCATTGATTTTGAAGATTATTCCAAGTATTTTTCAAGAAAGTGTAGTGGTTGGTGTTGTTTTTAGATTTTCATGCATAAAAACTTTAGGAATCAGTGGCGGCCAGAGGTATCGGCCTCGACTTATGAGCTTATGGCTTATGGCTGATTTTTTTTTGCGATTTCAGAGTTGGGCCCGTAGTAAAAGTTTTCAGTTTGGTGGTCTGTAGAATATGCTTTTGTATGTATATACCCTTTCGGTTACAGCCTGTAGAGGCTGATTAAGTATGCATAAACTACATATGTACATTTTGTCCAATTTTGGTCTTCCAAACACGTTACACGCCATGGCTTCAATCAGTGTAGTGCTGACGCATGCAGTATTGACTCCAAGCCTTCCCAAACATTGCCACACAAGAACACTGGTCCAGACTTGATTACTCCTCCCATTGTCTTAACCCCTGCCTTTGACCCATACGTTTTGAGCGTAACGATGGCTTGGCTAAATTGTGAAAATACATTGTTAACCATTTGAAAGCCAGAGCATAAACGCACGCGCGTACCCTCCACGCCAAGCTATAAATGTATTTCTTCTGATCATGAATTTCCCAATATCCATGGTGTCTTTTAAATTATTTTCATGTCATTAATACGTAAGAGAGCTTCAATTTTTAAGATATGTTAATAAACACACACAAACTTAATGATTTAATTGTTTATTTCGTGTTATAGTGTAACGCATTGATAAATACTTGTGTCGTTGGCGCACAGGGCATGCGCTTGCTTGTCACGTACATGTGAAAATAGCGTTCAAAAGGTTAAATAGATATCACGGTTGGAGAAACTGTAGGCAGTCGTGCTACAAAGAAAAATGGAAACTTGTAAACCTTTGAAACACTTTTTGAGGATTGCAAGCTTTTGATAACTGACACAGACATTTATTTGCTTAGTCCTATTCATTACGTACTCCCACGAACAAGAGAAAAAAAATACTCTCTAGCTGTGACAGACAGATAGATAGACTGAGTCGCACTATAAGGGTTCCTTTTTACCGTTTTGGTACGGAACCCTAAGAAATTACACAGATTCTAGAATACTCTTTATTTATCACATTCAGAGCTGCCATTCTACAAGTGAGTGTCAAATGTCTATCTTTACATTTTTAAGATTCTATAGCGTGCCAACTGAGGCTCTGTTGTCTGTCCGTCTGTCTGTCACATGGCTATATCTTTTGAATCGTAATAGGCGTCTTCTTGATTTTATTTTTCAGAGAGTGTGTAGGTATACTACAATGCCGTTATAACAATGCATAACGTCAAAATAGTAAAAATTAAAGGAGCTAACAAAAACAGTTGTTTTTTTTTTGTTTTTAACACTGATGTAGCTCTGCCTTTGTTTATTCTTCCACTCTTGCTCTCTCCCTTCCGTCTTTCATGAACACATCCTGAAAAATAATATCCTTGGACATTTCACACAAGACCATAAACTCCCAAGCTAAGCGACCTAATGCTTGTTATGGTAACGATAGAAAAACACCCAGACCCGGAACAAATACTTGCAGGTCGAACAAATATTTGTACCGTGCGGGAATCGTACCCGCGACATGCTGCGCAGCAGTCAATCGCTCAACCACTGCGCCAACCGTGTCGTCGAAACAAATGAAGCCTTTTACCTCAGCCTTTTAACTGCTTCCTAACACTATTTCCGTATCTAACACTCAAGAACACGTCTAGCCGCCGAAATGAGCGTAAATTGAAAATGAACGCAAACCGCCTCAGTTAATAAGTCACTCGGCTCTTTAGAGCCACTTAGCCGTAATTTTCCGTGTCTTAAGTGACTTGAGTTACTTTCAGCCAATTGAATAAGCCGCGCATACATTATATGGTATTACATATGTACTTACTCTGGGTAATTTTGCGTCTTTTTGATTGCTTCGTGTGTGATGTATAAGTCCATGTCGTTATTGCTTTCACCCTAAGGATGGATATCACTTGTAAGTCATCTAAGGATAAAGACTACGTGACAAATGCAGTTTCAACCATATTGATACTAAGGCAAGTAAGAGTTCGGCTATATTATATTATAATATTTTCAATTTAATATACTATAGTCGAATTTTATAGTTTTTAGACTTAGATATATAAACAAATTGTTGGACTGCATAGCCTTTCTTTTTGTAGTACAAACGGCCAACACATCAAGCTATCCCAAACTTTCACTTTTCCCTTTTCCCAATTGAAAATGAACCTTATTACAAATGCATAAGGGTAATAAGGTTGAAAAATTATCGAAGAAATTCGACAGGTTGGGGTAAATTGTTGTGCTGGCCTCTGTACCAACGTAGTTAATTATTGTTTTAAATTATGTAGGTATTTAATTTGATGAAAAATTAGTTATACTTACCTATAGGTATAAAACTAAGCTGATGGGACCTTAATGCTAAGGCTCTTTTTTATTTTGAGGGTATGAAATCATCAAATGACCCCTCCTGCTCTGGGTGGAGCGGAAAGGAGTGTCAGACTCTTACTGACTAAATCCCATCCATGTTCCTTCCTTAGCCCCTTAAGTTCTCGGGGTAGCGGTAACTCTTTTGGACAATTTTGCGTCTTTTGGATTGCTTCGTGTGTGATGTATAAGTCCATGTCGTTATTGCTTTCACCCTAAGGATGGATATCACTTGTAAGTCATCTAAGGATAAAGACTACGTGACAAATGCAGTTTCAACCATATTGATACTAAGGCAAGTAAGAGTTCGGCTATATTATATTATAATGAATATTTTCAATTTAATATACTATAGTCGAATTTTATAGTTTTTAGACTTAGATATATAAACAAATTGTTGGACTGCATAGCCTTTCTTTTTGTAGTACAAACGGCCAACACATCAAGCTATCCCAAACTTTCACTTTTCCCTTTTCCCAATTGAAAATGAACCTTATTACAAATGCATAAGGGTAATAAGGTTGAAAAACTATCGAAGAAATTCGACAGGTTGGGGTAAATTGTTGTGCTGGCCTCTGTACCAACGTAGTTAATTATTGTTTTAAATTATGTAGGTATTTAATTTGATGAAAAATTAGTTATACCTATAGGTATAAAACTAAGCTGATGGGACCTTAATGCTAAGGCTCTTTTTTATTTTGAGGGTGTGAAATTATCAAATGACCCCTCCTGCTCTGGGTGGAGCGGAAAGGAGTGTCAGACTCTTACTGACTAAATCCCATCCATGTTCCTTCCTTAACCCCTTAAGTTCTCGGGGTAGCGGTAACTCTTTTGGACAATCCCGCTGAAATGTGAAGACCCTAGCATCAGGTGGATTGTGTGTCAATGGATACTCCATTGATTGAGTGATTGGCACATTTTCACGATGAGATTTTTAAAGAACAGATTTTCAGATGAGGTCATATTTTCTTGGATTTTCATAACACGTAGCCTATCTTTGCCTATGGCTATAAATATTGGGCTTTATAATGTCGTGTTGGCCGTGTTCAACTTACTGAAACCGTAGCGTGCCAAGAAGCGGTCTAAGAGATTGTGAGTTCAAATCCCACCTGTTGGCAAATGGACAAGTCAATTGCCTTGCCCTAGTAGTGTAAGTTAGAAAGAATTTTTATACCTACATATATTGCTCAAGTGTTAGATTGCATTATATGTATTTGAACTATTTAACACAATTAGCTATAAAGTCTTTTTCCAAACCAATATACTTGAATATAACGCAATTTTTTTTAAAGAATTTTGTTATTAACACATTTCATATTAAAAAAAAAGTTTCAGATTCCTAAGCCTGTTTGCAAAGCCTCTCTCTTCCCCATCTAGATAATATAACATTGTAAGAAAACAAACTTGTAACATTTCTGCCGTTTTTTCCTAATAAGTGAACATCAAAGGCCGTTGAATTTAACGAGAGTAAGCCGTTGATAATCCGGGACGGCTTTCAAAGCCCGCGATAGACTTCTGTAATTGGACCATTAGGATTTTTTGTATTGTATTGTAAATTTGCGAAAACGGGCTTTTTGTAGAAATCCGTAGGAACTGACGCCAGTACATCAAGCTATACTGTATGTCCCCAAAAAACGAACATAGACACGAAAAAAAAGAAACGTTAAGGAAAAAAATGCGTCACATCCACGCTAAACACCTATCGTTCAGCATTATACTGTGACCCTCTGCAAGGCGGAGCCGTAGCGCTAGATTTTCAGCGACAGCCGGCGCTGCTTGAAGGGGCCCCTCAGGGCCAAGCCTGCCGGGTAAGCGGGATTGCCCGAAAGTGTTACCGCTACCCCGGAATACAAAGGGCTAAGGAAGGAACATGGATGGGTTTTAGTCAGTAAGAGTCTGACACTCCCTTTCGCTCCACCCAGAGCGGGAGAAGTCATTGGATGCTATCCCAGCCTGAAAAAAAAACCCGGCGCTGCTGTAATGACGTCAACTGGTGCAGCACACAATTACGGAGTACTACGCACCTGACATTTCTGAAGAATATCACTTATAAGGTCATATTATTACATCCTTCTAAGGCTTCCTTTCTTTCCATCCTTGTAGAACATTTATGTATGTAAGGAAATAACCATTTTCGTATCGTTGAATCTAATAACGTAACAGCATGTCTGTTTTCCTTAAAGGGTGGGATAGAGGTGTGTATTTTATTTTTGACTCCCTCGTTGGTCTGATGGTCACAAGCGCTACTGTTGAGCATGAGGTCCAGAGTCCTTCTATTTTCAGCTGGATTGTCCGAAAGGGTTACCGGTACCCCGGAACATAAAGGGCTAAGGAAGGAACATGGATCGGTTATAGTCAGTAAGAGTCTGACAATCTCTTCCGCTCCACCCAGAGCGGGAGGGGTCACTTACCAACATCAAAAAAAAAAGTCTACGAAAAAACAAATAGGCTAGCCCAATACCTGTTATGAATTAGGAAGCGAGCCGGACGGCTACTGAGAAAATTCTGAATCTATGATAAAGATATATACGGAATAGAGTCTTTTAAGTATTTATTTTTTCATCGTAGGTGTATCCGAAAAGGCGACCAAGTGGAAATTGTCAGAGTTATTCTTGTATTGCAGGAAAAAACACCAAAATATGAGTGGGTTGTGGTGTAAAGATATAACTAAGTAAGTCTGTATGATATTTATTTTTAACCGAAAATGGACGAGGGTGTCAAATCAGTTGTAGGTATAGTTTTAAGTGATCGTTAGCACAGAACTTCGACATTTATGAACTGATTTGAATAATTTTTTTTATTAGTTGTTTTGAGGTGATCCCATATAATTTTTTTCGAATTATAATGAGTAAGCATCAATAATACGTATTTTCCCACTTAGTGTATGAATAAATGTGGGTAAATAGGTAATTATTTCCACTTTTTTACTGAGGTACCATATAAAAAAAAAACATCAAACACTAAAGTAAGTGAAAAATATCTTTCATTTCAGAAAACGGTAGCAAAAAACGAACCACATACCAAAACTATAAGTAATATTATGTAACATTTACAATGCAAGCATGGCTGTTGTGAAATTCATTCATTTTTAATTTTAATATGGGTTAAAGTTACCTGAAATAAATGAATTTAATTTTTAATTTAAAAACCAAGGGCACCGACTTCCGAAATTAAAGTTATCTTTTTTTTCTAAATCTGTTGTGTTAAATAAAGAATTAGGTATTCCAAAACTAAAAATAGCCGTATCCTATCTACGAAATTACCAAATCCGAGGGCCGTCCGGAGGGTTGGGTCCGGTATGACTCTGTTCTACCGACTAAAGCTGCGTACCCACCAGAGATGTGCGAGGTATCTAGGCGGTGTGCAAACAAAAATCCACCAATAGGATCACTTCATTTCCATAGCTTGAGCTAGCTAGTGTTGTTATTGGTTAGTTTTACGCACATCTCTTGTGCAAATGGACCCTTAAAACCACACAGAGTCCGTCTAACCACATAACAAGGCAACCTAGATCGGTGTCACGTCTATCAAGTTTAGATCCGCCTAAATCCCAAAATTCTATTTATATTTTCTAAGCTCCCTGTTGGGTGGATCGAGGTAGCTCAAGAGAAAGATGTCTCGAAGGATTTGGGGAAGGCTTTTGCTCAGCAGTGGGACAGTGTTGGCTAAGGAAAAAAAAAGCTCACTGTTTATACACTTGTACAGTCGAACAAGCTAGTATACAGGCAGTTAACGTGCAACTACGTTAAAGCAGTGTTGTGAGTGTACCAAGTAGTCAATTCTCTTACATCACGTAAGTATGCCATAATGATAAAAAAATATAATGCACTCAATAAAAATGAATATTGACAGTGTATAGAAAAGATACATATTTTAGCGTGTAGGTATACCGAATAGCTTGTGACACGGTACATATTAATCACACTAATATAATAAAGGCCAAAGTAAATATTATTATAATAATGAGTACATAATAATATGAAGGAAATTCCTGTTATGTTGTTTTATTTATAAAGATGTCATTTCAGCAACGGAAGTTCGAATTAAGCTATCCTAATTAATTCGTTAGGTGTAATCTTTTATTTATGTTCTTACCTTATATTCCTTGAGGACGGTTATTTTCAAATAACTATCGAGCGAATGTGGGCTGAATATGAACCTGAATCGTTTACTTAATTTTATGCCAGACAACCCTTATACCTTATACCCTTAACCCTTCTTATTATGGAAATATTAAAGCCTTAATAAAATATTTAAGTTAAAAGTGTTATCTAAGTGTATAAAATTCAAAGTCATGACTGACTGACTGATATCAACGCACGGCCTAAACCGCTGGTCCTAGAGGCTTGAAATTTCACACATAAATACCTTATACATTGTAGGCATCCACTAAGGAAGAAATTTTGGAAATTCTACCCCTAAGGAAAATTCTCCGCGAACAAAGTCTCGGGCTAAAGTCTATATTCTATCACTCACGGATACAAATGATCATCGCAGACGGTGAAAATTTAAAATGTCGTAAGGGACCTTTAACTATAATGATAACAAATATAAAAACAAAAGTAATTTATTCAAACTATGCTGAAAATCAGCACTTTTTGATGGTCAAAGTTACATTAGACAGTCCCCCAAAAACGGCCACCCTTCACCGCTTCCTAGTGCTTTAGCGCAACAAACTCCCCAGCAGCACAGCTGTCTGTTAAGTTGGAAGAACTTGATTCTACACATTAATCGTATGATAAGTTTAGTAACGACGTAAATTTTCCACCGTCTTTGATATAACAGAAGAGAAATTCAAAAGTTTCAAAATGATCTAATAGTTATCCAATATTTCTTACCTTCTTCAACAACTTCCACTTTAACCCTCATACAAGCAACCGTGCAACTTGAACACGTTTATTAACAAGGCCTTAAAGACCTGCAATGCAACAGTAGGTACACTACTTGCAAATCACTCTCGTAACGCATTAGAGCCGTCGCTCCTCGCTCATAGCCGCTCAGAAACGCACGCAAGAAATGCATTAACATACACCTGACATGGAGTAATTATATAATGGAGTGGTTATAAGTACGGTGATACATTCAGTGCATTATTAGAAGGAATATTCCGAATTTGAATGAGTGTAAGTAGTGCAAAATAGAATTATTAATTTGTGTAATACTAACTTGTTGGGGAAGGTGGAAACCAATGTATACTGTCTCAACTTAGGAGCGACCTGTATCTAGCAGTGGATGGACCAGAAGCTCACTCGATTGATAATTTTGTAATTTTGCGCCCGACTGGGTCCATAATTGATTCTTTTATTGTATTTTACCACCTGTATTGTACACATTATGGATTGCAATAAATAATTTGATTTCATTTGAAAAATACGCACTTTCTGCAAATAACGCAAGTACCGTTACTTGCCTGTAGAAAACGTATTTCTATATTGTTTTTTTTTAATGTCTACTTTTCTTTTTTTCTTTACAAATTAACACCTTTAAACAGAAAAAGCAACTTTTGAGGGCTCAAAATTCATGTCAGCTGCCATATTTCGGTTTTCATTTAGACAAAACCATCTGAAGACACCATAGTAAAACGTTCAGAAAATCTACCACTGTTGTCTGTCCCTGCAACACAAATTGGAATATTAATGAAATCATGTAGCTCCCTTCTTGGCTTTCCATTGACTACTTACTCCATGCCCCAACACAGTGTACACAGGAAGTGCATTCACTTGTCACTAATTAATGGATCACGAACACTTGAATGCGATTATTGTGAATGGAGGTTTTTGTTCTCAATCGTTTTTCTCCCTTATGAGGTTAAGTGATGGAGGGCTCATGAGCTAATGAGTTATTGACTCGATAACGGAGACGGTATCAGGTTTGCATAAGTAGATTTTTATGTAGCTTGTGTAGTTGATACCGACTAACCATTTATGGTTGGTTCTTCTTCCAGATGCTGTTTTCTATAACATATATACATAAATTCACGCTTTCTTTCAAAGGGGGAAGGCAGAAGCTATGCTGCCTGCTACGCTTTTATACTCCTTTTGCTTTTGTTTTCTATAATATTTTGTACATACAGACTAGCTAACTAACTTAAGTATGTGTAATTAGGTAGGTATAGTAAGCGGAATTGTCCGAAAGGGTAACCGCTTACCGCTACCCCGGAACATGTAGGGCTAAGGAAGGAACATGGATGGGTTTTAGTCAGTAAGGGTCTGACACTCCCTTCCGCTCCACCTAGAGCGGGAGGAATAATTTGATGAATTACGAACCTCAAAAAAAAAAATTTTTGGTAGGTATTTTCGGGGGCGTTTAGATATACCGTTTAGTAGGTAAATGTTTTTCGAGAAGTGAGATCTTAAAGACAGAAACGAAATCTTGTAACTGCGATTCTATTCTATACAAGTGTCAAGGGCTCCGTGTCGATTCCATTTCGAAAATTGTTGATCGAGCAATTCGTTTTCTCAGCGCTTCGGTTTGTCAAGAACGCCATTTGTCAACGCATTTGTATGGGAATATTGATCGATTTTCATTAAACAATTTGACATTGTCTAGCAATTACAATCACGTGACATTTCGAAAGCTATCAAATTTCGTTATCGCTAATGTAAAAGTGGCTTGTTTCCCTGTTGCATTAAAAATGATAGTAAATTCCGAAATGTATATAACGTGGGATTTAAATATACACCAAACAAGCCTTACGGTTTTCCATCCCATTTCTCCCTAACCAAATCCAGCATTGCATTAATTTCACGTATTATTTGTACCTTCTCAGAGGGATGAAGTTGTAAAATCCACAGCATTTGTATCAAAGGCGGTGCATGCCAATTACGAACTGAAGCTTCTTTGTCTTATGTCTTCGAAATGTTTGTGCAGTGTTGCTACAGGCAAATATTGACACGTTTCCTACGAATGAAGGATTGCTTCGCAGTCTGTAGAAATTATTTGGGGTTTCATTGGAATATGGAGGTATTTTCGTTGTGATAGTTGTTCTGTGTTAATTATTTTTGTTTTTATGTGATGGTGTTTTGTTTTTTTTTCCATTGAGTATTTACTTGGTTCAAACTATAGCGAATGTTATGATTATATGATTATTTAGTTCCCTTATCTACCTATGATTACCTAGCTTTGGCATGTAACTGATCTGCGTCAATACTTACTGTATTTACTTCTTTGTTTTTTCAATCTTATGTTCTCTTGATTTCTCCAATAACATCACAATATTCTTAAGGCGAAAGTTTGAGTGAGTGTGTGTATGCGTTTGTATGTTTGTCCGTCGTTCACGCTCAAACGGCTGAACGGATCTAGATGAAACTTGACACGAGTAGTTTATGACCTGGATTAACACGTAGGATACATTTTATTCCGGTAGTACGTTCTTTTAAGATAATTCCGACATCAACGCGGGTGAAGCCGCAGTAGCTAGTTGATAATATTCCTATAAATTTTATTTGCTTTACATACAAATCTAGGATATACTATCTGTAGTTCTCCGTTCTTCACAAGTCATTGTCTCCTGTGGGAATCCTCAGAGCTCCTGTAAATATACTTTTGTGCTCCCATTGTAATGTGTTTGCTGCCCCCAAGCACTGTTGTTTAAATTAAACTCAATTTGTGGTAGACTATTATTTGTCGTGTGACTTTAGTGATTGACGATTTGTGTTATATTGGATTTGCAATTGTACATATAATTTTATAATTCATGGATACATAACATTTTAAAAGAGTAACGGTGGAGTTTCTTGCCCGTTCTTCTCCTTACGAAATTACCTTTTGGAAGGGGCGACTAGAATCAATTCTATTGTCTTGTTCATTTTGACGTTCAAAAGCGTCTTTCTTGTGCCTATTATTTTGAAATAAATGATTTGACTTTGACTTTGCTTTGTTCTCTGTGTGGATGACTCCAAAAATGACGAAGTATTTTTGAGCTTAATTTCTTCGCTTCAACTGCAATATCAAGTTAAATACAATGTTCCTGCAAATAATAATATGACTGAATCCTAAGCTCAACATGATCAATCAGATAAAACAATCCTTCTTGAAAAATCTTAAACTATCCTATACTAATTGAAATAAATGATGATTCGCATTGACTTTAGACTTTGGACCCATTTTTATCTATTATATAAACTTACCTATTTGCAAAAACAAACTCGATCAATCTCGAGACTTTTTCAAAAAGAGAACATAAAGAAACAAAACACTATCAAAATACTGAGACTCAACAGCTGGCCCCTCAGTCCTAATTAAAACAACGCCAAGCTTTGTTAAACACTAAATACAGACAGACGGCAATCTAAATCGCAGAGAAAAATACCTGCAGGCCAGCAGGGCGATATCAAAGTGGGGATCCGTTGTGCATAGGGCACAGATGTCGTAGATAGTGCTCTGCGAGTATTCAGGGTCCAGTTAGCATTCAGAAAGATGCCGCGGGCGGAGGCGCGATAACATCTCTGCAGTGAGCTGTGACAGATAGATACATATGGCTGTGAGGAGTGGCGAGCGCTTGGAATTAGAACTCTGTGGAGTAAATATAAATGTGTCCTAGTTAAGTAAGTTTCTGCTTGACCGTTAAAAATAGGGAACAGTGCTGTCGTAGATTGGTTAAGTGAATGAAGTCTCTCGTAAACTCGTATGTTTCACGGAACATTTTGTTTTTATGTTTTTTAGGATGAATTTTGGTAATGCTTAAATTCTTAAACAGAACTTTAAAGTACCGGATAACTTTGTTAGTAGGTTAATAACTAACATCATACAAAACTAGAAATTCATGTAGATGGTAAGTAGTAAGTATTTAGATGCAGCCGCTCCATGCAAAATACTGATATTCAGCTGCAACCAGTTAGACTGGAAGCCGACCCCAACATAGTTGGGAAATGGCTGGGCAGAGGCTAAGTAGTAAGTATTTCCTAGAGACTGTCGCAAGTAGGTACCTACTAGGTATTTATGTTTCTTTCTCATGTCTAAATTTACCAACATGCGAATGTAGATGCAATACAGCTGCAGAAAACGTGGACATAGTGCGTAGACAAAAGATAACTTAACCATTTGAGTAAGTGTAGTGTATGAATAGTAATAAAAACGTTGTGCTATGGGTATATATGTAACACAAATAAAGTGTTTTCTATCAATATCAGAACCAATGAAAGTGCTTCGAAATTGTGTGTTAAAAGTCACAAGTGCAAATTAACACTGTTCTAAGTTAAAACATAAAACAAAAAAAAAACAAAAACAAACAACAACAAACACAACAACACAATACAAACAAAACAAAAACAAAACAACAATACAATATTAACTTAAAATTAAATTACATAAAAGTCTTTAGCCTACATTGTTAGCAATTACGAAAAACTTTAGTTCTTAATAATACAGGAAAAAAAATGTCTTAAAGTTTTCTCTTTATAGTCAAATATTTTATAGTAAACAAATCTTCCTACTAAACGCTAAACGGCTTATAAGCGTTTTAAAAAAAACGTGTCTTATTTGCCAACCTTACAAGCCGTAAGTCCACTTACTATCGCTATTCAACCAACATCCTACAAAGGTGAATTGGCGGCAAAAGCGTGTCAGATTCATTGCACTCCTACCAACGGCGATGTAAAGATCGCAGCGATACGAGTCAGCAATGGACAGGGTGCAAAATGATTCCAAGGAATTTATCCACTACGCGTTCCTTTGTAATATGTATCAAGTATTGTTGGTGAGGCTTCGATTCTTATCTTGAGATTGGCAGAGCACTATCGAGTTGTGCACTTAATATAAGATCATTCATTATATAGAGGCTAGAACATAAATTTACCCCAATCTGTCAAATTTCTTTGATAGTTTTTCAACTTTATTACAAAATGCATAAGGTTCATTTTCAATAGGAAAAAATTGACAGTTTGGGATAGGTTAATGTGCTGGCGTCTGTAGGTAGGTACTCGAGATTTTTTTTAATGCGGTTTGATCGAAGTAATCATTGTTTTTTGTCGGTGCCTGCAGTTTAATGCAGGTCCCTTGTTAATTAATTGCAGAAAATAATTGTTAGCATTTTGTTTATTTCCATTAATTAATAAACCAGTTCCAGTTCTAGGTTTTTGGGCATTTAAACTACCCATTTCTCTACTTATAACCTACCACTAGGTAATTCACAAAAAATGGAAAAAAAACGGTAAGTCTCTTATCGTGCAACAATTCGCTACTTACCTGCAAAATTATAAATACTTATTTGTTTTCTTGATACAAGACAAGCCACATTCTAAGAAAATTTAGTGCACCTAAGTTACCCTAATGATGATACGAACACCTTTTTTCATATTATATCGTCAAAAATCACAGATTTATTTTTAAACTAGCTTCACCCGCGACTTCGTCTGCGTGAAATTTCTTGATCCAAGTCCCACCCGTCGCATCGCATCACCCGCCTGCACTTATTACTTCATTTTCACTCTCGTTCTTTCTGGCTTTTTCCTTTCTGCTCGGCTCCTAAGTGTTGTAGCGTGATGTAACCTATCACTACTAACCATAACCTAACCCAACCTACCTCCCCCCACCCAATAACTTTCCTCAAGAATCAGTCTAGCCAAGGCAAAAAGATTTTTCAAATCCAACTGGCATTTCCAGAGATTACAGATACAGCTGAAGTTATGATTTCATGAATAGCTGAAAGTTTGTAGGGCGTGGGTGCATAAAGATCTAGTATAACAAAAGAGTGTCTAGTCGAAATTACAATCTCGGCAAAATCGTGAAATCGAAATTTGCGTGGGAAACTGTGAATCTACGCTATCTAGTTATAGCACAACTCAATCATACTATATTATATGTGTAGGTAGAAAGTACATATATGTCTGCGAATCCCCCTCCTTCTGACCTATGTCGAACAATCGTCGGTACAGTTGACCGCACGTCAGTGTAAAATAAACCAGTATAAGCACGGCCAGCTCAAGTTATGAAAATAAAGTGATCCTATTGGTGGCTTTTCTCCTCCACATCGCCAAGCTACCTAGCACGTCTCTAGTGGATACGCAGCCTTCACACAAACTCCACGTGGACGAAGTCGCGGACAAAAGCTAGTTATAAAATAAGCGCGTATGAGGTAACGTGCGAACTCAGCATATATGTGTGTACATCTATACTAATAATATTAATATTATAAAGAGGAAAACTTTGTTTGTTTGGTTGTAATGAATAGGCTCAAAAACTACTGGACCGATTTTAAAAATTCTTTCACCGTTGGAAAGCTTAGTTTTCTAGGAGTAACATAGGCTACTTTTTATCCCGGGAAAAATAACGGGTCCCACGGGAAAGACCACGTGAGCGAAGCCGCGGGCAAAGTGCTAGTAAGTTATAAAGGAGTGTACTTGCTTACTTAGGTAAAGTAGCATTCATTTTTATTTATTTATTTATTAAAGGAGAACCAACAGCTATAACAAATGGATAACAGTGGCAACATATAATATTCACCTTATAATATACACTTACCACATATAATATACACTTCACCTCCCGGGGACAGACCAACTTCTTCCACGTAGCATAACAGATTTCCTAACCAAACACTTTCCATTCACCCCGAGATTAATAAAACAAAAGAATCGCAACGCAAACTTTACATACGTCATCCTACTGTCAGTCGAATCGATCGAAACGATAGGAGCGATCGCAAAAAGCGAATTCGTTTTACACTTTTCAACCGTCCGATAATAGCTCTATTGTTTTGACGGCTACCGGAACCGGAAACAGAGATATGCAAATGAAACTATTGACTCGTGACGAGTTTCGCTGAAAAAATATTAACAAACGATTTAAACTGGCTGAAATAGCAGTTTCCTGGTGTATTTGATTTTTTTATTAAATATTTCGGGTTTGGATTTGTCTATCAATTATTGCTGTGCTGCGCTTAGCATTATGCTGAGTGATGGCCGTTTTGCGCAGATGTGACGCATATTTTTTTTTGTTGTTTGTTTTTTTTACTTGTCCTGTTTGCGTAAATTAAAGCATTTTCATTCTTGTTTTTCTTTCTCTAGGAGACGAGTGTCGTAAAGTCAAAGGTCGACTATATTTGGAAAAAATACACGTGGCAAAATACATGACGTTTCATAAAATGAATGGAAATGCATTTCATCAATTTCTAACCACTTCAAGGGATTATCGGAAAAGCATGTCAGTCAATCAATCTGCCTAGCCTTTTCCCAACTATTTTGGGGTCGGCTTCCAGTCTAACCGGATGCAGCTGAATACCAGTATTTTATATGGAGCGACTAAATGTTGTATGTCGGTCTTCTATATTATTTTCTACGATATTATCGGAAAAGCATGTCTCGTAGAAAATAATATAGATGACCGACATACATAATTTTGTTTAGGTGTTAATGCATTCTAAATCACAAAGGATTATAATCAAAGTCATAAGCAATGGATTATTCACCCATACCTAATGATAAGCCAGACATTTTCGTATTACTTCAGTTCACACTTACCGAAATATTTGATGGCAAGGAAGAAGATTTTTGTCAAAGACAAAAACCTGTTTAATGCAATTCTGTACCCAAATTGTATAAAACCAATCAAAACTAGAACTAATGTCAAACAAAACTCTACAGGTAAAAGCAACGGCTCCGAAAATGGACCGCAACGGGTACTTCTTCTACGTGACATCCACTGCGAAGAAAAAGAAAATCAACTTGATGCAACCGAAGCCGCCTCGAGTGGCATTCGTTGAGGAAAAGCGTCGGCCAGGAACGGCAGAGAGAATACACGCTAGCTACAGCAGTGTGGCACCGTCTGCCACTGAGAACGGACGTGGGGACTCCATGACGCAGCGAGGCCCGTCGCCCGCGCCACGCGCGCGTTTATACACGCAACTCGAGAGTTATCAGCCGAGGTATCATACGATTCGTGATAACAGTGATAAGAGAGTGGAGAGTGAGTGTAGGAGGAGGAAGGAGAAGAGGATTGTTGGATACCCGCAGCCGCAACCAGTTATCAGGTGAGTTTTAATTTTATTTGTCAAAGTTTTCAAAACAGTACAGGGAAAACAGAATATTTTATTTTTTGTTTATCTGCAAAACCATTGCTAATTATTGATTTGTCAACAAATACATTTTATATAACAATTGCGGCGCTGTAGTTTTTTTTTGCTATTAATAAATTAATGTGTGAAAATTTGAATGGTAGACAAAATTCTGTTTTTCTTGAGTTCGAGAGCAATTGTTTTTGTGTGAACACTATTCATAGGCAAAATATTGTAGCAATAATACACTCGACTTTACAGGAATTTATCCAAAACGTCACTGTTAAAATGACAAAAAAAACTTTGAACAATATACATTTACCCATTTTTATTCAAATCTCTTTCACTACATGATCGGTTTTGTTAAAAATAAAGTGCCAAGTAACGTAATTGGGTGCGCATAATAAAATGGCATTAAACATAAATCTTAAATTGCTGTAAGCAGTCAATATTTAACTAAGACTTCAAAACATAATTTCCTTGAACCGAAATGCCAAAAAAGTATAAAAAACATTTTCACAAAACTTCGAATAATATTTAATCGAAAATTTGAACCTACGCTGCGTAGGTGGTTGGTAATCTCGCTCCAAGCGGTTTTAATCAACGTAGGTATACCTACCCGGTATGAAATATTGATAATATTTGAAGGAGGCAGTCTAGCTCACAGACGAACCCTTTGCGTTAAATTAGATAGTTGTGTTACTGATGACTAAATAGACAAGGTAGGACAGGTTATCCTATTATTACTGTACTGTTTTGCCGGTAGGATATAGAGGTGAATAAAGTGCCAATAATTTGACGTGGAGTTGTCATTGAGCAAGTGAACTTTTTCTTATCGATGAGTTGTTTTTTTGCTAAAGAAATGGTTCTTGACTTTTTGAGTTTTAACCGACTTCAAAAAAAGAGGAGATTATTTATTATATTTGTATGTTTGTTTTTTTGTTAAATTCGTTCATTTGGTAAAGAAGCTGGCGTAATGGGCCCTTATAATTTGTATTAACTTTGCTAGGGCTTGAGTTAGCTTCAATAATACGTATGTATTTTTCCCACCGTCTATGTGGATAACATCCTGCCATTGTTATTTACATAGCAGGGAAATTGTATGGGGCAGGTACCAATACTTAAAAGAAAAAAAATAACTGAAACACAAAACCAAAACACTGACTTCTGAAGTCAAAGTTATCTTACACTTTGTACTTTTTTTAAATTTTAATTTGTTGATAATAACGAAGTTACATTTATAGTTAAAACGACACAAACAAGTTATTCGTCCGTAAAAAGTTAAAATGACAAACGAAAAATTATAAACATAAACAAAAACCCTGACTTTATGAAATATGAAATTATTAGAAATTATTAAATATGTACTGATTTTTTGGAAGAGCTTTTAGTAAACTGATTTTTTTTTCGTGATCAATTTATTTATTTTAAAACCCACAGGAGAGGGCTTAGCATTATTATAAGTATTTATTATGTAGTATGTGCCTACACTTTTATTTCGTCGAATAATATCATGAAACTGATTACTTACTCAAAAAATGAAACCTTCAATGAAGGCGTCCCCACAACTTTTTATGTTATTTGTTTTTTTTTAATACTGCGTCACGTTTGCCGCAAATAAACGTATTTTCTTACTTTCTTTCCAAGCATGTAATAGTAATTTTAAAGAAAATGTTGAAAACTTTTCATTTGTTCTCCAACAAAGCTGAAAATATTCTATGAATTACATACAGATCACCGACTTAAGGTTGTAAGCAAAACAGTTTACAGGGAACTTCTGAAACTTTCACAAAAGATTTTTATCGACTCTCCTTTGTGAAACTTGGTAAAAGTTACAACAGTTTTTACTAGTTTTCCAACTCCTTTCATAGTTTTTTTTCGCTTATTCTATAGTGTTCCGACTTTTATTATTTAAGACTTCGTATTTAAACGTGTTTTCGAGTTATTTTACTAATTTACGTTCATAGAAACTGGGTTCGTTTGTTCGTTTTTAAATAAAACAAACCATACAAAGGTATTTTGTAACGATTTAGCTATCGCTTCTCCATACAAACTTGATGATTTACTATACTCAAAAAATACTATTGATATTTGTGATATTTAGTGATAAAACTACAAATTAATGATTTTGTCTTGACAGACAGACAACGAAATCCTCCTTCAAGCGTTCAGTTTTCTCCTTTCCATCTTCCTTGTGTTATTCAAAGTATCAGAGAATTCATAAGGACTTTTGGATCCGCGTAAATGACATCGTAAATGCCTATCAACGAGAGAAATTCTATAAAGTGTGGGAAATGGAGAAAAACGTGGCATCTATTAGCATCGTGTATTCCCGCGCGAGTGCTTAACGACATGCTTAAGTAATACTTAACATTGTAGGGAGATTTCCCTACTATTTAAATTTATCTTTTATAAACAATCGGTTGTTGATCTTTTGCAAACTTTTACTTGAATTGAAATTTATGTAGGTATGTTTGTTATAACCCTTAGGGGAAACAAGGCATTATGTTATATTTAAAAAAAAGCGTTTAATGAACTAAAAAGTACCAAACAAAACTTAATTTAGACGAGACTAAATAAAACTTGAGCATGAGGCATAAATGTCATTCATACACTTAAAGAAAAGACTCAAGATTTTAAGAACATTGTTTGAAAAAATGTGTTTTTACTATTAATTTTTTCATATACCATCCAAAGGTTAGCTTTAAAAGATTGTGTCAGTCTTTGTAAAATTTTCCGTAAATATAATATTTATGGTGTACATAATAAAGTGTATTACATTGTATTCTATTCATTTTTAATAATAACGCTAGGTTGTGAATCATCAACATCCGTAAAACAAAAGAAGATACTGTATAGAAGCTAATTATATAATTCCACCTTGATCTCTTCGTATGATTTTCAGAACGATTCAAAGTTTATCATGTACCGTGTTTATAGTTTGCCGCTAAGATGTACTAAATTATATTTATGTTTCCGTTTACAATTTTAAGGATGACCGTTAATTACTCATATTTTTTATGAATAGTGGTCACTTTAGATTTAAACTCGGCCTATAGCTGTCCACTGTTGGACACAGGATTCTCCCAGACGGCGCCAACACACCCAGTCCTTCGCCTTCCGCATCCAGTCTGCCCCAGCCACCTTCTTAAGGTCATCACTCCATCTAGCTAGGGGACATCCCACACTACGCTTGCCGATACGCGGTTTCCAGTCCAGAACTCGTCAGCTCCACCGGCCATCCATCCTGCCATACACATGGCCAGCCCACTGCCACTTCAGTTTGCTTAGACACGTGTCTTTTCCGGATAGTTACTCTTTATTTCTTATTTTATACTTACATTCAGTCAAAAAAGTATCGGGAATGGATGATTTGTTTATGGTTCCAAATTCAAATTTTTGTTTTTTTGTAGTTGTTAGATTGGCACAACTGTTTTCCATTTTGGCGCGGAGTTTGAGTTGCATCTGTTATTTATACAGTGAAACCTGGTTAAGTAAGACATCAAGGGACCTGCAAATTTGTCTCACTTATAGAGGTATACCACTTACCCAGTGTCTCAGATATCCAGGTATAAATAAATATGTCTCATTTAGAGGTCAGAATACAGGTTATTTCAGTTATAGAGGTGCGAGTATTAAATAAAATAAAGTATTATGTAAATATTATACATAATTTTTTATCTTTATTATTTAGAGGTAAAATGCATATAAAATTCACTCGCAGTCGGTAACTATGACGATAAAATGGAAGGAACAAATCCCAGATATAGAGGTTTGCTTCGTCTCACTAACAGAGGCAATTCAGTGCCAGTGTTGGGACCTCAGCACGAGTTCCAGTTATGGAGGTTTCTCACTTATCCAGGTCCCACTTAACCAAGTTTCACTGTATTAAATACAGTGCTGGTTTTAGTAATATCATATATAGTGTGTATTGCGAATTTCATAATGGACAAAAATATCGAACAAAGAGTTTGTCCTAAATTTTGCATCGCCAATGGAATTTCGTGTTCGGAGTCGCTGAAAATGTTACAGAAGGCTTACAGTGAATCGACTTTATCAAAAACTCGTGCTTTTGAGTGGTTCAAAGCATTCAAAAGCGGTCGAGATGTGATGGAAGATTTGCCTCGCTCTGGTAGGCCGTCAACGTCTGCAACTGAAGTTAACATCGCAAAAGTGAAGAAAATAGTGACTGAAAATCCCCATTCAACTCTGAGAGAGATAGCCGCCGAACTTTCTGTATCTCACGAGTCGATCCGTACCATTTTAACTAATCATTTGGGTATGAAACATGTTGCTGCTCGGCTAGTCCCAAAAGATCTGAATTTTCTCCAAAAACTCAATCGCATGAAAGTCGCTGAGGACATGCTACAACGAGTCAGTTCGGACCCAACATTCATGAAACGCATTGTTACTGGTGACGAGACGTGGGTTTACGAGTTGGTTGACATGCAAACTAGTGAACAAGCTTCGGAGTGGCGCCTTCCAACTGAACCGAAACCGAAAAAACCACGCCAAAGTCGATCAAAAGTCAAAGTCATGTTGACTGTTTTCTTTGACTATCGCGGTGTTGTGCACTCTGAATTCTTACCGGAAGGTCTAACGGTAAATAAAGAATATTATTTGAGCGTTATGCGGCGTTTAAGAGAGCAAATTCGACGAAAAAGGCCAGATTTGTGGAAAGAAAATTCTTGGATTTTGCACCACGACAATGCGCCTTCGCACAAGGCTATCATTGTGAACGAATTTTTGACCAAACACTCAACAAATACCATCCAGCAACCACCATATTCACCAGATATGGCTCCTGCTGACTTTTTTCTTTTTCCTAAACTCAAATTTCCACTTCGTGGCACCCGTTTTCAATCGATAGAAGACATAAAGGAGAATTCGCGGCGAGAACTGAACTCAATTCCGGAAGCAGCGTTTAAAAAATGTTTTGATGAATGGATTATTCGTTGGCGCAAGTGTATCGTTTCTAAAGGAGCATACTTTGAAGGTGATAAAATAAATTTGGATGAATAACAGACATTTTGTGTATTATTGATCTTTTCCCGGTACTTTCTTGACAGAGTAGTACTTACCTTAGATTTTAGGTAGCATAAGGTCACATAAAAGTAAGGAAATTGTAATGAGGGGAGATTAGAATATGTGAATGGCTGTAAGAGTCGAGGAAGGCTAAAAAACGATGGATGGAATGTGTGAAAGATAATACGGCTGAACAGGGAAATGATTACGGAGATGTCGTCTAAAAGATAAGGGCTTTCGGAAGAAGAAGATAATTATGCGGTACTATCGCTACACCGATCGCAGATAAATTGGTATAACGACAAGAGGAAGATGATCTTCTTCTTGGCGTGTCGATGGCAATCTAAATGTACTCGGTCCAGAATTCGGCTACTTGTTTGGCGCTATCACTAGCGTCCATCAGTTCCTGTAACGTGCATACGGCAGGACACGCAGGACACGATATTAAGTGTCCCATCGTTTGTGGAACAGCACCACATTTACACTCCAAGGCGGAGTTGTCTATGAATCCCCAACTGAGCAGGTTTTCCTTGCTTCGGCTAGCCTGGGTCTGGAGTCTGTTTAAAGACTTCCAGGTTGGCCAAGGCAAGTCGCACCCCGGAGGGAGACTGTCAGCAGTTGGAACGAATGTAGTGGGTAAAGAAGCACTGTCTCGCCACAGCTTCAGTCTTTGTTTAGATGGTTCGATAGTGAGTGGAACGACATATAGAACTACAAATCAAAAGTCGGTATTAACAATTACTATAGTCGAACTCCACCTTCATTTAATACACACAATTGATATCCCTCCCATTTACAGGCATCTTTTGATCAACCGTTACCAATGCATTGATCAGCTAATAACTGATCGCTGGTAATTGCGACCGGTAGCGCTCGACATGGAATTGTTGCCATAGAAGGTAAGCTCTGTTGTAATCCTCTTTACCATATGGGACATGGTGTGGTAGTAGCACCATATGGAGTGTTTGGTATGTGTGTAATTAGTGATGGGACTTATGCAGATTAAAATTTGGATAGAATTTATTGATTGTTTCATTGGTCTAGTGGTTGAAAGGTGCAACTGTCGAGTGCTGTATTCCGGATATAATACCGGGTCTGGTAAAATTAAATACATAAAACAAAGTCACATTTTCATCAACGTTAACGAAATTAGATAAATCCGAAATGTATGGAATTGGCATAAGCTTTCGAAATGTCACGTGATCAATCGTTTTCGATCGCTAAGTGCTAGACAATGTCAAATTGTGTAACGAAACTCGATGAATATTCCCATTCAAATGCGTTGACAAGTGGCGTTCTTGACAATCCGAATCGCTGAGATAACGAATTGTTCGATCAACAATTTTCGAAATCAAATCAACACGGAGCGATTGACACTTTTCTAGGCCCCCTGATTTGTATATAGGTTCATGAAACTCTCAAAAACATACCTGACAAAATGTTCGTATTACAATACTTTTCGCACTTTTGGCTGTCTTGAACTGCGTTCAAGAGCTGGAATGTTTACAGCTATTAAACACGTTTCATTCGTTAATTTCACACTAAATGTTATTGTTACGCAGTACTTTGAGGATTTTTCCTAAATCGTATTAGGGCTTCTTGTAACTCGGATGATTTATAATTGACTCTCTAATATAGTTCAAAACATGTTTTTCTAGCGCATTATGACAAGTTTTATAATTTTAAATAATGTTACCTAACTCAATTCCTTTATGATCACATTCAGTTGTGTCAATAGGGTTATTTTTGCGACGTCAACATCATTTTTGAAATATTCTCGAGTGACCAAGTCTTATGACTATTGTAGTAGATACCTACACATCCGAATTGACCCTATACTTACATAGCTTACTGTATTTTGCACTTTCGTAAGCTTGCTTAGTAAATTGCATTGAATAAAGTGTTAAAAAATTAACTATAAGAATTACGTTGAATGGAAAAAATATGAGCTGCTCCATACATTTATGCACACGTAAGTCAATAAAATGTATGAGACAGCTCATATTTTTTCGCAATTTCAGGATTCACCCCATAGTATTTTTTTCTATTTATACTGTATGCATGCACATTTAAATAAATAGTAAAAGGAACAACGTAACGATGAGTAAATGCTCCCACGAAATTCTTAGAGTTAATTTTTTAACAGCTCATAGTTATAACAGTAACATGTATTTATAAAAAAAAGTATGCTAATTAGGTACTATTGGGGACTACTGGACAAATATCAAAACTTAAAAAAAAATTATTTCTGTGTTTCCATTAGTCTCCCATTTACAAATGAGTTGTGCAAGATAAAATCTACATTAGTGACTGACTACGCGTCATTCAAACTGTCACATGTAACATTATCAGCGAGATTGTATCTTAATTACAGTTCCCGCATTAGATCATAATTTCCCACTGCACTTGACCTGCTTTGTGGCTGCAGCCGCTTCAGCGCTGAATGTAACAAATGAGTGTTGAGTAAAGCGCTTTCATAACTTTACAAAGGAGAGATATCGTTTGTTTGTGACGTAAACGCTAGTACAACAGTCAAAACAGACACTTGAACTGATGCACGGAACCATTCTGTTACCGAACTTGTAGAACAGGCAGACAAAGTTATTGTTATACACGAAAGGACTATAAGTTTTAGGGTATAAGGTCGTAATTAGAATGGATTAAGCAGGCTGTCAGGAAAAATTGAATGAAAACATTGGGAGTGATTGACGAAATGTTAGAGACGAATGTTTTGATGGTTTTTTTTGGGTTACGCCGCCTCGCAAATTGAATGTCGTTTTGTTTTTTTTTTGGCAATTTATGGGAGGATTCGCCTCTTTGGGATGACGTTTAGCAGATTTATGAATGAATTAGCGATGGAGGGATTTAAATGTATAAATGGGAATTTGGCGTGGAGTGGACGCGGTTTTCATTTTGTAATGTGTGTCTACTTTTTATTGTGTGAGGGATGATTTAAGGGCATATCGAGAAGGTGGATCGGGGTTGGTGAAATCCGCCCTAAGAAAAGTAAACCTTAATCTTACTACTAATATAATTGCGAAAGTTTGGATTTGGATTGACATAAATGGTTTGAATGGCTACTAAATAACCAGAATTTTTTGGTCCCACTGCTGGGACATAGGCTTCCTCTCTTTGAGAGGGAATGGGCTATAAATGCTATAATCCACCACGTGGAATTTCACATATCTTCAATTTGGTGGATGTCACATATCTTCTTATTATGCATTATTATTTGGATGGATGCATATTTGAAACTCAATCACGTCAGAACGGCTGAACAGGTCTGGGTGAAACACTTGGCACACAGTTAGTTTTTAACCTGGATTAACACGTATGACACTTTTCATCTCGGTAGTATATTCCCGTGGGATAAATTCCAACATTCACGCGGGTGAAACCGCTGGAAGAAACTTGTTTAAAAATAAATGTTTTAACCTTCAGCAGTCGCGTGCAATTAGGATTAAACCCATCCCAAAAACTTCGCTATTTTCGACTACTTTTACAACCTTCGTAGTATTTTAAGTGCATAAAAAGTACCTTAGTTTACCTTAGTAATAACTTCAACTCTATTTAAACTTATAGATAAGGTATAAAACCTCTTTACCGTAGTTTACAGCTTTTGTTTTCACATAAAATGCATTCATTTTATGGCCAGTGACACCGTTCGTGACCGCAAGCCTCGAGTGTAAAGAGATGTCAAGTTTTTTGTACGTTTCATGCTAATTAAAAACGATATTTAACACCTAAACTCAAGCGAAACTAAGGTACTTAACATGTATTTTATGCACTTAAAATTCATGTCTGAAGATTTTAAACTAAGTCGAAAATAACGAAGTTTTTATAATACGTTAAACCTAATTGCACGCGACGGCTAAACGCCAAAACATTTTTAGCGTTCTGTACTCAGAGGGTCCCCAACGGAACCCTTTTACTAATGATCCACTGTTCATCCGTTTGTCCGTTCTTTTGTCACTAGACTGTTTTTTTACACTAATTATAGAATACTTGAAATTCTCACGGAGAAAAAATACTCTAAAATACTCTATGAAAACAAGCAGGTTTGACCTCAATGGCGTCAATTAATAAAAATTACGTTACGACTCCTTACGAAAAAGGTGTTTGTTTTTTAAATTAATGAATTTAAAAAATACACGATGGATTCCGTATATGCATACAGGGTAGCAGGGACATCGGCGCGAAACCTGTTACATATGAATATGGATTTGATATATGATTCAAACGAAAAAATAAGCTGGTTTCTACAAAAGTACCTGCGCCGCCAAAATTTATGAAATCGTTTTTTTTTTAATAACTGACTGCATCATGTACAGAGGCCAGCACATCAAGTTACCACAATCTGTCAAATTTCTTTGATAGTATTTCAACTTTATTGCAAAGACATAAGGTTCATTTTTAATTGAGAAAATTTGACAGTTAGGGATAGCTTGATGTGCTGGCGTCTGTACAATGTTCATGGTTACAGGTTTCGTGCCAATGTGCAATCAGCCTGTATGTATATATGGAATCCTTCGCGCGCGAGATCGACTCACACTTGGACGCATTTTGAAATCGACTTAACTTATTAATTAAACGATTATAGAAAAACGGTATTTTAAATCGGAGACGTATGTCCGAATTGTTTAACAGACTTGGACAGCCTGCAGACATTTCAATTTCACACTCAATTTGCGTTTCGGAAAATTGGGAGTCTATACTTTATTCTCTGTCCTGAAAGTTAAAAATGTATTTTTAGTCATTGTTTCTTTCAATAATTACTTTTTGGTGAAAGCCTTTTTGCCATTACTGCCTGTTTTATTTTTAACTAGCAACCCGCCCCGACTTAACACGGGTGCAATGTAGATACTATCGCGCGGGCGAAGCCGAAGGCGAAGCTAGTTAAACTATACGTAAAAACCTTCTTCTTGAACCACTCTCATATTTTGACGTGTTTTATTTTTTATTTAGACCACACATTTACTTTTATAAAATAATAAGTGTTTTGACAAAACTAAGCATCTGTTGGGATTTTAAACGCATGGAAATTATATCATAGACACACACTGATTTGAAACACGTCCCATCCTCGACACTAAAATTGGAGCCAAATTGAACAGTTTATGCGAAAAACAGCCTACAATTGGTTCCTTTATGTGCCAATAACCATTGATAACTGTGCCAATTGGCATACAACACGTCTTAGAGATATATATTGGATTGAACTGTTATCTAGTTTCTGAATGTCAATTTAAGTATAGATGTTGTCTTGTCCTACTGAAGTTTTGAAACCAAAATATACCCCCTGTATAAAGAAATTGATGACATGTGTTATCACAGTTGTTTCAGTCTTCATACTGCTTACTTCTTTTTATCTGTATTGATTGACATTGATAATACAATGGAAAACGAAAAACAATAGTTATTTGTTATGCAAGCCTGGAAAGTTGATTTTTGGCGCGAGTACTTCTATTGAAACCTGAGTAAGCGAAGGATTCTAGGGTTGAACCATGAGCGAAGCGAGTGGTTCAAATATAGAATCCTGAGCGTAACGAAGGTTTCAAAGGTACGAGACGCAGAAAAGCTTTGCTACCGAGCGCAGCACACAATTTTTCACCTCACTACAGCGAGGAAACTGCTAGGTGCAAGAAAACAGGTGTTGTAGAGTTTTATTTTGTTCGAGCGTCTCAGATACATTGACTCATGTGAAGAAAATAACAGATACTTGGCAATGTATCTTATGAGTTACATAGAATATCTCCAAAATTAAATACCCTGTATTTTGTTCTATATCCTACTTGTCCTCTAAGGAGAATGAAAGAAAAAAACTAATTTAATACAAATAACTAACTAATTTAATTTAATACATATTTATTTTTGCCAAGCAAAGGATTAAATAACATATTAATTTAGTATTTATTTTATTTAAAAAAATAAATTTTAATTACTACACAATTGGGTATTTGACAGGGTAGTATTTTTATGGCATATTCAAATGTGAGGTCTCAGATTTTTTTAATCAAATGGAATACTTATTAACATTAATTCCAATTATATCCTCGCAAAATATTTAATTTCTGTACTGTGATGGAAGTTTTTAAGGTGAGCGGTATTATTTAATATTTTATTTTAGACCGTGTCATGCATTTTCAGTGGACTGGCAGTATAGAAAATTATTAAATAGAAAGGTTCGAATTTTAAAAACTCTTTCCACGCTAGAGAGCAAAAATCGATTTTCGGCTCAGATTTCGAATGACAAACAGATTCTTTCCGAGCCTGTGAGGTGAAAAATATTTTATTTCATTTCTACCAATATGGACACTTGGGCAAAAGCGGATACTGTTTATAAAAAATGACTTGCTTGTTTTAGGGCTGATGCCAGGATTTGTATGAAGTCTGGTCCCACCCTCCAATACCTACATGTAATCCTCCAATCTATTGTTCTTTTATTACTGATTAGAGATTCATGGTCAAGTCTGACAAGTCTTCTAAAGAAGCTAAAGCAACTATTAAATTGCCGATGTCCGAGCAAACTAACGAAAAAGAAACATACAAATGCATTATTGTATCCACAACACATTATTGTATTAAAAACTAAGGCGTTCATCCAACTTCATATAACCCCGACATATGTAGATGGTAAAGACTAGGACTAGTTCCTCTCCTCTCTGTCATCATCATCTGCCTAGTCTTTAGTCTAGTTATTCATAGGGGAAAGAGAGGTCTTTGCCCAGCTGTGGTACAATAAAGGCTTAAAATTATACCCATACCCACATCACAAAGCTAACTGATCTCACCATAACGTCACAAGATGAGAATATCTCCTAAAACTATGCCTCAATACGCTAAAACATTCATAAGCCATTAAATTATAAGTTAGAATACTGTACACAACGACAGGGAACCAACCGATACCTCTAGAAAAATATTCCATTATTCTAAAAACGTTTTACTGGTCAATAACCAGTGGAAAAGTATCTGTAGAGGGTTCCTTTAATGAGGCTAAGTGGGTGCGAGCTGGTACCAAAGGTCTTCGATAAAATGAGCAGTAAAATCAGTAAATTGAATAGTGCATATTAGGCCCTAGCCTAACTACCTATTACCTAAACTATTCCAGTATGAAAAAGGTTTCATAATGGAATATTTATGGTCAATCTTCAGCACTTGGTGGTTGAGAACCATTCTAATGGACTATAGTTTTGTATTTATGGTCAATCTTCGGCACTAGGTAGTTGAGAACCATTCTCATGGATTTATCTGTAAATTGACATCTTCTGTCAACTTTACGTGTTGTACTCGTGTCACGCAACTGTCAAAGAATGACAACTTAGATTGTTTTTGTTCTAATACATTCAAATAACGTGGTGATACACTACAATATATTTAATTCTGTTCAGATATTGGACATCTCTGTCTAGACTAGATATAAGATTTATTTGTATTTCAGGCATCCGGTTTGACCACCTACACACAATTTTCGTTTGAAGTCAATTTAATTAACAATTACCCTTTTTTTGAGGTTGCGAAATTATCAAATGACCCCTCCCGCTCTGTGTGGAGCGGAAGGGAGTGTCAGACTCTTACTGACTAAAACCCACCCATGTTCCTTCCTTAGCCCTTTATGTTCCGGTAGCGGTAACCCTTTCGGACAATCCCGCTTGCATCTACGAAGTACCTAATAGATTTTACTGAAATCTAGATGTATAAGTAGGTATTAATACTCTAGTTATTCGAAGTATTTTTCTTTTGTAAGCATTCTGCCATTGGTTTACCGCGCGTTGAAGCACTCTAAATATTTGTTATTATTTAAAATCTTTTAATTCTGCATAAAACTTTGTTACATTACATCCAAGAATTAATTTCGTTCCCGACTAAAAAAGGTCGGCTCACAAGTTTAATCTTTTAGCCACATAATATTTCTCTCAAAGCCTCGTCACTTTCACCCGACACCCCCCATGTTTACTGGCAAAGAAGATTTTCAAACTCCATTGTACCCCCACCCTTACGTGCCTATATCATAATGGTCTACATTCCCGCCTCCTTTCAAAGGTTTTCCATCGAAATTAAGAAAGTTTAATGAATTGTGACGTCAATTTCTTTCGGCTTTTTAAAGATTTCCTGTGTGTATTAGAATATTTGATGAAAGGTAGTCTTGTGATTGGTAGACGTGGGAGGTTCGTTGCATCGCTTTGACTCTACTCCTTAGGGACGGAAAAGGAGGCTTTATAAGGTTTTTTTTTGGAATTGAGTAAATGGATAGGAAACCTTATGCGTACATGGCTTAATTAATTTTGACTTTACTGTCATTCAATTTTTCTTAGACATAAAATTATTCATTAGTAACTTCTTACTTGATTTTAAAATTATTATTTAAGGATCTATTAATAATAATAAGACCAGCCTATTATTATTTCAAAAGACGGAAATTTCATCAACGTGGTGGTTTAAGACGGGTAGACTATTTCAGACTAATTTTAACTTTAAGTCCAGGGTTTCCTCAAAACGTTTTTCTTTATCCGCCAGTGACGTCAAAGGTACCTAATCTAAAAAGAAACAAAAGAGAAACATATCTTTTGTTTCTTTTTTTCGTCTCTAAATAACTAAACTTAACTTTTGTACCTTACTATCTGCTGCCAGCGGCTTCGCCCGCGTGGATATCGAATTTATCCCATGAGAACGTACTACCGAGATAAAAGTATCTTATGTGTTAATCCAGGTCATAAACTACGTCTGTGCCAAATTTCAGCCAGATCCGTTCAGCCGTTTGAGCGTGAAGGACGGACAAACATACAAACTCACTCACAAACTATCGCCTTTATAATACACATATGTTCGTGATGCAACATACTAGCTGAGAATATTCAATACGATGCGAAGGAAGAAACCCGAAATCAACCATACAAGAAGGCAGTCGGCAACAATGCAACATAGAAAACAGGTTAAAGCCAGTAGATAACCTCGCAGTCAAATCATCGGCTAATGTATTAGATTTATACGTATTTATTGGACATAAACTGCAATTTATAACGCATAAAGAGTGGCTCACTTATAATATCGTAAATCGCTCATAATCACGCCAGGAGTGTCGATTTATGAAGTCGCCCGCAGAGGTCGCTCTACATAATTCTTGTTTTTGGAAACATACGGGAGAATGCTTTTGGGACGGCACCGACCAATGCCTTAAGCCTGGTTTCTTCGAAAGCGCCAAGGGCGTCGAAATACGATTCATGATCCTTTACTGTTATACTTAAGTTGTTACAACGGCGTTAAGCTAAGGTATAATTTTATCAGGGACACCATGGGGCACAGTAAACAGTTCAAAAATAAATTCAAAAATAAACATTTTTAGATCCGATCCGATTTTTTCGGTTTGATATTTTAAAACTGTGTTGTTGCTAAGCGGAGAGATGTCAAAACAACGCGAACCAATAGTTGCTCAAGATATTTTCTCTCCTTTCTGCTTCGGTGGAAATCATAGAAATTAAAAAAAAAATATGGTGGAAACCTTTCGGTTGTCATTATAATTGAAATACCTCAAACATCATAATTTGCAGGTGCCTATTAAAACATCATGAAATAAATACCAAATATAACATAGTTCACATTATAATCTAATGAATTATTGATAACATTATGGTCATGTTCATTCATAATGCACTGCACCAACTAATCAATGCTGCCTGACATTTCTGCGAAATTTAACGTCCGTCCCGTCTGCTTTGATGCGGAAACAAAATGCTTGTGTTAATCACGTAGTGTGAATAGCTTTAATATTTCGAACCATCAGTAGTATGGTAATCATTGGAATATCATTTAAATATGGACATATACGCGCAGCCAGATTCAGTACATGATTCTAAAAGCCCCTGTGTTAAAAAAAATAGCTGTGCTAAACATTTTCACTTCGTAGGTTGATACAGCAGATTTCCGTACTTTTTAACCGAAAGACAAGAATTCCAACGCAGTGAGGCTTTGCGTCGATGTCTACCCTGTAAAATAAATCAATGACGTCATGTTCATAGGTGCTAAGAAATAGACAACAATCCAAACCACTGGGCCTTAAATTCATATTCATAAATCTTTAAATACAGAGGCCAGCACATCAAATTTCTTTGATAGTATTTCAACTTTATTGCAAAGATATAAGGTTCATTTTTAATTGAGATAATTTGACAGTTAGGGATAGCTTGATGTGCTGGCGTCTGTACATTTTATAATGTTTAAAAATCTTACAGTTGCTAAGGTACAATTGGGTATTTTAAAGGGTAGTCAATAACGTTACTTTTTATAAATTGTCAAAACGCGGAATTTCTTTTTATTTTTAGAGTCCAATGGAATACTTATTAGCATTAAAGGCAATTTTAAAATTATATCTTCACATAATATTTAATTTCTGTACGGTGATGGAAGTTTTTAAGACGAGTGGTCTTTTTTCTAGTTATTTCATATTTTATTTTTGTATGTTTCAAATAGTCAATTACTGAACCTGTAAAGTACCCCAAAAAGTATATAAAATTTAAATTCATTAACAATTGTTGCGTTACCCGCTCACTCTCACAGAAATGAGGCCCGTGTTCCAGCAGTGGGAGTATTACAGGCCTTCACCGCGCCCGTCCCAAAAACTCACGACCCTATGTCCCCACAGAAAAGGTTTCACGAGAAGACAATTCCGCCGTCGGGTCGTCGTTGTAAATTTCCCGTAATAATATGTCCAAGTGACGTTTGGCTACCTTTACCGAAGTTCCGTCGTGATTTCTTTGTAAAGCCTTTCAAAATTTATGAAAGCGTCTGTCAAATTATACTCTTTGGAAGGTTAATAAAGTATGAAAGGGGGCTTATGGTAAATGGTAATGTGTCATTTAAAAAAAATTGTTCCGTAAGGCTGCATTATTATGAGTACTTCCTTTAATAATGGTTTGGACATCAATAACGGTGTTTCGAGACCCGTTTTGTATTGACTGCGGATAATTTATGGGCTTTAAGATTTCTTTGTGTGAGAATTTATAGGTATTTCATACAATTTTATATGGAATAGGTAATATATTATGGTGTTATAATCCTTATGTTTTATGTAAATTTTTCTTTGAGGTGGTGTTTTTGTAGTAGGCAAATACGTATACAATAGAAATTAACTATAGGTATTGTTATGCAGTTATTTTGGCTGTATTTACGCAGTCACGTAACATTAAAAATACATCATAATTGACTTGGCTTGTCTTAAAAACTGTCATCACCTTACAGAAATAAAAATATTATGCGAAGAAATGATTGTAAAATAGCATTTAATGCTTAGAGTATTCCATTTGATTAAAAAAATCTGTGACGTCACATTGTTATATTTCATACAAATCACGTGCAAAAATCGCCTTTTCATGAAAGTAACGTAATTGACTACCCTTTCAAATACCCAATTAAAAGTTTTTTTTTTATTATTTTCGGGTAAATTAAAATAACTGTTTCATCTGCTATATCATTACCTACTACTCAAACAAACTTTACCCAACCAACCGTAAAATTAGTCTATGGATTAGCTAAACTCTCAAATCTCAACTGAACTCGGAGAAAATTACCAAAATTTAGCCTAAAGGCGCAAATTCGTTAGCCGTAATAAAATAAATAATCCGCCAACGTTCGTAAAGTAATTAAAAAAGTTTAATTGCATGTTATAAGACGGGCTTCGTTCAGTCAATTTCGTTCAACTAAACCGCTGTGTCATTTGAGCTTTTTCGACAATATTCTGTTGGTTGTATCGGTATTTTGTTCTTTGGTTTTGTAACATTAACCAACAAATGACAAAATAAAAACAGCTGCGCGGGTCGATCAAAGAACCCGCACTGGGCCTTCGTGGTAGATTACTGCCCACTGCTTCTCACAAGAGGATGCCGGAATCCCAGCAGTGGGAACAGGCTGCAACTAGAAGACTACCCAGCTACCTTTTGAACCCGCGCCCGATGCCCAGAGCATAAACGCACGCGGGTGCCCTCCACGCCAAGCTACAAATATATTTCTCTTGTTATCACGAGTTTCCCAATATCCATGGTGTCTTTTCATTTGTTTCATGTCATTAAATACGTAGGTACGAGAGTTTACATTTTTAAGATATCTATATAAATACTCACAAAATTATTTAATTTTAGTTTATTTCGTGTTATAATGTTTTTGGCATTGTCACATATTTGTGTCGTTGGTGTACAGGTCATGCGCTTGCTTGTCACGTATATGTGACGATGGCGTTCAAATGGTTAAATGTAACTGAGTTTTACCAACGTAACAAACCATGTGTAACAGAATGTCCTATACATACTTTCATTTCCTATTAAACCCCTTTAGAGGATGAATTAAAAATATCCTTCTTTAGTGCTCACTTTCATTTGAAGGCTGAGGCGGTAGACTTCCTCCACCATAATAAGGTAATTTGTGAGAATACTTATAGGTCCTTAGTATTTTATTGTTCTAGTTGATGGGTGGTCTTCTCATTATTTTGTCTAGATAGTTTAGTTACTAACGATAGATTTTAAGTGCAAACCTGAAACTTTATGGATCTCTTAGCAGTACTCTTAAATATATGCAGTGTCCGTGGCTTTACAGCGGGTCCCATCAGAATACCAGCACTGCTGTTTTTTTCTAAATATCATATCATCATACTGAGATAAGAGCCTTTTTGGCCTGGCACAGGTCTGTTTTTTAATATTGTTTTGTAATGGTAACGTTGTTAGTTTTCAGTATTTCTTTATTTACTGTTTGTGTTTCCTGTATGTGCCCAAATATATAATTTTCGGTCTTTCTTTCTAGTAGTAAGAAATAAAAGAATTTTATTTTTTTTATACCTAAAGAGCTATTGAACATGATCATGTTTCTAGAACCAGCGGTTTAGACTGCGCGTTGTCCGTCAGTGAATTTACTAACGATATTTATTAAGTAGATTAATAAACATCACACACACTTCCATACCATTCCTCTTCAAGCAGACATTCAGCCACGTACATATTATAATGCCTGATAGAATCACTAATGTAAATACTATTGAATGAAGCATCAATTAATTAGGACGTCCATTCACGCTCACTGATTGACGTGACAACGACGGAGAGAGACACCTGATCGGAATCGATATTCCGGTAGTAATCGATTTTAACCGACGAACATCGAAGCTTCCTGCGATTCCTCAAAGGATAGGGCTGTGTGTGGTGTATATATAACGATTATTGGTAGCTTGTGAATTGATTTGATGTTTGAAATGTGTAGTGGCTTATTGTTTTTAATTGTTATTGATGTTTTTAATGTCTTGATTCGAATTGGAATTAATATTCAATACAGCTGGCTCTCTTCGTTTATGTTTTTTTCTACGGAAGGAATAAAAACTGTAATAAATAAATTCAACTATGTATTATTATTTTTTGTAGGTAGTTTTTGTTCAGAACGTTCCGTGATTTTTAACGGAACGAAAAGGCTCACGAAATAATGATAAAAAAAGGTTTTTTGCAATTTTTGGGGTCAGTATCAAGTTATATGTTGATAAAATTATTTAAAACGTCTGAATATTTAATTTTCAAAGTCTTAGCAAGCGCTTTTAAAATATATTAAATATAATGCGCACATCGTTCAGAAAAAGCCTCTAGCAAAACTGAAATATCATCTCAAGATGAGATTAGTCTTATTACACTGCCTATACGATGTACCTAACCGACAACCTACTAACACAACCCCCAGACACATTTATAGCTGAACCCGACAAGATATCACTCCTGTATAGTATTGCCGTGCTAATTCATATTATGAGCAAATATCCATCCCTTTCTCACGATCGCTCTCTCTCTGATACAGCCAATAGTCATACACGCGTTCTGTACAAATATATTAAAAACTGTGGAATTAATCAAACAATACCATTGTAAAACGCTTACTATTCAAATAGCATAAGTGGCGTTGGTACTTGTGTAACTGTTTCAATAAAGCCACCTTCTCATACAAGCAATCCTAACCATAAAGTTAATCCAGCTCGAAGGACAATTCCAAAAAATATATTCACCACAATACTAAAAAACATAACATTATTGAAGAAAACCGACGAAAATACTCCATTTTTTTTCCTGCTAAAATAAAAAAGCCTGTGTTTATTCACCCGGAGCCTTAGATTACCCGAACGACCAACTTTTATTGGGCCCTACAACTTGGACTTGCTTATACTTCAACTTACTTTGGGACCCAACCGTACCCCATGACATACAAACGAAAAGCCATACATTTTTAATGGAATACATGTAACACGTTTTATGGAAAATTTCTACAAACGGAATGTATGAGTGGGATTATGAGTCGGGATGTTTTCTTTGCTAGATTTGTTCTATTAGTTTCATGATGTAGTGAAACAGTATGCTAATTTAAAAACATATCCGTTTTACGTGATATATTGAGTTAAAAACTGCAGTGCATCTAAATAACTGATTAAGTTTTAGTTGGAGGTTTAGAAAAGCAGATAAATAAGGTCCCAATGTTTTATTCTTTTCTTCTGAAATCTTATAGTCTCCCGACCTAATTTATACACCAGCCATGGTCAAACATGTTGTACCAAAGAATAACCTGTAACACCTATAATAAACAGCATACCATGTATATTATATTATACCGAGACTTATTAACGGTCTACCCTCAGAACTAAACAAATGTATTACACATAAAAATGTCAAATGTAAACTAAAACAATATTTTTTAAGTATTTTATAGGGATGACTGTAACTGGAGAACGGAACTGAATATTATATTAATTGTATCGGCAATAACGCGTACTAAAATGCATCATTGTATGTATATTAAGATAGAAAAAATGTAAATGTATTGTAATGTAATGAGTTCATGATAGCACAAGTTTAAACCTTAGTGGTTTTTGGTTGCTATTTAATTTGAATCCTATGATAATTTGTATAAATGATAAATAAAAAATAAAAAAAAAAACATGTTTTTGCAAATAAATGAATCATTATCTTTATCTTATCTTTATCAATGTTCTGTAAGATGCGTAAATACATAATTTGTAATGTGTAAATGCAATGGAAAGCTAATAATAATCCTTTGTTTATTTTCCCCATGAAAAACCGTTTTCTTTCTCATTTCCTTTTTGCTCGAAGTAAAGATTGTCGGTCTTATTTTAGTCCTTGCACGGAGAATTTCAAGTTCAGAGCTAATGTTTTAAGCGGGATTGTCCGAAAGGGTTACTGCTACCCGGAACATAAAAGAAAGGAACATAGATGAGTTTTAGTCAATAAGAGTCTGACACTCCCTTCCGCTCCATGCAGAGGGGTCATTGGATGATTTCCCTTCCTCAAAAAAAAAGGTCTAACATTTCCATTGGCCCATTCATTAAAAACTCTATTAATGCGTACCTCACCTGGATCAGAAAATCGTTTAGGTTACCAAAACAAAAAATTCTAGGTATTCCCTAATTTCACAGCCTAACAAATTCTTAACTCAAAAGTAATTAGTGAGCCAAAAAGCCAGACCTGTGAGTGATTTCTAAAAGAAACATTTCATCGCAAAGTTTCAGTGACAAGTAGAACCTAGCGATAAATCAACTGAACAAAGTCGGGACAAGAAAAAGCTAACTAATGGCTTTCCTTCTGATTGAGGTTAAGGCTCTTTTTAATTTAAGACAAATTAGAAATGTGGCTTTTTACCTTCGAAGATTAGGGTCCCTTGTTCTTTAATTTAGCTTGTCTACATACGTTTTATGTCGAATGGATTTTTCAAAAACATTAAAATAAAACAAAGAACTAAAACAGGAGGAGGCTTTTTTAAATTTGTTAAAAATAGACTTAGCGCTGATTTGTTAAAGTCAAAGTCAGAGTCAAAGATCTTTATTGTGACATACTGGTTACAGAGTTGTTATTGGTTAAGGTCAAGTAACTATTATCTGCTACATAAAATACCACTTTGTGGTCACATCAACTACGTTTTCCAAAGTGTTCACGGTAAGATTTTAACAAAATGAACCTCAAGAGGTTACATATTTAAAGTAAAAAAAAAAATGTTATTGGGAGCTTATCACATGCGGCAAATAATACTAATTGAAGATAAGATTTTCATCTGTCGATTGTTTTACGTGATTTTTTTATTTCTATAATAGTGATTTAAAAAAAGAAAAAAAGTAATTTATTCAAACTAGGCTGTAAATCAGCACTTTTTGAAGGTCAAAGTTACATAAGACAGTCCCCCACGCCCACTCTTCAGCAGTTCCTAGTGATTTAGCTGGGAAGAAAAAGTAGCCCAACAAACTCCCCAGCAGCACAGCTGTCTGTTCAGTTGAAAGAACTTGCAACTCTTACTTGGAACTCTTACTTTTTATTAGGTACTAGCTTCTGCCCGCGACTTCGTACGCGGACCCTGTTGCTTATGCCAGCGACAACGGGGTCGCCATTTATGTTATTTTTTATCATTTTTCCTATCTAAATCTTTTATCACACTGAGCTTTAGTTTTATTTCATTCCAACAACCACCAAAACATACAGTCCATTTGTCATCGTTTTCATTTTGGTAACCGCATTATTATATTCCCCACTTGTCTCTAGAGACCTAGAAGTCAATGCGTAGATACGGTTGGAACTCAAGCACAATTCTCTTTCCGTGAACGTCTCTGACTCGCGATACAATACATGACGTTCACGATCAGCGGTCGCGCATCATATTCTTCACTGGTCTCTAGAGACCTAATGAATACGCTGAGAACGCAGGTGTGCTTCGCGACCCGAAGAGGTTTCCACGGAGCGAGTTGCAGCCTAATGTTCTTGAACAGCATCAAGTCTCTCCTGACGCTCTTCAGTAGATTCTTGGGATCTTATGATCCTCAATCTTTTAGCTCTCTTGGAACATTGGGAAAGATTTGACCTCTTTCTAGGCATGGTCATAGTTTTATTGTGAAGATACCTGATCAATAAAAATCTAAATTAAAATGACTGCTCCCCTGCGTTACCGGGTAGGCTACCGTGTCACGAAGATAAATGGAAAAGGAAATTAAACACTCAAATAACATAAGCCCGAAGGCATATTCATACGATAAAATAAAACAATAAATAGGAGTTTTGGCCAGTAGTCAAATTTTCAATGATATACCATCATCATCGAAAATCAGTCCTAAACTGTTACCGCTTTCACCGCGTGCAGGTACTCCCAGTTTATGTTATTTTATAATTACACAGTAAAATTAGTGATAGCTTTGATTTCCACATCAGATGTTTCTGATCTTCGATTTTTATAAGTCAACAGGAAATGCCCATCATATTGAACAACAAAGACGTCAAAGACGTCATTCCTATATGTGTTATGTTGTAGCTAGGCTCTTGGAGTTCCACAACAGGTGTTCCAGATCTTCGATTTTTATAAGTCAACAGAGAGTGCTCATCAGATTGAACAACTTGTGCTAAGACGTTATTCCTATATGTGTTATGGTGTAGCTAGGCTCTTGGAGTTCCACAACAGGTGTTCCAGATCTTCAATTTTTATACGTCAACAGAGAGTGCTCATCAGGCTGAACAACTTCCGCTAAGACGTCATTCTTATATGTGTTATGGTGTAGCTAGGCTCTTGGAGTTCTACAACAGGTGTTCCAGATCTTCGATTTTTATAAGTCAACAGGAAATGCCCATCAGACCGAACAACTTTTGCTAAGACGTCATTCCTATATATGTTACAGTGTAGCTGGGCTCTTGGAGTTCCACATCAGGTGTTCCAGATCTTCAAATTTATTCTCTCAGCAGAAAATGCTAATCACGTGGAACAATTTTTGCTAAGGTATCATTTTTGTATCTCTTATAGTTTAGCTGGTCTGTTGCGGTTCTGCATCAGGTGTTCAAGTTTCCAAGATAAATTATAGCCTATATGTTGCCCAGACTTAATACCTATACAACAAAAAAAAACATTCCAATCCGTCCAGTAGTTCCGAAGATTAGCGTGTACAAACAAACAGGCAAACAGACATACAGACAAACAGTCAATTATTTTTTTTTGGATTTGTGCTCTATTACTGTTTCTAAACCCCACTCAATTATTATTTTTTTAATATATTCAATGTACAGACACAGTTTTTTTACTGTTTTATTATATGTATATGTATAGATATATAGATGTTGCGTACCTGTATGTTCATAATTGTCTCTAGTAAATGTTAACTTGACTTTCTACTGCGTTTGTTTGTGATTATGAGAGAACAATAAATAATATTAATAAATTATTATTAAAAACAGGCATCCAAATGCTTCCTTAAAAAAAAAGCCATGTGGGTTACGCCCACGTACTATCTGAGCCCGCAACACCGATACCAATTTACGCATACCACAGACATGAAACGCAACACAATCATCGACGCTGGGGGGCTAAAGTATATCAAAGTACATATATATAATGCTGCCATCAGACTTCAAAGGTTTTGCACTCGGTTGTAATGAGAGCACTCTGTGGTACGGCGGGAAATTAAAAATATTTTCAAATTGCAACCTAGTGTTGTGCGATTGTGGTACCGAAAGTATTAATGTAATGTGTGCTATCTTTGTGTTATTTTTCTAAGAGGTTAGATTTTCTTCTGTATGTCGTATTTAAATTAAGTGCGAACCTTGTTACTTTTTACCCATTCCCTTGAACGAGACACAATAGAAGTTTAAACGCCTATAGGTATGAGCTCGTGGCTAACTAACTACGCTTGCCGGGGTTGGTCCGTGGATGGGTGCCCATCTTTAGATACCGAGACTTCTCCGTGCCTAAAGCACGTTAAGCCGTTGGTCCCAGCTGTCATTTGTGCATCTTTGACAGTCGTTACGGGTAGTCAGAAGCCCGAAAATGTGACAGTCAGTCTTACCAAGGGGTATCGTATTACCCAGTTGCTGGGTTGTGGAGGTCAGATAGGCAGTCGCTCTATGTAAAATACTGGTATTTCGCTGCATTCGGTCAGACTGGAAGCCGACCCCAACATAGTCGAGAAAAGGAGGATTAAGAAAGCATATGCAATTTCGTTCTGGTTTCGCGTGTGATATTTTGGTCTGTATTCATAGTGTTGATATCATATTTCGTATGTTAAGGTACGAAATGGATAAATGTAATATATTTTATTGACATTGAAATTATTACACAGCACTTTTGCAATATTTTAAATAAATCGAGAACATCCAAACAAGATAACATATTATTTCAATAATTTGACCTTGTGGTAATTATTAATTATGTTATATTAGCTACTGCCAGCGGCTTCGGCCATGTAGGTGTCGGATATTATCCCACGGGAACGTTCTACTGGGATCGAAATTATTACTTTTTTTTTTAAGGCTGGGAAATCATCCAATATCGAAATTATTACTTGTGTTAACGACTTTCATACTAAACAATTATACATATTTAAAAATAGTAATAGTAAATAATATAATATATTCTGATAAATTACCGAATCTTGACAACCCTAACCACCGGCTAACATTGTTTTGGGCTCTTTGGAAACGACCATTTAAAAACACGCTCGACCACGCATTACGTGTATTTTGTCGTACTCGTACCATAACACAAGTATGTTTGTCGTGACGGTTTGTAGGGATTTTACTCGATTTTTATTCTACCAAAGGCGGCATGTAAGCCGCGTTTAATTGCGAAAGTTTTTTTTTATTTTAATACAGGATTTTTTGGCGGGAAATGTATTAACGTGTGTGGTTTTAATGACTTGGTTACGTTTTGCGTAATATGACAATGTTTCTTGATAATTGCCCCCACGTGTGACGGAACCCACATGCTAAATGTGCAGTTACGAGCATAAATATATTACTATGAACATTATGGTGTTTATTTTATGTTGCTAAAGTGATATCAGATATTTTAACCACTAAATGGTATCATATTCTTCTGAATTTAACGGAGCAGCAGATAATTATAATGCAACACAAAGTGATGTCCTATATTATTGCATATGAAGAGGTGACAAATTCTGGCGATTGCAGATATATTCCTTCGATGTCACATATTTTTTGCGTTGGCACTTGTTTATACATGCCTTCCACAAATGGTCAGATAGATTTGTCGCCATCTTGACTACTAACTTTAGTCGAGGAAGGCCAAAGAAACGGTGGTTGGATTGTATGAAAGACATTGTACATTGACATTGTATGTCTAGAAAGACAATAACTACTGAGGTGAGGACTAATAGAGAAGTATGGAAGAAAAGACACTGACCCCAAATAAATTGGGTAGAAGGATAATGATGATGATCTTGACAACAGATATTTATGGATATATCTGGAAGTCAGATATTATTGCCGAGCTGTCCATTGTAATGTATTTATGTTCGTGTCTTTTTTTATTAGTTTTTTACGCTTGAGTTGTGTGTTTGCGCTTGAATGTTTTAATTGGTATATTGGCGTGTGCTAGCTGACATGTCGCAAATTATTGGAAGACTGTCTTATGTAACCTGACCTTCTGATGATTGATGTTGACCTTCAAAAAGTGATTTTGATTTTTTTGTTTTGTCTGTACACCAGCTGATGCAGCTTGGGCCGGTGACCTCAATGACATACTCATAAAGTGAGTGCTTAGGAATATTAAAAAGAAACATTTGCTGTTTTTCTTACTTTTGACTTAATATTCCACTAGGGGAATAGAGAATTCAATCGCCAAAGTTTGCATCTAAAATAAGTATCTCAAGTCGCAGGAACATGGATGGGTTTTAGTCAGTAAGAGTCTGACACTCCCTTCCGCTCCACCCAGAGCGGGAGCAGTCATTGGATGATTTCCCAGGCTTAAAAAAAGTCGCTTTCCAAATAGGAATAAAATTAAGTCAAAATTTAATACAAACCAAACCTTTAGTACTTAAACATAATAACGCACTCTCAATCTTCAATACTAATCTAAAAGCTCTTAAAATCTCTACTAACTTTCGTTTATCTTAGCTGAAAACGGGCAAAAATATACTTTTTTCTTTGAAAACCAAGTACTCGGTTAAAACAACTGGAAAATAACAAAATGTAGGGTTAAATCCTTCCCACGTGCTGTCGTGGGAGTTAATTCCATCGGTTTTCCCAATAAAACTTTGGTAATACAGTTTTGTAGGAGCGGAGGTTTGTGTGGTAGTAATACACGAACTGTTTGTTGGTGTTTGTCAACTGCGTTATAGTCTGTTTGAAGTTTATGTAAGTCTTTGAGATGATTGTTGTTAGCTTAGCATAAGGATATTGGAATCTTAGCTTGTTGGGTTCTAATATAATCTTACAAACTAAGAGTGATAGTGGTTTCCAGCCAGTGGCCGTAGAAATAATTACAATATTAGCGTATTCTGACTTTCCTCGCCAAATTAGTACGTTAGGGTTACCACTACCCCGGAACATAACGGGCTACGGAAGGAACATGGATGGGTTTTAGTCAGTAAGAGTCTGACACTCCCTTCCGCTCCACCCAGAGCGGGTGCAGTCATTGGATGACTTCCCAGCCTTAAAAAAAAGGGCCTCCTGTCCTTATATAATAAATAATAAAGCCCTTAATGAAAACACGCCTTCTTTCACTGAAGCGTTAGTCAGAGGTGTAGGTTTTAGCTTGAATTGTCCGACACGGTTACTCCGGTACATAAAGGGCTAAGGAAGGAACTTGGATTGGTTTCTGTCAGTAAGAGTCTGACACTCCCTTCCGCTCCACCCCGAGAGGGAGGAGAAATTTGATGATTTCCCACCCCCAAAAAAAAGCAAATTCTAAAAATATTTCTCGAAACTGGTTTGTTCGTTAAAATCAGGCAAAGTCGTGTGCCGCAATTAGTCTTCTTTAGGTACTGGATATTTAATAAGCCACGTAGAACCTACTAATAATCTCGCCAGTCAGAGAATAAATCCAATTAGCTAATTAAACCACGGTGTTAAGATAGGATGATAATTAATAGGTGGTGACAAGTTAGTCTATGATAATAATTATGCAATACCTAATGTAACTCCTCCCTAATATAATTACTACTACCTATAATTTATTATCTTTTTGTACGCACGTGTTTCTGTGGCAAAGAGGAGCTCGTGGCTAAGTAATAACAGCCGCACAGATCGATCCATGAAGTTAAGTTACGCTTGCCGGGGTTGATCCGTGGATGGGTGACCATCTTTTCATATCGAGACTCCACGCCTCGGAAAGCACGTTAAGACGTTGATCCCAGCTGCCATAATTTGGATCTTTGACAGTAGTTACGGGTAGCCTGAAAGTCTGACAGCCAGTCGCCAAGGGGTATCGTATTATCCAGTTACTCTCTGGACTGTGGAGAGACAGATAGGCAGTCACTCCATGTAAAATACTGGTATTCAGCTGCATCTGGTTGGACTGAAAGCCAACATAGTTGGGAAAAGGGAAACACAAAATCAATCTGCCTAGCGCAGATTGATTTTGTGTTTCTATGGCAATAAACCTTTTTGCTTTCTTTTATTGATAACCGCGCTTTCTCAAGACTGTGGTTTCCCCGATGTTTTCTTACATTGATGGCAGTAATCGCAGCCCTTGGGATGGGCTGCGATTACTGCCACCAATTTGACAGATTATAATAATGTTTATAATGTTTATTTCCAGTAAAAAGATTACAAAGGTTACAAGTACAGATTGGGGTAACTTGATGTGCTGACCTCTGTACATAATTATGAATTGCATAAATCACATCGGTACTTGGCAGGATTTGAACCCCTCGTGCATGACAGGCGAGCCTTAAACACTGGGCCATCACGTAAATTCTTATTTTAAAGCAAAAAAAAATATTCCAAGAACATAACCTATTTTGTTCTAGAAAATAACAAAGAAAACATTTAACAGTGTTCCAGGTATTTAGTCCAAGCAGGTTGGTTGTAAAACTAAATTCCCAGTAACAATGTAGTTAGCGCTGGAATTTGAGCAACGTTGATGAACTTCCTAATAAATGTTGAATACTCTGCGAGCCGAGAATTACACAATCAAGAAACATTTGTTTAATTATAAACAGTTTGTTTCAAACATTTTCATTAAGTAAATATTGCATTTTTGTATGAAAAAGCCGATTTTTTTTTTGATATTTCAGAGTAGATGTCGTAGTAAAAGTTGCTCATAGTCACGGGTACTATCAAAATGTAACTTACATAATATCTAAGCGAAATTTTAACATAAAAATATCGGGTAGTATTTGCATGAGAAGATTTTCAGACCAACAGACATAAGTATAAAAACTATATTTTTGGTAATAGAGTCGTTCCCAGTACAGTTTTGTGTAAACTCAAAAACTGCAGGACCTACGAAAAAAAAAATTGGCACAGAGTTAGACTATGAATAAGAGACTTCCGCTAAGAAAGGGCGGGCGCAGGCGAAGCCACGGGCACTAGCTAGTATGAATATATAACGAACCAATAAGCAATTTAATAACCTATAATGGCCATGGCTAAGAAATTCCCACCTGAACTAGGGTCTTTATCTCAGTTAAACAGGGAAATTCACCGACAGCCGAAAACCAATTGAAAAAAAACATTGAACGATAATTTTGTTGCCACATTTCAATCTGCCTGCCTAGCTCAACTATATTGGGGTCGGCTTTCAGTATTACAGGTTGACAGCCGGGACCAACGGCATAACGTGCCTCCGAGGCACGGAGGAGTCTCGAAATGGGCACCCATCTACAGACCAACCCCGGCAAGCGTAGCTTAACCTGATGGGTCGATCCGTGCGGCTGTTATTACTTAGCCATTTTGTTCCCACATATTTTACATAATATCAATAACATTATTCTACTCAAAGTTTTATTATCCACATACGCACGTACTTTACAGAACTCGCACACTCACTTGCTGGTAGGTTACGTACAAACTCCATCGTACTCGTACTTAGAAACGACTTAGTCTTAACTTTTGTATTATACAAGTATTAAGAACAAAAGCTTTGAATTCGCATACTTTTCCAATTATTTTACTTTGTATCAGATCGGCTTTCTTTGTACAGTCAGAGGCATCGACATAAAGTGCTTTTAGTGGCATTTTCGTACAATAACTGTCTGCTCCGGAACAAAAAGGGTATTTCTTAAGGGTGGGAAATCATCAAATGAGACCTCGAGTTTCAGACTGTTACTGGCTAAAATCCATCCTTGTTCCTTCGATAGCCCTTTATGTTTCGGGGTAGTGGTAACCCTTTCGGACAATCCCGCTTTTAACACATAGGGCTAAGGAAGGAACATGAATGGATTTTAGTCAGTAAAAGTCTGACACTCCTACGCTCAACCCACAGCGGGCCTTACCTATAGACAAAACGGCTATAAATATCCTCTTGTAGTAATAGGTGACAAAGAGATGATGATTCCTTTGTTTATTATATTTTTGTATGTACGTGTTTTTATGTCAATAAATCTGTTTATTTTTCTTTCTTTTTATTAGATGCTCATAAAGCATCATAAAGGTATAAAGTTAAACTGTTGGCTAAAAATAAAATATCCCTTGGTACTTAAAAGCCAACATTCATCACCATGGCTGCAAAATAACATTTCAAAGTGAATAAAAAGAAATAAGTACCCTCTTGAAACTAACTGAATGAATCACTTAATTTACCGACACCATTTACAACAGTAGAGCAGTGGGGTATCGAGTTATAAGTCAAGGTTCGAACCCAGTTCGAAGCGTTTTACTTAGTGTAAATTGTTTCATCACCACTACTCTCATAACGGGGACGGAAAACTGTCAGGAAAGCATATCCTTAAATTATAAATTCGAAGACATCTGACATCTACCTGCACAGGACCTGGGTGGTGAACTACAGCCCATTACTTGTCATACAGATGAGGTCTTGGTCCCAGCAGTTTATAAAGCACATTATAAAGTGATTATGTATTTACAACACATTAAAAACATTCATCATAATCAAATCTAGATTGTAAAATGCTCTAAATTTAAATCTGTTATTTGTAACCATACAAATAACAGATTTAAATTTAGAGCATTTTACAATCTAGATTTGATTATGGTCATCATAAAGAGTATTCTATTCTATTCTAGATTTTCCGAAGACTAAATGTAATTACTTGCCGACTGTAGTCGGCTGTTCTGACCTACTCAACGCTCTCGAAGAGAAGAGAAGTTTATCGATAGCTCTTAACTATCGATAAACTTTGCAGACTATCGTTAAGACTTTATTACGTTATTCCTTGGGATTTATTTACTATCTGTAAGGTAATATTCGACGTGTTAACCTAACCTAACCTAACCTTTTATTCCTTTAAGATTGGGCATTGTTCTATATTACATTTACGTTTCTTCAATCAAACGTAGAGCGCTGGTTTATTCAGTAAGAATAGCTGCGTAATAATTTAGGTGAAGTAAGTTGTCATTCCACCTGATCTTTTTTTAGTGTGGTTAGTGATTAACCTGGTGTCAGTGTTTTTATGCTGCCCATGAACCTCTGTCTTAGCTTCCCATGATGTTGAAAATTGTCTCTCAGACATGCTCGTTTCCGCCCGATATTTACCTTCATCGATTTTTATACAATTCGCACATGAATCTGTAAAATCAGAGGTGCCTATGCGTGCCTTTCGAACTCGAGACCTATGACTTGGCAGTCCGACTGTCACAGCACTAGGCTATCACTGCTGTATTGTATTCCACCTGATGGTAGGGATTGATACTATTGACCGCTCACATCAGGCTCTGCGGTACTATTCTGACCAGCGGAGCTGTCAATTGTGTCAATCCCTATCATCAGGAATGACAGCGCCTTAAGCTCACTTCACCTAATTTTTCATGTCCTCCTAGGGCGTCCCTTCCTGGTATATTCACTCACATCTGCCTTGTATATGTCACCGTAAGATTGTAAACATCGTTATATTACAATCTATCTAAATCTATCTAGTAAGATTGTAAACTATCGATAGATTGTGAACCGTATCATTATGATTGCAATTTAACGCATCATTTTTCGCTTGATTGTAATCTATCGATGGGAAGCGGTCAAATTGTGAACCGGCGTAGGACGTTTAAAAAAATGGTTAGGTTAGGTTAAAACTGTGACCACCTACGCACGAGCCGAACGAGCGAAGCGAGCGGTGCCGCGGCAGCGGCCGGCGAGTGCCAGAAACGACTAGATTATATAGAAAAAAAAATGGAAAAAAGAGATTATTTTTATTCAGATTGTAATTTAACGGTTTCACTTCGGTAGATTACAATATAGCGTAGAATAATGAGTCAAATTGCAATCATAATGATACGGTTCACAATCTATCGATAGTTTACAATCTCGCTAGATAGATTGTAATCTAACGATCTTTACAATCTAACGGTGACATATATACTTTTTACCACTACTTTTTTTCACAAAATATATTTTAATAAAAATACTGTTACATAATTTCATGATCGATATTCGGGTTTCCACAAGCACCAGTACAATACTTTGCTCTTAAAAATCCCTTCAGTCAACTACATACATTCAATGTTATGTTAGCGCAGTAACCACTCTACATCAGACAGCCAACACTGGCTTAAAAAAACACGGTTAAAGGAGATTGTTCTAGACCGCCCTATAACCAACAAACATTTGACATGTACGTTAATTTTAATTGTATTTTAATATGTTTCTTAAAAATAATAAATTCAAGTGGACACTGTTTAATTCTTAAGAGGTTTTTAAAAGTGACCTCATTGATTTTACTACCAACTAAACTCGCCATCTTTCATGGAATTGTCAATGTGAATGTCACAAAAGAATTGACAGTGTCGCTCTCGCTCATATTACTTAAATATCGATATCGACGACGATGTCCATAATATCTAGTGATAATTAATGGATGTTCGATATTTATCACTTCCAAAACATTGAAAATGTGCAACATAAAAGATTTTCATGCACATTTTTTTCATGGAATTACTTCCATGAATATTTTAATGGAACTTATGATGAATATGGCCTTGCACGATTATGATGAAAATATAATGAACAAAACAAACTCACAAAATGTACTTACTAGTCGAATGAGGGATTTTCTGACAAGTGAGAAAATATTAGTTCAAAAGAGGCGTTGTTAAAAAACGTCACTGGCTCTGGTTTTTGACATCAAATAAGCTTTCTTATTAACGGATCTAATTTTTGTTATCAGTTGCCGGTAAAACAAAGACGTATTTTTTACCCACACCATCTATTGAACTATGTTTTTTCACTTGTCAGAAAATCTCTCATTGAACGATGGAAATGTCATTTGCGACGCAACTCTAGTGAATTGTTCTCATAACGATTCCACGACTTCAATAGCCATATTTTTACTTTTTAAGTACTTTAACTCTTTTTTAAAATGTCGCAAACTAAAACACTTCACATTGTTAGTTGGGGACACAATATTTTATTTTAGCATTAATGTAATTGAAGTAGAATCATAGCAGCAACGTGTTTATGTTTGAAACGGAACAAATTAATTTACATTTGACATATTGATCTGACATTTTCGTCTACTAAATTAAAACCAAATATTAAATAGGTGGTCATTGATAATCGATATACAAAGAAAAAAATCTTCGAGAGAGCATCTCTAGGTCACTACGTCAGTCGGTTCGTCTCACCGAGTCCCACGCGCTGGCTGTGGTTGTGTTGTACTACCTATTTGGCGATAGTTTAAGTTGATCTGATGTTGGTCTGGTTGGAGTATACGACTGACGACAGGATTCATACCAACTGCAAAATTAAGGTGCTTCAAATCATATTCTAAAATCTATTAAGTACCAATCAATACATAAAATGAAAAGGGATTTATACAGATATTCAAATGTTTACTTTTTCTCAACTAATGGTTTGCATAGAGTGGGAAATAGGTATGTAATTAACTATACCTACCTAAACAATGCTTCTTGTACGGCTGACTTGGTTTAATTATAATTAATCACCCTAGCTTAAAGTAAACTTCAACCAATAAATAATTACTGTACCAAAAATGCATAATACAACTGTATTTACAGTAATATTTTACTGTATTTGAAGTGTAATGCTTTGTAGAAACCAGAAATAGCAATTTTAGAAGAAATTCCTCAAGTTTTCTTTTATAAAATAACCTCAAAATCAATTCCTTTTTTCTAAATAACTCTGTTCTCTAAAGTGTCCGTCAAGAAACTCTGTTCTTATGGGCTACTAAGGGCAATTTACAAATAGAAAATTATTTTTTCCATGCTGTTGGCTCCAGGGCGAACTATGTATGGGCGTAGAACAATCTCCTTTCGGTGTCCGGACTTCCATATGTAACTGTTGCAGTGCTATCTCAGGAATCCCTTTGGGGAACTATATTGTAATGTATGCAGATAATACATGTACCTACCTGAATAATCGTTCAGTGATCTCTGGGGACTACACGGCATAATTAGCTTAATTAATCAGATAATAACGCGTGCTTGGGACTTATGAGTAAATACTACGCTGATCAATGGATCAATTTGGATATAATATTATTATCAAACAAAAGACGAACCGAAATTGGTAGAATAACTTCATAAGTGAGATACGGTTTTGTTTGTTTTGATTAACTTAGGAACCGTCGTGTGTATCTTTAAACTCTTTGTGCTTCAATGAGTCTGCATTAGGCTATTTTAGATGGAGTTTTTAGTGGGTTCAAGGCCCACATAACCACATTGTCTCCTCAGACGGCGTTAGGTATTTTCTTCGCTCGACAAAAAAAGACTGTTGAATATTTGCGTCACCACCAGTTTCAGCAACTCTGAAAAAATATTTTAACTAGATAAACTTATGTGAGGAAACCGGTATGTCGTAGAAACCAAAATTCGAAGACATGTGACATCTACCTACCATCTACATCTCCTGGGATGGGTGGTAGATTACAAACCACTCTCTCTCGAAGAGAGGCCTGTGTCCCAACATTGGGCACATTATAGGCTAATTATGTTATGTAAACCTGTAATTATGAAAGCCCCAAAAGATAGAGGTTATTGAGCCAGTTAGCATATGTTAGATTCGTGTTCAAACCAAATTGAGAGGTCATGATTTCCCAGCCTTAAAAAAAAAAGGTGACGAGACAAAAATCTTGTAAAGACCCAAAAAGTCTAGTATCTGTTATAATTTCCTGATTTGTGGATCTCAATTCCAATAAATAGCCCCAAAACTTCCAACAAAACAGCCAATTACAACTGATCGCAGACATATTAATCAAAGGAGCGTCATAAACGAAATATGCGTCATGAAATATCGTTGGACGAACAAAAAACCAATGGAGCAGCGGCCAATTTGTTGATTTATTGTCGTTAAAACTCGAAAACATCTGTCGTCAGAAAAAGTTGCGTTACTGCCTGTTAATTGTGCAGTACTCGGCTGCGGTTAAGTTTCGTTCGAAAGGTATACTTGGTATTTTATGTGTGGTTATGTTTTATTTCCGTTGTGAGAGAATAGCCGCAGTGTCTGTTGAGGTATTGATGTGCAAGATAGTGCGGTTGTCTTTGGCTAGAGGTATTGGATTCGAAATAAAACTATATATTAAATAATGTGGAGAAAACAATACGACCATAAATGAAAATACTATTTATAGAATACGAGTATTTTGCAACTATCAATTATATCCTAACACCGAAATTTAAAAAGTGTTTTTTTTAAACAAATTATATAATAGTGACGGGCCGACTATTATTATGAGTTTTGCCAATCTTTGACTAGCTGTGGTGACTTAACTATTGTTGGATATATTTGATTGAATTTTCGTATGTAGGATGGGGTCTGCATTAGATATAGGCAGTTAAATTTATGCTCGTATTGTGGTCTCCACTTTGTTTATACGTAAGTGGAAGTTATATTTTTAATGGCCAATGGTGCTTTTTCTTATGATAATCATGAACCTTGTTTTATTAATTTATTATTTGTTCTATAGAAAAACAACCTACCTGAATTTAGTTTGTATATCAAACTTCATGTTGCACTATATTATTTTCAACGTCTAAAATGTTCTCAAGTAAGTAAAACCAAAGTCATGTCTTATTGAGAAATAACCGTCTTTAACTATACATTTTGGCCTCGGTTTGATCAGTGTCCCCTGTGCTTAAATATATTTGTATCTCCATTTGTCATCATTTTAGTTAAAACATGAAGAATAATATGAAGAAAATCGTTAGATATACATAAGTATGTCAAGGATGGCGTCCCATAAATTTATCAACCATCCAATATTAGGAACACCAAACCGAAGCAAAATTTCCTAGGGCCAAACAATGACAACCGCCACTCCAAAACATTACAAAACACAGTCTTGACAAAATGCAAAACAATAATAGCCGTACAACTCACAATGCTAAGATTTCACGCTCAATAAAGCAAGTCAAAAACTCCGTACTTCCAGCCGAGCCGCATATAAAAGTTGCGGAACAGGAAAACTTGACAATAAATCAGGAAAAGGTCGAATATGGCCCCACTTGGGGATCGGTGAAATGTTATTTTTTTGAAAAATGGTAATTTGGGAGTTCCGTGTGGCTGTGTGATGAGCGACAGTGTTTTATTTTAAAAGTTTTGCTGAGGATTCTTCTGAACATCTACTGCTAAGTGATCCTAAGATTTTTTCTTGTTTAATATACACTATAATAAGTTGTGTTTTTAACATTATTTACATTGACATTGTTATCTTTTAAGCATTTACGTTTTAAGTTTTAAACGAGTTCGAAAAAAAACACCACGATTAAAAAATACTTCAATTTCGGAAAGCGGTCTATAGTTTTGTATTTTCGTTTTTAGCCACCGACTTCAAAATTTAAATTTATTTTTACTTTGTAGTGTTCTTTTTCCGGAAATCGGTTGTTTGTGAACCATTAACGTTCGGTAAGATATAGATATCAGGCATTTGTCACACTGCGTACAGGTGGTTCATACGAGACGGGCAATTTATAGCTCCTCTTTATTACGACAGTGTTTGAAGAGAGGTGATATTCACAGCTGATGTTACAGATGATATATCTACGGCAATTATCTTTACTGTTAGTAAAGGGTCAGAGGGCGAACAACCTCAAAGACCGGTATTATTTTCATATGCCTTCAGTGTGAGAAAGAGATGAAGCTATGCAAGAGGTATAGCTCCATCTCTTTCTAATAGATAACATATTTTGTACTGCTATATCCGCTCAACTGTTAAAATATCAAATATTCTAAACAATAGAAAGAGTAATTGTGTATCATTAGTCACAATTCACCGTCAACATCATCGCTTACCATAAGGTGAGATAGTCGTCAAGCGCGAGACTACTAATAGTAAAAAAAAACAAAGTTATACGCGATACGAATAAATAAACTCGTGGAACTTATTTTCCAAGCTGTGTGTAGTTTTTCACTTTGAAGTATTTTCTATAATAAGTCTACATTAGAATTATCAGATCAAGCTAATTATTTCGATCAACATCGTCATCAAAGCATTCGCGATATTTTTTAATCAATTTGCCTGAGTTTTATAGAGAAATACTTTTAATTTAATGTGAATGTCCCAGTTGACTGCATTCAAAACGTTTCAATCAAAATACTTTACATTTTAATTAAATTATCTACTAAAGTGCGCAATGTTGGGTGGTAATTATTGAGTTGATAGTAAATACTGATTTAAAAATTTGATATAATTATATCTCTATATTGTGAGGCTTTAGATATACTTTGGACAATGTTTATATCAATTTGTTTAGTGATTCCAAAAAAATGGGTATTTTAAACATTTTAAATAACAACATATTAATTTTAAAAAAAACGCACTTATGTATTAGGTATGTTAAAAAAGTATGAAGTTATATTAAACAGACATGCAGAGTGGGCCGCACGTCAGTGCTAATACCTTGACCTTGAGATGGTTCAACCTAGTAGATTAGTAGATAGTTTCAATAGAATAAGTCAGTTCAGGTAGAGCAGTGCCACCACTGCCACCACTCCAGACCACTCCAGTGGTATCGGCCTCGACGACGAGTTGTAGGTCGTGACTTCGAACCCAAGCAGGCGCTATACTTTGTGTATTTAATTTCATCACCGCTGCTCTCAAAATGGTGAAGCAAAACATCGTGAGGACACCGACACGTCCTAGAACCAAAATTTCGAAAGTGAAGTCGAAAGTCATGTGACATCCGCACAGGCTAGGCTATCCGCATAGGCTGATTATGTATTGTATAACTCAATTACTACTAATGTGCGTCTACGCTAAGTTGTAAAAAAGCTATGCCATTCTTTACTATTCCAATTTCTATATTATGGTCAAATGTGACGAAAACTATACTAAAGCTTTCACAGCTAAATTACCTGTGACATTTCAGGAATATTCTGCATTAAAATGTAAAAATAATTGGAGGGTTTACTTTGCGGTTTTATTTGACATTTTTCATTTTCGCGATGGCAACGTTTTCAGCTTTTCACGGAGCTTTGAGCTTGGTTGGAGAGAAATCTTTAATGACAAGATATTAGTTATTAGGCTATTGGGCTATGGTGGGTTGGGTTAATAGGCTTTCAAAGATTTTAGGCTTGTAAATTTAGGCTCATTGAGTACACTAACATTCTTCTTAATTCCGAGTGGTTAATGAATATCCTGGTGTCGTTTTTATATTGCCCATGGACCCCTTACTTAGCTTCACATGCTGTTGAGAATATCTCTCAGATATGCTGGTTCCCTCACGATCTTTTCCTTCACTGGTTTTTAAGCAAGTGATCATTATACAATACGCACATGAATCCGTAATACCAGAGGTGCGTGCCTTGGGTTAGAACTCGAGATCACGACTTTAATATTGATTGGTAACAATACTACTTACCTTAGCAGCGATCAACCTGCCTAGTTGTTTCCGAACTAAGTTGGGGTCGGCTTCTAGTCTAACCGATTGCTGCTAACTACCAGTATTTTACATGAAGAGACTGCCTATATTTCCTCCACGGCTCAGTTACTGGGTTATACGATACCCTTGGTAAGACTGGTGGTAAAACTTTCGGGCTACTTCCCTAAAAAGCAATCATAATTTAGTCAGATAAAATATTGGGTTGGCAATGCATATAAAAACGATTGAGAACTAAAAAGTAACGCCGTAAAGAACGAGGCTAGAGGAAATCTGTTATCATACAATGAGAAAGTACACAATGCCAGTACCAAAAAAAAAATACTTATCTGAATTCTTATATTCACCTTCATTTTCACTAAAATAATCCGTCACAATCCATTGTCCTCCTCTCAAATTAATATTCCCGATCCCAGCTCAAAGATCACAGAGCTAGCCTGAGTAAATACCATCCCAAACGTTATATAAAACGGAGTACATAAAGCCAATTAAATATTTATCTATCTAGAACGTTTATACCTTCGGGGCGTAATGAATAAAAGGTAATATTTTATTCATCGGAGCACAGGTCAAGTTCGGAACGCGTTCAGTTCAGACGATGCAATACTTCAGACGGGACGTCTCGTATATATTATTCTATGAGAGTAATTTGTCTGGGAACAATGAAAGATTTTTCGCTTGGAGCCAAGGGCGATGTCGGTAAATAGTTGTAGGCCGGCTCTTGGACTATGCTGGTGTTTGGAGCAAGTTGTATAAATCACAGTCCATCTGCCTAGCCTTTTCCCAACTATGTTGGGGTCGGCTTCCTGTCTAACCGGATGCAGCTAAATACCAGATGTATTTTACATGGAGCGACTGCCTATCTGACTTCCGCAGCCCAGTAACTGGGCAATACGATACCCCTTGGTAAGACTGGCTGTCAGATTTTCGGGATTCTGACGACCCGTAACGACTGTCAAAGATGCATGAACGTAGGTCGGCTTAACGTGCTTTCCGAGACACGGAGAAGTCTCGGTATGTAAAGATGGTCACCCATCCACGACCGACCCCGGCAAGCGTAGCTTAACCTGGTGGATCGACCTGGCTTTTAGTACTTTGCCACGAGCTCCGCAATATAAATCGCAGTTTAAGACTTTATTACAAGCCAAGGTAAACGTAAACATTGTACGCCATTTATTAAACAAACTTTTGCCCAATAAGTTTTTTCTTTATTGTTGAGTGTAAGAAGTTAAAAGGTCAGCATTGTAAAACGTCATGTGACCACCTTACTTTTTGCTGTACTACAATCCTTTTTATATTAAAAATAAAAAATCCTTTTAAGCTGTCTGGCGTCTTGGGGTTGCAACGAACTATTGGCCGCAGTGATCGACACAAAAATGCAATGGTAATACCCGCTGCGCTCACCGCTTCTCCCAACACTTAACCCACATCACTAGTGAAGAGCTTACACGGTCATGCTCAGATAGCATCGAGGTATCGCTCCTAATCGTCCATTGTGAGCGGATAACGATCGCTCCTCCCGACGCCAACCTGGGCCACGTAGATGGGCCACAATGGACTGTGCCTTTCCCACGTCGGGTCCCATCACTCATGTATGCTTTCTAATGATTGTTGGGATCGCTTTGTCTCTTGTTTGTTGAGATTTTATTGTAATCTCAGCAAGTATAGTCGTCACGCATGTGAATTCTGATGGGTTTTCTATTGTTGGTGATGTTTATAAAGTTTCATAGCCTTGATATCTATACAAATCTAAACTAATATTAGAAAGAGGAAGGATTTGCATGTGTTTGTAATGAATAAACTCAAAAACTTCTTAACGGGTTTGGATGACACTTGGAATATAGATTTTAGTCTAGAATAGCATATTACCTACTTTTTATCCCGGAAAAATGTACGTGGGACAATTGCCTACATACACGCGGGCGAAGCCGCTGGCAAAAGCTAGTTGGGATAATAAACTGGCTTCATAATCAGCAGCGTATAATGCTGTGCACAGCTGAGATACAAGCCTCCTCCCTTCGAGAGGGAGTGGGATAATCTACCACGCGAACCTAGTATGGGTTGGTAAATGTCTTCGAGGTTTTGGTTCTAAGACTGCCGGTTCCCTCACGATGTTTTCCAGCACCGTTTTAAGAGCAGTGAATCAAACCCCACCAACTCTCAAGCCGGGGCTGTTACCTTTGGCCCGCTACAGCTCTGGGTTCTGTAACTGGGTTTAATCAGATCCAATTCGAACCTAGTAAGATATAACTACCCCTTGGTAAGACTGGCTGTCAGATTTTCGGGGTTCTGACGACCCGGCAGTCAAAAATGCACAAATGACAGCCGGGACCAACGGCTTAACGTGCTTTCCGAGACACGGAGGAGTCTCGGTATGTAAAGATGGTCACCCATCCACGGCCAACCAAAGCGTAACTTAACCTGATGGATTGACCTGTCCGGGTGTTAGTACCTTGCCACAAGCTCCTCTGCACTTACAACACATTAAATAAAATAAGTGGTATGTCCCAGCAAGGATCCTGGAAGACATACGACATAACCGCAGAGTGCAGCAACACCCAGACGAGTAAAACAGTAAAAATGTTAAGAAGACCCACTGTCGTAAAGAAGCTCGCGTTTTACTCATAAATTTGAAACGTGTGCTAGTGTCCGGTGGAAGGCATTTGTCATGAGCGCGGTGTACTGCAGATACATGTGCTAAATATTTCCTTGCACTGAGAATAGAAAATTCTGCCACTTACATTTTTCATGCCCTGTTTTGGCTGCAGCTTTGCGTATTACTTCACAGCCGTTAAGTGTTCTACTGCCAGGCTGTTCTGGGGATGATTATGTTGATAACTTGCATATCTAATGGCATTATAGACCAAAAAATCCTTCTTCAAATATTTTTTTTTAAGTCTGTTTTTTTTTTTTTTACTGTATTTTTCACTGTTAGTTGTGATACCAACAAATTCTAATATGCAAAAAACAGTGAACTTGCTATGTAAATAACTATAACAAGAACTTATTGTACTGCATCCACATAGGCTAAGTGGGAAAATAAGTAAGCCAATTCAAAAAATCAAATCTACACCATCAACGCTTATAAAATTTGTATATATGTAAGGGTTGTATAGATGTAAATTCTTCTATCAAATAAAAATAATTTTCATCAGTCGACAATATACGAAAACTATGAAAAAAGTACATATAGACAAACATAGAACCACCTCCTTTTATGAAGTCGGTTAAAGAGTAAATACATTTGTTTTTATAGAATAAAATATCAACGGCAACTGTCGGCGACCATCACTCAGTCAAGTTTCTGAATCTATTTTGAAAACTGACTTAATTAATGAAACCAATACACGAAATCAAACATTACTCCAATTCCAACAAAAATACACTTACTAGTAAATAATTATCTTAATTGATAAAAAAGATTAATAGAAATAAACTATCTAAGGCTGAGGGCAGACCGCTCAGACGAAGTAAATACTCGGTAATTACAGATTAACCCAAATTAACCTTGGACCTTCTCTAGTCTATTGGCATAAGATATTGGCAAGGTCTGTATTGTCTATGTCTCTGATTCATTAGTGTAATTAGCTTTTCTCGTTCTTTTGGTTGGAAATCTTAGAAGTTACCTAAACGTAATGTGTCTTTGTTAATCTGTTTGAACTTTTGTAGGTAAGCGATCAAAGTGCCATGTTCCATCATCATCAACAACAAAGGACATTGTGAAAAATGGCCTATGAATCAACACGCGTGAAACCTTTACAGTACAAAGTTTTTAGTTTTATAATTTACATTACAATTATTTCAATAGAACGGACTCTCCATAATTTTGAATACACTTTTAAAAGACTTCGTCGATCATTCCCCAGTGTTATTATTTTTTGGTTCAATTGGACATTTTCAAAAGGCGAAGTTATCTCATACAGCCAAGTTTTTGAGCGTAGCGTTATAGTGTGCACCGTAATTACAAAACTCAGTATTCTCAGCGCTTGATCCATGAATATACATAGAGCTACCTACTTAAATTCATTAATAAACGCCAATCTACTACCGTAAGTATGTTTCTATTCCTCTCGCGCCCGGCCCTGGTGCAAGCCATGGTCCGGGGCGAGGAGGAGTGGGAGGCAGTCACCTCCTTCTGCGAAAAAGTCATGCTCGCGAAGGAGGTGGCGGGATGGGAGAGAGAAAGGTCCTCCCGTCCCAGCCGCCACGGGAGACGCCCCGGGCGTCGGGAGCCACGTGACGACTCCCGGCCACCGTAGGCGCGGGCCTGCGGACGGTGAGTAATGGGTGACTCACCGTCCGATCAGCACCAGACCCGTGCCGGACGGCGCGTATATGTTCGACGCGCGCCTCAAAGAGATATCAGCATATGAAGGGGCCCCTCAGGGCCAAGCCTGCCGGGTAAGCGGGATTGTCCGAAAGGGTTACCGGTACCCCGGAACATAAAGGGCTACGGAGGGAACATGGATGGGTTTTAGTCAGTAAGAGTCTGACACTCCCTTCCGCTCCACCCAGAGTGGGAGCTTCTATTGACCTAACTAAAACCTTAAAATCCGAAATTGTTCTGTTGATTAAAAACTAAATTAAAACCACGGAAACTTCTTCTGTTTTTTTTTAATTCTTAGAATAAAAAAAACAGAAGAAGTGTCCGTAGTTTTAATTTAGTTTTAATTGAATTTTAACATTATTTTGAATACAAAATAAATTCACTTCCCTGTTAGTTCTTAGGCTAACGATGTATGGACGCCGAACAATGTCTTTTAATGAGTTTATTGAACATTGAAATTATACAGAATGTATCAAAACTCGTGTGCTATAAAAGATTAGATAACATAGTCGCCGATTACCCAACCACACAAGTATTCAACTCTGTGAGCATTCGAAAGTGATCTTTAAAAGATCGCTCCAACGGATAGACTCCTCCATTGTGTGCATGCAACACCAACTCTCCCACAAAATTAATAAAACAAAACACCATCACCTAGCAACAGCCAGCTGCATTATTACCTTCAACCAACACAATAGCGAGATTGAAACTGAAATTAAATTACTATATAAATTATTGAGCGCTTCGCATAACGCTTGTTTCAGCGTTTGAATTATATAGTGGCGCGCTTTACATCGCTTTTACGCTGCAGTAACCAGTACCAGAATATTGCACCTGTTACTCCAAGAGTATATTTTTATCGGTATTACAACTCCTCAAGGCTTTCGTGGCCTGATTAGCTTTAGGCTGTGTTGTTCAGCGGAGACTGGAGAATTTTCCGGTAAAGATATTTTGGAAAGTAAAAGACGGTACCTATACAACATTTTTTATGTGGAAAGAGGATTCTTTCTACAGGTTATAATATGTAAAGTCTGAATATAATAGCTAGCTGCTGCCCGCAGCTACACCCGCTCCCTATTTCTTGTTCTCTCTATGTATGTTCGAAGTTATAAGTTCAAATAATCAGGCTCACATCTCTTCTTTTCTTTTAAGTGACTAACCTGGAGTCAGAGTTTTTATGCTTTTTCATCCAATGACTGCTCCCGCTCTGGGTGGAGCGGAAGGGAGTGTCAGACTCTTACTGACTAAATCCCATCCATGTTCCTTCCGTAGCCCTTTATGTTCCGGGGTAGCGGAGTTTTTATGCTGCCCATGGGCCACTGACTTAGCTTCACATACTGTTGAGAAATATCTCTCAGGCAGGCTGGTTCGCAGGAGACGCCCCGGGCGTCGGGAGCCAGGTGACGACTCCCGGCCACCATAGGCGCGGGCCTGCGGACTCCGTCCGATCAGCACCAGACCCGTGCCGGACGGCGCGTATATGTTCCACGCGCGCCTCAAAGAGATGTCAGCATATGAAGGGGCCCCTCAGGGCCAAGCTTGCCGGGTAAGCGGGATTGTCCGAAAGGGTTACCGCTACCCCGGAACATAAAGGGCTACGGAAGGAACATGGATAGGTTTTAGTCAGTAAAAGTCTGACACTCCCTTCCGCTCCACCCAGAGCGGGAGCAGTCATTGGATGATTTCCCAGCCATAAAAAAAAAGGCAGGCCGGTTACCTCACCATGTTTCCTCCACCGATTTTTAAGAAAGTGATAATTATACAATACGCACATGAATCGGAAAAATCAGAGGTTTTTTTAGGTTCGAACTCGAGACCTATGACTTAGTAGTCCGATGGTCACACAACTAGGCTATCACTGCTTGCTCACTGCTCCTCTAATGTAGGCTGATGATGATGATACTGAGGATCGCCCCCTATCACACAATGGGGTCTGTAGCGAAATGTGGTTATTCTAATGCCTGTCCTTATCGCGGCATACAGGCGAGATGACTATGTATAATAAACTTTATCTTTCTCTTGAAAGCACGAAGCAGCGATTCTTCCAAATTTTCCAGAAAATTCCAGAAGCCAGGTAAATTATGACACCTGTGGGGAACCTAAGTTAGAAATATACAACAGCTTTTATGCTTGTGCAATATAAAAGTTCTCATACATATTTCGCTGTATTTTGTGCAAGACTCAAATATACGACTAGGTACCATTATAACAGGCAATTTTCAAACAACAGATGATATTTAAATTCACAATGCACCATTTCACGGTATAATTTTTGAAGGTAAATTTCTAAGAACACTAAATTATATGAAGGTCGTTCGGTCGGTTTGTATGACTGTCGGACTGCCAAGTCTTAGGTCTCGAGTTCGAACCCAGGACACGCACCTCTGACTTTTCAGATTCATGTGCGTATAATAATTATCACTTGCTTAAAAATCGGTGAAGGAAAACATCGTGAGGAAACCGGCATGCCTGAGAGATATTTCTCAACAGTATGTGATGCTAAGTCAGAGGCCCATGGGCAGTTACTAACCACACGAAAAGAAGAGAAGATATTATATGAAGGATCGCGGACGTCACGTAAAAAGCGTGCAAAATGTAAAGTTGTATCAAGTTGAAAGACGCAAAACCTCAACCCAACGTAACGTTTTCAAATGCTCAAAACGAGAACTGTCTGGTCAAAAACTTTTCGAAAACCAATTATTAAATACAAATCAGAATAGTTTCTAAAATCTCTTAAAAAGCGAAATAAAGCAAAAACATTCCACAACAAACGTCACAACTAAAACCCACTTGAGTCCAATTCATTTTCTCGCTAATTCACCCCACTGGTGCATTCCAATTACAAGGTGAGTCCTCGTTTGTGAGGCCTTGCGAGGTTGAGGCCTCGGTCCTCGGCTTCGCAGAGCTAATCTCAGTGTCACCGCAGGGCACGCTGCAGTCTATTTAGGTATTAATACTGCTTCTGAAAGGAGCACTTGAATTTTCCGAGAACTAGGATAAAAATGGCCTGGCCAGGATTTTTCTGGTGTTTCTAGTTTTTACAATTTGTACTGCAGCGCTGCGCTGCTTGAATTTTACATGAAACTGTTGATTTCGTTGCTATTGTAAATGGAATTGTTTATTAGGCTTGTCTGGAATCTAAATGTGAGAATTTTATACGCCACACATGTGGTTTGGCGATTGAAGTAAGTAGTAAATAGAATGTTATGTCCTGAAATTATAATTGAACTACACAATAACGGTAACTGGACACGCAATTTCAGTTCTATACACAATCGTAAATTAAGCTTGAAATATATCTGTACATATCTCAAATTAAAATTAATTTAACTATTTAAACTAGGCAAGAAATTAAATGACTAACTAACTAACTATACAAATAAATACAAAAACAAAAGAACACTTAAACGTCGAAATACTCGTCCGCATCACTGCTTGAAACAGAGTTTCATATTTCAATTAGAAAGACTTAATATTAAACGAGCGCCTTCAGAATTGTCAATCTAATTCAATTCCTAAGACGTCCCAAACGATTTATTAAAATGAATGTTCTCATCCTCAATCTAGTTACTCCGAATAGTTCAGAGACTCATCAACGAAATTATTCCACACTCAAGCCTCCTCATTCGCCCTCAATCAAATCAGCATCCTCCCTTTGCTCATTACTCCAACATCACTACGCGGATCCAACTTATGCGTCTCAGTTTTACAGAGCAGTATTTGTGTGAGTATACTCTACTGAGTATATTTGAGTATTTGACTAAATTACGAGCTTTGCCATCTCGAAGGCTAACTGGGACTAAAGATCTGGAGCGCTCTGCTATTTATGAGATGCCTCCTAGATAGTTTATCCTCGCACTACGCAAACACGCCAGCTTAATTCGGAATACGGTTTTCTGGGAAATTCTCCGAGGTAGAGGATTTTCATTTTGTATATGTAGCTCTGTGGTTGCATGTGTAATGAGTGAAAAAAATTGGTTCCTGTAAGTTGTTTCAGGTAAGTGTGAAATAAGATGGGAGGAAACCTGGATGCAAATGGCTTACTAAGCTAAGTTTAAGCTAAGCATAATCAGCAGATAATGTGACGGGCCGTCAATGATGACAATGGTGAATGTAAGTAGGTACTTCCTATCATCAGTGCATCAACTTATACCAAACTGTTAAACTCTAAATGATTTGAAACCTTGAACCGTTGTTTGTTAAGTTCAAAATTGATTCAGAATTTTTGAGAGTTTGTGCTATCATGATTGCTGGTACAATTGTACATGTCAATTTCTATAACCGCATTTCGGACTAAAAGCTATACTGATAAACATGTATGTCTTAAAGTAGTAGGGTAAATGGACACTAGCCGATTTGGTTTAGAAATGTATCAAATTTTGAATATAATATAAGGCGTTAAAAAATGAACTCATAAGAATTTCGTGGGAGCATTGTATTCATCGTTACGAACAACTTTTACTACGGGATGAACCCTGAAATCGCGAAAAAAATATGAGCTGTTCCATATATTTCATTGAGTTACATGTACATCAATTTATGGAACTGCTCTTATTTATTTAGCTAGGTAAATGGACACTAGCCAATTTTTAGAAATGTATTAAATTTTGGATCCTATATTCAGTAGATAGGTGAAGTTTACGTATAAAGATGGTTTATATAACATCCCTTTAAGAATGAGTCCAGTCCCAACAATGACTGCTACCGGACAAAGAGATAAGATTTTAGCATTTTCGAAATGGAACCTTTTTGTTCTCAGAAAATAAGGAAATACAAACAGAAAGTTCTTACTTTTTATTCCTTAAATATTTAATGGCCTGAGAATGGCTACGAAGTAATTTAGAAAATGAATACTTCCGTTCTTTTTTCAAAAATACATAATGCAAAGAACTGTTTATGTTCATAGCTAATTTCGTTAGAAAATATCAGACATAATATCACGTTGAAAACTTTGTGTCTTCAATAAGATGGTGATTTTGAAAATTTACACGAATTTTTATATTCTTACAAACTTCTTTTGGTCTTAGTTTACGAACAAATTAAATCAAATGTCTTTCATAGCTTTTTCAACTTTATTACAAAATAATAAGGTTCCTTTTCAATTGGGAAAATTTGACAGTTAGGGATAGCTTCATGTGTCATGTCTGTACAAGGTTAGCAACAAGCTTTAGAAAATAATATTCTTATAATTGCACCTTTCACTTTGTCAGCATGTAAACCAAGACTTATCTAATGACTACCTTTTTCCTGCGGCTTTGCCCGTGTGGAAGTCAGAAATTGTCTGTATGACCTACCGAGATGAAAAGTTACTTTTATCCTAACCCCTAGACAAGTGTCAATTGCTCCGTGTCGATTCGATTTCGAAAATTGTTGATCGAACAATTCGTTATCTTAGTGATTCGGATTGTCAAGAACGCCGCTTGTCAACGCATTTGTATGGGGAATATTGATGGAGTCATTAGATTTCGTCATCTTTTCGTTACACAATTTGATATAGTCTAGCACTTAGCGATCGAAAACGATTGACCACGTGACATTTCGAAAACTTATGTCAATTCCATACATTTCAGATTTATCTAATTTCGTTATCGAATGAAAATGTGACTTTGATAAGGCCCCCAGGTCATTTATTTATTTATTTATCCTTCCACTGGAACGCCATACAGCAATTACACCAATGGAATAAAAATTACTTCATCTGCTGCTTTCCATCCATCCTGTGCGCGCTGGACATCGAACGGGCGCCGATGAATTATCACATTGTCACGCAGCGTCAATTGCTCCGGTGTTTCATAATTTCATCCATATTGCGCTCCTTCTTTGCGTTTTTAGAGGCTTAATGTATTTAAAATAAAATAAAAAACCGTACTTAACTTTAACTTTTAGGCATTAGTTAATCGTACATTTTTATAATATCTGTGGAGGCTTGTTATTAGCAACTTAATTATATATTTTTGTTACCTATTATTTTGTTATTAGTCTGTAAGCCTTCTTAAAATGAATAAAATAAAATAAAATAAAATAAATAAAACAATAAAACATATATATGTATACAATGAAATACAAAAAAACATATATATAGGTCATATGGGTAGACCTTTTTTTTTTTTTTTTTTTTTTTAAGGCTGGGAAATCATCCAATGACTGCTCCCGCTCTGGGTGGAGCGGAAGGGAGTGTCAGACTCTTACTGACTAAAACCCATCCATGTTCCTTCCGTAGCCCTTTATGTTCCGGGGTAGCGGTAACCCTTTCGGACAATCCCGCTTACCCGGCAGGCTTGGCCCTGAGGGGCCCCTTCATATGCTGACATCTCTTTGAGGCGCGCGTGGAACATATACGCGCCGTACGGCACGGGTCTGGTGCTGATCGGACGGTGAGTCACCCATTACTCACCGCCCGCAGGCCCGCGCCTACGGTGGCCGGGAGTCGTCACGTGGCTCCCGACGCCCGGAGCGTCTCCCGCGGCGGCTGGGACGGGAGGACCTTTCTCTCTCCCATCCCGCCACCTCCTTCGCGAGCATAACTTTTTCGCAGAAGGAGGTGACTGCCTCCCACTCCCTCTCGCCCCGGACCATGGCTTGCACCAGGGCCGGGCGCGAGAGGTCGCCGCCGCCGATCGCCTCTACGAGGACACGGCGGTGCTCTGCCCATGCGGGGCAGGTTTGCACCGTGTGCTCTACCGTGTCCTCTGGGCGATCCTCGCAGTGGTGACACCCGGGCGTTTCCTCCCGCCTGATGATGTGCAGGAACCTCCCGAAACATCCATGTCCGGTGAGGACCTGCGTCAGGCGGAAGGTGAGGGCGCCGTGACGCCTCTCTAGCCACTCCTCAAAGAGGGGCCTTACCGCCACTATCGTGGCGTGCCCTGCGCTGGGTTGCGACAGTCGCTGATTCCAGGCCGCCATGAGATCGCGCCGGAGGTCCGTCCGCTCCGCCGCAATTTGCTGCGGAAACGGAGTTTCCCCCCGGCTTAGTACCTCCGCGCGCCACTCGAACAGGCGCGCGAGGACTATCGCCTCCAGATCCCACGGCGGCAGTCCGGCAAGGAGGCTTGCCGCCTCGCCCGAGATCGTGCGGTACCCCCGGATTAGCCGAATGGCTACCACCTTTTGGGGCGCGTTCAGGTAGTGGGCGGCTCGCCGCCGCAATGAACGCGCCCACACCGGGGCCCCGTAAAGGGCCATGGACCGCACGACTCCCGCGTAAAGCCTCCGGCAGGAGGCGTTTGGCCCCCTCAAATTGGGCAAGAGCCGCTTGAAGGCGGCCCCAGTCCGTTCCAGCTTGGGGGCCAAACGTCGGAAATGCTCCACGAAATTCCATCGGCTGTCGAGGACCAGACCTAGGTATTTCATCGTGGTCTCGACGCCGATGTGAACCCCTCCTACCGTAAGTTGGGATCCCGATGGTGGCCTATTCCGAGGCCCATGAAAGGACATGGCCTCGGATTTGTGCAATGCCACCTCGAGACCCAACTGCCGGATCCTCTCAACGACTATCGCAACCCCGCGTGTCATCGCGTCGGCCGCCGCCTGATGCGACCTTCCCTGCGCCAAGACCAGCGTGTCGTCAGCGTAACAAATTACGCTGACGCCGTCAGGGAGGTCGGCCCGCAGCACCCAGTCGTAGCCGATATCCCACAGGTGCGGCCCCAGAACCGATCCCTGTGGGACACCGCACGACATCTCTCGCCGGTTCCATTCCCCATCGCGACCGGGGTAGATGACGGCTCTGTCCGTCAGGTACGCCCCGACTATTCGACGGAGGTAGGTCGGCACCCGGTGATACCGGAGTGCTTCCTCAATGCAACTCCAGGGCAGGGTGTTGAAAGCGTTGGCGATGTCGAGTGACACCGCCACGACGACCCTACTCTGGGACACCGCGTCCCCCGTCGTGAGGGCTCTAACGCGCATGATGGCGTCCACCGTCGAGCGCCCCTTGCGGAAGCCAAACTGGCAGTCCGCAAGGTCCGGCCCCGTCCTTCCAAGGTGCCCGACGAGGCGGCCCGCAATAATTCTCTCGAAGAGTTTGCCGACCTCGTCGAGCAGCACTATGGGCCGGAATGCGGACGGAGAGTCCGCAGGGCGCCCTGGCTTCTGTATAAGGACCAGCTTCCCCGTCTTCCAACGGAGCGGAAACTGGCCTCTTTCCATGCATGCGCTAAAGAGCGCCTCCAGTCGGGGCCCGAGAGCCCCTGAGGCCAGGACCCAGGCTTTACCAGGCAAGCCGTCGGGTCCTGGGGCGGTATTCTTGGCCTTGAGCCTTCCAACCGCCGCTCTCAGATCTACCTCGGTCACTTCGGGGATGTCATCGTCGTCCTCGTGGTCCACTTCGGGCGGAGCCATAGGCGGGGGAGTATGCTCCCCCCGTGAGGGGAACAGAGCGCTCACCACCTCCTCCACCAGCTGGGGGCGGAGACTCTGCGTCAGAGGGGGGGCCCAGGTGCGGAGCTTGTTCCGCACCATTTTATATGGGCGCCCCCATGGATCTCTATCCAGAGTCCCCACCATCTCCTCGCGGGCCGAGTCCTTGGCCCGCTGGACAGCTTCTTGGAGGGCGGTCTTCGCCGCTCTGTATCCCTCGTACAGCTCCGCCTCCGTGGCTGCCGCATCCGGAGGGCGGATGCGGAGCCTGCGGATATGGGTAGACCTGGGGACCTTAACAAAGCCACATCCAAATCCGCTAGAGCGTTTATAATACTAGCTTCTGCCCGCTTGCCGAACTTACTACAGCCGCGAATCATATTTTGATCAACATACAACTTTACTCTGACCTGCAATTTACAAAAAATGTATGTAAATTTAAATTTTGTGGACAACCTTCGAGTGATCTCCTAAGTATTTTTCTTTATCGGTCAAAGCATTGCCAGCATCTGAATGCTGCAAGGGCCACCCAGAACTATGAAATCAGTGGGATCCTACGAAAAGTCTACCTCTGCCCCGGAACACAAAGGGCTAAGGAAGGAACGTTTTAACCTGTCAGAGTCTGACACTCCCTGCCGCTCCCACCCGGAGCGGGAGGAATCATTTGATGATTACCCACCCTTAAAAAAGACTACGAAATAAAGCGATATACTATCGTTGCTTCCACTGCACACTGAAAGTTTAACTAGAGTTGTAACTCGTATCTTTAAATAAATGAAATCGTGGTTCTCTTTGTTTTTTAATGAAGAAGAGTTTATTGCAGTTTTGTGACAGTCTCCTAAATAATCCTGGACGTTATGTTGACAAACTTTGGATATTTGTATGTTGGTTGCACTATCACGGTATTACGGCTAAACAGATTTAACCCATTAGATGTTCACCTATTGGAATCCATTTGCTTATGAGAGCTCAACGATTAATACGCTTATATTTATTGTCGTTTCAAAGGAATTTTTCTTATGAAGGTATGGGGCTCATTCGAATTTTGAGGAGTTAAATAAAATTCGACTAGACCAGATTTAAAACATAGGGTACATTTTATCCTAGTAACGGCAAAATTCCCTATAATACAAGCAAAACCACGGCTAACACCTAGTCTTTTAATATATAAAAACGTATTCTTTGTTTTTTTAATCAAATAGAGTTGGTATTGCACCGGCGGTGACGGTCTTACAAAATTAAATAATCCAGCATGTAACGTGGGTTTGTATGGGGAGAATAATTGGCCCTGCATATTGGACAGTGTTATTTCACACTAATTAGTTTGTCTACCTTTCTGTCTGTGCAACCTCTGTTTTTATAGTCATTTCCTTTTATGAATAAAGGTAGCTGACATTTTTCGGAATGAATAGAAAATTATTATTTAGTTGCGTGGGTTTAAAAAAAAAATTATAGAGGTTAGATTCAATTTTGGGGTTTTTTATTCCAAGTATGTAGTTTATACAACTAAAAAGTTTAGCGAGTTAAATTTTAAGATAAAATATCAATCTGCCGAGCCTTTTCCTTATAACTATGTTGGGGTCGGCTTCCAGTCTAACCGGATGCAGCTGAATACCAGTACTTTACACGGGGTGACTGCCTATCTCTCCTTCACAACCACAGAAATATTAAAAAACTGGGTAATACGATACCTCTTGGTCAGACTGGCTGTCAGATTTTCGGGCTTCTGACGACCCGTAACGACTGCCAAAGGTGCACAAATGACAGCCAGGACCAACGGCTTGACGTGGTTTCCGAGCACAGAGGAGTCTCGGTATGTAAAGATGGTCACCCATCCACAGCCAACCCCGGCAAGCGTAGCTTAACCTGCTTGACCTGTGCGGCTATTATTACTTAGCCGCGTAAAATAGTAAGAACAAAAATTATGTAGATACGTTGGTGAAAAAAATTAAAAAAAAAATGCTGCGGAATTCGCGAGAGCCAAATTATATTTAAAAAAAACTAAAAGTTAAAATAATTCCAGGATCGTGAGCGCTTCGAAAGCTTTATATCACGCAGTTAAATTCAACGAAACGCGGCCTTCAATAACTTTATTCACTACAAAACATCATTACCGAGAAATCCTTTTCAGCCGAATTTCAGGAACGTGCCTGTAAAGATTAACAAAATGTCTTTTTCAACCGATGTCTGGAGTTCTTCAAGTTCTGGACCAACTTTCAACTGTTATTACTAAAGAGTTATCTGGAACGGCCGACCCCATTCTGATTTTCGCATAAACGATCGGTTTTTAGGCTCCCAGAGACAGGCGCAACGCGATTCTGATAGAACAATTTCGATATAGATTTCATAGAAATATTCAATTTTATAGCTACAGACATATTAAAACTTAGTAAAATATTCTTAAAGGTTTAAAACATTTTTAATCAAAAAGCCTCAAAAAAATTTCACCTGAATCTTGTCAATGCGACGTGGTATATACCACATGCCTACTGCTTTATAGCACCTTTAGAATATTTATAAAAATAATAACAAGATTTGAAAAAACTTTGGAAAAAAAATCGCATCCCTGAGAATTATTGATACGAGTAAGACCTTCTCTCTTTTGTCAAACTACTACGCAATCTTACTACGTAGTCTTACTCTTAATTTTACCAATGAAACGGAAACCGATCAGCACATAAACCACACTGTTAGTGATCAGTGTCATTATTTTCTATGGAATATGGACACACTGACACCTTTTGAACGCAGTTTAGATGTGCTGATCGCGTTCAGTTTCATTGGTGAAATCAGCCCTTAAACGTTAAGCCAAACATTTAGTTTTGACCAAATATTTGCTGCCAATGTTCGCTTAAAACAGAACACATCGTTTTCACTACAACGAAAACACAAACACTAGTTTTTAAACAAGTGTTTTCATTTACCAAGCGAACAGCGATCGCTCAGAATAGGGATGCCTAGGTAAAAAAAAGAAGTTATATTTAGTCCGTCAATCAGATAATAAAAACATATTTGATGTCTTTTTGGTTTATCATATTAATAGAAAATGAGTGAGATAAAACGTATTAAAGTTGGGGAGTGGGGCTCGCTACGTCACAAGTAGGTAAGTATAAAAACTACATACTTGTGACGTCATGCCACATTTTAATTCAATGTATAGACGTAATCTTTGGACTACGTAAAGAAAGAAAAAATACGTGTCCAATATTTTTTAATAATCTAGCTTACGGACTAATTAATAAAAAATAGTCATTGCAATAGCCATTGTTCAGAACGCTAAGTGAAAACTAAGCTTTATACATACATATATAACCTTTTTCTTCAGTAAATTTGTGAAATCAACGGGATAGTTCACTTTCACTTCCAGGTCAACATGTAATGTAACACCGGTATCATTATAGACTCTAACATGTACCGTATAATCGCTAATATGGCTTGCAACATCTTTATTGCCAGGCAGCGGTAAAGCACAAACGGAACGTCAAGTTACCCGTGATCATAGAGTTTGTTACAGTCATTTTGTTAGTCGTTTTACTACTCAAACGTTCGCTGTAACGCGGGACGTTAACTGTGTACGTAAAACGGAATGAATCGACGGTTGATGTTGTTTAGCGTTACCGACTTAGTAAAAAAATCGTGGATTTTATCACGATTTTTTCAGATTTGAGTGACTTTAGTAAATAGTTTTGATCTCCTTCAACCTGTCTTTAGGAATGTTTTTGAGATCTACTGGCACGTAAAAAACTTGCTATGATCAGTGAGGGTGTTGTTAAATAATATTTTGTTAAGAATCTTTTAATGTAGAACTTTGAAAAATAATTAGTTAGGTAAATTCTGAAAATAAATTAGACTGGAAGCCGACCGCATAATAGTTGGGATTTTTTTAATATTTTTAATAGGGGTATTATACTAGTACGTTTTTGGTTATGGTTACTCATGGGGCGCACCGGATGTTTACAAGTCATATTTATTACCTTACGTCGAAAATTTGCAAATTCTTACTGAAATTGGGTAACTAAAAACTTGAATTTTAAATAGCTTTTATTTTTTATATGAAATCTATTTTTAATTACATTTTGCTAATTTTATTGCAGTACCTATTCGCCCCTTTCAGATTGGACAGGGTTGTTCTACTCATTTTGTTTCAAATTGAACAGCAAACCAGATTCTAATGTTCGTGGGTATACGTGGTCAATTAGGTAGATCATCGACCCCATAACGACCCTGCAACTTGATGATACCACAAACTGTAAAATTTTCTCACTCGGTTTTGAACTTAACTGTCATCGATTTAATGATCAAAATCATTCGGACTAACCACACGAAAAAAAAAAGAAGAATCATTCGGAGGACAGTTTGGTATAACTTGACGCACTGGCGACCGTACGTCAAGAAATGGAAGTTTCTCATAGCTGATTTGATACGAGAATGATATCCGAGTTAACCTAAACTCGCCCAAACATAATATTTTTACTTTTATTAAACTTTACCTAACTTAACAACAATTTCATAATTTTCACCGATACGATTTTTCCGGATTAAAGTCGTGATCGTATCGTTAACTGTAAAAGCTCAAAATACGCCTTCCGGCAATCAAGTAACGTTACGACTGCGTAATAAATGTATAAAATACGCTTACGTTATCGCTAAAAGACTAATTACATTCTTCACTATATTAACGACAGTTAAATTTTATTGTCTATGCATCTGACTCGGCGCTTAATCTTAGATTAAGTTAACGGTGAATTAAGGAATGAGTCGTGTATAGGTTTTATGTAAATCGGATCGATCCGCCGAGCTTTTTCCCAACAATGTTAAGGTTGGCTTCCAGTCTAACCGGATGCAGCTGGATATGAGCGACTGCCTATCTGACTTCCACAATCTTTTTACTGGGTAATACGATACCCCTTGGTAAGGTCAGGTTTGTCAAATTTTTCAAGTTTCTGACGACCCGACTGACAATATTCAATAAATGACAGTTGAAACCAGCGGCCTAATGTGCCTTGCGAGACTCGGAGGTTGAAACGATTTTGGTATGTAAAGGTGGTCACCCATCCACTAACCAACCGCGGCAACCGTAGCTTAACCTGACGGATTTACCCGAGTGGATTACTTAGTCACAAGCCATTTTATGATGTAAATCAGATTTATTTCTACATACATATCTTGTCTTATCACTACATAGTATAAAACAAAGTCGCTTTCTCTGTCCCTATATGCCTATGTATGCTTAAATCTTTAAAACTACGCAACGGATTTTGATTGCGGTTTTTTTTAATAGATAGAGTGATTCAGGAGGAAGGTTTATGTGTATAATTTGTTGACATATTTTGCGGGCGAAGCCGCGGGTAGCTCTGAAGCTAGTTTCAGAATAAATCATTGTTCATCATATGGCTTGAAGTCATGAATGAATTATGCTGCCGAAAATTTGTCCAAAAGCATCAAATCACGTCTGTCTATTCTTAAACATATCATTTCATAGAAACAAAAATATGACGCCCAACTAAAACTTCGGATCAAACGATTATGTAAATGTGAGCAAGTTGCTCTCACAAGCGTAAAGTCTTTTGCAGTACCTCGGACCGTATGTAGAATGTACAGTCAAGGGCAAAAATATGTGTATACCAAAAAGTTTGTCGTGCGTACTATTACACAAAAGCGTGCATTAATATGTGTATCCAATATGCTAGATGAACAGACGCTAGCACATCAAGCTATCCCTAACTGTCAAATTTTCTCAACAGATTGTGGTAACTTGATGTGCTGGCCTCTGTACATATACGTTAAGTCATAACGATTTCCAGCGCCTAAGTATCAGCCGCATGGTTCCATTTGCCGCGGTTCGTACGTGGTTGGGTAACCATCTATTCCCACTGTCCTTCGGCAAACCTGGTAAACTGTTGGTCCCAGTTGTCATTCATATCTTTGACAGTAATTACAAGTCAAAAAACCCGGAAAATCGGACATTCAGACTTGCTAAGGGTTAACTAATTTCTTGCCGGGCGCTGCCCCGGCAAGAAATTAGTTTGGATTGTCCGAGAGGGTTACCGCTACCCTACTCCGGAACATAAAGGGTTAAGGAAAGAACATGGATTGATTTTAGTCAGTAAGAGTCTGACACTCCTTTCCACTCCACCTAGAGCAGGAGGGGTCATTTGATGATTTCCCACCTTGCTGCTGACATCACTTTGAGGCGCGCGTGGAACATGAACGCGCCGCGCGTCGGGCAGTACCTTGGAGTGCGTCTGGTATTCCGGTAGTAAAAGAGCGATGGTGGGATCAGGTCGTGGAGCTCTTGCGCACACTCTCCGATTTGATGAAAAAGACATTGCTAATTAATACGAAGTGTATATATTGGCACATATTTTTGGTTTCAGCTGTACCTCGGACCGTATGTAGAATGGTACGAGTTAAAATATTACAGTTACCTGCATACGGGTAGTCAGACTTATTCAGAGTTGGAGAATTAGTCAAATAGGACGGATGAACTTTGGCTGTGTGAGGGTCCGTACTAATGGAGATATGTGCCGATATTTATAAAGTGTGTGACGTTTGAGGAAAGAATTCTGAGTATAACGAAGGGAGGTAATTTAATGATACAAAACAAATGTATTTATGGCTTTTTTTTTGAGGCTGGGAAATCATCCAATGACTTCTCCCACTCTGGGTGGAGCGGAAGGGAGTGTCAGACTCCTACTGACTAATACCCATCCATGTTCCTTCCTTAGCCCTTTATGTTCCGGGGTAGCGATAACCCTTTCGGACAATCCCGCTTAATGTATCTATGGCTGTCATTAGATTAGAGATAAACATATCGAGTTAGAACATCACTTTGATTGAGTTAACCACAGGTAACAGTCATCCCATAAGTCACCCAAAAACTGTAATCATACACTTTTGTCCATATAGACGGATTTGGAATAAATTTTCACACAGTTAGACAATAATCAGGGTAATGGCATAGAATATTTTTAAATATATAATAATAATAATACGTAGAATACACATAGACATAGAATATTTTTAGCCCGGTAGTACATTACTGTGGGATAATTTCCGATATTAACGCATGCGACGCCGCTTTTAAAACCTAAAGTATCTTAAGAAAGTTCGTATTCTGAACTCGATCGAGAGAACAAACATTGTATTCGTTAGTTCATAGTACGGAGCTCATTCGTATCAGTCAAACATTGTCGGGCAGTTTGTCACACAGTTCGCAGTTCTGTACGTAGATGAGTCTAGTTGAGTGAATTAATCTTAGTTTAGGTTGCTAAGCTGACGGTTCGTGTAATAAACCGTTTTATAACTGTGGGAACTGGGCTTAGGGGGTAAATTGGTCCCCAGCTGTCTAGAAGTGACAAAAATATTTGTTTAAACATCTTTTATTGTTTTAGTAAAGTTTAATAGTTTTGGGTTCTAACACAGGAATGAAAATGTCTAGACAAAAACGAAATTATGGTCTTCTTCTTCGTGTGGTTAGTGACTAACCTGGTGTCCAGAGTTTTAATGCTGCCCATGGGCCTCTGACTTAGCATCACATGCTGTTGAGAAATATTTTTCAGGCATGCCGGTTTCCTCACGATGTTTTCCTTCACCGATTTTAAGCAAGTGATAATTATACAATGCGCACATGAATCCGAAAAATCAGCGGTTCATGCTTTGGGTTCGAACTCGAGACCTATGACTTGGCAGTCCGCCGGTCACACCACTAGGCTATCACTGTTGTATTAGTGGTTCTAATTTCAACTCTTTCGCTATAGGTGTTAAAAAATTAACACTAAAGATTTCGTGGGAGCATTATAAAAGCGTCGAGCTGTTCCATATATTATTTTCTTGAGGTATGGAACAGCTCATATTTTTTCGCGATTTCGGTGTTGATCCCATAGTAAAAGTTGTTCGTAATGATGAGTACAATGCTACCACGTAATTCTTAGAGTTAATTTTTTAACACCTTATATTGCTGGCCTCTGTACTTCAATATATTGAAGTACAGAGGCCAGCACGTCAAGTTAACACAATCTGTCAAATTTCTTTGATAGTATTTCTACTTTATTGCAAAGAAATAAGGTTCATTTTTAATTGAGAAAATTTGACAGTTAGTGATAGCTTGATGTGCTGGCGTCTGTACCTACTTAAAGTAATTTTGAAGTTCAAATTAAGCGTTGCAAAACAATTTTGAAAGCATTATATTGTGTTATTTACCAAATGATTTTGGAATCATTTCAAATTTAAATAGACTAATCTAAAGACACAAAAAAATTAACTTTAAAAACCCCCTCTCGTTAAGTATTACCTTAATAAACAAAAGAAATAAGAAAAATAGTTATATTACGGTCACCCCTAACTATGTCCTTGACAACCAGACGTAACATTTCGAGAGCATTCAGAAAATTATACTCTTTTCCTATTCATTCTAATGAAAGACTTGAGAAAAGGCTTATTATACAACAACAACATAGATACAAACATAACTACACACAAACACATTAACTATTCAAGTTTGCCTACGTCAAAAGTTCTACGTCTTATTCAGAAACGTAAATTACACTTGAGTGACGCGAATGGCGCACTTTTTCTATTATTTCAAAAAATTAAATAAACTTCAAGGAGTCGCCTTATTAACATTCAAAAGACATCCCTCATGAATTCGCTTTTTTATTTATTTAGTTTAAAATTGCGTTGTGTTGAAGAGTTGGATGTAAGAAATCACAGAGTACAGGTGAATAAGCTTTTGATTTGGCTTATACACGGTGATTTTTAATTAATTACTAACCTTATAGGAATTCCGACTACATGATTATGAACAAGTTTCACTATGGAATCAACTACTAAATAACAAAAAAATAAACACACGTTTCATACATTTTCATCGATTAAATATTACGTTATTGTTTGAAAATTTTCTTTCGCAATTTCAGAGTTGGTCCCATAGTGAAAGTTGCTATCGCGCCAGCACATCAAGCTATCCCTAACTGTCCAATTTTCTCAATCAAAAATGAACCTTATATCTTTGCAATAAAGTTGAAATACTATCAAAGAAATTTGACAGATTGTGATAACTTGATGTGCTGGCCTCTGTACTTTCACGCTCTGAAAGGTTAACAGTGAATTAAAAATCAACGTGTATAGTAGAGTGTAACAAGTTGTATATTTCATGGCTTCTTAGGCTGTTAAGTTCCCAAGTTAAGTTATTTTAGTATTCGATTCTGTAATAGCTCGTGGTTAAGTAATAACAGCTGCACTGGTCCATTCATCAGGTTAAACTAAGTTTGCTGGAGTTGGTCAGGAGATGGTTGAGCTTCTAGCAAGCTGCTGATAGATCTGATGCTAAGCTTTGACATTAGGTATTGGGAACAAAAAAAAAAGGTATTGGGAGTCCACTTCAAATTCACTTCAACTAAGTTTTCCGCCGAATAAATCGGCAGGCAACTGTAATAAATGATTGCATCATCGATCAATTGCACCATTTTATTGTCAACAGTGCAACTGCCACTTGCACGCGGAACGACAATCGTTTGTTCTGACGTCTGAATGGTCTGACACTGAGACTGAGATCGATTAATCAAACATTAAAGATTGCGTGTAGTACGAGTGTGAGTGTAAAGTGTGTACCTAATAAGCTTCCTCTTGTGTACTTGGGACTTGCTTCTTCGCTTCCTATTTCTACCTACGCACACTACACTTCCCTACACAAACAATAAAATTTACTTTTATTATTGATCTTCTTCTCGTGTAGTTGGTGACTAACCAGGTGTTAGAGTTTTTATGCCGCCCATGGGTCTTTGACTTAGCTTCACATGCTGTTTAGAAATATCTCTCAGACATGCTGGTTGCCTCACTATGTTTTCCTTCACCGATTTTTAGGCAAGTGATAATTATACCATTCACTCATGAATTAATTATTGATGATAATGTATCAAAGAACAAAGGCGAACTCCCGAAAAAAATTTTGCTGACATTTTATTCTTGAGAAATATGTATAATGATTTCATTGATTTGATAAAACATAGTAAATGATTTCCTCGATGTTCATCACGGTGACATTTGTAGGCACTCAAAAATTGTATCAACAATTTAATCGCTTTTGTTTTTTTAGTGTTAAGCTAGAGCGGCTGTGACTTTACACTCGCTGCTCTTTTACGCTGCTTTTCAATTTTTAAATCATTATAACCAAAATTGTCTCTTTTGAGTAACCTCTGTCCAGCTTCTCGCAAATGAACAGAATAATTTACGTTCCCAATATCAGGAACTCGAACAAATCCTGTTAGAAAGATTAGTGGCACATTAGTTTGTTAAAATAATGGAGCTCAGTTCAGCTTACCCAAGTTGTAGCTGGCTGGTAACCAACTACGTGGATTTCAAACTCATTGGGTGAGTAGATAACACACTACTTAACTTCAAGAGATTTTGGATGGATTTAATCACAGAGTTTAAAAAGCTAGAAATGGTTTTGGTCTTTTGAGTGCTGAAAAGGCTGTATTAAGTGTATGGAGCTAATTTGTGAAAAACCTTGATAGGTCAAGATACAAAAAAATGTTAATCTAGTTGATTAAAGAAAAAGCCATGTAACAGTATACTATATAATATTAGGTACTTATTATGTATTTATATCAGCTCAGACAAAGTAAATTGGTATAACTTTTATTTTTTCAATTTATCAATTCGTTGTCGTGGTGTACAAGAATATAAAACATAGATGTTTTTAAAAACACATATCTTTGGTACCATTTAGGATATTGTTTTTCTGACCTTATTATATTATATGATATTCCAATTGAATGCCATAACTCCACTTACGGGGCTGAAAGATACAGGCACAAGAGGAATTCTTTCCAAAACTAAATTTATAAAAAAAAACCTACAGAACAAGTCATTACCGTAACAGAACTTCGCGAAGGAGGTGGCTGGATGGGAGAGAGAAAGGTCCTCCCGTCCCAGCCGCCGCAGGAGACGCCCCGGGCGTCGGGAGCCACGTGACGACTCCCGGCCACCGTAGGCGTGGGCCTGCGGGCGGTGAGTAATGGGTGACTCACCGTCCGATCAGCACCAGACCCGTGCCGTACGGCGCGTATATGTTCCACGCGCGCCTCAAAGAGATGTCAGTATATGAAGGGGCCCCTCAGGGCCAAGCCTGCCGGGTAAGCGGGATTGTCCGAAAGGGTTACCGCTGCCCCGGAACATAAAGGGCTACGGAAGGAACATGGATGGGTTTTAGTCAGTAAGAGTCTGACACTCCCTTCCGCTCCACCCAGAGCGGGAGCAGTCATTGGATGATTTCCCAGCCTTAAAAAAAAAAAAAAGAAAACCGTAACAGAAAGCTCTGTACAAAAATATAAGCTGATAAAAAACTGCAAAAAATCATGTTTGGGAACCCCCTAAAATATTTATTTTATTAGCTCTAGCGGCAACATGAATACATCATCCATGAAAACGGACGGACCCGTTAATAGGGTCTCGTTTTACATTAGGTACACGGATCCCTAAAAATAAAATAAAAATAAACTGATAAAATATTCAAATCAATTAGCTGTTACACTCACATACTTACTATTTTAATTTTCAATTTTATCCTGTTTGAAGAATAATTGTATTTTCAATGGGGGATGGAGAGGAACCATTATCTAACTAGTCTTCCTCTGAGTGTGTTAAATAAATAATGAAAGCGCTTGGGGCGCGGTTCGGGACCGTGTTACTATCCGTATATAACCAGTTTTGCCATGTTCTCATCGAGATATTATCACAAATAATTGGTGATTCTATCAGAAAAAAATTAATGATCCTCTAAAAAAATTATCGATCTTCTAAGGATTAACGCTTTTTTAAATGCTATTGAACAATAATATTTCTGCAGGCGTAGTGTCGACTCGCCAGCTAGGTGGACCGAAGGCGCAGGTATATGCCAACGGCCTTGAGTGGATAGCTTGCGCGTTCTTTGCTGTGCTCACTCAACGCGTCGTACGTCCACCCAGTAATAGTACTCGCCCATCAAGGAGCGTTGTCCCAAATTAAACGCTTTTTAAACCTATTATAATAAAAATAATATATATTTTTAAAGTAACAAAACCAAATCATTTTCTTTTGTATTGCAATGCAGTAGATATTTTTTTACTCTTTTGAGAAAAAATAAAGGAGTAAAATGATTTAATTTCAACGATTTGGATGTGATTTGTTGTTTTTTTCTTACCACGTGTTACCGATAGAAACTTGGCTATATGGCTAATCCAAATAACGTATCATATCATGTAGATTACCAACTATTTTTTGGGATGTAATTTCACTGTAAAAGTCGACGAAAAGCTGCCTTTTTGCACGGTTTTATAAAGCTTTTTTCTAGAGAGCAGCCTTAGGCTGGGACAGACTGGATGCAGACAGGTTGTGTTGTGGCAACCAGTAGACTCTGATAGGCCGAGTTGATTGATTGAATATTTTGAAGCAAGAATAATAGGCATAATTCGATTATAGTCTGAGAGAGTATTCAAAATCTCGTCAATAAATCTGCTCTGAAAATTTCTGTTTTACGTTTATTAAGAGAAATGCAAGTAGGTAAATATAGGTCAAACTTACCGATACGTTATGGATACCTGCTCAGGGGATAAGTAGGTAATCCAATTTAAAAAAAAGTGTCCTACTTTTCCAGTCATCCTAAGTCCAGCTTATAGCAAAGCTTGCTTACGGTTTGGCCCAGTTAATCTTCGTATAAGCCGAATCAACTAAGAATTGACATATTTATTTCTTTATTATAGGTAGACCAACAGTATAATAATATAGGTATATATTGCGTTAAATAGAAATATTTATAGGTGTGGGTTCTTATACATATACCAATTACAGTTGTACACGACATTCTTACAAAAGAAAGCAACAAAGTAAACTATATAAAACATATTTGCGTCATATTTTTTTTTCCACATCTTCTGTTGATACTGTTGACCAGGTATTGCTCGGCCTTCTTTTTTATTTACATACATTACATAAAAAAGTTAGTTCGACTAATAATTTATTTTTATACCACACTAGCAACCCGCCCATGTTTCGCACGATTTTTACCTTGGCAAAAAAAATATATTAATGACACTAATATTTTAAGGCGACAGTTTGTGAGTGAGTGTGTGTGTGAGTTTGTATGTTTGTCTGTCCTTCACAAATTTGGCACAGACGTAGTTTATGATCTGGAAAAACACATAGAATACTTTTTATCCCGGTAATACCCTTGGGATAATTTGCGGGTGAAGAAGCTGGCAGCAGCTAGAATAACAATATTTTTATAAAATGTATACCTTCTGGAATAAATTCCCTTACTGGTGAGATTCGTATAAAAATCCGTTGCGTAGTTTAGAAGAACTACGCGGTCACATTAAAAGCGACTTTATAATACAGGGTGGAAGGGATACCGACGCGAAGCAGGTGCCCATGAAATCTAATAAAAAAATATATTATGAAATGCTATGAAAGGCTTCGTCAGTTACAATTTATAGATTTGCAATGGGAAATCGCGAAAAACGATCAGCTGTTCCCTTCCATTTTAAGAAGTTATGCGAGCGTAATGTAAATGAACAGCTGATTTTTTTTTCGCGACTTCAGATTGTGTCCCATAGTAAAAGTAGTTCATAATGATGAGTACAATGATCCCTTGAAATATTGGCAATAAATTTAATTTCATCTGTAGATAATCTTCTTTCTTTTTTTTATTTTGACCTTCAAAAATGCCTTTTATGTGCCTATTCGAAATAAATAATTTGAATTTGTCTTTGACTTACACATAAACATCTACCACAAAACCGAGTTACCTTCTTCATAAGCAAGGAATGTCAACTATCCGACAACCGATGGTACCTCCCAGTTTATTTAGGCAGCTATCTGACGCGCATTTCTTTGTCAGCCTCTTTACCTCACTGAATAAAATATTCGGGATATCTCCACTTCCGAACTCCCTTGCTATATTAAAGGGTCTTTGGCGGCAAGTTATTGATAAAGCGAACATAAAAGGGTACGTTATCGGCTATCGATTCAGTTATTAATGTAAAGATGTTGGGAGTTTTTATTAATATCTTTGCCGAAGGTGTTTTTTTTATCGCTTTTCATAATACGCTGCCTTAACGGTGTTAATATTGGATGTGGGGAGTGTAAAATAGCCGCTGCCTTACTTGACTTTAATTCTGCAAAGGTTGCATTTAATCCACTTTGTTTATCTTGGTGATGTTTTAAACTGTGTCTTTGGTTTGTATTTTCGTTTTTTACTACCGACTTCGGCAATTTTTCAATTTGTTGAAATCGGTTGTATTTTTTTTTGTAAGTATGATTTTAATTTTTCCTTTTTTTAAAGTACTTACCCCACAGTCCCCACACCAATTCTAACACCATACATATTATTGAAGGTAACTCTATAACTACCCAAGTAAAGTTAATTACAATTAAATTAACTAGTCTTTATACAACCTAATACAATAACATCTTATACATACTTAAATTAAAAGACTATCTAATTAACTATATACAAATAAATCCAAAAAAGAAAAAAAGGACACTTAGGCGTCGAAGTACGGGGAATGGAACCGGCGAGAGATGTCGTGCGGTGTCCCACAGGGATCGGTTCTGGGGCCGCACCTGTGGGACATCGGCTACGACTGGGTGCTGCGGGCCGACCTCCCTGACGGCGTCAGCGTAATTTGTTACGCTGACGACACGCTGGTTCTGGCGCAGGGAAGGTCGCATCAGGCGGCGGCCGACGCGATGACACGCGGGGTTGCGATAGTCGTTGAGAGGATCCGGCAGATGGGTCTCGAGGTGGCATTGCACAAATCCGAGGCCATGTCCTTTCATGGGCCTCGGAATAGGCCACCATCGGGATCCCAACTTACGGTAGGAGGGGTTCACATCGGCGTCGAGACCACGATGAAATACCTGGGTCTGGTCCTCGACAGCCGATGGAATTTCGTGGAGCATTTCCGACGTTTGGCCCCCAAGCTGGAACGGACTGGGGCCGCCCTCAAGCGGCTCTTGCCCAATTTGAGGGGGCCAAACGCCTCCTGCCGGAGGCTTTACGCGGGAGTCGTGCGGTCCATGGCCCTTTACGGGGCCCCGGTGTGGGCGCGTTCACTGCGGCGGCGAGCCGCCCATTATCTGAACGCGCCCCAAAAGGTGGTAGCCATACGGCTTATCCGGGGGTACCGCACGATCTCGGGCGAGGCGGCGAGCCTCCTTGCCGGACTGCCGCCGTGGGATCTGGAGGCGATGGTCCTCGCGCGCCTGTATGAGTGGCGCGCGGAGGTACTAAGCCGGGGGGAAACTCCGTTTCCGCAGCAAATTGCGGCGGAGCGGACGGACCTCCGGCGCGATCTCATGGCGGCCTGGAATCAGCGACTGTCGCAACCCAGCGCAGGGCACGCCACGATAGTGGCGGTAAGGCCCCTCTTTGAGGAGTGGCTAGAGAGGCGTCACGGCGCCCTCACCTTCCGCCTGACGCAGGTCCTCACCGGACATGGATGTTTCGGGAGGTTCCTGCACATCATCAGGCGGGAGGAAACGCCCGGGTGTCACCACTGCGAGGATCGCCCAGAGGACACGGTAGAGCACACGGTGCAAACCTGCCCCGCTTGGGCGGAGCACCGCCGTGTCCTCGTAGAGGCGATCGGCGGCGGCGACCTCTCGCGCCCGGCCCTGGTGCAAGCCATGGTCCGGGGCGAGAGGGAGTGGGAGGCAGTCACCTCCTTCTGCGAAAAAGTCATGCTCGCAAAGGAGGTGGCAGGATGGGAGAGAGAAAGGTCCTCCCGTCCCAGCCGCCGCGGGAGACGCTCCGGGCGTCGGGAGCCACGTGACGACTCCCGGCCACCGTAGGCGCGGGCCTGCGGACGGTGAGTACCTAATGGGTGACTCACCGTCCGATCAGCACCAGACCCGTGCCGTACGGCGCGTATATGTTCCACGCGCGCCTCAAAGAGATGTCAGCATATGAAGGGGCCCCTCAGGGCTAAGCCTGCCGGGTAAGCGGGATTGTCCGAAAGGGTTACCGCTACCCCGGTACATAAAGGGCTACGGAAGGAACATGGATGGGTTTTAGTCAGTAAGAGTCTGACACTCCCTTCCGCTCCACCCAGAGCGGGAGCAGTCATTGGATGATTTCCCAGCCTTAAAAAAAAAAAAAAAAAAAAGGCGTCGAAGTACTTATCCGCATCGCTGTCGTCAGGAAACGTGCCCAGAAGACTGGCAGCAATGCCACGTTGAATGGCAATGCTAATTCTTTGGCCAAAGAACAATCCAGCCCTATGGTCACGCGAAGTGTAGACCAATCGGCGAGAAATTTCCGTAAAAAGGAGTTGCGCACTCGGGCCATAATCGGGGTACCTAGTTGTAATCGGGTTATTTTCAAAAATATGTATTTAATTCACTGTATCAATCAAATCCAATGTATATGGGACCACCGCCCAAGGTTTCTCTACCAAATGTTTTTATTTTTTAATCGGTTCACATTGACGAGAATATTAATGAAAATACATAAAAAAGTAAACACGACCATAACAGAACCTCCTCCTTTTTGGAAGTCCGTAAAAAGACGAATTGAATACATAAAAATCTTTCCTCTTTATAATATTAGTATAGATAGCATTGGAGCAAAGAGAGTTTGAAGATGTGTGATAAAAAAAGAATTCACAACGTTTTTCGCTGTACTTTTTTGTCAAATGGAGATTGACGATTGACAAGACGTACCTAGTTATAAGAAATGATTTTCGTTCTTCATTATGACCACTTTTCCTTTACCTCCCGATCGCTCTTAGACCTTACCTGACAGTATATCGGTGTCGTTTACCTTTTTCTATAGCAAACATTTTATCATCCTATTTTGTGGCCTTCAAGTGGGTGCCCTTTATCATGGCCTTGTAGTGGTAATGGCCAAGTGGCCTTGAAGATATCTTTTACGAATCATTTTTGCTGTCCAACCGCTTGGAAAGTAATAAAACTAATGACATAGAAAGAAAAATTGCTTGTACATAAGCAAGATGGCCGCAAATCAAGGCCGGGGCTGATATTTTGATTACGATTCTGTTATTTTGGAACACTTGGAAGTTATACAAGAATTTCCTTATCCTTGTGACATCATCATCTGCCGAGCCTTTCCCCAACTATGTTGGGATCGGCTTCCAGTCTAACATGGATGCAGCTATATACCAGTGCTTTACATGGAGCAACTGCCTATCTGACCTCCACTACCCAGATACTGGGTAATACGATACCTATCTTTTTGGTAAGACTGGTTGTAAGACTTAACGACTGACAGCCGGGACCACCTACTTAACATGCTTGCCGAAGCACGGAGGGGTCTTGGTGTGTAAGGATGGTCACCCATCCATGAAACAACCGCGGTAAGCGTACCTTAATCTGATCGATAGATCCGTGTGGTTGTTTTTACCTTGCCACAAGCCCTTCCATATCCTATGGACAAAATATATATTGTTTTGGTTTTTAAAGAAATAGGAAACTAACCTATATTATTTTTCGTCTAAAATACATAGCTAGAGACAAAAATAAAATATTTACCCAAAGCATCTACGGGGTAAATCAGGAGGGAATTCCTATCAATTTCTTTTGATCGGGATTCTGTTTCGTCAAATAAAAAAAAAAGAATGTAATATTCATTGTTATGATTTCGTATTCATGTTACATATAACACGTGTCTTGCTTGAGGCTAAAGCTTAGATGTAAACGATACTAAGGCTTTCATTTGGAAAAAGCCTCCAAATATAATAAAAAAAATTTTTTTTATTAGCCCTAATATTTCAACTTGTTTTTTTTTACTGCGTCATGTTTGCCGCAAATAAATGTATTTTCTTTCATTTCTTTTTCTTCTATTTCTTGCCAACCATAACTACATAGTTACACAATAAAATAAAAAGGGGTTTATTTATAAACGTTGCTCAAAGTTAAGTTATGATTTGCGAGTGATTAACCATACATTTTTGACGTATAAAGGCCTCTTAACTTTAAGTACCTAGCGTTTGTAAATAAACCCCTTTTATATTAGAAATTATATTCTAAGTTGTATGTTTAAATTGTATAATAAATTTAATTTATTCTGCAAGAATGTTTATAGGTGAAGGCTTCTAAGTGTATAAGATGAAGTATCTAAGTGTATAAACCCAAATATTATCTATGCGATTACTTGTTTTTTTTCTTAATCAAAGTCTAATTGTCTATCGATAGTGTTAAAATCTGTGAATAAAGTGGATTATTAATTTTAATAAAACTTTAATAACACATTGAAATATGCTCGTATCCATGTTTTAGCAGGAACTTTATAAAATACAAACATTTTAGACTAAAAGACTTTGAGTGATCGAATATGTGTAATAGACTTCGTGTGATAGACTGTGTGATTTTTGCCGATTGCTTATTTCTGCTTATGTACAACGACTTTTGATAGCAATGGAACCTGTATAACAAAACAAACTTTGATTATGTATAGGTATTTTTATTTACGAAGCCAAAAAATGCCTCATTTTTGCATGAAAATGATAACAAAACTTAGATAATATTTACGGAATACACCGTACTTTATCCTTCGTTAACTATTCATTAGGAATAGTTATTCCACTGAAAGTAACCATGATTTATGTCCCAAAAACCTTTCGAGGCTTTAAAGGGTGAATAATAATGAAGGTAACTAACGAATACAATTCATCCTACAATGTGTCTTTTATTTCATTTTCTTTTGTTCGCGTGTTTTTCGGTTATCAGAATATCTGAAGTGTTGGCGTTTTGATCAACAATGTTATTTATTAATCGCTTCGAGTAATTTTGGGTCGGATTAGTGCGTGATACTGTGAAGGTATTTGGTCGTGTTTTGTTTTCTTTTGTATTTAGAAAATTATTGTTTTGTGGGTTATTAACATTAGTAAATTATGTTTTTAGAGGAGGTGGTTTTGACAAACTTCTTATATGAATGTATCAACATTCGTTTATTAATATAATGAGGTTTATTAATACCATGGACGTCAATAAATTTTGGAGGAGTTTGTGGCTAAGTAATAACGGCCACATGGTTCAATCTATCAGGGGAAGCTACACTTGCCGGGGTTGGTCCGTGGATGGGTATCCATCTTTACATATCAAGACTCCTTCGTGCTTAGGAAAGTAATTTAAGCCGTTGTTCGTCTTAACCGGCATTCGTGGATCTTTGACAGTCGTTACAGGTAGTCAGAAAATCTGACAGCCAATCTTACCAAGGAGTATTGTATTACCCAGTTACTGACTGGGTTGTGAAGGTCAGATAGGCAGTCGCTCCATGTAAAATACAAATAAAATGATGCAGTTCAGCTGTGAACGCCAAGGAAGAAATACATAATTAAAATTCTTGGTAATTTAATTTTCGATTTTCACCTGACATTTCCAAGTCTCGTCAAAAGGTCAGACAATGTTATAAAGAGGTAAAATGTGTAAGTTTGTATGTGAGGCGAGACTGCAGTTCTAATTTCAAAAAATAAATCTACGCTATTATCGAGTGCCAGTAGGATTTGTTCTTTTTTTAATTATTTATTTTGAAACGAGGTTTTATGCATTCGGATATATCAACTTCTTCGTAACTTATACACAGTTTAAGTTTAATTAGAATAACTACATACTATGTAACAGTAATGAATAATTGAATAAGCATATTCACTAGGCCCATAAGATTTATGTTTTATGATAAAATACGCAAATGAAGTCGCAGGCAGGAAAAAAAAAGAAAAAAATAAAGGAAGGAAAGAAAATTCCCGTTTGGGTTTTTTTAACCCAAATTAAATAACCGTGAACTCTAATCAGGCCAGAATTAAATACAAAATAAAACCCACAGCAGTCGCATGTCCCATAAATCTACCCACAGACTTATCTGGACGAACAAGCCATTGTGGGCCATAAAAACACCATAACTGTGACGTCATAAAGCATGGGGACTGTTACGTCATAACGGGCCTCATTAACAATAATCCTTATCGCTCCATACAAGTTTTAATGATACTTTAAAAGGGGCGTGTTGGGTGAATCGGTTTTGTATAGAAGATGGAATCTTTACTTGGGAAAAATAAAATTAGGTGCGGTAAGCGATGTTTCAAAAATTAACTACCTCAAAAAGAAACAGGTTGATTACTAGAAATTCTATTCATAGATATTTATTTATTATTTAATTTTTTTCGGAAAACTTACGTGACGACTTTGAGCGTGGAAATTGTAACTGGTAATACTAAACAAAAAACGAATGATTGATTATCGTCTGCAAACCAATACTTTAAAAAAAATAAAAGCTTTGCTTGAAGTTTCAAGCAACGTTTATCAATAGACCCTTAAATGATTCTTTATCAGCGGAAAGGGTTAGCGCTACCCTGGAACATAAAGGGTTAAGGAAAGAACATGGATAGGTTTTAGTCAGTAAGAGTCTGACGCTCCCTTCCGCACCAGCCAGAGCGGGAGAGATCATATGATGATATCCCACCCTCAAAAAAAAAGATGATTCTTAACTAAAGACCTACTCGAAAGCTTCAGTTTAATTAATTTTGCCCTTTGCAATGTCCCACAAATCACTTGGGCTAGTCTGCACTATACATAGGGATCAATTTACATAATTATTAACTTCATCACTAACGTACCGAAAAACAAATAACTAAAAAAATTGAGAACCCCCATAAAAGTTCATCAAACTACCATTGGAAGTTATTTCAGTGGCGTCCATATATCAAAATGTGAGAGTTAATGAAGGTGGACACGCGAAACGTGGTGATTAAAATTAATAAAATTAGTTAGTGGCAGCAGGTGACCAAACCACTGTGATTTAATAACAGTAGAACAACTGCGAACTATTACCCAAATCGACGGACTCATGCTGCGCCGCCACCCGAGCTGTAACAGTTAGCATTGAAACATTTTGCCTAGTGCACAGCAGACCACATTTTTTTTTGTGGATGGGAAATCATTAAGTTACTCCTCCCATTCTGGTTGAGTGGAAGGGATAGTCAGACTCTTACTGACTTAAACCCTTTTTTATTTTGAGGGTGTGAAGTCATCAAATGGCTCCTCCCGCTCTGGGTAGAGTGGAAGAGAGTGCCAGACTCTTACGGAGTAAAACCCATCCATGTTCCTTCCTTAGCCATTTATGTTCCGGGCTAGCGGTAACCCCTTCGGACAATCCCGCTGACCAGCTCCATACCCTTCACAAATCCTGCTTAGCTCTTCAAAGACTAACTTTTTAAAATCTGTGATTAAATGCATCCAAAATCTCTTGAAGTTAAGTAGTGTGTAATCTACTAACACAATGAATTTGGACAATCCCGCTAATAATTACCTAGTTGGGATACTGTTTTACTTTTGTGCTGTGTCCAAACATAAGTCCAGTAAGTAGGACGGGTTTATGTACTGTTTATAGAGTGAAGCCGGTAGACACCTGAAAAGCTCGTGGTGAGGTAGTGGAATTTATTGTACGAGGAGTTTTTGTACTAAGGAGACTTTTAAACTTTCTACACATCGCAAATACTTTAATATTCACTATCAATGGTTGCGAGCAGTTGCGTATTGATGAAGTAACTTTGTACTGTAAATAAAAAATAATATCAGCCTATATCTGTCCTACTGCTGGGTACTCTTCTCATACAGAGAAAGCATTTACCACAACGCTTGCTTAATAAGGATTGGAATCAAATTCAAAATGTTTAAGGTATCTTAGAATTTTTATTAGCTATTACAATTTAAAATGAAAAGTTATTAGGTACTGTAATTATTATTTTTTAGTCTTCTGACATCTCGAGATGGGGTCCCGGACCTGAAGGCATGCGAGGGCCTGAAGCCAGCTTGCAGAGGCCCCTTACACCAATCGAAATGTTGAGGAGGAACCAACCGACGATTATCCCTGTATGAATTGAAAACATGCTGGTCCTGCTCCACAGGACAATCTAGTGTCTAGACAAAATCAAACTGGTTGCTAAGTAAAGGAGATTGTTCTAGACCGCCCTATAACCAACAAACATTTGACGTGTACGTTAATTTTAATTATATTTTAATATGCTTTTTAAAAATAATAAATTCAAGCGGACACTATTTAATTCTTAATAGGTTTTCAAAAGTGACCTCATTGATTTTATTACCAACTGAACTCGCCATCTTTCAAGGAATTGTCAATGTGAATGTCACAAAAGATTTGACAGTGTCGCTCTCGCTCATATTACATAAATATCGATATCGACGACGATGTCCATAATATCTAGTGATAAATAATGGATGTTCGATATTTATCACTTCCAAAACATTGAAAATGTGCAACATAAAAGTTTTTCATGCATATTTTTTTCATGGAATTAGTTCCGTGAACATTTTAATGGAACTTATGATGAATATGGCCTAGCACGATTAAGATGAAAATATAATGATCAAAACAAACTCACAAAATGTACAGGTAGTCGAATGAGGGATTTTCTCACAAGTGAGAAAATATTAGTTCAAAAGAGGCGTTGTTAAAAAATACGTCACTGTCTCAGGTTTTTGACATCAAATAAGCTTTCTTATTTACGGATCTTATTTTTGTTATCAGTAGCCAGTAAAAAATAGACGTATTTTTACCCACGCCATCTATTGAACTATGTTTTTTCACTTGTCAGAAAATCTCTCACGATTGAAATATCATTTACGACGCAACTCTAGTGAATTGTTCTCATAACCATTTCACGACTTCAATAGCCATATTTATACTTTTTAAGTACTTAAACTCTATTTTTAAATGTCGCAAACTAAAACGTTACACATTGTTCGTCGGGAACAAAATATTTTATTTTAGCATTAATTTAATTGGAGTAGAATCATAGCAACAACGTGTTTATGTTTGAAACGGAACAAATTAATTTACATTTGACATATTGATATTTCATTTTGGTCTACTAAATTAAAACCACAGATTAAATAGGTGGTCATTGATAATCGATATATGTACAATGATTGATCTTCAAGAGAGCATCTCTACGTCACTACGTCAGTCGGTGCCTGTGGCTGTGTTGTGTTGTTGTGAATACCTAACTATTTGGCGATTTTTTTTGGCGTTTTTGATTTTGTTTCTGTTTAACGGACTACAATTTGGATTGCTTTCAACGTGACCTGCTGGCTTCGAATAACTGATTCTGTGATCTGCTTAAACGACACCTTAGCATTTTGACAACGGATAACGGACTTCGCTTAAAGTAAACTTCAACCAATAAATAATAACTGTACCTAAAAGGCATAATACAACTGTATGTACGGTAATATTTTACTGTATTTGAAGTTTAATGCTTTGTAGAAACCAGAAATAGCGATTTTAGAAGGAATTACTTACGTTTTCTTTTATTAAAAATAACCTCAAAATCGGTTCCTTTTCTTTAAATAAATCTTTTCTCTAAAGTGTCCGTCAAGAAACTTTGTTCTTATGGGCTAATAAGGGCAGTTTACAAATAGAAAATGATTTTTTCTATGCTGTTGGCTCCAGGGCGAACAATGTATGGGCGTAGAACAATCTCCTTAGGTAATTTGTACCATATTATTTTATTATATTGGAATAACTTCTCACACATTGATTAATTTATTATTATTAACTTTTAGAATGTTTGTAAATATGTGAGCACCATGCACTTATGACATAATTAAGTTTACTTGCCACTGCTACATGTGTTTTTCTTTTCACCTTTTGTGATGTATTGTTTTTATTCTGGGTGCATCGTCTTCACATATAATGTTATAATACATGTATACAAAACATTGTGAAACATTTTAAAAGAGTAACGGTGGAGTTTCTTGCCCATTCTTCTCCACACGAAACTACTTTTTGGAAGGGGCGACTAGAATCAGTTCTATTTCTTGTTCATTTTGACGTTCAAAAGTGCCATTCTTGTGCCTATTTGAAATAAATGTTTTGACTTTGACTTTGACTTTGAATTATTGTTATTATAACAACAACTATACGAATAAATGCAAAAACAAAAGAACGTCGAGGGCCTCGGCTGCATCTCTGTCATCTGAAAAAGTGTCTAGAATTGCCATTTAACGTGGCAATGCTGCCATCGACACATTTCTCGGAACAACACACATACAGTGTCATTGCCATCCTAGTAAAAAACTAAAAATGCTTTCCAGAAAAAAGTAACGAAACCGCTACGGTTTCACTTAATTAACTTTTGAAACACGCGCGGTTTCTGTTCAAGATTACTAAAGAACATTAATTAAAATACCCGTACCTATTCACAATATACTTTTCATAATTCACAATGTTTAATCCTTACAAAATCCATTCCCTGAAAATGACCAGCTATACAATTTTTGGATTATGTGTTCAGAACCACAGATTATGTAGATTATACTGTACGTTACATTTCAATTAGATTTTCATACACGACAAAAGGGAGGGAAGGCCGCATTGTACGGTGAAAGCCGGGAATTCTCCGGTATCAGACTAATAATTATTTCTATTGTCTTATTTGGCCCGGCTTCCCAACGGAACAATTAAGGTTGAGGCATCAGCATTGTCAGCATCGTGTGGAATGTTGGCGCTGACCGGGGCCAACCGTTCTTAGTTCTAGTTGTATGGTCTCGTTTTAGGTGCTGACGCGGGTAAAGATAATGTTACGAATGTAATTTAAAAGTTCATCTTGTTTTCGGATACGAGGAGCTAAGCGCGTAGCTAAGTAAAAGCTGCCGCACGGGTCGATCCATCAGATTAAGCTATACTTTCGGGTTTGGTCTTTGGATGGGTAACCATCTTTACATACCGAGACGCCTCCGTGCCTCAGAAGGTACGCCGTTGGTCCCGGCTGCCATTATTTGTGCATCTTTGACAGTCGTTACGGCTCGTCAAAAGCCCGAAAATCTGACAGCCAGTCTTACCAAGAGGTATCGTATTACTCAGTTACTGGGTTGTGGTGGTCAGATAGGCAGTCCCTCGGGTTAGACTGGAAGTCGACGAAGTAAAAGGCTAAGCCGAGAGATCTTGTTTTAGGATAACTTAGATATTATGATAAAGAGAAACTTGTCTAATGACTACCAAACAACAAGCTTGTTCATCATGTAGAATTAAATACCTACCTATAAACAATACCTTTACCTAGCTAGGCTTATAATAACTAATATCCAAAATTAATTACGAATACTTAAGATATCCTAGAAAGTTTCCTGTGTATAATCTAATGAAAATCTTCGCTTCGGGACGACAAAAGAAATTATTTTAATATAAACAACAACGCAGCCCCTGAATAAGAGTTATTTCAATATTTTCGCCAACTTTGACGAAGCAAAGGGAATTCCTAAATGCAGCGAAATAATTAGTTGCGAAGCTTGCGCGTTGTTCCGTGACATAAGAGTAGAAAGTGTGAACAACAATGTGGAAATAATTGTCCAGACTCCTTCAGTTAGACTTCACAAAAACCAAACACAAAATGTGACAAAAACCGCGGGGCTAGTGTGTTATTTCCATGGGTTTTCGTCATAGTAAAAAGTTATTCTTTTTAGATGGAAAGTTATTTAGGCCAGTTAGGTATAATGTTTGTAAATGTGCAGCGAACCTTTACTGTTGAGACTCAAGACTACCCACCCTATGTATTGTGGAAAAAAGACTTATCTTAGCATGACGATAAGGAACATTTTATTGCCCTTTTAAGAGAAAACTTAAGCTGACAATAAAACTCTTTAGAATACTGTAACACGAGAGCATTTGATTGAAATGCGGGACTTATGACGAAAATCCCTTGAGTAAAATGGGTATGTCTACGAACGTGAGAACAACAGAAGTACTGAAGAGAACATAACCTATTTAATAAATATAAAACTTTTTCTTGTAATTGTGAGAGCCACGCGTTAATATAAAAAACCCACGCGTTAAAAGTAATAAAAAAGTAGTAGTAGTAGTAAAATATAATTGACAGTTAGCTGTTACAGCTGACAACTTACAGCAAGAAGAAAATATATTATTTAATGTTAAAACCTTTGATTATAAAGAATATAAAACGACTGAACTCAATATAATAAGTAAGTAGGTACAAAAAATAACCAAAATAACTAAACCAATTACAGACACTTTTGAATTGTCAAGGTCAGATGAATCAATCTGTAGTTGCCCATTTCTAAGCAGTAGGTACTAAATACTTATGGATAAAAACGGGATAGAAACTCAATAGACACTCTTTAAAATCAAAATATGGTTACATCATTCATGTTGAAATATACATGTGACAACGATACATGCATATATTAATGTTAATTTATCCTAGTAAGCTAAGTTGGAATGAATACTTTTTACATATTGCCGTCATCAGTACAGAGCTAACACGTAAATTGCTAATCACACTTTACACCGGTGTGTCGCTATAAGGGATGCATTAATAATGCAGTGACGCGACGCGAGACGGGGGACGGTAGCCGTGGTGGATGGTAGCATGGTAGGATGGTAGGATGGTGGCCGCGCCAATCACATTAAAATAACCCCACTACGGCTTATCTCGCACCTCATTGTTCCTGGCTATAGTTTTCTTTATATTTTCGTGTAGTCTGGGTGGTTTTGTGATGAAGTGGATTGTAACCAACATAGACAAGTTTTTGAAATATAAAACTTGATTGTATGTGCTATAAAAGGCTTGTTCATATTTTTTAACATCGACTGGATTCATATCAACAACTAATACAGAAACAATAACTTCATCACTACTATACTATTACAGGATGTAACCGAAAGGGTATACACATACAAAAACTACAGACCATATATTATGCTACAGAACACCAAACTGAACAACTTTTACTATTGGACCAACTCCGAAATCTTAAAAAAAAATCAGCTGTTCCCTACATTTCGACGAGACACGTGACCAAAAATGTATAGAACAGCAGATTTTTTTTGCGGTATATATATATACATTCTTTAATAACAGTCCGCTCATCCTTTACTGTTGAACTTGGATTACTTGCAAGTTCAAAATTCATAAATCCAAAACACGTGGAAGTACTCGTACAACAAAGACACCGCCACACTAATACCATTCAACAATAAAATTACCCATAAGGATTAACAATGAAAATCATGACAAACAATCCCGAAATTCTCAGAATAGTAGACAGGATAAGGAAACTAACAAAATCACGGAGCAATGGCCACACGCAGGCTACCATTGGTATTCGCTACGTGATCTTGTCTCGTGCCTCGCGAGTCTCACTACGAGGCGTAGCGAAGCCTTTGACATAGCCGTAACTGTCACGATGGATGATGACGTGAATTTTAAACAGAAACCCGTAGGCTGTCTTGATAATCAGCGGTGCATTATAGATAAGCCGCGTTTTAAGGCTGTTTCATGGGTTGACCCAATTTTGGTGACGGAAAGATTATGTTGGAGCATGTGTGTACAGCGTTGATGAAAGATTACCCTAAAAGGCACGATTTAAGTCAAGAAGTACCTAGAATCAGTAATTAGATTTCCAAGCCATGATTTCTATAAGTACCAAGAAAAACAGAATATAATATTTCAGTAAGTAGAATTTAAATCGTTATAACATACAGTTGTGTGGCTCTATCTCGCCAGGGGTCGTATTAGCATTATGCTGAGCTATGGCCGTTTTGCGCGAATGTAACGCATATTTCCCCACAACTTGTTTTTTTTTGTCATGTTTGCCGCAAATAAACGTATTATCTTTCTAACATGTAAAAATCTGCGCTGAACGATATATAGTAAAATATTAAGTGAAATCAATTTTTTGTAAAGCATCTTGGAAGAGATCATGGGTAAAGTAATAATAATAATAATAATATCCATGGACATTTCACACAACGCCATATAGTCCCAAGCTAATATTAGTAAAATTATTAATAGACAAGCACGCAAAACAGTTGGTCGATTCTGTAAAAACATCACTGTGATAACTTTAGTGAAGTGAACGTGTTTAGTATTTATATGTACAAAAGTTTACCTGTCGACTCTCTAGATGGCGTTGGCGTCGAAATAGATCACGCTATGGTTTGGGTTACTGGTAATTCGACGTATTCCTTGCAGGACGTCATAGTAGGGTTAAAATGCGGCAAATTAAGCCACCAAATGTTCTACCGAAATTCAGTAGTTTTTGAGTTAGTTCGCTTTTTTGGTTTTTTATGAAAAATCTCACATTAGATCATTTGGAGCCAATTTAAAAATGATTTACGGCGCGACTATACTGAATTTTAAGTTAATATAATAGTTGTTGCCGTAGCAGATCTTTTTAAATAATTAAAGGTTCAAAAATGCCTAAAACCTTGGCAAATATCACTAATCAAACATTTAATTTTTTGTAATTTTTGCTATTACTCCATAAAAAATGTTGTCTAGTGCAAAAAAAAAATACTACGGCCGATGTACAAATTACTAGGAAAATATCCTTGTCTTAACAGCTATTCAGAAAGGTATGGTTGTCAATACTTATGCATGTGTGACAGGGAAGGGAAGAGTTTTATGGGGAGCAGGTAAAATTGCGAGACGGTCAACCAATTGTTTCGTATTCGTATTATTCGTAGTTTTTACCTGCGCTTGAACTCCTAACACACGGCAAGCTTTGTGATTGGTCACTATTGTTCTCTCGGCATGACACGGGGTGTGACTTTACAAAATCTGGTCGTCTGCGTTAGTTAGTTTCAACTCTACGTCGCGCAAGCTCGTGTATTGTTATCTGGCTATTTCGCTAACTGCTGCCGCGTATCTTGCTCTTGTGCTGTGCTGTGCTCTGCCTTCATAAGTGCTGACTATGGCTGCATATTCTAACCCTGAATACGCTGACATACTTTACTGTTACGGACTTAGTGACGGTAACGCTGCTCAGGCGCGGAGAGAATATCAACTTCGTTTTCCCAACCGCCGACTCCCACACGTTAGTGTTTTTGGATCGACTTATCGGCGATTATCTGAAACTGGCAGCGTCCAAAGAAGCAGGCAAATTGACACTGGTCGTTCTCGGAGATACACGGCTGATGAAGAGGAGCTGATACTTCAACGTTTTATTGACGACCCCAACACATCGACAAACATCGTAGCGCGAGAGCTTGGTATGTCACAGTGGAAAGTCTGGTCTGTAGTTCACTTGTCAGGCCAACATCCATCCCACTATCAACCTGTCCAGTCATTAGAAGAGGGAGATCCGCCGAGACGGCTTGAATTTTGTCGTTTTATGCTAACTGCCGACGCCGAAGGCGAAAACTTTTTAAGAAACATTCTGTGGACCGATGAGTCACGTTTTGACCGTGATGGTATCACAAATTACCACAACTTACATTACCAGGCACCGAAGGCAGAAGCAAATCCTAAGAAACTGAAACCAACCGCATCCCAGCGTAGGTTCGGTAGCTAGATAACAAAACACGAGCTTGCGCGACGTAGAGTTGAAACTAACTAACGCTGACGACCAGATTTTGTAAAGTCACACCCCGTGTCATGCCGAGAGAACAATAGTGACCAATCACAAAGCTTGCCGTGTGTTAGGAGTTCAAGCGCAGGTAAAAACTACGAATAATACGAATACGAAACAATTGGTTGACCGTCTCGCAATTTTACCTGCTCCCCATAAAACTCTTCCCTTCCCTGTCACACATGCATAAGTATTGACAACCATACCTTTCTGAATAGCTGTTAAGACAAGGATATTTTCCTAGTAATTTGTACATCGGCCGTAGTATATTTTTTTTGCACTAGACAACATTTTTTATGGAGTAATAGCAAAAATTACAAAAAATTAAATGTTTGATTAGTGATATTTGCCAAGGTTTTAGGCATTTTTGAACCTTTAATTATTTAAAAAGATCTGCTACGGCAACAACTATGATATTAACTTAAAATTCAGTATAGTCGCGCCGTAAATCATTTTTAAATTGGCTCCAAATGATCTAATGTGAGATTTTTCATAAAAAACCAAAAAATCGAACTAACTCAAAAACTACTGAATTTCGGTAGAACATTTGGTGGCTTAATTTGCCGCATTTTAACCCTACTATGACGTCCTGCAAGGAATACGTCGAATTACCAGTAACCCTGTATAGTTTTAGATTTTATTTTGTGGGTGCGATTCCTAGTGAATAAATTGACCTGTGTGGAACAAGCTGGTGTGTTTCATTGGGTGTTCTCGCATCATTGTATGTATATTAAGATAGAAAAAATGTAAATGTATTGTAATGTAATGAGTTCATGATAGCACAAGTTTAAACCTTAGTGGTTTTTGGTTGCTATTTAATTTGAATCCTATGATAATTTGTATAAATGATAAATAAAAAAAAAAAAAAAAAAAAAAAGCCTACGGACGGACCTTGAAATCCTATTCATGGTCCTTCGAGCCGGAAGCTGTCAATCGACATTTTGCAAGGAATTGCCACTACTGACAACTCTCATTAAACTGACTTCACTTACGTTTTCACGGGGAGATTTTTACAGATTAACACTACAGAAGCTTCAGAACCGGTTAAGAATATGCTCGAAAATGATAAGAATCAGCTGGTCGATTCTAGAAACATCTCACCGTGAAACATAGATGAAGTGAGCGTGAAGTGAGCTGTCATGGTTCCACCTAATCTCCCCCCCTCCTTCGTGTGGTTAGTGACTAAACTGGTGTCAGAGTTTTATGCTGCCCATGGGCCTCTGACTTAGCATCACATGCTGTTGAGAAATATCTCTCGGGCATGCCGGTTTCCTCACGATGTTTTTCCTTCCCCGATTTTAAGCAAGTGATAATTATACAATACGCACATGAATCCGAAAAAATCAGAGGTGCGTGCCTTGGGTTCGAACTCGAGACCTATGACTTGGCAGTCCGGCGGTCACACCACTAGGCTATCACTGCTAATGCTGGGGGTTCCACCTAATGCTGGGGATTACCTCTATTGACAGCTCACTTTGAACTTTTTTTTTTTTCTTAACAGCATGTGAAGCTAAGTCAGAGGCCCATGGGCAGCATAAAAACTCTGACACCAGGTTAGTCACTAACCACACAAAAAAAGAAGAAGACTATAAACTCATTTAACCTACATTATCACAGTGAGATTTTTACAGAATTCCACTAGATCTAATTACCATGCTTATTAAATTACGAATCATCTTCACACTTATAACGAATTTAAGTCACAGGGGGCTATTAAGTATTCTTTTATCGTTCACTCCCGATTTGATAACTTGATTAGGTAGCCCTGATGAATTCGACAAAGGGAATTACCAGATCCAAGGACAGTAATCCTAATTCTGACAAAGGTCTTGTCGTTTGATTGGGGCTCGTTTCGTCACTGAATTTCGTAAGTTTGTGTTCGATTGTAATATCTCGAAGTGTCAAGAATGTTTCTGATAATATCGTTTCTGCCAATGGAAAATCAGAACAGGCGAATTTGAAAAAGAGTTTCGTTTCTTACTTATGGTAACAAAGTTCAGTCGAACAAGCTATTTGATATACAGACAGGTAATTTACTAACTAGTTTTAACCCAGTCTAGTCTAGTTAACCCTGTCTGCCAGAACGCAGATGTACGCAAGACGCAATAGCATTTTAAATGCGTCTATAATTACGGCATAAAAAGGTTAAAAAATTATGTGAGCTGAGTAGTCAATTCTTTTGCATCATTCTCATAAGTATGCCATTAGGTGAAAAGTTAGAACACACTCAATAAAAATGAATATTGGTAGAGTATCGGAATGATAAATATTTTTGTCTGTATACCGAATAGCTTGTTAGACTGTAACTTCTTTGGTAGTTTGATCATTCGTTTTCCAAGATTAGTGTTTTCAGTGGCATTGTCCAAAAGAGTCACCGCTACCTCTTAGCCCTCTACGTTCCGGAACACAGAGGGCTAAGGAAGGAACATGGATGTGAAGTTTTAGTCAGTAAGAGTCTGACACTCCCTTCCGCTCCAACCAGAGCCGGAGGAGTCATTTGATGATTTCCCACCGCTGTTAACAGTTTTGCCTTATTTCTATTTCATATTAAAGGTTCTCGGTGAAGTAGGGTTGAAACTTACCACTACTGACCCAGTAAGTAAGATTTATCACCTCTTCATCGTCGTCTATTTATTATTTTCGTCCAGATTCAAACAAATGCAAATACCTACTGCTGTATCGAGATAAGATTGTGACTACTTCGATATGATTACTTTACTTTGTTTTCTTTAAAGTTTATATTTTTGGTTTTTTATTTGTGATCTTTCTGTGGGCGTCCCAATAAAAACTTTATCTTCTACTAGCTTCTGCCCGCGACTTCGTCCGCGGAAAATTTCTTGTTTTAACATTAAATATATCCTATGATACTCGGCAATACTGCAAATAATTCTGTTTTCGGAGGTATTTCTTTCCGACTTGCTAAACGAAAGTTGCGATAGCTCGGCTAATATGTATGATATAAATATAATTTATAGCCTATAGCACTCAGGAATAATGTAGCTTTCTATTAGTGAATTTTTTTTTTAAATTTGATCATTAGTGCCGGAGATTACCCCCTACATACAAACTTACAAACTTACAAATTTTACCTCTTTATAATATTAGTATAGATAAATAGCCAAATCCTACGGAAACTGAATGCGAAAACAAGGTGTTGTTTCTTTCAATGTAATCATTAATTCGCCCAGCCATTACGTCCTTACGACAGGCGTAAAAATAAGTACCGTATTAACAAAACATAAAAAAAATAATCCATTTGTGAAAAATGGGTCAGATGTTGTGAAGGAACAAAGTAGGTAGGTATGACGAGACAACCGGTAAAGCCCCCATTAATCCATGGGATTTGCTGTGTCTTAGAGATGTCGAGATTCTTTCGAGAAAAATGTTATGCTTGACATTAAAAAGTGCTGTTCTGTTTTTGGGTTTGGTTGTACTTACAATGAAATTAAGGCTGAAAATAATAAACGTAGGTGCCTGCTAGATAATACAAAAGCAACTGCTAATTGAAGGTTGCTTTTCCACAAGAGAAGTGTGCGGATGCGTAACTGCGAATGTGCGAACACTAGCTTAGGTCAATCTAAGACGATTTACACACGGCACCGCTCGACCGCGCGGTAGGAGTAGTTTGCGGTAGATACGAGCACCGCTCGACCGCGCGGTCGGGCGGTGTACCTGTGTCGGATCAACGGATTTTTTAGAGACCAATGCGACGGCGGATCGCGGTGCCGTGTGTAAATTGCCTTAGAGAATGAAGTGATCCTATTAGTGGCCTTGTTCCTCGCACTCAGCTCCTAGCTACCTCGCACATCTCTGGTGGATACGCAGCCTTATTTGCATACGATTACGCTTCCTAACTGCTAGCTTATTAGGTGTCATAATCAGCCTATAATGATCCCACTGCTGGGACACAGGCCTCCTCTCTAAGAGAGGGAGAGGGCCATAATCATCCACGCGGGCTCAGTACGCGTTGGCGGATGTCACACGTCTTCGAATTTTTATTCTAGAACGTGCCGGTTTCCTCACGATGTTTTCATACACCGTTTTGAGAGCAGTGGTAATGACTAATAATAAAATATATAATCAATACAAAAAGTAAAGCGCCCGCTTGGGTTCGAACTCACGACCTACAATTCGTAAGTCGAGGCCGATACTATTGGGCCACCACTGCTCATTGGATGTAATTTGTACCAATTTTATTTTGCACAATTCACCTATCAACAAAGATTTTAACTATACTTTCCCTGCAAATGTATCTTTAAAACAATCCCTAAGCAGAAATCAAATCTGAAGGTATCCCCTCGTTTCTCTGATAATTTAGCAGAAAAGTTTCCTTTCCAACTTACAGTTATACTGATAACCTTCGCAGTAGTAATCTCTTTATTATTCTCATTACCTTTAAGCTAATAAGTTTGCCCTAAAGTAAGTCGTAATTTTATTAGATAAGCACTAGACTTAGCGTTTCATGACACCTACGAGTTTCATAATTAGATTCAAACTTACTTTGAAAAGGGTTTTACGCACAACTTTGGAAGCTTCTAAATAGAGTGTACGTGGCGCTCTCTCTCGGAAATATTAGAAAGTAAAGAGTTCCTGCGGGAACAAGGGAGCGAGAGAGGATCAGAGGATAGGAAGGGTTTTAGTTTCGGCGTTTGAACATAGATGGCGTTAGGATAAAAATGTTGTTAACGTCTACGAATGTAGAAGAAAGGGGTTAATTTAATTTATTATATAAAACATTTTTAAAGTTATTAAACGCTAGCAAAGTGTCTGTAACTACAGTCCTTATACAGATATTTTACTTAAAATTTAACACTGATTATCATAATGATCTTTATTCAGTTGTTTTTATTGCTGCTGTTTTTATTCAGTTGCTGCCAGAAGTAAAATAACCGTAGAAGTACTCATTTTATTTCATTAGTTCATGTTTTTCAGTTTTCTCAGTTGACCACTAAGTATGTACTTTAACTTCATCTGACGTTTTGAAGTGAAAATTAAGTTCAAAGATTCCGTTTACTTACATACCTACATAAAGATAAGTAATCTAATAAAAGAGTGTTAAAATTGTTGTAAAACCCCAGTATAAATCACAAAACACCTTGATCAAAGGAAATGTCACTAAATAAACGAACTTTCTTTGTCATTTTCAAATAAATGTATCGACAGATTAGCACGATTTTCAAAAATAAAAATAAAATATCAACTTTAATACAAAATTATTTTCATAGTGCAGGATCTTGTTGCCTGTAAAACAGCTGTTTCTCTTATTTTATTTGCCAATAAGAAGATGATGACTTGACACAAATAAAGGGTGAATCTGAGTGCAATCTCGTCATCTCGTGCGACAGACTGACAGACTGACTTGTTTATTAAATGCACGATATTCATGACATTGCTATTCGCTTTTATTAATCCGCCATTTTGTTTTCACTGTTTCTACGTAGATATACCTACATACAAGGCGGCCCACGACTTTGACACATGAAGGGAAAGTAGGTACCTTAAATACAATAGATAGAAAAATTTACAGTACAAAAAATTTTAATCTATCGCCTGTCCAATCGAAATGCTCAATCATAAGTATACAATTATTTCTTCTAAATAAAATTAAACGAAGACCATTACTAGTTGATGCTATATTCTTTTAAACAGAAAAACCCTAAACAAAAATAAACATCGCTCCATATTCAAAGGGCGTGTTAATTTCATCTCCTAACCTAACCCGTGTAAAAAATGCAATAAAAGTTTCCCACACGTGCCGAACCCACGTTGTTCCCTTGTTAAACACGTTCGGGAGTTGTCGGCAATTGTCGGAATCCACATGGTGTTCGCTTTATTTTGTGTTCTGTCATTATGCGGTTACACAAAGCAAAAAATGTCGACTGTTTCAAAAAAGTTGGGAGTATGTTGAAAGGTTGAATGAGCTTCAGCATTGACACAGTTAAAAAAAAAAGTGTCAGCCACTCTTTTGGTTCTGATATTTAAAAAAATAAAATATTTTTAAAAAAGGCTCCACGAATAATCGTTTCTAAGTCCATAATGGTACATTTGGGGTCGTTCTGGGATGATAGCATTGCAACCAGAAGAATTCTTGCTGGCTAGCTTCCATTTCAACTAAAACAGATCCCGTACCGAAATATTGGGGTAGTTCAGCATCAGTATATATTATACTGATGCAGAACTACCCCAATATTTCGGTACAGGATCTGTTTTAGTATTGACTCTACTTCTTCAAAGACTACTGTTAGAAGTTACACGTCGCCCAAAGTCGTTTGAAATTCATCATGTACCTTCAATGCCTGCATTTTTGAACACCTCACAATAACTAAAATGGATCGTTCGTTGAGACTGATAGTCCATTGAAATGTTACATTTGCTTTGCATTTTTTAGAGGACGCAATTTTATTTTTGGGACATGTTTGGGGGGTCAATTGAAGCTTAACCTCAAGTTTGTGGGGTCGCCACCCTTGTCCCCCGGCCGCCATCTTGGAAAAAGGGTGAAAATACTTTTTTCGCGATATCTCGGAAACAATGCGTCTTACATAAAAAATGCAAAGACATAATTTGTAGCAAATTGTTTTGCCTACAAATATGTAATACAACTTTTTGCCCTAAATAAAAAATTATAGAAGTTATAAGCAAAAAAGGGAGTTTTTTTTATAAAAAAATTCTTTTTTGCTCTATAACTTTTTTTTAATACATTTTACAAAAAAAATACATCAGACCATTCTTGTAGATGATCCTTTGAGGATAATTTTTCTCTATTTTTTTTTTATTTTCATTCATTAATAACGCTGTTACAGCGCTCCAAAGTTGACCGGGTTCGTCAATGTTCATGAGAATCCGGTTGAAACGAAATGTTTACCTTTTTTTTTTGTTTTATTTTTTATTGTAAATATATTCTAACAAGAATTTTGTTAAATTAAAAAAACAAATCAAACTTGATAGATCTTCTCAAAACTGCTCTTTCAGCGGTTGGTATTTCTGTCGACCAAACTGAATCAGATGCATCATGATTTTGTTATTATTGTGGCAGAGGACCAATGTCCTCTGCCACAATAATAACAAAATCATGATGCATCTACAATCTGTCAATACAAGAATGGCAATCCATTCTTGTAAATTGCTCACGGCATTAGGCACAAGACAGCTTTTTTTGAAGGCTGGGAAATCATCCAATGTCTTCTCTAGTTCTGGGTGGAGGGAGTGTCAGACTCTTATTGACTAAAACCCATTCATGTTCCTTCCGTAGCCCTTTATGTTCCAGGGTAGTGGTGACCCTTTCGGACAATCCCGATTACCCGGCAGGCTTGGCCCTAAAGGGCCTTCATGTGCTGACATCTCTTTTAGGCGCGGGTGGAACATATACGCGCCATCCGGCACCGGCCTGGTCCTGATCGGGTGGTGAGCCACCCATTGCTCACCGCCCGCAGGCCCGCGCCGTTGGCCGGGAGTCTTTACGTGGCTCCCAACGCCCGGGGCGGGTCCCGCGTTGCTGGGACGGGAGGACCTTTCTCTCTCCCATCCCGCCACCTCCTTCGCGAGCATGACTGTTTCGCAGAAGGAGGTGACTGCCTCCCACTCCCTCTCGCCCCGGACCATGGCTTGCACCAGGGCCGGGCGCGAGAGGTCGCCGCCGCCGATCGCCTCTACGAGAACACGGCGGTGCTCCGCCCAAGTGAGGCAGGTTTCGACCGTGTGCTCCACCGTGTCCTCTGGGCGATCCTCGCAGTGGTGACACTCGGGCGTTTCCTCCCGCCTGATGATGTGCAGGAACCTCCCGAAACATCCATGTCCGGTGAGGATCTGCGTCAGGCGGTAGGTGAGGGCGCCGTGACGCATCTCTAGCCATTCCTTAAAGAGGGGCCTTATCGCCACTGACGTGGCGTGCCCTAGTTACAAGACAGCCTAACATTTATTTTTCAAAACCTTCAAAAGGGAGCACATCTGCTCAGATATAGCCCTTCAAGTTTTATGTATGGAGATCTCATAACACAGAAGTTGCTGTTTTTTCATGCTTTTTCAGGATGTGATACAACATCAGCAGCCTATAAAATGGGGAAATGAAAATGTATTAAAATTATGGAGAAACATTCTTAATTAGCTGGTGGTACCGCGCTATTCCATCTTTGCTCACTCTTGTTGGCGAACGTTTTTTCATATCTTTATACGGCTTTATACCAGCTAATTCAATTGCTGATGTTGTATCACATCCTGAAAAAGCAGGTTTTGAAAAATTAATGTTAGGCTGTCTTCTGCCACATTAATAACAGAATCATGAGATCGGGATGCAGTAAGCGCAGCAGAGACGATGATTGAATCTGCATCTGATTCAGCTTGGTCGACAGAAATACCAACCCCTGAAAGAGCAGTTTTGAGAAGATCTATCAAGGCTGATTTGTTTTTTTAATTTAACAAAATTTTTGTAAGAATATATTTACAATAAAAAAAAAACAAAAATAAGTAAAACATTTCGTTTCGACCGGATTCTCATGAACATTGACGAATCCGTTCAACTTTGGAGCGCTGTAACAGCGTTATTAATGAGTGAAATTTAAAAAAAAATAGGGAAAAATTATCCTCAAAGGATCATCTACAAGATTGGTCTGATGTATTTTTTTTTTAAATGTATTAAAAAAAAGTTATAGAGCAAAAAAGAATTTTTTTATAAAAAAAATCTCCCTTTTTTGCTTATAACTTCTATAATTTTTAATTTAGGGCAAAAAGTTGTATTACATATTTGTAGGCAAAACAATTTGCTACAAATGATGTCTTTGCAATTTTTTTGTAAGACGCATTGTTTCCGAGATATCGCGAAAAAAGTGTTTTCACCCTTTTTCCACGATGGCGGCCGGGGGACAAGGGTGGCAACCCCACAAACTTGAGGTTAAGCTTCTATTGACCCCCCAAACATGTCCCAAAAATAAAATTGCGTCCTCTAAGAAATGCAATATTCGGTCCCTAAATTGTAACATTTCAATGGACTATTTCTTGCATGACATTTAGTCTAACGTCAGACCTGCGATATTCTCGAGGGACGACGTGAAAGGTTAAATGCTATGAGCAACGGTTGCTTCGTATCGTTGAATATCAAGTAAATGTGTTTCGCAATGGTTTGTTTACAATATAGCAAAAATGCGGTTTTTAAATGAAGTTAGTTCAGGTCGACCACAAATATATATTTATGGTTAGTGAAGTATGGCCCACCCTATCTTAAATAAAAAAATAACTACTAGATCTAAACGACGCTTATTAAAATATCTTGAGATTTGAAATTGTCAATATAATGTCGCCACCAATCAATAAAAAAAATAAGAAAAAAATTATAAAAAGATTTAACTAAATTCAAACTCAAAAAAATGGAAAAAAAGCCGTGAGTTTCCATGCCTTTATCCCATGGCGGTTGACAAAAATGTTTAACTAGTTTCTAGAAAATTAGTAGGGAAACCTCTTTAGTCAAAACCAATCCAGAGATCGCCTTTAAAAGTTCCATCTATGAATACAGTTTCTTAGCAACGCCACCACACACGGTGTTCAATAGTTACTTAATACTTAATCCAAAGTCCGCCAGTTAAGGGGTAGCTAAACTTGTTAATTAAGTATGGCACAAAGGAGAGTTAAGTGTTCGTTGCTAACCGCACGCCACTTGAAAATTTACCATACCAACTTGTGTTAGGCCAGTGGTCGAGTATAGTGCAACTTGCAAGGACATCGTTGCTAGAAATTAGGGCTTTTCTGATAGAAAATTGGGGCATTTTCGAAAGATACTGAGACATTAAATTTAATTTGAAGAGATTCCGAATAAAAAAAGAAAGAATAATGTTTATTTGGACAGTTCGTGTAACACAGAATACAAATAACAAAAAAGTGAAATTAATGTTTTAAAACAACCAGTGTCAATTTCAGGATTAATGCCAGACAGATGCTGTTTGACGCTTTTTTTTTATTGTTGGTGGGAAATCATCAAATCACCCCTCCCGCTGTGGTTGGAGCGGAAGAGAGTGTCAGACTCTTACTGACTAAAACCCATCCATGTTCCTTCCTTAGCCCTTTATGTTTCAGGTTAGCCAGGTAACCCTTTCGGACAATCCCGCTAGCCTGACGCTGGTTTTCTAAATGAATATTTCCCTTGCCAACAGTTTCAACATACCAAATACATAAATATTCTTATCAATAAATAAATAAACTATCACCAAATCAAATATCAAAAAGAGAAACGAAAACAACAAAAATTGTCAGTGATATTGATAACGGCAACGAAACAAATAACAAGAATTAATTTATTTGTAGTTACCTATATTTCACTTACACTTCGGCAGTTATGTTTAAGTAAGATAATTATATATCAATCTGCCTAGCCTTTTCCTTTATTCAAAAATGTTGAATACCAGTATTTTACATGGAGCGAGTGCCTATCTGACCTCCAAAACCCGGTCAGTAACAATATGAAGCGGTAATGAAATTATTTGTATTGCTATAAAGCATTACTGTATCATAATATTTGGAAGGCAGAGTTTCACCGTTAAACACTGCCTTGCAAATGATTATTCTTCGCGTAATGAAGTCTATAGGGAATGGTCACGCGCGAGCTGTAATGTCGTGGGGGATGCGGTCAGCATGCACCTTTATTATAATATTATTTTATAGTTTTTTTTTTTTTTTTTAATATTAAGTGAAAAAAAATGAGGCTGATTTTTTAAATATAACGTATTACGTAATGTATATATTTTACTCAAGTCTTGGGATTTTTTAATTGTTATCACAGCCAGTATATATTATTATTTCGTCATGTGTTTCCTACTGGTGTAATACATTACATTTCTTCTTCGTCCTATTACTTACGAACGAATGCCACTATGCACGTAGGTATGCTAAAGGAAACGAAGTCTTAGCGAGTGATTTATTTAAAAACTTCGAAAGCTCAATTGTACATTAAAATAAATAATGAACGCACCCAAAAATAAATTATAAAAACCCGGTACGAACACCAAAACAGAAATCTGGTCCAACATGGGGGTAATTTGTTAATTATTTCTGGCGTACGCTACGCCTATTAGGATATCTTGATAGCTGTCTGTCGACTTCTTTCAACATCTATTTAAAAGCTACTGTTAAACAAACAATATTAAATACGAATATCGAGAACACATTGGAAATTAAACCTTAATTTGAACACATACGTGCTCTTCGTTTTTTATTAAACGGTAGATTTAAAATTGTCGAAGCCTCAACGAGTATTTATGGCACCAAAATACCATTTTACGTTGACCTCCCCCGCCCCCTTCATTGCTTTAATATTAATGGCTTGTAACGGTTTGTGCTAAAGTTATACGGGTCATTTTACACTGGGGTATGGGCTGTTCGAAACCATTTTGTTATGATGGCGGCATCAAAAGCGTAGGATAAACGCTAACTTATTTTTAAGTGGTAAAGATATGCAAGTTATTTATGGTGGATCGGAAGCAAAATGCCATGTTCAATTTATAAGTTGATTTATTGGAGAAAAATTATAGTTTTGGATAAGGAATATTATTTTAAGAAGAAGATTTTATATAAGGCAGCTGTTATTTTGTACCGCTATTACTGGGGTAAGCCCATCGACTTATGCCAACTTTTGGAAACAAAAATGTAGTGTACCTACTACACAATTAGAGTCAATTTTGATAAACAATTAACGTCTGTCATCCCTTCATAAAAACAGGAAACATCCACAATCTCTTTGATTAGGTATAACCCAAGTGACTCAGAGTAAGTGCTTAAAAATAAATCAGTGAGAAATGAATGAATGAATGTTATTGCTAATGAAGCGCCCGCGTACCTATATGTCGGAAATTATTCCAAGGAAACATATTACCGGGATAAAAAATCATAGGGTGTTAATTCAAGTCATAAACTACACCTGTGCCAAGTTTCACCCAGATCCGTTTAGCCGTTTGTGGGTGAAGGAGAGACAAACATACAAACACACACACACACTCACTCACAAACTTTCGCCTTTATAATATCAGTGTGATCTGTGGTGCCTACTGCCTGGTAATTCTTACATTTTCCAATACCCTATTTGCGTACTACACTTTCAATCACAATAGGAGCTCGTGGCTAAGTACTAACAGCCGCACAGGTCGATCCACCAGGGTAAGCTACGCTTACTGGGGTTGGCCGTGGATGGGTGACCATCTTTACATACCGAGACTCCTCCGTGCCTCGGAAAGCACGTTAAGCCGTTGGTCTCGGCTGTCATATGTGCATCTTTGACAGTCGTTACGGGTCGTCAGTAGCCCGGAAATCTGACAGCCAGTCTTACCAAGGGGTATCGTATTGCCCAGTTACTGGATTGTGGAGGTCAGATAGGCAGTCGCTCCATGTAAAATACTGGTATTCAGCTGCATCCGGTTAGACTGGAAGCCAACCCCAACATAGTTGGGAAAAGGCTAGGCAGATGACTTCCAATCACAATACAAGGATTTTGAAGGTTATTGCTAATCCATTGCTTCATAAGTTCGAAAAATTCGTCTGCTAACAACTCAAATAACGCAATGAACTCGGGTGAGCTGTCAAAATAAAACCTATTGCGATGGATTAGCATTCTACGTGAGTTACTCCATTACCCCGCTGATCTCTTACATAACCAACACTTCGGCTCACCGATACATCAATACTAAGAGGAAAATCGATAGGTCGACGCTGTCTTTGTGTAGTTGACAGTGCAATTATCATCCTTTGATATATTACTATGGCTCTCAGATAATATCTAATGGTTAATTCTCTATTAACAATACCATTTGTTTGTGCGTCAAATGCGTTGAAACCTAATTAAGTATTGATGTTTTTGCGTTGATTTATTAATTATTATAATAGGTATTATGAGGATCTCGTGTCTAAATAATAACAGCCGCACGGATCGATCCATCAAATTAAGATGCGCTTGCCGGGGATGGTCCGTGGATGGGTGACCATCTTTACATACCGAAACTCCTCCGTGCCTCAGAAAGCACGTTAAGCCGTTGGTCCCGGCTATTATTTGAGCATCTTTGACAGTCGTTACGGGTCATCAGAAGCCCGAAAATCTGACAGCCAGTCTTCCAAGTGGTGTCATATTACCCAGTTACTGACTGGGTTTTGGAGGTCATATAGGCAGTCGCTCCATATAAAATACTGGTATTCAGCTGCATCCGGTTAGACTGGAAGCTGACCCCAACAAAGTTGAGAAAATTCTAGGCAGATTGATTAAAATTACTTATAATTCCATGTAATTTTACAGTTTCGACGCAGTTTTCAGAATTCACGAATTTCAAATAAAATTAAGCACATTCATCTGAACTACATTCTAGAGGTGTCATTGTCTTCATTCTTATGGAATATGAACACTGACGGCTATTGAACATTAGTCCGTATTGTTTTTGTTAATATCAATATGACACTAGTAATGGAACATGAATCTTAAAATATAAGTACAAAAGGACTACCCATCCATCCCGATTAACCCTTCAGATGCTTCCTATGGCTTTAAGCTGGTAAACATTTACGAGCTGATAATATTAAGATGATGTACCTACTAAATGTCATTCATGCGTATCTCAGGCCTGAAACAACCGAGAATTCCTTGCGAATTGACATAATAGTCCAATTAAACGACTGTTTTGCTAGGAAACACTACAATTTTGTAGCCAGTCGTTTGCGTATTTAATTTATCAACAGCTACTTGGCCGACATTAAGTCTATTTCCATTGAAAACGAAGTTTATTTAAAGAATATCAAATAAAACATGCAGTTCGCAGTACTAACAGCGTTTATTATTTTTTTCGCTCCCAGCTGAGCCTAAAAAGGCAAAACACATAAATTATCGCGTATTGTAACAAAGTTCAAAGAGGTAATAGCAAACAAGTGCGCGCCAAAAACAATAAATCAAAATGGCTGAATAACGAGAGACGGACGGTGGTGAACGAAACTTTCATTTCGTTCGTTCATGAGTGCACTTTACTTGAAACATTCCGAACTACTAACGGTTCTCGTTCATTCGTTTTAGACGTTCGTTTTTTGTCGAATGAGTTGTGCTTTTGCCTGTATCTACTTACTTCTCGTTGAATTTGTTTTGACACAAAGTAATAAATAATCGGGGAGGATCAGCACAAAATAATAGTAGGTATACACACTCAATCCTCACAAAAGTATATCACAGATATTCTAATATGTCAATACGAGTATAACTTGCAGTGATTACGGCGGTCTTCTCATTTATTTTGGCAAAGAAGTTATATAGGATTTCTGTTCTGGTTAAGGGATTCACCGTTTGTATCTTTTCAGCCTTTCATATACTTAAATCTGTAGAAAAAAAAATCACAGAATTTCCCCGAACTGATAGTACTATCGCTTGCAGTCCAGTGCAAATACTTCCCGGTACTTGAGGACACGCGGCACACAGCATTAACCCGGACAGTGCGTCATAGATTGTTTTTAACACCCGTAAATGGTGTACAAAAAACTTCATCCCTTCGGCGACAATAGAACGCTTTTCAAAGACACCCCGAACTTTTCTTTCGTGAACTTTCCTTAAGATTTCACTCTTGAAGTTTGATGTTCGAAAAAGTTTTGCTAATTTTATTTTTCGGTTTGCGACAGTGGAACGTTGCTTTTAACAAGTTTTGGTGCAACTTCCAAATGTGTTTTGAAGGTTTTGTTGCCTAGGGCGAAATGTATAATTCTGGAGACAAGAACGTACCTATTTAGACATTTTCTCTCAATCCTATCGCTGTCTACTGGACATGGGCCTCTCGCAGGCTGTGCCACAACATCCTATCCTCCGCCTTTTGCATCCAGTTTGTCCCAATTTCTTTTTTCTTCTGATTAGATTTGAAGATGACCGGTTTTTTTTTTCGACTTTTGAAATACTCTGATCACGAAACACACACTAATTTGCTTTCATTCTTACTGCTACAACAGCTAAATTAAAAAAAAATCATTTGGACCGAACCCTTTTACATCTTTTATAAACCTGCCAAACTGAGTAACAGTTTGTCGGCAGGAATAGCGCTCGTTTTAACACATTTGGTTTCTATTTTAAATCTTATTATAAATCTAAGTAACTAAATAATAATATCTAACTGTATGTGACCACAGTCCAGAAAGAAACAATTGACGGTGCTGCCACCACCCGTTACTTCAGGCTTGTGGCAGTCAAAAAAACAAACCAATTGAAAATGTTTCAGACAAAGTTGTGCTCAAACTAATATGACAATTTGACACAGAATTCTGATGGCACTGATCAAATATTCAATTCAGTTCTGGATTCATATTGCGATGCAAATTACTCTCCGCCGACGTGAATTGATAATTGAGAGTTGAGACTAAATAAATATTACATCAAAATCTGTCACTATGACATACGGACGGAAAATTCGTCGTACCTTACGAGTTGGACGTACATATTTAATTATTGGGTGAAGGAAAACATCGTGAGGGAACCGGCATGTCCTAGAACCTAAAATTCGAAGACATATGACATCTAACCGTTAAGTTACCGCTAAGTTAGACGCATGGTTAGTTCAAAATAAAAAAAGAACAAAATCAATAGTGTTTTATTCAAATTAGACTGAAAATCAACACTTTTTGAAGTTAATTAGTTACTGGTAAAACGCATGTTAAGCATTGTCTCCATGATTGTTTATACCATTTTTTATTTTATATCTAGCACCCCTCTTCTGGTTCGCATAGTTTTTAGCGTTTGATAAAATGTTGTACACGAACTGTTAAAGAATTAAACATTTAAACCTGCCTCATGAAACACTCCGTCTATTGGTAAAAACCGTATGAAAATCCGTTTGGTAGTTTTTGAGTTCATCGCTTTCAGACAGACGCGGCGGAGGGAGTTTGTTATTTAATATGACGTGGTGATCGTAAAAATATTGTGCCTGTGTTGTGAATGTAAGTGTACTGTCTGGGTTGCTATTATAATTGAAGTTTAATTCTGAACCACTTCGATTTACATACCTACATATGAACAGAGGCCAGCACATCAAGTTACCACAATCTGTCAAATTTCTTTGATAGTATTTCAACTTTATTGCAAAGACATAAGGTTCATTTTTAATTGTGAAAATTTGACAGTTAGGGATACCTTGATGTGCTGGCGTCTGTACATAAACTGACGCCTTCTTTAGACGAAAGAGGTAGGTAGAGATACGGAATGCTACCTGCTTCGATGCCCTTTTACCTTGCATATTTTACTAGTTTTCGGAAAGGTGTATTAAAAGGAACATTGTCAAATGCTGCTCTTGGTATTTCAGAAAATCATGAAGTGATTCACTTGTACTTAAAAAAACATGAGATTTTAAGTAGAATATAATAATAAAAAATAAATATTAAAGGGGGTCCGCCTTAATACAAATAATATCTCCGTTGTGCACCATTCCACCTAAAAATTATGTATTATTATAGCTTAAATAAAATGCTCTCTAAACTGGTATCCCAGTACACCATAGACACTCGTCCCGATTCCCGTCACATTTACATGTGAAAGCCATAACTTTGTGACACGGAAAATTTAATCTTTTCGGTAATTAAATGAAGACCCGCAGCCCACAGCTGACCTAATTAAATGAGACCATAACCATATTAATTGTGTTTTTTCTTTTGTTTGCAGGTACGTGACTTTTATGGGAGTTTGCACTATGGAAAAGTTTTTTATTTGTTTTGGAATCAAAGATGTCTTTCTAAGGTCAGTATGATGAGCAAATTTATACCGCAATTTGATTCAAAATCACCAATTAAAGTGCGTAAGTCAAATACAATCATTGTTATCTTTATCCAAGTTTTCCGCTCATAATAGCTGCTACCCAAAAATTTACTCAAATCCTAAGACACGGTGACAACAAACGACATTGCATTCTTAATCAGTGACATTTAAAGTCTGTCTTCAGAATAGCGTAGAGTGAATCAGAACGCGAACTACGAACACACTTCCTTCTTGTTATGTTTTCACTGAACTATATCACTTCGCGTCCTGTCACTTTTTCTATCAACGGCTACATTTAAAACAAACATCAAAGCCCACATTGTAAAGCTATGCGGAGTTCAGAAAACTATAAGAGAATGTACTAGGAAAGCATTTTACCGAGAACGCTAAGAAGCTTCCCACCATCTTCGCAGAGACATAAAGCTTGCTGCAAGGACAGCTATGCACTCAGGACTTGTCTCCTCGTGCCAGGATAACATAAACAACTAGGAAACTAGCAAACAAATTGACAACGACCTTATTACTTCGCAGGATAGAATGACTTTTCATTGACACAATTTTTCGCAATAGTAAAATTTTCAGTGTCTTATTGTCACTCGTACCGCGTGTAGTTTGCGGTTGCTAAATAAGATTTTCACCTTTATTTTCTTAGACATAAAGTTTACGACATATGCTTGGGTTACCTAATGTTATAGGTCGTTATAGTTTATGGCATATTAAAATCCTAGTACTACTTATTTGTTCTATCTTGAGATCTGATGGTCGGGAAAAATTGCGCCGTCAACGTTTTGATGGGCGGTTAAATTCTTTATTTTTTACTGTAATTAAAACACGTTGTTCTCAAGACTCTTCAGTGCTGCTCGTAAATGTCCACTGCAAACGTAGTATTTCAGCAGTTCTCTTTAAAACCACAACGATGGATTAAATGGCTTTATTTAGTATCTTACAAAAATATCTGGAGAAAATTCTCGTATCGAAACAAGATCAAACCAATGCTTTCTATCACACTTCGACACTCACAAAGCAAAGACTACAAAGAACCCATTTAAAAATAGAACCATTAGACAATAACGTATCCAAAAAAGAAGAAAATAAAAACAAATGAAAGATGGCTGCCTGCGTCTATAAATTGAGTCCGCGTTCAGATGTTCCTAATCGCGGCCTTATATTAAACTGAAAGGCTAGGCTTTGTTCTGTTGTTGTTATCGGATTTCTTCTATTTTTCCATCGGCTGAGGAGCAGTGGAGTAGAAACAATGGCAATGAACATTAGTAAGGGGATCGCGCCGTCTCGAGAAGCTCTCGACCATCGACTTCTTCGATAAGGCGTGCGGTTTCTGATGTGGAGTAAATTGTAAACGATCGCGGTGGTGTGTTTTGCGGTGTTTATCGGCTGTGGAGAATATTGAAGAGAATTGTTCAGCTATTAATGGAGTCCAATTTATTCAAGTGACTTTTTTACATTGCCATTGCCAAATCTAGGTAGACACAAATGGGCATACAAGAAAGCAGTGGTAACTAACCTCTTTATTTTGGTAATAAGGTCCCTTGAAAAGAAGGTTCCGCACACAGCTTTCGAGCTAGGAAAACCTATTTTCGCTGCGTTACTATCTCTATGTTTCATTTACAATTGTTATCTAACTACTTTAGCGGTTCACCTTTAAATAAATATTAAACCTAGAATCCTTCAATGATCTAGACATCTTTTTTTTCATCTCATTGCATTGATATTAAACTGAAAAACAGAAACTTCTTTGAAGAATCTCCTGTCTATGTTCAAGATCAAAGAAAAATATTAATTTACTATATCATTCGTTATCGTTATATGGTATATTTTCACAATAATAATTAAAACACCATCGGCAATACGACTCAATATTGGACTCTTTCAATTCTTTAGATTGTATTGGCAATGGTCCTAGCATTGCATTGTTAAGGGGAGGTCTTCACAAGTGCAATATTATTAAAATAAAAGTTTCTGATGGCTTAATTTTCATCGTTATGTTTATTGTTAAATAGGTAATGTGACTTTTAAATTCATAAATTATTTTCCTTATGAGTATATCCTGGATTTATTGACATCGGTAAAAGAAAACATCGTGAGGAAATCTGGACTTTAAGTTAATACATATAAGACTGAAATCATCCAACCGTTTTGTGCAACTATGGCGATGAATGCTTGTACCATTTCGGTATAAGAAGAGGCTTTACGCTATGGTTCAATAATAGGCTGGTATCATTATTACGTCTCTTGACATTTCTCGAAACTGGAGCGGGATTGCGGACCTTTGGAAGGCATATGAGGGAGCCACAGAGGACTGATAGACGCTTTTAATGAAATAAGGGAACCAACCGGCAATTATCCACGTACATACTGTGCAAGTGCACGCAAGGACAACTCTCGGTTGGTGGAAGTCTATAGTGGGATATGGAAACTAAGATATTGGAATGTTTGGATGGCTAAAGTGGACTGGTTACCTAGAAATACGAAAGGTCTATGGCCTTGTCTGGCCTCACGGTCCTGCCTGATCACTGTTTTGTTATACACGAAAAAAAAATGGCAGGGAGTAACTGGCACACTCAATAATGGGCCCCCGGAAACTGTCTAAATAACTTCTCACACATTGATTGATTTATTATTATTAACTTTTAGAATGTTTGTAAATATGTGAGCACCATGTACTTATGTCATACTTAAGTTTACCTGCCATTACTACATATATGTGTTTTTCTTTTCACTTTTTGTGGTGTAGTGTTTTTATTTCGGGTGCATCGTCTTCGCATTTTATTATAATGTTATAATTCATGTAGGTATACAAAACATACATTGTTAAACATTTTAAAAGAGTAACGGTGGAGTTTCTTGCCCATTCTTCTCCACACGAAACTACCTTTTGGAAGGGGCGACTAGAATCAATTGTATTTCTTGTTCATTTTGACGTTCAAAAGTGCCTTACTTGTGCCTATTTGAAATAAATGATTTGACTTTGACTTTGACTTTGTCGCTAGCACATAGTGTCGTAGCGACAAGGGGGCAACATGTCCTAAGGTGCTTCAGGAGTAGAGAGGTATTCAATGCCTGTAATAAGGCTGATATTAGTATTATTTCCATAGCAGGAATAATATTTTATTAAATAATTGTATATTACCCAAATAGTCTGAAACTAGTGCTTTAATTATAAAAAAAGTCACTTAAATTTTAAATTATTTGCTGAAAATCTAAATCTGATTCGATTTCGTTACGTTCCGCATTATTACCATATTCACTGGTGATTGAATTTGGCGGCTCCGAATATCCAAAAATTTTTTATGGTTTGTTGGCATTTATAGGAAAAACTTGTACTGTCTTTATTACTACACTTATCTTTTATAACATCGCGCCTTGTTGCCCCGAAGGGTTGAGCAGAGGTGTTATTACCAGTAGTGCACCCACATTTCGCCAGCTTATCTAAATACAGCCTAAAATAAAGCCAAACAAATCAAATTATTAATAAAGCCACACAGTTACAAAAATAATATAGTCATAATACAATTTCTAAAAATAAATCACGTGTCCCTCAGAAAGTGCCCATTTTCCTGTTTACAACAAAATTACGAGCCGCAAAAATAAAAACAATTTTTGCGAGTTTGCCCTTAACTTATCGTTTATACTTAAAAGATCCCCGGGGAGTGTCCGTGCCAATGATTAAAGTTCCTTTCCATTTAACTTCACATCCTGCTTCAAATAACTTTATTGAATGTTTCAAATTCAATCATACTTTTATTGTGGCACTTTTATTTTGTTTATGTTTATTATACGCTAATTTTCCAGGGTTTACTTTTTAAATCCAAGAAGTAATTTGTCTGTTTAAAATAAGAACATCATCATCTTTTTCTTTAATTTTTAAAATGTTGTTTTTGGAACGAAGTCTTTTAAACAGCTTGTGGTAGGAGTAAACTGGCAGAAAATGTGGCGTAACGAAAAAAGCGTTACACCCTGTTGACCCCCATTTTTTTAAATACTAAAACGAAAACTTTTGGCCCTTGAATTTGAAGCCATTCTAGATGGCTCTTTATTAGTATAGACGCCAGCTCATCAAGCTATCCGAAACTGTAAAATATTACAATTTAAAGATAAACCTTATGCTTCTGTAATAAAGTTAAATATCTATTCAAAAAATTACAGATTAGGGTAGCTTGATGTGCTGGCCTCTGTCATATACAGTGAAAGGAACCTTGTTACAACCTTGTCCCAAGATGCCTTCAGAATTATTATGAAGCAGTGATATGGTAGTCTCGAGTACCTCTGATCTTACGGACTTATGTGCATATTGTATAATTATCACTTGTTTAAAAATCAGTGAAGGAAAACATCGTGAGGAAACCAGCATGTCTGAGAGATATTTCTCAATAGCATGTGAAGCCAAGTCAGAGGCTTTACTAGAAAATCTACTAAATATATTTTATAATTTTTCATTTATTCACAACAAACAGCTGAATCTAGAAGCATGAAATTATGCACAAGAGTTACTTGTTTAACAAAAATACACGCACAAAAGGAACGATTTTCGCAAATAAAATTCACCCCTAAAAGAGTTAAACAGGGATTGAAAGTTTATGTAGAAGTTTATCATTTCTGCCGATAGATATCCTATTAGACACTGTACGGCTTGTTTTATATAAAACTAAATATCTGTTCAACGATGGACTAAACCGATAATTACTTCGCCTAATAAGACACCCATTTGTAAAATACATCACATTTCACTCGTCTAAATGCCCAATAACATTAAAATATAACAACCCTAATAATTATTACATCTTGTCCAGATCGTCAGGCCAATTTTGAGTTAAATGTTACGATAATGTAAGTAGCCGAGCCGTAACGATTACCGTTACTGCTGATCCCATTGTTGTATTATTGTTATTATGGACATAACCTGCAGTTGTGATGCGAAACGTTTGAGATAAACGGATGCTGGAGAAGTTATGGTGATAGACTGTAATGAGTCCAGAGGTGGAAAAGTGTATTTAATTTTGGAAATATCTAAGTAATCTTGACAACATGTGAGCGTGGATGGTTTGTAACTGAGACCTACGTTTCGCAAATTATTAAGTTACTGCCTCTTTCTTATCTATTTAGGAATTTTTGGCTGCCTCGTTGGTTTAATGTTCGCGAGCACTAGTGCTGAGCATAAGGTCCTGGGTTCGATTCCCAGGTCGGGCATGTGTTATTGGGGTTTTCCATCTCGCGTTTCCTAGCAGCAGCCTTAAATCTGGATTTGTGTCCGGTTAATGGCAATAGGCTCACACTCTATTACATGGGACTTAAACAGAACTGGCGAAATGTGGGTATCACTGTAAGTACACCTCTCTATGTTTTTTGGAACCTAGGAAAAGTAGTGAAAATTTGATATTAAGTTCTAGAACTAGGATATTCAAATATCGAATGATTTCCACTAATGCACTAAAGGGCACGTTTTTCTGGCAAATGCATAAACAATGTTAAAAGCATACTTAACAATGTTCATATTTAATTTACCGTTTTGGATACATACATATGAAAATTTGAATTACGATCCACCATTCGCTAATAAAGTAATTCATACTTTTTACAATCGCTTGGGATCGCAACAGTATTGCTGGACAATAAAACCTCCTTTATTTAATTGCTACGAAAAACCACGTGTCAATGTAGCAACGGTCACCGACAACCCTTGACGACGTGACACAGAGTAGAATAATTCAGAAGGTTCAATTTTTGACCACAGAGTACGTGAGCCATCCATAACATACTACCGAGACCCCTCCGTGTCTTTGAAACCACGCAAAGCCGTTGGCCCCGGCTGTCATTCGTAGATCGTTGACAGTCGTAACGGGTCGTCAGAAGTCCGAAAGTCTGACCACCAGACTTGCCATAGGGTACCGTGTGTTAATAGTCAGATAGCAGTCGCTCCATGTAAAATATGGTATTCATTTGCAACCGGTTAGACTGAAAGCTAACCCCAGAATAGTTGGGAAAAAGCTAGACAGACAATGACCTGGTAATGCGAATAATAATTGCTGGTCATGCTATAGTATGAAGAAACTGAACTAAAACCACGTTTAATTAAACGAACAGGGAGCAGGGTCCGTGGCAGCACCAACAGTGTCCTCAGAATGTTAGCAAAATAAACGTTCCGTTCACTGTTTATTTTTACTTTCGTGTGTTCTACTAATAACCATTCTAAAGTTTATTTTGTTAAAATTAATGGACGTATGTCTGAAGTAAAGATTATTATTATTTTTATAGTTTTTATTGAATTCAATCAGGTGATCGAATTCAATAAAGACGTAACCACCGTAGGATGTGTTTGGTTTTTTTCATATGAAACCAAAACACATCGTCACACGTTCGTATACATTTGGTTTTATTAAGCACACCTGAAATTTCTTTCGTTCGCCATCATTCTAAAGTGAATCTTCTGTCACTATCTACCCCGTGTCCGGACAGTATCAACAGCTAAATTAATTAAAGGGGCACGTGCGTGTCGCTACCGAACACGTGTCGTGTCCGTCGCGGGCATGTGCTATAAATCAATCAAGTGGACCACCGCTTCATTTGTAGGGTTATACTGCGGTATTTTAATAATGTTGCAGTGAAGTGCAGTTTCAACTGTTTTTTTTTTGTATTTTGAAAAACACTTCGCCTTAATTGAAGCGTTTCGTGCTTGCAGGCGGATGAGATGAGGTAAATATATATTTTTAGATTAATTTTGCACATCTCGACGTATTTACGTGTTTTAACATAAAACGAACGGAATAAACTATGAAAATCTTAATTCATTGAAGGAGTTGATGGAAATATAGATGATAAAATCCTTCCCTCTTTGCATTTTAATAGCTTTAACGCTTATTTTGAATAATCAACATTTCAAATATGCCAATGAGTTGGAGCCCAGCCTGTTCCATTGAGAACCCTATAAGCCAAATATTGGTGAAAAATAAAACAAAATTGCACCAACAGCCAACAAACTGCAACAATCTCCTAAATTTACAATCCTAAAATAACCGTATTATCAGACATTAATCTTTAAAAATGTTCTGGACACAGAACTCAGACATAAAACCGGCCAAGTGCGATTCGGACTCGCACACTAAGGGTTCCGTACCGCCGTACAGAGGCCAGCACATCAAGTTACCACAATCTGTCAAATTTCTTTGATAGTATTTCAACTTTATTGAAAAGTCATAAGGTTCATTTTTAATTGAGAAAATTTGACAGTTAGGGATAGCTTGATGTGCTGGCGTCTGTACAATATTTAACACTACATATTTAACAAAGAAACACGCTTCTTGTATGAGGGAGAGTTTAAATTTGACTTCTTTTCATTGACATTATATGTTGTTTTATCGGCATTAAAACAACAAATAATCAAAAATTTTACTGCTTACCTAAGCTATTACGGTTCATGGGATACAACCCGTTGACAGCCGGACGGACGGACAGCGGAGGCTTCATAATAGGGTTCCATTTGGCACGCTTCGGATGTGTAACCCTAATAACTACATAACTACGGAACGTCCAATTTTATGGCTTATTTCGTAAAAATGTGCGATAGATCATTGCCCCTACCATAAGTTTTCGATTGTCGAGTCGAAGTCACGCGATGTCGAGACGTGTCGTCGAGACTGCAAAAAAGTGACATTTGGTGACATCTACAGTTTGTTTTAAAATGAAACTCGAATGCCGAAATGCTATGGTATGCTTTTTTGGGCATTTTGGGTGGTACCTACTGAAGGAGTTTTTAATGCGGTCGTTGCTTGTTGTTATTTGTTTTACTTATTTTGTAGTCTGAATGGATCGATTACCTTAGTATGAAGTGGTAGCAATAACTAAACTTTGAATATAAAATATATAGCATTCAAAACGAACTTATTTAGTGTCTTTGTCAAGTTTATCTAAAATATATGTTACGACCAAAGACTTAAAGAGGTGAGGACCATTATCTAGAAGTTAACAATATGATTACCTTCAGTACACAAAATCTTTACTCTAATTACGTACGTAATATGTATACTTTCAATTAAACTCCGAAAGATTTTTAAGGGCCATTCTATTCTATTCGAGAGGGAGCGCAGAGCGTTGTCAGTCCGGGCGAACATGCTGGCCCGCAGGTTCTCTCGATGTACAGTCACAGTTAAAATAGCCCTTTTTAAGGCATATTGCACATCACTGTACTCGGGGGCCCTGTGGTTCAGATATACCCAAAGGGCTTACAACGCTCTGCGAATCCAATATAACAATGCGTTCAGGGTGCCTTTGCGACTGCCACGTTTCTGCAGTGCGTCGGCGATGTTTGCCGACGCACGCGCTGACAGTTTTGACGCAGTACCTATGGCGAAAGAAATCAGCCTCGTTACTTCGGAGGTTGCGGGACAGTCCCAACAGCATTCTGCACGCCATCGCTGCTCGGGCAGATAGTCCGTTGGTGTGGGCGTTAGTTGAGCGAACCAGATCTGTTTTAGTAATTAAGTACTAACATAGGCTAAGTAAGATTGTTACTAACACAATGGACCGCATTTTGTAGTCTGAAGAAATAAATGATAATAATAATGTATTACTTCATATATTTGATAAAGGCTAACTAAACCACTAAATTATTAACGTAATAAATCAAAATCAAAAGTCATTTATTCAAATAAGGCTGAAAATTAGCAGTTTTTATCGAAAACGCACGCCCTCACATCACTTCCTATTGCTTTAGCCGGAAAGAAGTGGCGAAACCAGTTTCCCAGCAGAACAGCTGTCTATGCAGTTAGCAGAACTAGATGCTATAAATATAATAATATGGAAAGCAATTAACATGACAATTTCGTTGAATCATCAAAATAAATGGCATTGACATTGTTAGCGACGTGGGTATGCCTAATAAGAAAAGACTCGTCGAAATTCCCATAACAATAATTCCATCAGACGATAGCCTGCACCTCTTTTTTTTCTTTTTTAGCCTACGTGAGATAAAAATCACGTTAGTAAGGGTCATCGCAAGTTTTTTTAACTGGACTTTTATTTATGCACCATTTCCGCGGAGGGGACTTTGACAAATGCCTGCAATTTTTGCTTCCCCTACTTGTCTACCTTTACTTCTTGGCGGGCAGACGTAACTACATGTAATTGCTTATCTATTATAGTTTGTTTTATCTACGGTGTAACTCATAATGGTACTCTGTTTTTTTTTACAAAAAGTATTGTAATAATAAAGTTTTTTTTTGAGGGTGGTAAATCATCAAATGACAGAGACTCTTAATGACTAAAACCCATCCATGTTCCTTCCTTAGCCCTTTATAAATCCCAAAATCCCGCTGAGATAATGAAGACTAGGAGAAACTAATTTGCAAGAAATTTTGGCTCTAATTTGTTACTAGAAATACACATTAGATTCTTCTGTCAGCCGCGGGATTTTATTTACTAACTACTAACTGATAAAATTCAGATGGTCTGTTATTAAAACGCAAAAATATCAGCAGATAATTCATTGCAAAGACATAAATTATTTTATTAATTTCTATAGACCTCTTTAGATTTATCTTTGTCAAACAACAACCCTCGACTTAAATGTAATAAATAAATAATTGATGGTTCATTTATTTACAAATTATTTATCTAGAATCCTTTAATTATTTACCTACATAACGCACCTCCAACAATAAGACATTATCTCCGATTGTTATTAATTATAAAGTTTACGGGGTAAGGGCGAGGACACACCGCCGCGTCATCTGCGCGAAGTCTGCGCGCAATGAAATTAAAGCTCGCACAATGAATCCTTAAGTTTTAATTAAAGCGTGAAAAGTGTCGCCGGCGACTGCCACCACCTCGCGACCATCAGATGAGCTCGTATTGTTTTGACCACTTTATTGCGCCGAGATTTTTTATTATAAAAATATGATTTGTAAAGGGTTCTTTTAAGCTAAGTATACTTTTTTACACAAAAAAAAAAACTGTATGAAGAATTACTATAAAGGTCGCGTTTTAGGTAGCTGTTCTGTTCTTCATTTTTCTGACTGACAGACCCTTTGACAGTTCAAAAGTGCATGTATTTGGTTTATTTGAAATAAATGCTTTGAGTTTGAGAATAGATACAGAGTTCTGTCCGCTACTTTGTTGCAAGCAATCTTAATGCGATGTGACATCTATTTTAGGCATCCGCCGATTTTATTGTAGGTACAAAAACAGTGGGCTCTTTCATCCGTATTACTAAAACCCAACAAAAAAATCATTATCATAACTGTACTACATTATACAAATAACAAGAGATTACTTCGTAACATGACAAAAAAAACTGACGATCATATAAATCATCCCAGTAAGTCACTCCAGTAGAATTATTGCTTTTTAATTTGAAACAGACGGAAAAGTGAATAAAACGCGGCTAAAAATGTCCCCTTATTCAATTAGCTTCGATCACCGATGTTATTTTGAGTTTTTTACGACTGTCCTTTACGTTTGTAATCGTAAAGATGGATATTTTATGACTTCAGACGCACTTGGTACACTTGCGAGTCCTTTTAATTCTGTTTTTACTTATTAACATTTCAGTATTAACAGTGAGATAAAGAATATGGTAGAGCATATTCTTTATCTCACATAATTAATCACAATTTATAATCACTTTATTTTGGGAAAATTACGACGCTCATTATTTTAAATAGGTATAATATAATTTAAGCGTGTTTGAAGTATCTGACCGGTGTATTTCTACAAAATCTTGATCACTGTTCGTGATGGAATCCAACTTTCTGACTATACACTTAATGAATAAAACCATTATCACTAACCATCATTGTTGGGAAAGGCTAGACAGATGATGATGATGAATAAAACCATTAACCTCTATCTAGCTTTTTCCCAAATAGGCTGGAGTCACCTTCCAATCTAACCAGATGCAGATGAATAACATAGTATAGTATTTGAATAGAGCGACTGGAGCAGTGGTGGTCTTGTGGTAATAGCCGCAACTTACGACGTCGCGCGTTCGAACCTTGAAGCTTTGTGTAAATGATTTCATCTTTCGACTTTCGACTCCTCTCACAACTGTGAAAAAAACCGGTATGATCTAGAACCAAATAAAATAAAGACATGACATCTACCAACCCGCACTGGACCCGCGTGATGGATAATGGCGGCCCACACTCACTCACAACGAGGATGCATGTGTCTTAGCAGTGGGAACATAATAGGCTGATTATATACAGAATGTAACCGAAAGGGTATATACATACAAAAGCATATGCTACAGACCACCAAACTCAACAACTTTAACTATGGGACCAACACCAAAATCGCAAAAAAAACAGCTATTCTATACATTTTTGGTCACGTGACTTGTCGAAATGTAGGGACCAGCTGAGTTCTTTCACAATTTCGGAGTTGGTCCCATAGCTTGTTAGTCTGTAGCATATCCTTTTGTATGTATATACCTACCCTTTCGGTTACACCCTGTATAGAGCGACAGCCGAGCTGACATCCTGAAATCCTGGTGAGACACGGTAAACAAACTGTCCGCCATAATGTTTTTTTGTTAAAGTTAAAGCTTCATGTAACATATCGAGTGTATTTTAATTGCATCACAGTTACGATACTATAAAAGTCGTTTCTAATGCGTAATCAATGTCTCCTTAATTTTAGATTTACTAAAACGTTTCCATACATCGTATTTTGTTCAGAATTTCATTACGTGCTACATTCACATTTTTATACTACCTTAACTGCTCTACTAAAACTTCAACCAACAAAAAGAAGTAAAAACAATAGCAAATACATATTATATAAGCACATACTATGCAACAACAACTGACATAGTCACATCGTAAAAACAAAACACAAGCGCAAGTAAAAAAGCTGTAAAAACAAGTGAAATAAACAGCTTGTAATGAAGGCAAAGTTGAGGTTATAAGTTGTTACAAGCTTTAAGACGGAAGCTAGAAACAAAGTATGTTATATAATGATGCGGTTTGTTTTTGTGTTAGCGCGTTTGCCTTCTCACAATGGAGGTTTGACATGGGACTGGGCCCAGTTTAACGTTTTTTGTCATTGTTTCGTGCACCCTTTGAGCTTACAAACTGTTACATGTAAAAATATGTATTTCAAGTTAATTGGGCGACATGCTGTGTTTGTTTTGTTAATCTTTTACGCTTGAGAAGGTTAAATGTAGCAATCAAGATCGAAGATTAGACGAAAAGTATTTTTCTTTTAACATAAAATTGGAGTTAGTAATTGGGTACATAGATTTTTCTATATCGTTAAAGATTTGTGTTTCAGATAAAAATGTTTTATAATAATAGCAAAAATTCTGCTCATATTTTTATATGAGTGAATCAGGAGGTATTTTAAAATACAACGCTCAAAATCGGGCTTACGAACATAAATGAAATATTCTATTCAGCTACAGGGTCATAACTTCCATCAGCATACAATTTCAATTCAAAAATCGGAAAACAATAAAGCGATTCGACAATATTAATGAAGTTGCCGAAATTCGTACGTTTTCGGCTGCAGATTTCGGACGAATGGCTGCGGGCGTAAAGGCCTGAGCACTTTAAAATTTATCGAGTTTTCATGTTTTGCGCCGCCACCGTCGCGCCAGCCCCTCGTTGTGACACTGTCATACAAAGTTCAACGAATGTGATCAAAATTGTTTTTGTAAACGTAATTTTGAATGTGGAATTTCGTGTCGTTTGTGCATCTGGAACGGGTTACAGCGAAACTAATGAGGCGTGTTCCAGTATACAGAAGTGCTCCATTTATACCATGACACTTAGCATCAAATATATTTTCAGTTTTTAGATGATGCATAAAAAATTGGCATGATGTTAACGTTATTCCAATTTATGCATCAGATTTAAATAAAAATGGAGTGCTTTGGAAATTGGTCGGACTGGAAAAAACAGATTGCGAATAAATTTTAAATATTCATGATAGGTATAAAACCGCTATAGTAAAATGTACCATAGACATTAAAGAAACCACATTAGAATGAGGGATCCTTACTTAGTAGTCTGTGTCGCTCGCATTTGCACGCTCGCCCGGTCGGCAGTTTGCCGCCGCACCGCCCCCGGCTATTTCAGGACCACTGTTCTAAATTCAAACTTTTATATTTTATGCTTTTTCTGTAAAATGTGGTTTTACGTATATCCTTTGCCACCATGTAGGTTTTTATAGAATTTGAAGAAGCATGTTAAAATGATTCCTTCGTATATGAACACAGAATTTAATTCAGGGCATTTTTATAACAACACTGATATTTTACCCGCTAAATACAGTTGCCGAAATTAAGCTGACATTGGCATTTTCCAACAAATTCGGACTCAACAAAAACTGGAAAAATTCCAACTCACATACACATACAGAGTCCCATAGAGTTAATGAGTGCTGAGTTGCCAGTGTTGGTAAAAAGCCGGGGTTGCCAGACAAATAAAGATTTATACAGGACAATGTGTCTTAATTGCGCTGTGTCAGGTGGCCCGAATCATACCGATTGTGAAGTTTTGGAAGTTCAATGTCGGGTCTTGTATGACCGGAGGTTGGTTTTGGGTGTTGGTTATGAGGACAATTGAAAACAAAAGTTCTAACTCCTCTTTCAGACGAATAAAATAAAAGATTGTTTTGAAAGTTGAAAACGAAACGGGAAATGAACAAAGTTGTTCGCTGAATTTGGGAAGCAGTATAAAAGGCTCAAATGATTTTAACCAAAATTTTATGCAAATTAAATTGTAATAACATGTATTGTAAATATTATTGCCTAAAACAAAAGTAATAAGCAATAATATTTTTTTCTGTTTGTTGTTATTGTTTGAGTTTTTTTTTTATAATATTACTATTCTAAAAATCTTTGAAATAATCTCGGGATCCTGGATTCCGGACTTTTGTAATGCGTACGAGGGCCACACAAAAAACAATTAACAACAACAACAATTTAAATAATGATTATAATTATAATTAATGCAAAACTATTCCAAAATCAAAACTCATCAAATCATGAGATTGACGTTTTTTTTGTTTTTAAAGTTAATTTTTTGTATTAGGTTTTTATTCACAGTGGCTTGCCAGCTTCATAATTGACAACATGAATCAAAGAATGTGGAATACTACTAGATACACAGCCTAAAAGAATGTAGCCACTTTCTAAATTTAAAATCTGACAGTCTAATTATATTAATAATATTTTTTATGTACAGACGCCAGCACATCAAGCTATCCCTAACTGTCAAATTTTCTCAATTAAAAATGAACCTTTTGTTTGCAATAAAGTTGAAATACTATCAAAGAAATTTGACAGATTGTGGTAACTTGATGTGCTGGCCTCTTTACAAGAACATAAAAAGGGAGGGAGAATAATCAAAGGGCATCACAAAATTCGTCCACATTGCTGTCAACAGGAAAAGTTCCGTATAGGCTGGCAGCATTTCTGCTAATTGTATGACCAGCTACTTACCTATTTGTTTAAACACATCTATCAATTCCAAAACCTATCAAAAACTTAAACCATCATCGTTCCTAAAGTACCAAACTTCGACAATATCTCATTCATCATTAATATCACAAACAACGAAATCTGCACCTTAACCTTCGTGAATAAGATTGAAATCTATTCAAAAGTCAGTCCAGTCTTTGCACAAATGTTAGGACACGTCTAACTCGCCCTCGTTAGGTAATCAAATTTGTTTGCAGTGTGCTAACGAGCCTGCAACGGTCAGGACTACAGTCGCCGGTCTGCGTCGTGATTTGCTTGTCAATGTACTGCTACTACCTGAAGCAATCGATATTGTTTAATAGCTTAGTCACTGTTCTTGATAACAGTAGTATTAATAGAGAAATATAGTTAGAAAAGTCACTTTGATTCTGAGATGTGTCTTAGAATTTTGACCTTCAATTTGTTGATCAGGAATAAATAACCTACCTATGGCTTAAATTGAGCAGTGTGTAGTCAGACTACTCAATATTGTGGTTTTTCTTTAAGGGTGGGAAATCATCAAATGATCCTTCCCGCTCTGGGTGGAGCGGAAAGGAGTGTCTCTCTCTTCCTGACTAAAACCCATCCATGTTCCTTCCTTAGCTCTTCATGTTCTGGGGTAGCGGTAACCCTTTCGGGCAATCCCGGTGATTGGCCTTATACTTTTTTTAGATACGGTGATGGCATTTAGATTGAACTCACTGAACTATTGTTGTAATATGTGTAGTTCATGATTTAGAGTGTAATTTCAAGTAGACAGTAGGACGTTATTACATTGCGCGCGCGCACGAGACGCGAAGGTGAGAGTGGGAGCGAGATAAAACACTACAAATAGTTATAGGTAGGTGTTTAATTATATGCATGGGAAAGCTTATTTAAATACTTTTTATGTTATTTTATAGTACCTATCTATTTGATTTCTTGGTTGTGTAGATACGTATAGATCAAATTCTACGTACTGTTTATTTTATTTTGTTACCCACTTTTGTCTAACCTGTAAACATTTCTTAATAAATTCTATAGCTAATTTGGTTTCCGAATATCGTTTTCGGGTGACCACTGAATATCAGCGCTGTGCCGTTAAAATCAAAGTCGAAGTCAAATTATTTATTTCAAATAGGCACAAGAAAGGCACTTTCGAACGTCAAAAGGAACAAGAAATAAGAATTGATTCTAGTCGCCACTTTCTCCCATAGTAGAGCATCCTTCTTGCAAGAGTCACGGCGAGCAGCTGTTTGTTCTGTGCATAAGTATAAATCTGTTTTGTTTTTAATTTGGGTCACCTTTCTTGTAGGTATGAGGGTGTTTATATGAGCAATACATCAATTTTTCATCCTTTCTGTCTACAATTTCATCACGGCAATTTCAAGTAGGATCTGCAAATCGTGATCTGTTAGGAAATATCTATTGTCTTTGTTAAATTGACTACTAAAGCAACGCTGCACTGCGTCGTCCTATTGTTCACCTATGTAGATCCCGCTATAAGACTTCATTCTTTTTAAAACAATTGTTCGCGAAAATTAAATCACGTCAGCGAAAATACCGTTCATTTTTACCAACACATCCATATGCAACGCCAATTGTATTCTTTGAACCCTTCCGTTCCACACACGGAAATTAATAAAGAGACAAATTAACGGGAAAACAAAAAATAGTGTTCCAAAGTCAATGACACAATGACAGCCATTGTCGACCACTTGTGCCTCATTAGGAAGAAAAAAAAAACAATTAAGCTGCCTCTACCTGAACAAATTCATCATGCAGTGCATGAAACAAAAGTCGTCTTTAATACAATCAATTAGAGGTAGTATTTCTTTGATAATCCCTTCATCATCTGCAGATTTGTATGGTTCCCCTTCTTCGTCATACATACGTCAGTTGCAAAGTACTGAGGCCATTCCTTTATGAGCATTGTGAACTTTAAACCGGTCGTGAATGGCATTGTTTTAAATCACCTACGGCCCAAAGGATCGTGAGTTCTCATTGTACTGTCGGGTATTGTGCGATGGGTACTTTGATATGGGCGTTTAGGGACGTAACGTTACGTATCATATGGAGTTGGGTAATGGACATGTCATTTCTCTGCCAAATATAGATGGGCCATTTAATACCTGGGGCTGAATTTCCTTGTTCATCCAACCATCACAATATTAACATGAACTTTTTTTTTCAATGTATGACTGCATTTTTAGGCTCACAGTACTTTTTCAATATTCTATATTGAAAAAGTGGACTCAAATTACAATTTTTAATGATGAATTACGACAGCAAAATAACCTTGACTAAAGGAGATTGTTCTAGACCGCCCTATAACCAACAAACATTTGACGTGTTCGTTAATTTTAATTATATTTTAATATGCTTTTTAAAAATAATAAATTCAAGCGGACACTGTTTAATTCTTAATAGGTTTTTAAAAGTGACCTCATTGATTTTATTACCAACTGAACTCGCCATCTTTCAAGGAAATGTCAATGTGATTGTCACAAAAGATTTGACAGTGTCGCTCTCGCTCATATTACATAAATATCGATATCGACGACGATGTCCATAATATCTAGTGATAAATAATGGATGTTCGATATTTATCACTTCCAAAACATTGAAAATGTGCAACATAAAAGTTTTTCATGCATATTTTTTTCATGGAATTAGTTCCGTGAACATTTTAATGGAACTTATGATGAATTTGGCCTAGCACGATTATGATGAAAATATAATGAACAAACAAACTCACAAAATGTACTTACTAGTCGAATGAGGGATTTTCTCACAAGTGAGAAAATATTAGTTCAAAAGAGGCGTTGGTAAAAAATACGTCACTGTCTCAGGTTTTTGACATCAAATAAGCTTTCTTATTTACGGATCTTATTTTTGTTATCAGTAGCCAGTAAAACAAAGACGTATTTTTTACCCACGCCATCTATTGAACTATGTTTTTTCACCTGTCAGAAAATCTCTCATTTAACGATTGAAATGTCATTTACGACGCAACTCTAGTGAATTGTTCTCATAACCATTTCACAACTTCAATAGCCATATTTTTATTTTTTAAGTACTTAAACTCTATTTTTAAATGTTGCAAACTAAAACGTTACACATTGTTTGTTGGGAACAAAATATTTTATTTTAGCATTAATTTAATTGGAGTAGAATCATAGCAACAACGTGTTTATGTTTGAAACGGAACAAATTAATTTAAATTTGACATATTGATCTGTCATTTTGGTATACTAAATTAAAACCACAGTTTAAATAGGTGGTCATTGATAATCGATATACAATGATTGATCTTCAAGAGAGCATCTCTACGTCACTACGTCAGTTGGTGCCTGTGGCTGTGTTGTGTTGTTGTGAATACCTACCTATTTGGCGATTTCTTTTGGCGTTTTTGATTTTGTTTCTGTTTAACGGACTACAATTTGGATTGCTTTCAACGTGACCTGGCTTCGAATTACTGATTCTGTGATCTGCTTAAACGACACCTTAGCATTTCGACAACGGATAACGGACTTCGCTTAAAGTAAACTTCAACCAATAAATAATAACTGTACCTAAAAGGCATAATACAACTGTATTTACGGTAATATTTTACTGTATTTGAAGTTTAATGCTTTGTAGAAACCAGAAATAGCGATTTTAGAAGGAGTTACTTAAGTTTTCTTTTATTAAACATAACCTCAAAATCTGTTCCTTTTCTTTAAATAAATCTTTTCTATAAAGTGTCCGCCAAGAAACTTTGTTCTTATGAGGTACTAAGGGTAGTTTACAAATAGAAAATGATTTTTTCTATGCTGTTGGCTCCAGGGCGAACAATGTATGGGCGTAGAACAATCTCCTTTCCAAAACTCTCTCGTTATCTCGTTCAGATAAAAAACACCATTTACTGATAATACAAGTAACTTTCTTTACTTAATTACGACAGCATTTTAATATTAACATCGATTTCATTTATCTCGATTCCCCATCGAAGCGGCTCTCGCAACTCGAAGGTAACATGTTAATTTGCCGGAATCGAGTGATTTGTTAATCTCACAATCGATTTGATCGCTCGGCTCGTAATTAATTCGGTCTGGTTAGCATCGATTTGCGATGAACGTGGTGCTTGTCTTCATTATTAATTTTTCTTTTTTTTTCTTTTGCTACAGTAATGAATAACAATTTTAATTTTATTCTTATCTGAGAAAAAGGAAAAATGATAAAATTTTTAATGATGTAAATATATTATGTTTTTTAGAGGTGTGAATAAAGACAAGAAAAAAGTGTTTTGAATATAATTCTGCACTACGTATATATCGTCTTTTCAATTTTCAATCCTGACCAAAAAAACAGAATAAGTTAATGATTTTTTTACAAAGTATGAATTTATGAAACAAACTCAACACGCACTGCCTAAAAACCAAATACTTCCAAAATAAGACCATAATAAGAAAGGGCGACCGAAAACCTATCGTCGTAAATTGCCTCGGTAGATTTTTCAACGAGAATAGTTTAAGAAATCACTCTTAACATGGTTATATGCTCCTTAGAAACGCTCATAAATACAGGGGCGCCCTGAAAAAGGTTTTTTCCTTGAATTTAAAGGATCGCTGTGTACTCGTCGTAAATTTTAGTAATAGTCACTTGTATTTTTGGAGTGAATTCGAAAGTGAATGCTGCGTTAGTGAGAACTGATGTTGGATTTGAAATACGAATGCTTTTTGGATGTAAATGAAATGGATAATGGAGTAAGATCTAAGATCTTTATTAATGCCATCAGTTTCACTTATATACTTATAAATAAACTTGTACATAGTTATTATTAATATTTTGTCTTTTAAGTTAAGTATGTTAATATTATGTGTACAAATCAGAGATATAATTTAATTCCTATAAAACATTACTATGCTGTACGTTAAACCAGAAACTGATAGTTTTTTATTAAGGCTGGGAAATCATCCAATGACTCCTCCTGCTCTGGGTGGAGCGGAAGGGAATGTCAGACTCTTACTGACTAAAACCCATCCATGTTCCTTCCGTAGCCCTTTATGTTCCGGGGTAGCGGTAACCCTTTCGGATAATCCCGCATACCAGAAACTGATACCTAAATTAAGATTTTAGAAATGCAATGTGTGTATATTTATGTATGATCCAACCAATTTGATAGGTATACATTTAATTAAAGCATATGTTGAAAGAGAAGACACGAGAATACTACTCTAGTAGTGTTACACGCCTGGACCTGAACCTCCACTTCTTACATCAGTATTATTTGAACAACTAGCTGACCCGACAGACGTTGTCCTGTCTTAACTATGATACCTACCCTACCTACCCTACCTACCCTACCTACCCTACCTACCCTACCTACCCTACCTACCCTACCTACCCTACCTACCCTACCTACCCTACCTACCCTACCTACCCTACCTACCCTACCTACCCTACCTACCCTACCTACCCTACCTACCCTACCTACCCTACCTACCCTACCTACCCTACCTACCCTACCTACCCTACCTACCCTACCTACCCTACCTACCCTACCTACCCTACCTACCCTACCTACCCTACCTACCCTACCTACCCTACCTACCCTACCTACCCTACCTACCCTACCTACCCTACCTACCCTACCTACCCTACCTACCCACTTTTTTTTAATGTAAGAACCTTCTCCTGACAATAACAAACACAACAAAAAAAAGAATTAGAGAAATCGGTTCAGCTGCTCTCGAGATATGCGCTTACCAACACATTTTGCGATTCATTTTTATATATCTTCACAGTGTTGAAGAAATATTCATTCAGCCGAATAAACAATTGACATTCATCACTTTTGAGTAGTGCTGGCCCAGTAGTAGCTGCTGCTTGCTTATCGGGTTATAGATCGTAGGTTTGGACACGGGTAGATCCTTTACTGTAAATTAATACATTATCACTGCATTCAAAACGGTTAAGGAAAGCATCGCGTCGTGAGAAAACCGGCGTGTCCTAGTACTAGAAATTTGAGACATGTTACATCTACCAAACCAAAAAGGCAGTGATAGCCTAGTGGTGTGACCGTCGGACTGCCAAATCATAGGTCTCGAGTTCGAACCCAAGGCACGCACCTCTGATTTTTCGGATTCATGTGCGTATTGTATAATTATCACTTGCTTAAAACCGGTGAAGGAAAACATCATGAGGAAACCGGCATGCCTGAGAGATATTTCTCAACAGCATGTGATGCTAAGTCAGAGGCCCATGGGCAGCATTAAAACTCTGACACCAGGTTAGTCACTAACCACACGAAGAAGAAGAATCTACCAAACCGCACGGCAGATTACACCTCACTCCCTCTCAAAGAGAGAGAGCCTGTGTACCAGAAGTGAGAACATTATAGACTGAGTATGTTTATCACCACTTTGGATTCTAATCACGTGAAACGGAATCATCTATGCACTACTAGATCCACTCGATCTGTTCCATTTAGTCAGTCCAAAAATAAAACATCTTCTAATATAATTCTTAACTAGCTTTTGCCCCAGGCTTTGTACGAGTTAAATTCGTAGTAAAACAACTCCCCTTTCCCTATATTGTGAACATTTTCTGCTATCTTTGGAATGTATAAATTCATATACTATATTTTACGACATCGCATTAGAAATCTTGAAATTATCAGTGGTTCTCTAATATATTAAGCATATTTTTATACATATAACCCTTCCTCTTAAATAATCTATTAAAAATACTGCATCAAAATCCGTTGTGTAGTTTTAAAGATCTAAGCATACATACATTAGGCCAGACGCGGGAAGCGACTTTGCTTTATACTATGCAGGTAGTGATTCAACAGTATCATTACAAACACAGAACAAAGCCACCTTCTTCCTTATCTTCTAATTTTTGCGACCCTCGACCTGTCTATAACTGTCACAAATCATTAGCCAAATGTCAGTAGAACGACAGAAACCAGTATAAAATTCATGCTAATTGCGACGAGGGCGCATTGACGGTGTCACTCGGTAATGGCTTTTAAGAAATGTAATAAATTATTCCAGTCGCCGCCGCCAGGTGACGCGCGCCGATGTATTGGTATGGAACAAGTTACAAGGGATGATACAATCGCTGGTAGTCATTTGGATCATGAGTTTTTAACCTACCTACGTGACATTGTCGTTGAAATAAAAATCAACTAAATTTAACGATTCCGATACAAAGGTACTACTGATCCTGATTCTGAATGCCTAACACCACCAGTTTTGTACACAAACCTCCACCAAGATTTTTGAAATAGGTTAAGATGAATATAATAGAAGAAGCACTTGAATAGAAGTTCCAGATTTTCACGCCACCAGCGCCATAATTTCATATTATGAAGTTCTTCATTTTAACTATCTTGTTCGTTATTCATTTATAGCTTGGCGCTGGGCGAGGCATCCTGTGAACGTTAGCGTAAAAAAAGGTTAAACACCCCAATAACACGGCATCCATGAACTTTCTTGATAATCTATTGTGTCACGTATTATAATTAGATCAGTCTACTATGTAGGTAACTCTCGTTAGCATTTCCTAGTTGCAGATATATTCTAGAGTCTATTTCAACTAGTCTACTTAGTCTTTTCCCAACATGTTAATTTGCAGTGCAGTTGCAGCTGAATACCTGTAGTGTATATGGAGCGACTACCTATATGACCTCCACAACTAAATAACTGGGTAGCGCGATACTCATTTGTTTAGTCTATTTGTACGCATGAAATAGTTTATTGAAGTTTTTTTCTAAACACGTCATAACTGGACCAAAGCGATCTTTGGTCTCTCTTGCGCCACACTGTTTTCAGACGTACGACTTGCTCTTATCGTTCCCAGAATTCGTCTTTTACTAAGTAATTTAAAAAAAAGATATGTCTTTAGGGGCTACTTTGTTTGCTTTAATCATTGTGAGCGATTTACTGAGTACATAGATATTTATGTGTGTGTTTAGACAAACGATACGCTACTTAGTAGGAATGTGCCACGGTGGCTATTAATTGAGAGATACTAGTTGGTTTTCGTTTTAGAAGTCTATTTGTGGGTTCATAGCATCGCATCTATCTTGACTATAACATGAATGCGATAAAACATTCGCATTCATGTTATTACAAAATATTGTAGTATTCTTTTCTAACACACTGTTATTGTCTATGACACAAAATCTCACTTCTCATCTTCTTCTTTTCGTGTGTTTAGTGACTAACCTGGCGTCAGAGTTTTAATGCTGCCCATGAGCCTCTGACTTAGCATCACATATTGTTGAGAAATATCTCTCAGACATGCCGGTCACTTCTCATTAAAATTGTATAAACTTAGATGGTGACCACAATGCCTAAACCAACTTGAACCTTTAACGAAATATCGATTTTGTACGAATTGAAGGATGGCTTTGTTTCTATTTCCTATTTCTAGAAGTGATCTATGAGAACTCTAACTTTCCCGTCTGATATCAAAAGCGCATGTTCTTACTCAATTACCAACATTCTACAAACTCCCTCACGATCACCATCCATATAAATGTTTCCCAGCAAAATAAAGACCTCCTCACACGCGTACCTGTGGGACGCATCAATTCTATTTAATAATTAAGGCTGTCAAGCTGCGTGTGTCTCGACGAGGGAAGAGATCCGTGGGCGTAGACCTTTGTCACACCGTTAATTACCTCAAACTTTGAGATGGATTAATTTTATATGACTTTTGTGCTAGTTGTTCATTGGTCGTAGCGAATTGGTAATTACTGATTTTGTTCGTCGTTTTTGTTTGTATCAACTAATTACCAAAGTAACATTAATTACTGAATGGAATACTTACTCAGTTAACTTCCGCGAATATTGAATAAATATTTGATGCGACTATTTAGCATCTACTATGAAAATTATATCAGTATTGTAATTTAAGTATTATGGGGTACACTTCATGAGAACTAGTTTTCTAAATTAATCCTAAACTAGGTAACCCAAATTACACCTAATATTAAAAACAAAAGACCGCTTGTAGTAAGTATACAATAAAGTTCCTAAAAAATCCGTTAAAACATTTTAAAAAAGATTGCGTACAATTGTCCCCCGCCTCCCCTGGTTCCATTTGACCAAGCATTGAGTTCCACGATGGTAAATCATCACCCTTCTGCTTACCTCCATTTGCGGAATAGCCGTCCGCCTATTAAATGTCGATTTTTCACGTAAAGGTCCCTTCTGTACCCTGGCGCCCTGCCTCCCCTGTCTGAAGGGAAACAGTTGATATTTGAAGGAGCCTTTTAGGGTTGAATTTTCTTTCGTAACTTTCTTTGAATTTAAATGTATTGAGTTTTGAAACACTTTTTGCTGAAGCGAATGTGAATGACGTGAAAGAAAAATGGAATATTATTTTCAACACCAAGGGTACATACCTAGCTGATTTATTTTCAACCTTTGCTGTCGTATCACATCATCATCTGCCTAGCCTTATTCTAATTATGTTGGTTGTCTGTTTCCAATCTTACCAAGTGCAGCTGATTACCTATACATAATATTACATGGAGCGACTGCCTATCTGATCTCCACAACCCAAGGAGTATCGTGTAACTGGGTAACATGATAGCCCTTGGAAAGGGTTTTTTTATGAGGGTGTGAAATCATCCAATGACTTCTCCCGCTCTGGGTGGAGCGGAAGGGAGTGTCAGACTTTTACTGACTAAAACCCATCCATGTTCCTTCCTTAGCGCTTTATGTTCCGGAGTAGCGGTAACCCTTTCGGACAATCCCGCTTAAGCCTATGGAAAGGCTGGTTATCAGACTTTGCTGTGGTGTTTGTTGTCATTGACATACACAGAAATAAACAAATTATCCTCATCATTTCAGCCGAAAGACGTCCACTGCTGAACATAGCCCTCCCCCACGCACCGCCACTTCGACCGATTTTATGCTATCTGCATCCGGCGGGAAATATAAATATACAAAAATACACATTACAAAATTCCTAACGTTTTCCATCAGAATTTCAACTGTCTTATGTGTCAAACTCGTCATCCAACATAATCCATACTCCATAAAACTTTATAACTTCCTTACCTCCATCCAAATCCTTAATCCCGCTGAAGGAAGTACAGGTTTCCATACACGATTCATTTCGGTTGTGCACTGCTCAGTTTGAAAACTGGCGTGCAACGTCACAACGTCACATGGCATACAGGCCTGTGACGTGTCAGGAAGTGGCACGCAGGAAGTCAAGGGAAACATTCAGTGCCGAGTTGCGGTGCAAGGCAAAGGAAAATGTCGAGGAAATGTTTTGTACAGGACAAGAATTAAGCTTCACTTGAGCCTTTCCACTAATTGGGTATTTGACAGGGTAGTCAATAACGTTACTTTTTATGAATTGTCAAAACGCGGCATTTATATGTGATTTGTATGAAATATAACAATGTGACATCACAGATTTTTAGAATCAAATTGAATACCTATTGGCATTCAATGCAATTTTACAATTGTATCTTCGCAAAAATTTTAATTTATGTACGGAGATGGAAGATTTTTAGCTGAGCGGTCTTTTTCCTATGTGATTTCATATTTTATTTTCGACCGTCTCAAATACATAGTTAATTCCTTCGCTTTGGAGTGTCAGATTCCGTGTTTAAAGCTTTGAATTGCGATAAAGGTCATTATAGTGCACTTAGTTTTAATCCAGTTGATGACCGTTAGCTCCGTTATTGTTTGCCAGCTTAAGATAGCGATCTATCCTATCATCACTCTTCGGCCTAGTTCGATAATATTTCGATTGTAAATAATTATTTTATTGGAGTTAGGTAGTTGATAGTCAACGGCAAACTCGTTTCGGATTTCAATCTGACAGTCTCTTCTACAAGTCAAGCATCTCTTGGGCCGTATTGTCTCTTATCAAAAAACTACCAATCGCTACTCTCTCATACCTCACAAACAAAAAAGCAGAAGTATTAAGTTCGCCGCCATTTTGAGATTACCAGCGGACTGTGTGCGGTGCGACTTAATTTATTGCCCTCCAAAGTGTTTGAATTGTTAATGCTACGTTCTAGTTACAATGTCGGAAGTGCACCTTTACTGTATTTATTTTTATTTACTCAACGATTGTTCCGTCTTGCTTGCAATGATTTAGATGTAGGATGTCGTTTTATATCGTGAGTTTATAGATTACCATTAAGAGTGTTGTAATAAATTAATGAATGATCTCTCTTCGAATCTTAATAGATTAAAACGGGACCGTTTGTCTTCATTGGTAGAACGGACTTTTTCTTTTATTGGACTATTTGATAGTTTTGGAAAATTTTCACCTTAATCTAAGCTGGCAATCGCTGTTCATTGTTACAGGATGATCCAACTTAGTTCATGTTTTCTCGTTTTCCTATCTTATTTCGTAGGTAGCGCAAAGTCAATGACACATTATTTCATGTGGGAGTAAAGCCTTTACACTGATAACATTATTCAAATACTTCATTAACAATTCCGTAGGTAGTTCAAACTTATGTTATAATAGCTCCTTCGTCTGTTGGTGTCTGGGCTGAATTTGTAAATTTATCTACAATATCTTGATGTTTGTCTGAATCATTTAATATATATCAAGTTTGTACAGAGGCCTGCAGATAAATCTGTCAAATTTCTTTGATAGTTTTTCAACTTTATTACAAAACCATAAAGTTCTATTTCAATTGGGAAATTTTGACAGTTTGGGGTAACTTGGTGTCTCTGTACTTTAGTCTAAACACGATATGAATATTCATCAGTCCTTTATTTCTTTGACTCCAAACTTAAAGGTTTCGTTGTCAAACGTCAAATTTGCGTCAAAACTAACACCGCCATGATCAAAGTATGATGGAGCCAGAACTATGTTTTTAATTTCGTAATGGTCTCCCCTGGGATTGCCCTCAGAATACAATAGTGACGTACTAGGGACGCTCCGGGGATGCTCTTCTCTTGTTATTTTATTATTCGCTTTTTTAACTTCAATGGTAAGCAAATTCTATGGGTAATATGGCATTTGTAGATTGCAGAAGTTAACAATGCTGCTAATCTGTTTTGCATGTGAAGGGTGGGTGAATAAATCTTTTAATTATTAATTTATTTAATACTTTAAGCACAGAAGTGTACAGAGGCGGACTTAATGTCATAGGTATTTTTATACCAGTCAACCTTTGGGTGATGCAGAGATAAACAGTGGTAGGTGCAAAGAAACTAAGTATAAATATTTATTTATATCGACATCCTAAGACCGTTTAAGTAGGTAAAGTTTTGTTTTTGTTTACAAGATTGGCAGTGCTAGTTATCAGAATATTAAGACTTGGTGTAAGTTTTCATTTTGCATTTCGTATTTACCAGAGTTCGCTGTTATGTTAAATAGTCCTGTATGTAGGTACATACATATTGTAAACTTGGTACCGGCGTCGCCCGCGTGCAAGTAGGACATTATCCCACGAGAACCATATATTTTTCTGAGATAAAAAGTATCCTATGTGCTATTCTAGACTATAATCTATCTCTGTACCAAATTTCAACCAGATCCTTTCAGCCGTTCTGGCATGTTTGAGTAACAAACATCCACCCAAAGTTCCGCATGTAGGTACATATAATCTATATATATAAAAGAAAGTCGGGTTTGTTCCCTCCATTATAACTCGAGATCTACTGGACCAATTTTCATGGTTTTTGTTTCGTTGGATTTGTCTCCGCCCTGAATAGCAGAATACATTTTTTTTTTGTTCAGTTGCTGATTTTCCTCCTATAGGGTAGGTAGGTAGGTAGGTAGGTAGGGTAGGGTAGGCAGGTAGGTAGGTAGGGTAGGTAGGTAGGGTAGGTAGGTAGGGTAGGTAGGTAGGTAGGGTAGGTAGGTAGGGTAGGTAGGTAGGTAGGGTGGGTAGGCAGGGTAGGTAGGTAGGGTAGGTAGGTAGGGTAGGTAGGGTGGGTCGGTAGGGTAGGTAGGTAGGGTAGGTAGGTAGGGTAGGTAGGTAGGTAGGGTGGGTAGGTAGGGTAGCTAGCTAGGTAGGGTAGGTAGGTAGGGTAGGTATCACAGTTAAGACAGGACAACGTCTGTCGGGTCAGCTAGTATTAATATAGAGTATAGATTAAAGTCGCTTTTCTTGTCTGTCTGTGTGACTGTAGTGTTTTTTTAAACTACTTAAAAGATTTTGAGCGGTTTTCATCAGGGTATATAATATATTCCGGAAGGTATATGTCAGCCTATTCATAGTTATCTCCTTTTTTAATCCGTATCTATGGTTTGATAATTATTACATTTTATACCCGCACGTTCACTACTACACGTATTATCTTGTGTATACCCCAAGGGTCAAAAAGTATCCAACCAAATACATAAACAAAACGGCACGAACAGGTAAACATTCATTTAATTTTATATATAGATCAATTTGAGTGAAGTAGAGTCGTGGGTCGCCCGGGGGACTTCAATAAAAAACCACTTTATTCTTGCTTCTTTTATGTAATAGGTATTTCATTATACTGATAATCTCCCTTAAGTAAGATTCTCCTTATTTATATGGGTAGGAAAAGGAAAATATTATACAATATACTACATACTTAATAATTTCTGGGAATACAGAAATTATTAAGTAATAAATTAAAATCATGTTAACATCTTTGAAAACCCACTTGCCTGATACGTAATAGGCTCAATTTTATTCTATATAATAGGAATTAGGATGGTTACTAAGCAGCACACATGAGCAAAAATGTCTTGTTTTCTAATCAAAACCTGATTAATAAGGCTTTAATTAAAAATGTCTAAAATCAAAGAATGAGTAAACGAAGCAATAATTTTAAATTTAAAGCCTCGTTTATAAGATGCGGACGATTCCAACCAACGATGATAACCAGAAATATTTTGTTTACGCAATATTTAATTCAAGCCTTAATAATCAGTTTAAGACGTCCAATAGCTGCGTCTCAGTGGGCGCGTACCTACTCGAATGACTAGGTCTCTCTAAGCCTTAAACATTTAGGTATAAGTATCTTCTTGCCTTATTTATTTGTTCGTAAGCTTTCGTCACTTACAAATCCATATTTCCAAGCCATCTGTTATCTTTAGCAAGTCGATACTTAACAACATTTATTTAGGTAACGTAGAAAATTGACTTATTTGTAATTCGTTGTATCAGGAAGCCATTTTGGTCGCCCTAATTATTATCTATAGGCTTCAGTAACGAGGGTGTGTGATACATACGGACAAAGAGTTCACTTAGCAATACTGATAGTCAATAAAGAATGGAGAAGGATGCAAGAAAGAGGATGATGTCATCACGTCAACGCCGGTTGTCACTGAAAATCAGCGCTGAGGCTCTATTACGCATAGGGTCGAAGCATTATGCTAAGCGGTGGCCGCAAGTTATTTCTTTTTTTTTCTTTCATCTAGACAAATGTCAATATCTGTCTGTCTATGTGTTTGGAATATCATGTCAACATGGACATGATATTCCAGTAGCAAACCTCGTATTTACAAGGCAAAGATGAAAAGTAATTGTGATTTACGAGGAAGATAAAGAAATCCAGAGAATGTTTAGCAAATGACGATGAAAATGTTAGAACAAGCTTTCATTCAAATACTTAAAAAAATTTTTTTTTTTTAAATCTTAGACACTTCATATCATTATTTAAGTATAAGCAAGATGAACCGTCTTTCAAGATTACGGGTTACCGCTGCTGGCCCGGAACACAAAGGGCTAAAAAAGGAACAGGAGTCGGATTTAGTCAGTAAGAGTCTGACACTCCTTTCCGCTCCATCCATAGCGGGAGGAGCTATACTTATGATGACATTTCACCCTCAAAAAAAGATTCCAATACAAAAACATACAAACCTAACCTCTCTTCTCCAATATCTATAACAACAAATCAGGTGAACAGCCCAACAATCGTCCGACCCTTATGTCCCACGGCGAAAGGTAATTGGGCCATCGAAAATTGATCGCGTTCTGATCGAGATGCGGGCATTCAGTTGCCTGTTGATATCACGGGACATTACTCTTTATTAACTTGTCGCTTTTTCTCGCCGTTGACAAATACGAGCCGTTTGATCTGATCATTGATTTATTTATACGGATTCGTCATAGGCGCAATGTGTGTTATTTTCTTTCTTATATTGTTAAGAAATGAGTCATCATGTAAATGAAAAACAGCACAGATTATTAATATACCAAGAATTATTTTGTTTGTGTGAGGAGCTCGTGGCTAAGTACTAACAGCCGCACAGGTCGATCAGGTCGATCAGGTTAAGCTACGCTTGCTGGGTTTGGCCGTGGACGGATGACCATCTTTAGATACCGAGACTCCTCCGTGCCTCGGAAAGCACGTTAAGCCATTGGTCACGGCTGTCATTTGTGCATCTTTGACAGTCGTTACGGGTCGTCAGAAGCCCGAAAATCTGACAGCCAGTCTTACCGAGGAGTATTGTATTGCCCAGTACTGGGTTGTGGAGGTCAGATAGGCAGTCGTTTTATGTAAAATAATGGTATTCAGCTGCATCCGGTTAGACTGAAAGACGACCTCAACATAGTTGGGAAAAGGCTAGGCAGATAATGATGAGTTATTTTGTTTGTGTTTACTAACTGTGAGATAAAAACCTACTTATACTAACAATGGGGAAAATGACAAACATCTTTATAAAAATGCGTTTGACAAAGAACTAGGTCGTTTGCTGCTCAACCCCCTGGAGACACACCGTGATAAACGTTCTTATGCAAATGAAGCCATTAAATAAAGCATCGAATGACCCCTAATGTTTTACTTTAAAAAAACGTAAACAACTTGAATTGGGTGTTTTATAATCACGCTATATTACAATTAACGTTGTTCACGGCAATACTGAATTAATACGGGAAGTGGGAGCACCCTACTGTTAGTATTAGGGACATAGCCAGCGATTGTGGTGACTTTTGTGATTATTACCGCCTTATCTGAAATTGACGATTAAATTCCGGTACGGACGATTGTTGGAGCATTTACCCCGTTAGTGAGATATAAGATTGTAGGTTTTAATGCAGTTATTTAGATATGAAATTTAATTTTTGTTTTGTTGTTGGATTTTTTTTTAAATCTTTCTGGTTCGTTCAATACGAATTAGAATTAAATTAAAAGCATTTAAAAAATAGATATTATACATGCAATTTCTGTTAACAAAGCTTTGTATAATAAGTATTTCAATCATTGGTAAAAGTCCGTCAAAACTCGTTTAAATAAACCTAAATGAACACAAGAATGGCTGATTTTCTCCATCAATTATGGTGCAGAGGTGCAATCCAGCCCCATTTTTATCTGTTTAGAGTTAAACAGGCGGCCACAGCCCACTCTTTTTACACTGCCTAAGTCTCTCTCTCAGTGACTAAGGTCTTTGATGATAATAATGTGACGCCTGTAATCCCCGAAGGGTAAGGCTGTAGATATGTACAGAGGCCAGCAAATCAAGTTACCTCATTCTGTCAAATTTCTTTGATAGTTTTTGAACTTTATTACAAAAGCATAAAGTTAATTTTCAATTGCTAAAATTTGGCAGTTAGACTTAATGTACTGGTGTCTGTAGTCTGTACCTCTAATACACCCATATTTCACCAGTTATTTTTAGATTCCATTTAAAAGGGGGCCTATTACCATCAACCAGCCAGAAATCCTAACTCAAAGCAGCTTCAAAAAAAAATCGGATGTAAAAACCCAATAACACACCCTAACCCGGGAATCGATTCCAAATACCTCAGCAGTAGCGCTTACGACCACAAAACCAAAGAAGCAGTCAACGTCTTTGATACGAGTATCATGACTATAATAAGAGTCTAATAAATTGTAAAGGTAATCACTAATTTCAATATACTAGCCCTACCTTACGCTAACGACCCATCCCTCGTATATCACTCATAACGTAAAATAGCTTTTAAGTTTTATTACAACGATGATAACACCACATAATGACTGTTTTATTAATCATAAATTTTACACCTTTACGACTTAATGTTTGGACGTCGTCGCCACTGTAAATATTTTCCGAGACTATCAACGAATTTATAAACATTAAAAATATTTCTTCGACAATCAAGGAGATAATGTTTGCGTAAGAAGGTAAGGTTTTATGAGGCGATAAAGATCGTTGAGGAAATGAGAGCGGGGATGTTTTCATTTCGGTTAATATTATAGGCATACATTGTAAATTGAAGTACATGGACATTTAAAAACAGAATCGTTCACTGTCTCGTTCTTTTTTTTAATATGTAAATGTAATTTTTATGGTAAACACAATTAAGAGTATTCGATTCCATTTTCCAAAATTCTGACGACTCTTCACTCGATTTTTCTTATAAATGTGATGTGAAGAGACTGAGATTTTCACCATACCTATTTCCCTATTTGCACTTGACTAAGAATCATTCCAATGCATTGCAACTTCGCGATTATGTAAATAAAAGTACATTCTTTTAAAGTAAACGACTTATTTTCATCACTATAAGGCACGTGTCATATCGAAGCTATAAATACTCGACTGTCAAACTAGAATTTAATATTTAATTCGATGTACGAGTAACGAAACGTCATAACGTCGCGTCACGTCGCGAAGCCGAGATGAATAATAAATTGGATCTAAAATGGATGGGAATTTATTATAATATTCCTAGGTACATGTAGTTGGGTATATGTAGTGAATATTCAGGGCAATGTAGAGTTTATTGGATACAACGTGATAATGACAGACTGACATGAATAAGTTTAATGCAATTACTGCCGGTCAATTCTGTAAAAATCCCACTGCGGAGACAGTAACTGTAGTGGTCCAGTGACGACTTTTTTTTTGAGGTTGGGAAATCATTCAATGACTTCTCCCGCTCTGGGTGGAGCGGAAGGGAGTGTCAGACTCTTACTGACTAAAACCCATCCATGTTCCTTCCGTAGCCCTTTATGTTCCGGGCTAGCGGTAACCCTTTCGGACAATCCCGCTTAAGTGGTTCCGACTTGCGGTCTGGTTACATAATATGTGTCTCTTGCTCTCGAGATGTCTTAGCAATAACAGTCAAGCATGGTTATAATTCCTTAGCATAACCAGCATATAATGATCCCACTGCTGGAACACAGGGCTCCTCTCTGTGAGAGGGACTTTGATTGACTGGCATTGACATGCCAGTTTCCTCACGGCAAAAAAATCAAAAATCAAATATCTTTATTTCAAACTAGGCTGAAAATAAGCACTTTTTGAAACTTAGCTTCACATGCTCTTGTCTCTCAGATATGTTTCCTTACGATGTTTTCCTTTACCGATTTTTAAGCAAGTGATGATTATACAACACGGTTACCTAAGACAGTCCCCCATAATATACACACCATTCACATTTTCCTTCACCGTTTTGAGTGCAGTGGTGATGAGATAATTTACACAAAGTAAACCGCTGGTCAACGTCTGCTACTCATAAGTCTGGGCTACAACAGTTCCTTATCATAGCATTATTATGCAATCAAACAATACAAAGATCAGTAGCACAAACTACCACTAAGTACCCTAAGTAGCTCGGAGTACCATAAAGATATTTCCCAACGCACACCGCGTGATCTTGTTACCTTCAAAGCAGCCAGCTAACAGCTTTCATCTCTCAAAGGCACCTACTATAACAGTCTAAACAAACATACTACGTTTCCTTTTTTATATAAACAGAGATATAAATGGATGTGTGTCAGCGTTTGTGAAGGGAAAGAGAGAGAGATAATGAGTGTGAATTACATAAAAATACAAATAAATGATTTCTATTTCTCAATCTGCCTTGTCTTTCCCAACTATACCTACTAATTATTACGGTCGGCTTCCAGTCTAACTGGATGCAGCTGAATACCGGTATTTTACATGGAGCGACTGCCTATCTGACCTCCACAACCCAGTCACTAACTGGATAATACGATACCCCTAGTAAGACTGGCTGTCAGACTTTCGGGCTTCTGTAGTCAGACGTCCTGTAACGACTGTCAAAGATCCACGATTGACAGCTGGGACCAACGGCTTAACGTGCCTTCTGAGGCACGGAGGAGTCTGGATATCTGAAGATATGGTCACCCATCCACAGACCAACCCCGGCAAGTGTAGCTTAACCTGATGGATCGAGTTGTAGCCACGGGCTCCTCTTTCCATTTCTAAATAAACATGAGCGCAAAAAACAACAAGATTTACCAATGTAGCAATCCAATAGATTAATGATTTCTATGATTGCTATCTCAAATATAGATGTATTTACAAAAAAAAATAATGTAAGTAGTTTATCAGCCATCTCGTTTCCATAACAGAAGCATTAGGTTGCTTGGGACTATATGGCATTGTGTGAAATGTCCAAGGATATTATATTATGATTCCAGGCATCAATTGGCTCGGATGAAGATTTGAATACCATAATAGTGTTGTGACGAGTGACACTTATCGCGTGGCTCTCATACGAATTACAACCGTGGGCGTTCATATTACATGTAGAGAGATTAGTCACCCTTATGTACCCAGTAATACATAAGAAACCCGTCTCCCATGAAGTCTAATGCCGATATAATTGTACGTATCGAAGCATAATACATGTGCAGTAAAGTTCAAGTAAAGTAGCGCCGAGGGGCGTCGACGCGTCGCGTGGAACGGTTTCGGATCAGCGCGTCGAAAAATGACGCGTTCCGCTCTGAGCTGGCTTGTAAAGTTCGTTTTAGTTATGTTACTTGTAGTTCAAGATGTCCTAATACACCTACTCATTTTTGTGATACTGGCCTGGTTGTTATTGTACAGACGCCAGCACATGAAGCTATACCAAACTGTCAAATATTCCCAATTGAACACAAACTTTGCTTATAAATTGAGTTAAAAAATCTATCTAAGATTTTTGACAGATAGGAATAGCGATATATCAAGTATATCGCTTTCATTTTTCTGCAAAGACTTTCAACAGGATCCAACACATTTTTTTACATTTCCATTAAAGTTATTGCTGATATAATGCAACATTATCTAGCTCACCTGGTCTGTATGCGTTGCTCATCAAACAGCCAGACTTTTTTACCCAAAAACATTTTTTTTATGCGGCTTTCTTTGCATCATCTTATTTTCATTTACAGCATTTGTATTTAGTTCAAAATTGTATCCACTTCTATAATAGCTTCGGTCCTCCAATTGTACAGAGTTTGTGCGGAGGTTGATTTATACTAACACTAGATAATATGTATGTTACTAACACTATATGGATATTACTACTAACACTAGGTAATAAGTAGGTAAGTATGTTTTACTAACACTATTTGGATATTTGTGTCCGAAATAAAGAGATTCTATTCTATTCTATAATCGAAACGAATGAGCTCAACAATGCTGAAGTACCTGCCGCGTTGCTCGACCCTTAAAGAGTCCCTTACACATCGAGTCAATATTATCAACCGTATGTCCCCTTACCTCAAATAAAAGCATGCTACGAATCAGTGAAGCTTCCGTCCACATTAAATGAGCTCATTAAGTTGTTTGATCAGTTGTAAAGCGTTTATTATTTTAATGCTGGGACATCCGGTTCTGTATGGATGCGTTTTATTATATTCCTATTGTATTTGTAGTGTGTCACCCCTGATGTGTTTTAGGAAGGATACTTTAATGGTTATTACGGTATTTTATTTTTTTTGATGTTGGGAAATCATCAATTGACTCCTCCCGGTCTAGGTAGAGCGGAAAGGAGTGTCAGACTGTTACTGACTAAAACACATCCATGTTCCTTCCTTAGCCCTTTATGTTCCTAGGTAGCAGTAACCCATTTGGACGATCCCGCTTACTATTACGGCATCTAGTAATTATAAAAAAGTTAAATCAGCATTTTCAAAAAACAGGGTACCTAAATACTTTGTTATGATGACTACGAGATAAACCTCATTCAACAATAGGCCTTGTTCATCGGGCCTTGTATACAACAAAGCCTAAGCCAAACTTAGGGTACTAGTGTGATATCACCCTTTGGATCAAATACACCACCACATTGTCAATCAATTTCCAAAACACCGACATACAAAATTCTGTAGTACCTACAAAAAGCGAAATCGCTAGAAGAAACTAAAACTATATACAAGATCTTTATCATTTTTGTTCAAGTCCCAGCAAGACAAATAAATATCATAAAACCATTAAAAACAAAAACACAATTTAAATGCAAATTCGAAACAAGTGAACGCTCACAAAATTCCATACGAAACTAAACGGAACAGTTAATTTCAAATTGTTTGAATCTCGCAAAATCGGGCGCTTGCCATTTTATAGACAAAAGAAAGTACTAAAAAGCGAATGTAACGTTCGCAACACACATCTAATTTAGATAAAGAGTTCGAGATAAACGGTACAAATCACTGTACACAAAAACTACTTTGCATAGGTCTTTTCAGATGCAAATAGCTGTATTGAATTTGCAATTTAGACCCCGACAACGCACGGGGTTGTGGTTCAAAATACAAGATTTGTCGACTTTGTATTAGGTCTTGTTGAAACCAGCTTAAGGAACCAACAACTCATAAATACAGTAGTGTTATTCTAAATCGACTGCTTTGTTGGTCTAGTGGTTGCAAGCGCGACTGCTGAGCATGGTGTTCTAGGTTCAATTCCCAGGTCAGGCAAAGTGTTTATTTTATTTATTTATTTTATTTTATTGTAATTGAAAAACAAACAATATAATATTGACAATTAAGAAATTTAACAGTGTTATTTTGTTTGTCATTAGGAATTTTTCATTAGAAGTAGGGAGTTTTTTTGTCGGGACTAGACTATTACCTTTATGGGACTTACTTAAACATAACTAGCGATCTGTGGGTGAACCTACTATGGGAGAACTGTTTAACCCTTCGAAAAAACAAGGCGTGATGTTGTGTTCAATAAAACTGCTTTAAAATATAGTGATCCTGGGACATATTTTCGTAAACCTTTATTTTAGTCCACCAAATAAAACTTTAATCAGGCCAAAACACCTTCGATCTTTCATAGTAAGCGACTGTGATTTATTACCGCCATTATTAGAATTTAAAATGTTTCTATTGTTAATTTATTTTTAAATTCAGATCTTAATTTCAATATTAATTAATTTTATTTTAATTTAGTTCGGCCTGTATGGATCAAGTAATCTGAAATAAATTAATTTTAATTTTAATTTAAAAAAAATATCATTCCCATTTTTCTTGACGAAACTCATCATCGGAGATTCATTAGAAGAAAATCACTAACATACACAAAAAACTATCAATTTGATCTACGCTCAAAGGCTAGTAATTTAAAACTCTCGTTACCTCCTGCAACTTACACCACTACATCTGCTGGCAACGCGTCGAGCCGCCACGCCAGTACCTTCAGACAATGAAGACATCCCATTGTGATGCTATACGTTCTATGCCTCCCTGGTACACGCTGACAGGACTGACCGTAAAATTGTTCGTACTTTATCATGCCCCGTGTTAATTTCTAGACGAACAGGTTATTATGCATTTGAATGAGTATTGATTGAGTTGGAAGAAATCTGGTTAGTTCTACTATAGTCCTATATGTTTTATGACTCCCTAGTACTCGCTGACCTTTGCTGTTACTCTGCGTTAATTTCTTTATAAACATTTTTATATGAGATACAATCTTCACTGGGTGAGATAAAATGTGATATAAATGTCTTTGTCAATTGCCAGCACAAACAAACCGTTGCATATAAAACAATTATATTTTTGTTCTCATTCTTGATATCATTAACGAATTACGTAAAGCTATTCTTGAAAAAAACTTAATGACACCCAAAAACTTTCACACATCGTCTAAATCAAATCCCAAAACATGGAAAACACTTAACAACAAAAATACTCTCTTCTCCAAAAAGCACACATTACAGAAGAAAAATTGCAATCCAGTTAGGCAACGGAAATGGAGAAGAAATGCCACCATAAGGATAATCTACGTAAGATAATTTCCACTCAAGTGGTTCGATGTCTTCGGCCGGAGGTCAGTGAGTAACGCCACGGGGTGCGCAAACTGATGGGGACTTAGCAGGAATCTCTTAATTTATAGCCTCGTTGAGATTTGTGGGGCAAATCAGGAATTGAAGCGGGGAGAAAAGAACATGTTGGTAACGAACTTTGAACTTGAAGTTCTTCAAATCAAATCAAATCAAATCATTGTTTATTTGTGTAACATAGGTAATGAATAGAGTTCTTAATAAATATTAAATAGGTCGCTATGTTATGCCCGGAAGCGTACAAATAAATCATGGTTGCATGCAAAGAGATATTAATCATGCGAGAGGTAAACATTATTATTTGTATGTAAAAATTAATAGATTAATGATAATTAATAAAAACTGAAAATTATTAATGTCACAATATTTAAAAAAAGAAAACATAAAACATAAATTAAAATTAAATTAAAATAACTTAGTCACAATGTTCAATTATAAATTGTTTCCGGCGTAAAAATAAATGAATAGGTCTACAATAATTTATCATTCAGAAATTCATCGATTGTATAATAACATTTTTCATTTAATAACAGTTTTAATTTATTTTTGAATTGTGTTACATTTATTTGTTTTCTAACATCTGGTAATTTATTGTAAATACGTGGTGCCATGCCCAGAACGCTCTTACTAGGCAGTCTTACAACGCTGATTACTTAAAGAGTTGGCGTATTGGCTACGAATTGCGACCTCTCGTAACGTTGACACTTTTTTCTTGTAAGGTATAAGAATTTGCTTTGAAACTTTTGAGGTTTTATGGATGTAAGAAGTTTTCAAATTAGGATCACAATCTATGGCTGGCCAGTATTAGAAAAAGGCCTATCCCAAAGTGCCGCTACTTCGACAGATTTCCGCCTTCAGCAACGAATCTACCCTGGATGCCCTTGTTTCAAACTATTGTTCTAAATAGTCTTCTTCTTCTTCTTCTTCTTGAGGCTTTGGTTTCCGCACTCAGTCCTTGGCGGACCATTGTGCGTGGGCCATGGCGGCCTGTGGCGGTTATTCCAGCCAGCCCACCTCCTTCCAGAAGTTGATGACGTCTCCTGGTCTGTGTAATATTTCTGTAAAAGATTTAGGTGTTCCAATGGTTTGTGTCCTAATCTGTGTGACTCCTGTGCACTCAAAGAGTACGTGCGCAACGGTTTCTTCAGCCTCCATGCAGGCCCTGCACAGAGGACTGTCCGTTATGTCTATTGTGTGGAAGTGTTTGTTTAGTGAGCAGTGTCCCGTGATGGTCCCCGTCATCAGGCGCAGGCCGGTTCTGTTCAGGCGGAGTAGCCGTCTGGTTAACCTTTTATCCAGGGATGGCATGGCCTCCCTGGATTGCCTGCAGCCCGGTGACGAGGTCCACCATCTCTCCGCTTGTGTGTGTGTGATTTCTTGTAGCCATCTGCGTAGCTGGTTGAAGGGAATGGGTATGATGGGTTCCGGTCCGCAGGCTGGCGTACTGAAGGCTCTCCTCGCTAGCTCGTCAGCTGCGTCGTTACCTAGTGATCCGCTATGTCCCTTTATCCATTGTAGTGTCACTTTGTTGCGGTAGAGTACTGATATACGTTCTAGTGCGTTGTGACATTCTAGTGTTAGTTTTGAGGTGTGGTGTTGCTTCTTTAGGGATTGCAGGACCGAGGCGCTGTCGGAAACTATGCGTATTTGCGCATCGGTGACTTTCCTGGCTTCTATAGCGTGTGCCGCCTGTATGAGGCCCACACACTCCGCCTGGAAGACGGTGTTGTGCTTGCCCAGTGGGCTGGATATGTGTATGTTAAGGTCTCGTGAGAAGACCCCGACTCCGCTTCCGGAGTCGGTCTTGGACCCGTCAGTGTATACTCTTAGTTCTTCCGGACCAGAGTAGTCACACTGTTCTTCGATAAGTGATATTTCATAGTGTTTTTGAAATTGGTGTTGTTTTGGGGCTCTATCGCAGGGTGACGCTAGCATTGGTTGATGTCTGATTGCGTCATCCCTTACCCGTGTGTGCTTTACTCTGGAATCTTTACTTAGGGTTCCTGCTATGTTTAGCCGAAAGGCGGCCATGGTTGCCTCCTCTCGCACGATGAGGTGTAGAGGCGGCAGTCCTAGCATCGCCTGTAGGGCAGCTGTAGGCGTTGTTCTCATGCAGCTAGTAATAGCTACGCAAGCAAGTCGCTGCAGTTTCTCAAGTTCTTTTTGGGTTGTGCTTAGGTTTGTTCTGGGCCACCATACTAGTGAGCCATATGTGATGGTTGGTCGGATGACCGTGGCGTATAGCCAGTGTGTGATTTTGGGTTTAACACCCCAGTTCCTGCCCAGCAGTTGTTTGCATTGCCACAGTGATATGGTGGCTTTTGTGATCATATGTTTAGTATGCCTTGCCCAGTTCAGCTGACTATCCAGAAAGATTCCCAGATATTTGGTCTCAGTTGATAGGCTTAGGGTTGTTCCGAAGAATCGGGGTAGTTGTAGTGTGGCCATTTTCCTTTTTTTGGTGAAGAGGATCAGCTCGGTCTTCGTTGGGTTCACTGATAGTTGGTGTCTGTGGCACCAGTCCTCTACTATTTACAAGGCTTGGCGCATGAGGTTGCATAGTGTGTTTTCATGTGTGCCGTTTATTATAATGGTTATGTCGTCGGCGTAGCCTACTGTGTAGTAGCCTTTTTCGTTGAGTGTTTTTATGAGGCTGTCAACGACCAGGTTCCATAGTAGCGGTGAGAGGACGCCCCCTTGCGGGCATCCTTTCGCTACGATGGCCCTTGTGGTGTCGTTTACTGTAAGTTGTACAGCTCTCATTTTGAGCATATTGGTGATCCAGCCGTTCAAGGTTGGGTCTATCTTGTGGTTGTTGAGGGCCATGTTGATGCTTTTGAAAGTGGTTTTATCAAAGGCGCCCTCTATGTCGATGAAGGCAGCCAGGGACGAGCATTTGTGGTCCACTGCGCATTCGATCTTGGAAACCACGCTGTGTAGCGCGGTTTCCGTTGATCTGCCTGCGGAGTATGCATGATGTTGTTTGTGTAGTGGTTTTACTCTGAGAGGTCCGTCTCGGATGTACCTATCACAGAGTCTCTCGAGGGTTTTCAGTAGGAATGATGTGAGGCTTATTGGTCTGTAAGCTTTGGGTTGTGTGTAGTCGGTCTTACCCGGTTTGGGTATGAAGATGACTTTCACTTCTCGCCATGCGAGAGGTACATATTTGAGTGCTATGCTGGCTTGGTATATCTCTACCAGCCATGGTGTCACTTGGTCTAGTCCCCACTGCAGAAGGGCTGGAAAGATGCCGTCCAGCCCTGCAGACTTATATGGTTTAAAGGTGTCGATTGCCCACCTTATCCGCTCTGCTGTGACTATTTTGTGGGCTCTGGACCAGTCTAGGTCTGTTGGGGTCCATTCTGGTTCAGCTTCCCATTCCTTGTCCTCTAGGAGTCTGCAGTCCGGGAAGTGGGTCTCGAGGAGGACCCTACATGTTTCTTGGTCTGTTAATGTGTATGATTTGTCCGGTTTTATCAACACACCCAGGGTTTGGTTCTGATCTGTTGATAAGATTTTCCTTACCCTGGCGGCTTCGTTGTTTGTTTCAATGGATTCACAGAAATTCCGCCATGCTGTTCTCCTGGCAGTTCTGATTTGTTTTTTGTACGTGTATTGGGTTTCTTTGTATAGTTCCCAGTCTTCCGGTAGTCTGGTGTTTTTGGCTCTGTTGAATTGTTTGCGTAGTGTGTCTCTGAGTTTGCTGAGTTCGGCGTTCCACCAAGGCGTCCTCTGACTGCTTGTTTGTGGCGCCCTTAGCTTACAGCATGCGTGGTAGGCTTCGGTTAGGTATCTAGATAGTGTTGAAACAGTGTATTCTAAGTGTGCTTGGTCCCTTATGGGTGTTTGCGCTACATGTCTGGCTAGCATGGAAGCTAGGAGACGTTTGTATCCTGGGACATCGGTGCGTCGCGGGTTTCGCTTGGGTTCAGGTTTTGGTGTGTTTGTGGCTAGTGTGAAGCGGATTCTCCTGTGATCAGAACAGGATGGTTCGTTCGACACATGCCAGCCTGTGATGAGTTTTGTAGCAGATTCTGTGGCTAGTGTCAAATCTATTATTGTTTGACCTCGAGCCGTGACCCAGGTGGGTTCCGAGCCACGGTTTATAATATTAAGGTTAGTGGAGAATAAATATGTGGATAATACCTCTCCCCTGGTGTTTGATGCGTCACTACCCCAGAGCGGGTGGTGAGCGTTCGAATCGGTGCAGATGATGAGGTCCATCTTGGTGAGCTCGCAGTGTTGCACCAAGTCGGCCATTTCCTTTGGTGGGCATGTTGTGTCTTCGCCAGGCATGTATACTGAAGCCAGTACAACGTCTGGGACGTTGTTGTCCGTTTGGAGCCTGACGGCTGTCAGGTCTCTGGAACAGAATTGGGTGAGTGGTGTGATAGGAACCTGTTTGGGTGTGTAGATACAGGTTCTGGGTTTGTCAGGGTTGTGTGTGTTGAGGGTTATCTTACCTCCGATGTTACCGAGGCCGCATATCTTGTTGTTCCTGATCCACGGCTCCTGGATCAGTGCGATTGTTTGGGGGTTTTCCTCCAGTGCCCTGCGTAAGCTGGCCGTGGCAGTTTGGCTATGCTGGAGGTTGGTCTGGATGATGTTTAGGGGCGACGGTGGTGGTGGGGTGGGGTTAGTCGGAGATGGATCCATCCGTGGATTTCTCCGCGTCCTCCTCCCTGTAGGCGTCCGCGTGTTGGTCGCCTGGCGACGAGGCTAGCAGCCGTTCGTTCCAGCCAGGTGATTCGGGTGGGATGGCGTCCTCTTCGTCAGCCATGGCCGCACGGGCCATGACCTCCTCTAACTTCACCATGTCCGTGTCGTCCGTCTTTATGGTAGTCGGTGTTGTCGGCGTCGGGTTTTCGTCGTCGGGTTGGGAGTCTGAGGGTAGGGCCCTGGGCCAGAAGCGCACGTATATCGACCCGAGTAGGTACGATACCCGGCGCTCCCGGGCCAGGACTCTTTCAGCTTCCTTCGGTGGCAATCCAAGGGTCAGGTACGTCCCATAGTTGTCGCCACCGACGGTAGTTGCCCTGTACAGTGACCACCTGGCGATGTCGTACCAAGTATTCTGGCGTATCAGAATACTCTGCAGACGCGCTATGTCACCCTTGTATCTAGGGACAAAAAGCGAGGCGCGGACACGGGTGGGCACGTCAGACTGCTTCACAACTGAGAGGGGAAGGTCGATGTCAGGGAGCGTTATTTTTGGTACGTTCTGGCTAAGCCAGGTCAGGGCATTCTCGTCTTCGCACCACAGCTGCACGGTGCCTTCCGCCACACGCGGGTAGCCGCGGAAGGCGGGAAGTGGTGTGGTTGAGTCGGTGTCCATCATCAGATGTTCCAGTTGCGTCTTTATGTATTCGGCTTCCGTTCTGGTCAAGTCTCTGGAGGGGGGAGGGAAGCAGATCGCTACGGCCAGCCGCGCCGGAATGTCCTTCGTGGCTCGCGCGTAGGTTCTCTGCTCCCCTTGAGCGGAGTGGACTCTCACTCGCTTGGCGTCCCCCTGTAGCGTTGACGGTGAAGCTGTGTCGTCAGGGCGCAACCTCTTCGCCGGTACTGTACCACTTGGTCCAGGTTGCGGATTAGAGGTGCCAGCCGCGGTGGTAGTGGCCGGCAGCGTCCTCGCGACTGCAGTTCCAGCCCGCCTACCCCTTGGCCTCCTTGGTCTGTCTGGTATCTTGTCCGTGTTTTGGGGGCGAGTAACGGCTCCGGTGTGCTCTGGTGCTTGCTGGGGCTTTTCGCGCTGGGTTGTCCCTTCGCGTACTTGCCCGAGCCCGCTCGGTTCCGCGTCCGGTCGCATTTCGCGCTGGGTTTCCCCTTCGCGGATTAGCGTTCGGTCGCGTTTGGTTGTGTCCAGTCGCTTTTCGCGCTGAGTTTCCCCTTCGCGGATTAGCGGCTGGTCACGTGTTTCCGCGTCCGGCCGTTTTTCGCGCTGGGTTGCCCCTTCGCGTACTTGCGGCTGGTCGCGTACTTCCTCTGCGGCGGCCGATCGCGCTTCGCGCTGACCGAAGCCTTCGCGGGTCTTGCGCTTTCGGTCGCCTGGTTTCCTGCCAGAGAAGCCGGGTCCGTCCTTACTCCCCGTCTGTCTGTTCTGGTCTTGGTCTGGGTTTTTTATACTGTTCCTCACGATGCTCTGTTGCCAGAGGCCAGCGTGGGGTGTACAGCTCGTTGCTGGTGTTGGCGCGTTGGTCGCTGCCGGGGATGAGGATATTGGCGCGTTGGTCGCTGCCGAGGGAAGGGTTTGTGGCGCGTTAGTCGCTGCCGAGGTGGATGGTAATGGCGCGTTGGTCGCTGCCTGGGTGTTATTATTTGGCGCGTTGGTCGCTGCCTGCGTGCTGGGCGCTAAAGTAGCAGCCAGCCGCGCTAAAGAGCGCGGCTCCAAATCACAAGAAGATGCCCCCCCCAGAATACGATGGGGGCTGACCGCCGGAGCGGTGTGGGATTCCCCGGCTTGGCCGGGACCCACCTGGGTACGTTTCCTTTTGTCCGCTTGCATTTTGTTTTTTTTTAGGGGGTGGGCTTTTTTGGAATCGAGGTTGCCCTTCCTCTGGGACCGACAGGATGCAGGAGTGGGAGGGATGGTGTTTGGGTGTGGGTTTGGGTTGTTTGGGGTCACCGTATGCCCGGGATCTGGCATGCGGGTTTATGGATAGATGGGAAGTATGGATTGTGGGTAGGATGGTTCAGTTGAGGGAAGGAGCATGGGATGAGGGTGCTTAGGTTACCTTAGGGTCTGGGATTTGGCTCTAAGGAACTTCTCTTGTCCGGGATCTCAAAACCGAGATGCTCCGGATGCGGGGCCGGCTGCTTGCGCATCAGCCCCACAACCGGAGTTGGGCTATCCGCAACCTGCCCACCCGCTCGGTTGCAGGAGAAGAAGTGCCTGGCAGCCAGGGTCTCCCCACCACGGATGTACTTATACAGTCAGTGTTGGAGCGACCCAGCCAGCCCCGAGCTAAATAGTCTAGATAGTCTAATCTAAATAGTCTTTGTAATGGGGTATTTGAAAGGGTAGTCAATAGCCTTCCTTTTTATGAACTGTCAAAACGCGGCATTTGTACGTGATTTGTATGAAATATAACAATGTGACGTCACAGATTTTTAGAGTCAAATGGAATACTTATTCGCATTAAATGCAATTTAAAAATTATATTTTCGCATTATATTTAATTTCTGTACGGTGATGGAAGTTTTTAAGACGAGCGGTCTTTTTTCCATGTGATTTCATATTTTATTTTTGACCGATTCAAATAGTCAATTGCCATCATATGCGACATTTGCTACCTTTGTAGTGTGACTTCCCAACTTAACTACTTAGTTAATACTACAATCAGGGATTTCTCAGCAATGAGACACTGTCACCTAAGTTTTTTTTTTTGATGTACAGACGCCAGCACATCAAGCTATCCCTAACTGTCAAATTTTCTCAATTAAAAATGAACCTTATGTCTTTGCAATAAAGTTGAAATACTATCAAAGAAATTTGACAGATTGTGGTAACTTGATGTGCTGGCCTCTGTACTTGTAAACCTGCATTTCGCCAGTTATGTTGATGTCTCTTGAAATAGGGGGCGAGTTCATTGCTATCAACCACACATCCAATCACAACTCCGGGCTGCTAGATTAAGAAATTCCAGAGAGAAAACCCCAATAATAATTTGATCTGGAAATCGAACCAAGGACCTCAAGCTTAGCAGGAATATTCAACCACTAGACCAACAAAAATTGACGAACGAAAAAAATAAAAATCATGAAGAAAAAAATCTCGTACTTAGATATTTAAACCACTCGCATACTTGTAATCTTCATTTAGCATCCCTTTAACTCTATTTTTCTAACACTTGCGCCGTACCACGCTGTTATCTACCGACTCATAGTGGGTAAAATAATCTGATTTGTCCATTTGCCGGTCGCGGGATCGTAACAAACGGTCCTAAGTTCGATTAACACGATTGCTTTTTGTACTCATTGTGTTTATTCCGACTTAATTGACGGTAAATTTATAATCTTTGGATTTAGGGGCACTTAGATTTTGTGTCGTTGAATATTCTTTGCTGTTTTTCGTTCGCGCTAAAGATGCTAAGATGGCCATAAATAAAAGCAGGGATTAAGTTATTCGTCTTAGAAAGGACTTTTTTTGGAAGCTTTAATATTTTCAGTTCGTAGTATTTTTTGGTGAAGATAACTAGCATCAAATTATAATATTGTCTGCCTGCCTGCCTAGCCTTTCATTATTATTATTATTTATCCTTTATTTCAGGCAACGAAGGCCCATAAAATAGAGTACATGTATAAAAATAATAACTATAAACTAATACATAATTTTAAAAATAAACTTAAAAACTACTGCACTCGTGTGTTGGGGCCGGCTTTCAGTCTAACCGGATGCAGCTGAATACCAGTATTTTACATGCAGCGACTGCCTATCTGACCTCTACAACCCAGTAACTGGGCAATACGATACCACTTGGTAAGACTGGCTGTCAGACTTTCGGGCTTCTGACTACACGTAACGACTGTCAAAGATGCACAAATGACAACCGGGACCAACGGAAAATTATAATATTGTCTGTTTGCAATATTTATTGGACAAACAATCTTTAACGAAAAAATTTAACGTACAAAAATCGTCTAAAAGAAAAGATTCTTTGTTATTAATATATAATACAACAGCCTCATTTAAAAAAAACATTGAATTATACTTTGTCAGAGAGTATTTTTACGCGCTTCTGTGAGCGTCCTTTCTAAACATCACAATGATACTTTGACATCTCATTCTTTTGTCTTGTCCTTCAGCATAATAAGGCAGGAGCACACTATACGACTATAAATCTATAGCACGTTATCGCGTCATCCCCCTGTGTGTCGCAAATCCGGCAGCATTTGTAACCGACCCGCGGATTATCAGTTCGCCCCGGGCAGAAACAAGAACCCCGGACGAAGCACCCGTGGACATAAATTCGCGACAATGATTCATGATCGCCGCGTTCGAAAGTTTTTGCACGAGCGATTAATCGCAGCGACTTTTAGGGAAATCGCTGCAACGCTTAATGTGGGTGCGTATTATTTTAATGACAGCGCTCCGAGCATAAAATGTGGTTGGAGATAAAAAACCGTTTACTGATTTACCGGTTTATCCTTTTAACTTGGTATTATGTTCTGTCGTAACAAAATATCGGGCTTCTATTTTGGGGAGGCCATCGTTGTATTTACCTTCGCAAAATTAATAAAAGATATGGAAAGGTCTCTTACAGATCACCAGCTATACGACTTATCATACCCATAAGTTTCCCAGATACGAAATAAATCGCCTTAATATCTATAGGACTGCCTTCTTGGACTAGTGGTTACAAGCGATGCTTCTGAGAATCTAAGTCAAAGTCAAAGTCAAAATGTTTATTGCGAACCAAGTGTACAATTTTGGTGTTATGAATGTTAGTAGGTACTTATGACTTAGCGGCCTTTTCCAAGCATTGCAATTTTCATTCGCCTGCCCTTATCTTCTTTAATTTGCATGCATTAAACATTATTATTAATTAATTATTTTCTTTTATATTTGTGCAATTAAATTGAGAATTTATAGTTATGTCGAAATTGAATGTCAATAATAATAATGAATTTAATACAATTATTCAGCAAATTAATGTCATCCATTTAAGGTAATAAAATTATATAAATGAATATAAACCAGGATATAGGATATCGGTTTGTACAGGATCTATGCCCGGTGGTTGACATTATATGGAACTAAAACGAAACTGGCAAAATGTTGGTGTACCTATTAAGAGTACAACTCTACCTAATCCTTTGGGGATACAAGGTGTTATCTTCTTCTTCTTTTCGTGTGGTTAGTGACTAACCTGGTGTCAGAGTTTTATGCTGCTCATGGGCGTCTGACTTAGCTTCACATGCTGTTGAGAAATATCTCTCAGACATGCTGGTTCCCTCCCTCACGATGTTTTCCTTCACCGATTTTTGAGCAAGTGATAATAATAAGGCGAGATGTTATATTATCTCTATAGAAAGCACAAAAGCCGCATTATGGTGTAGCTTGCATTGGAATGTCTTCATATAAAAATGTCTGCCAGAGGCTGTGTTAATTAATATTGTAGTCGTAGCAGGGACCGCAGCACTGCGCGTGAACAAACCTGCTAACAGAAAGTGAATAAACATAACGTGTTTTTATCAGGAAATAGTTCCTAAAAGAAGGTGATTTTGCTCCCGTATTTTTTTTAAACGTGTCTTGAAACTACCAACGAATTTTTAAATGAAACTGTTATTCATTACCTTTTAAACTCTAATCAGTCAAACTATCATCTTACTGAATGTCAAATGAAAAAATATAAATACTAGGTTTTACGTGAAGGTCTGTTATATCATAATATCGGACGGGTAGAAGCAAGAAATAACAGGTTTCCCATACAAACTTACATCCCGTATGTCTCCTTAGGAATATTTTCGAGACAAAAAGTAGCCTATGTTCTTTCTCGGGATGCAATCTATGTCTGCCAAATTTTATCGATATCCGTTCAGTGGTTTAGACCTGAAAAGGTGACAGACAGACAGAGTTACTTCCGAATTTATAATATTAATATGGATAAAAATAGCTCTATTTTTATATTCCAACAAAATAAGTGTCTCAAATTGACACTAGAAGAACAACTCTAATTCCCAATAACTGAAATTGTTACTCAACAGACTCCTTCAAATGTCCCGCATTTTATTGCCCACACTAAACATTAATGTCGCCACTGACTGAGCAACTTCATTTAGCCGGCTGATCAAACCAGCATCAATCTCCTCGCTCCATCATAAAAAAGGTTATAAAAATAAGGACACGCTACACGCTTCGACACTTGTTTATGTCGTTCTTGCATTCGTACTCGCGACCGCACTCGCAGACGCGAACCCATCCATTTGCGGCGACAGATCAATCACGACTGAGCATCAAGCCCGGAATAATGATCCTTTCAACACTTCATGTACACTGATACACTTATTTTGAACCTTGAATCTTGTGCTGTAGGATTGGAATTTGAGTGTAGTGTTTGCAAGTAACATAAAGACGCAATGAGCGTTGTTCCTTTGAGCTATTTAAGCCCGCGCTAAATGATCGACGCGTCATGTTTCTCTTGGACTGAGAGAAAATATACAAGTCCAAATAAGATCTGTCGTTAGTGAATAATGAGGGAAATATGTCTGTTGTGTTCCTTAAAGGTCGTTTACATTTGGTGAAAGCTTTGTATCTGTGTAATATACAAAGTGTTTGGCATACCAGCAGAAAAATTACGTTCAGAATGAATCTACGCTTTTAATAATAAGTAATTTGAACGCCGTAATTAATGTGATTCCCACGAAGTCGCCCCTACCTACTTACATTGAACTAGTTTCTAGTTATAGGTTTTTGGACTGTTTAAATTCAATTCCTTGGAACCACATTACGGTTTCATTTGTGTGTGAAGATTTTTTGAAAATAAAGTAGCTTCTTCCATTATTTCTGAGCACCAAGCTCTTTTGTTTTTACGCAGTTGTTTGGCCATTAAAATGTTACGTGGGTACTGTACCTTTATAAATGAAAGCCGGTCTATCATAGCGCATCTTCCAGCCAGACTTACATTACGAAAATAGTGGCGCAAACATTCATGAATAGTTTCAAATGTAAATAATTATGTATTGACGTGTAAAACTACCAATTATTAAATAAGTTTGTGCTACTAGTTTCGTGACGTAGTGAATTCGAACTCTAGGAGGTTTCATTGATAGCTGGAATGATTATTTGTTTGAAAGATGGTACGGAAGAAAAAGGGTTAAAAATGGTAGACCACGAAATTCAAATTGTCTATGTTTTTGTAAATTTTTAGATGAGTATTACGATTCGCGGACGTAGCAAGTATGTATTTATAGAACTGTAATTAATACAACTTTCTAAGTAAGTTATCCTGTAATCATGATATTTAACGACAATTCTAACTTAAGAAGTTGTATTAATGATTCCAATGATTATATAATTCTGTGAAACACAAATCATATTTTGATCAACATACCACCTTATACTGACCTACAAATTGGAAAGAAACGTACGAAAAACGAACAAAATCGAATAAGAAACTATAATTCCTTCCCAGTTAAAGTTAACGCAATAAGAATTGTGGAGGTCAATTGGATCTGAACTGAGGAAGGATATCTTTGCGTTTCCTTTCCGTTAATCTTCTGACTAAGCTTGAGTAATTATCGCCATTAGTGGTGTTATACGGCTTATCGTAGTTGATCTTATAAATGTCTTTTTGCGTTGAGCTAATGGTTGGACTATTTTTATTATTGATGTATGGTGTGAAGCTCGGATATGGTATGATGTGGTACATATTCATAAACTCATGCTTTCTTTCCACGGGTAGGCAGAAACTATACAGAATACCGCCTGCTACGCTCCTTACATAGGTACAATTCATACGTTACTTTTTTAACAATGTTTAACTATGTTTATTTTATACAGAAAAAAGAAAAAACAATAATAAAATATTAAAAGTGCTGGTATGTAAGACTGTTTACGTTCGTTCGTTCATTCCATTTTTGAATATTCGCCTAATCTGACTGTACTTATTGTAATTCAAATCGGCCAGTATTTTTGTGTTGTAGAAGGCTGTGCAGCCCATTGCAGTTCACTATTGGTGGACAAAGCGTCCGTGTTATTTCCAAAACATATCATACTACTCGTATATTGGGACCGTCAATCTTTCAAGCACGATTTTATTGTCTTTGCATATTATTAAGCAATATTAAGAAACCTGAGATCGACAGCAGACGTCAACAACATTTTGCGGAGTCCATAGTGATACCGCAGAAACCAACTAGCCTGACCCGAATTGGACTTTTTTCTTCGAAATATCAACTTTAAAAAAATAACCTTTCCGCGCGCCTCGCGGTCGTATTTATCCAGCAGTTTGCATAGCATTTATCCGCGCATGGCTGAATAGTCGCCCGAGGCGCCTCAATAAGGCACGCACGCGTCTCGACCGGCTTTTGTCCTCGCCTCAAGTGCAAATAGCCTGGCGTTCTAATTTCAAAATGCCCGCCCTTGAATAGAGTGAGCTTATTTTAGATTTCAGTGGAGATTGACGTTTTTTTTTATTTTCTGGCATTTTTTGATGTGATGTCTGGTATCGATAAAATTTTTGATTATAATCTTAAGGCTTTGCGCATCCGCGTCTTTGCTGGCTTCGACGACACGGTTGGCGCAGTGGTTGAGCGATTGACAGCTGCGCAGCATGTCGCGAGTTCGATTCCCGCACGGAACATATATTTGTACGACCTGCAAGTATTAGTTAGGGGTCTGGGTGTTTTTCTATCTATAATTATGTATGTATTTACAAAAAAAAGTATATAAGTAGTTTATCAGCCATCTCGTTACCATAACACAAGAAATAGGTTGCTTAGCTTGGGACTATATGGCGTTGTGTGAAATGTCCAAGAATATTATTAGTATTATCCCGCGACGAAAAAGTCTGAGTTTTAACACATCACAACCAATCTATGCGCACACCATAATCAATTTGAAAAAATGTTTAAAAAATAACATGAAAAAAATACCCTTTCAATAACAGTTCAACATTTACCCGGGGATTAAATAACGCTAACACAAAAACCGTTACATGTTCCATTTACTACTCTGTCAAGAAAGTACCGGGAAAAGATCAATAATACACAAAATGTTTTGTTATTCATCCAAATTTATTTTATCACCTTCAAAGTATGCTCCTTTAGAAACGATACACTTGCGCCAACGAATAATCCATTCATCAAAACATTTTTTAAACGCTGCTTCCGGAATTGAGTTCAGTTCTCGCCGCGAATTCTCCTTTATGTCTTCTATCGATTGAAAACGGGTGCCACGAAGTGGTAATTTGAGTTTAGGAAAAAGAAAAAAGTCAGCAGGAGCCATATCTGGTGAATATGGTGGTTGCTGGATGGTATTTGTTGAGTGTTTGGTCAAAAATTCGTTCACAATGATAGCCTTGTGCGAAGGCGCATTGTACAAAAAAAAAAAATTCAAGAATTTTCTTTCCACAAATCTGGCCTTTTTCGTCGAATTTGCTCTCTTAAACGCCGCATAACGCTCTTTTTGCGATGTTAACTTCAGTTGCAGACGTTGACGGCCTACCAGAGCGAGGCAAATCTTCCATCACATCTCGACCGCTTTTGAACGCTTTGAACCACTCATAAGCACGAGTTTTTGATAAAGTCGATTCACCGTAAGCCTTTTGTAACATTTTCAGTGACTCCGAACACGAAATTCCATTGGCGATGCAAAATTTAAGACAAACTCTTTGTTCGATATTTTTGTCCATTATGAAATTCGCAATACACACTATATATGATATTACTAAAACCAGCACTGTATTTAATATACATAACAGATGCAACTCAAACTCCGCGCCAAAATGATACTTATTTGGCTGAATGTATTTTTAATTTACATCAGTCAATCGAAACCTTGATGTTTTATTAATCAACATTCCGGTTTTAATTATGAATCAAACGGATGATGTTCCAAAGAGAACATTGCAATATCGCTATGTTAAATAATTTACCTACGCATTGAATAAATATTAAAACGTAAAATTATAAAGAATTAATCAGCTGCTCAAAAGCAGTTGAGTACCTATTTGGCAATTTCGAATGAATTCTTATTGATAAATTATTTTAATTCTGTAAGTAGGTTTTTATGAACACTTTTACACGTTAATAATATTGTTACAACTGGATGAAGTTGGTTTTTCAAACTCAAACTCAAACTCAATATCACTATCTAATCACTCGGAGTAGAAAGGCCAAAATGAATTCAAGGGGTCAGCCTCTTTTTAAAGTCATAGACATAATCTTGGTCAGATATAATTATTAAATTCAAATATATGTAATTCATTTACATGAAAATATCATCTATACTTAATTATATTTAAAAAGGTAAAATTTGTGAATTTGTACCTAATGTAGGGATTTCTTCGGAACTCCTAATAAGATTCTGAAAAAACTTTCACTAATTGGAAACTAACATTTATTCTTGAGTGTCTTACGATATACCTTTCTTATGTTTCAACAAAAAAAGAAGCTCCTATCCTCCTATTCTAATAAACGTTTAAAAATGGTGCCTATTTTTGCATTAACCCTACAATGCCAATGAAGCCATTTGTGGCGTTTTCTGTTAGAACAACCACACCACAGGAAGTATTCTCTCTCTCACGCTACATAAGTCGTCTTAGAAACGCGAACGCTATGATGGATTTTATTGGCTCCTATAAAACGAAATCCGCAAAGTTACCCGTTGTGAATCAAACGGTGTGCCAAAAATTGCAAGTATTTGACGTTACCTACGTCAGACGTAATTTCACATTACGTCGCCACCAAAATGGAGGGTTAAAGTTTTAATATTCTAAATGCGAGTCAGTTTGTTTCACGCTAAGAAAAAACAAAATCAAAAGTCATTTATTGAAATTAGGCTGCACTTTTTGAAGGTCAAAGCTACATAAGACAGTTCCCCAAAAACGCTAAAACGGCTTAAAGAATTTGGATAAAAAAAAAAACTTTAGTACACCATGACCCGGGGATACTTTTTATCCCGGCAGTAGGTATGTTTCCGTGGAATACGTCCTACATCCACCTGGGCGAAGCCTTGGGCAAAAGCTAGTTGGCTGTAAAATCTATACTGAGATCAATTAATAATAATTGAGAAGTTTAGGTATTTTTTCTGTTGGGTACAGATTTCATAATTATGATTATTAGCATCCGAGTGTTTTTGCAGACGACTTAGACTTTGCATGTGTTCTGATAATTCTATTACTTGTTTCAGGTAATAAAGAGTAGTTCATCACTGTCATACGTCAGCAAAATGGTGAGGCCGTTCAACTACGCTACAACCTGATTGTTTAGTTAACTTGGGCTAATTTCACCATTGAAACTGAACACGGCACTTAAACCGCGTTGAAGAGCTGTCAGTGTGAATATTCCATAACAATAATGACTCTGGCAGTTCAGATGTGCTGAATGCGTTCAGTTTCTCTAGTGAAAATGAACCCTTGCGTAGGAAACCACTAAGTAGAGTGATAAGTGAGAATACAGTCCGCGAGGTATAAGCTGAGCTTTGCATTAGTGTGAGTGAGAGGAGCGCGGCGAGACAGAATGGCGCCGCGCCTCAGGCCGGTTACCCAAAATCAGTTTAAACCACCGGGCGAAAATGGCGCCGCGCCTAAGGCCGGTTATCACACCTACACTATCCATGTACACTCACACAAATGCAAAGCTCAGCTTATACCTCGCGGACTGTACCAGGTTCCTGTTTGAGAGCTGAATAAGTGTATGACAATGAAGGTATTTAAAAAGTATTGACTATATTTTCCCTTAGCATAGCCTAGTTCTACCAGTAATAGTCCCACTGCTGGGACACATGCGGAGGCCTCACTCCCTACGAGAGGAACTTGGCCGTAATCCATCATATGGACAGTCAGGTTCGTAGATGTCACTTAGTTCTTCGATTTTTTGGTTCTAGGACATGCCGATTCCGGAAAATATTTACACGAAGTAAAGTCCTAGCCTAGGTTCGAACCACGACCTTATAACTTATTAGTCGAAGCCATTACCACTGGACCACCATGGTTATTTGAATTTTAACTTTGAATCACATCACACCATCACAAGTGAAAAGTATACTTGCTTCGATCTTAAACCACGGCTGGACTCAGAATTTGAATTTAAAGCATTGTCCATGGAGTTTCTTGCCAATTTTATTCCATAGGAACCTACTACGCTGTTTATATAGGCTTGATTGACCGACTCCGTGACTTTCCAAAAGTGCCTGTAAATGGCTCATTTGAAATAAAGGCTTTCTGTTTCAGTTTAAAATAGATCTAAGCTTTTCTCGCATACAAAATAACAATGAGCTTTCCGAAATCTAGTCAAAAGTTCGCTGAAACTGAACATTGTCGTGTTACTAAGATAATTTATTTATGAAAAAACAACGTTCAACATGATATTCGTGCGATTAAAACCTCTTGTTGCCTATAAAGCGTTCAACTTTAATCTATTCGTCTTTATTCATTACATAAACCGTACATAAATCTTGCATTCCCACGAGTTAAACTGTATCAAATTACTGTAAAGGGAGCATCCTAGTCGAAGTATGTTCACCCCTCATATTAAATACCACGGTATCTCTGCTGCTCATATTGGAAACGTCAATCTAATTTGATCCTTATTATGAAGTAGGAAGGTGGTTGGGGTGTTTCAAGGGTGGTAGATTTAACGTGGTGGTTATAAAAATCAGTTTCAAGAGTGTTTGGGATGACGTGCTGTTGCATCGCGGGGGAGGTCACGTTTTACCCCCGAGGGTCAGAATTAAACGGGTCAGTGGTCAGGTAAATATAATGGAGTAAACAAATTCAACTCGCTTTGATGCACCATTGATATTTATATTATTTTTAGGGGAAGTCTAGGAGGGGATTTACTTAAACATTTTTATTTGATTTGGGGTGATTGACAATTTTGTGTTTAGTTGAGGGAATTTTGGATGCTTTAATTTTTTGTGTAATTTACCGTGATACTGAATTTTTTCACAACTATTTATTTATTGATTTATTCAGTGCTGCCCACATATTTATATAGACGTCACACGTTTACACGTCATCTAGAATAGAAAACCATTTGTGTAAAAACAATATTATTTTTTTTCGAAAATAATCAGTAATCAGTTCAACCAAGCGAGGTTGAACTGATTACTAAAAACTTAAAAAATGTGAAGAAATTATCAAATAGAGATCAGTGATGGCCCAGTGATAACGGCTAATCGGCCGGGATCGGCCGGTCGTGGGTTTAAACCCAACCAAGCAAGCACTTTACATTGTGTTAATTATAACAACACCACTGCTCTCAAAACGGTGAAACTTGATCACGAGGAAATCGGGAAGTCCTGGAATTCATAATTTGTGATATCTACCAATTTGCATTGCCCGCGAATTACCGGCCACTCCCAGTTTTACCGTACATCAAAATCATCGCATACATAATTTTAAGAATTAAAACAACTTAAGAACTTAGTTAAAATAAAATGAAACATAGTTGCATCCATTAATCCAGCCTTTTTTTTTTTAATTACTTCCCCCGCTCTGAATGGAGCAGAAGGTAGTGTCCGACTCTTACTGACTAAAACCCATCCTTGTCCCTTCCTTAGCACTTTATGTAACGGGGTAGCGGTAACCCTTTCGGACAATCAATCTATCAATCCCGCTTAGCAGGCACTTTAATTAACAATAATACTCATACTAGACTAATTCACACAGAATCGTAGTAACTAGTCACTACACAACGGTATGCGTACCAAGATTCGAATACTTCAAAGAGACGGATATTAGTTACACATTCCTCGAATACTGCCATAACTTGACGTATTGAAGAACCACAATATTCTCCGTAGCAAGTTGATAACTTGGCTTAGGACTCAGTATCCGACTACCCACGTAACAATTCGGTCTAAAAGCTTAAGCCGAATTACAAATAGATTTACTATGAAGTAATGGAAGGACCTCGTGGGTAAATAAAAACAGCCACACGGGTCCATCCATCAGGTTAACCTATGGTTGCCGAAGTTGTTCTGTGTAAACTAGATGTCCATTCGTTTATTCATCACTTCATACATGGTCCTCTCGTGAGGTTCTTTCCTCAAAAGATCATTTCACACATGGATCTACATAAACACTAAGACTGACTAAGATTATGTCATGACTTTAAAAGAGACTTTGACAGGTTTACAGACATCAAGCTATGCCAAACTGTCAAATTTTCCCAATTGAGACTAACACATTTTGTAATAATTTCGAAAAATGATCAAAGGAATTTGACAGATTTGGGTAACTTGATGTGCTGGCCTCTGTACTATGTTGCCTATATTGCTTGGACCCAGTAGCTTACCACGTGTATTGCGGCGTTATTCAGATCATCAATGGTGCAGGTGAACGGGCATTTGGGACACTCCAGCAGGTGGGGCATGGTATATGTAATATATTTGAGTCATGGTTACTTGAAAATAAACTAAATTGAATATAGTCTGTTCAGGAGCTCGTAGCTAAGTACTAACAGACGCACAGGTCGATTAATCAGGCTAAGCCAAGCTTGCCGGGGTTTTCCGTGGATGGGTGACCATCTTTACATACCGAGTCTCCTCCGTGCCTCGGAAAGCACGTTAAGCCGTTTTGGGCTGTCATTTGTGCATCTTTGACAGTCGTTACGGGTTGTCAGAAGCCTGAAAATCTGACAGCCCGTATCGTAATCGTATTGCCCAGTTACTGGGTTGTGCTGGTCAGATATGCAGTCGTTCCGTTGTTGCATCTGGTTAGACTGGATGCTGACACCGGATAGTTGTGAAAAAGCTAGACAGATTCATCGCATCATCGATCCGTCCAAACGTGTGATTCTTTTCTCTATATGGACACTACATGATCTGATGAAGATTATGTCTGGACTTAAAGGAGACTTTGACAGTTTTACAGACGCTAGCACATCAAGCTATGCCGAACTGTCAAATTTTTCCTATTGAAAATGAGCCTTACGCTCTTTGTAATAATGACAAAGAAATTTGACGGATAGAGGTAACTTGATGTGCTGGCCTCTGTACTATAGGTATGTTTCCTATATTGTTTGGGCCCAGTAGCACAATTGTGGCGTTGTTCAGATCATCAATGGTGCAGGTGAACGGACATTTAGGACACTCCAGCAGGTGGGGTATAGTCTGTTCAGGAGCACCGTAATCGCACCGCTTATACAGGGTGAATTCATGGGCATTGTTTGAAGGGGTCATTGTACTCATCATTATAAAAAACTTTCGCTGTGGGAACAAATCTAAAATAGCCAAAAAAAATCAGCAGTTCCCAACATTCTGACGTATTATTATATAACATAATGTATGGAACAGCTGATTTTTTTTCGCGATTTTAGGTTTGTTCCCAGAGTTTCAGTTTACAGTACCTACTTTAAAGGTAACGGTATAGTTAACGTAGTCACTTTGTGTTAAAACTGCAATTGAAAACATACTCTATCATGTAAAATAATAAGTAAGAGTTAAATTGCATAACAGTCTATTAGACTTAATTGTTTTATTTACATTATTAAAACTGTCCTTAAAATTATAGATAAAACTGCTATGGTGTCAGTTTAAAATTCAGTGTTGCCATGGTTAACACACTCTACCCTTTTGCTCTGACAGTTTGGCCTATTGTTAAATATTAATTTTAATGGTCCAAGCAGAAAATAATCTGATATTAAACAAACAAATGACAGTCACACAATGAAATTATTTAGTCCTTCTGTCCACGAGGACCATATTAGGACCAAATCTTCGTTTCACATCACTATTTGACCACAAAGACCACAATAACGTCACATTTAACAAAAACACTTTGTACTGCATTTCACTGTTTATTGTTAAAGCCAATTAGGTTGGCGATACACGGACCAGTGGCTTTGTGACGTCAGTTACCTGTTACCTGCCAACTTCTCGGGGCCACAAATGGAATACTAATACAAAGTTTGTTGTTCACTATCGCCAAATTAGTTTGGTTGGTCGGTTACATCGAATGGTGATACTGAAATGGGTATGTTTAGTCTTCTCGCAACTGCTGTGTACTTCTCAGGGGATCAATAATAATAATAATATAATAATAATATCCTTGGACATTTCACACAACGCCATATAGTCCCAAGCTAAGCAACCTAATGCTTGTGGTTTGGTAACGAGATGGCTGATAAACTACTTATCTTATACATTTTTTTTGTAAATACATACATAGAATAGATAGAAAATCACCCAGACCCGTAACAAATACTTGCAGGTCGTACAAATATTTGTTTCGTGCGGAAATCGAACCCGCGACATGCTGCGCAGCAGTCAATCGCTCAACCGCTGCGCCAACCGTGTCGAATACCAAGGTAGGAATGATTATGCGATTTAAACTGAACAGTCAATTTATTTTGTGACCACAATGCGGTCTAGCAGCAGCGCGAAAATCTGACAGCGAGTCTTACCGAGGTGTATTGCCCAGTTACTGGGTTGTGATGGTCAGATAGGCAGTCGCTCCATGTAAAATACTGGTACTCAGCTGCATCTGGTGAGGACTGGAAGCCGACGTCAACACAGTTGGGAAAAGGGTAGGTTGATGGTAGATGATGATGATGAATGCGGTCTAGCAATAGTGGCCCAGTGGTAACTGTCCCAACTTACGAGTTGTAGGTCGTAGCTTCGAACCCAGACAGGTGCTTTGACGACTCCCGGCCACCGTAGGCACGGGCCTGAGGACGGTGAGTAATGGGTGACTCACTGTCCGATCAGCACCAGGCCCGTGCCGGACGGCGCGTATTTGTTCCACGCGCGCCTCAAAGAGTTGTCAGCATAATTATGAAGGCCCCTCAGGGCCAAGCCTGCCGGGTAAGCGGGATTGTCCAAAGGGTTACCGCTAGCCCGGAACATAAAGGGCTACGGAAGGAACATGGATGGGTTTTAGTCAGTAAGAGTCTGACACTCCCTTCCGCTCCACCTAGAGCGGGAGCAGTCATTGGATGATATCCCAGCCTTAAAAAAAAAAGACAGGTGCTTTACTTTGCGTAAATAATTTCATCACCACTCCTCTCAAAATTGTGAAGGAAACCATCGTAAGAAAACCAGCATGTCCTAGAACCAAAAATTCGAAAACATTTGACATCCACCAACCCGCATTGGTCCCACGTGGTGGGTTACAGCTCACTCCCTCTCAAGAGAAGTGGGATCATTATAAGGTGAGTATGAAAGACGGTATAAACTAATGGGTACAACATCGATTGTTTTAAAATAATCAATTATTGTTGTCATAAACTGTATTTTTAACCGACTAAAAAAGGAGGAGGTTCTCAATTCGACTGTATATATTTTTTTTTATGTTTGTTCGCGCATAACTCCGGTGCTTGCCAACCGATTTGAAAAATTCTTTTTTTGTTGGAAAGGGTATACTTCCCAAATGGTCCCATACAATTTTTATCGAAATCGGATAAGCGGTTTTTGTAAAATCAGCAAAAATCTAAAAAAAATCCTTAATGTATGTGGACGATGATCTAATAAGTTCCTGTCACTGTAATTTACATACCAGGTAGTGGTATTAAAATTTGGGGTGGGGGGTGGGTTGTGTAGGTACCACAACTAAATTCGGACAATCCCGGTGGCGAAAAATGAAAATACAAAACCGAAGACACCGACTTCCGAAATCAAAATAATTTTTCACTTTGTAGTGTTTTTTTTGGAAGTCGGTTTTATTTTTTGTAAAAAAGTTTTTCTACAAACATTACAATGACACAATTATCGCCACCTCTTCTAACTCACCCTCAAAGATAACCTCCCCAATATTTTTCTCTAACACCCAGAAGCGTTGAGACATTAGAAATTCAAATCAATATTTAACCCTATTCAATTAACTTAGGGCACATCTAAAGAACGTTTTTACATAGGAAAGGAGTATAAAGGATTGCAAATGAGACTCTTCCCCCAAAGGCCTCTTTAATTATAAGGGAAATTGTTTGTCCGAATTCCAAGGGCTACCTCCATGCTCTAATTACTCGGCAAAATCTCCGTTTAAACTGTACAATTAGATTTTTTTCTCGAGACTATTACAGTGAGTTGTTGTAGCCCTGATTTCGGGTTTTAGATTTCTTCCTAGTGGTCCGATTACGTTGGATTTATTTTATTTGGATGTCTTAGCAAGCTTTATTGCGCATGCCTTTCTTTTTTGCGTGTTGAACATCGTGATCAATGCCTCCACCTTCTCTGAATGAGAAGAAGCCTTTGCTCTACATGATCAACCTATAATCTGCCCACTGCTAGGACACAGGCTTCCTCCTTACGAGAGGGTGTGAACCATAATCTGCCACGTGTTATTGGTGTTATTGGTTCTTTGCACTGCAGTGGGACAATAGACTTGGCTGGAAATCACCAAATGAACACCGCACTGGGTGGAGCGGAAGGGAGTGTCAGACTCTTTCTGACTAAAACCCATCCATGTTCCTTCCTTAGCCCTGAATGATTCGGGTTAGCGGTAACCCTTTCGGACAATCCCGCCGACGGGCTGATAGGCTGGTATTATTATTAAGTTACAATATTTATAGTTCTTGTACATACTATCGGTGATTTATTTATACCTCAAGTTATTATAGAATATGTTTCTCTAAATATCTACGAACAAAGTTGTGTAATTTTATGTAATTAAAACGCGAAATATTGTTTTATCATTAAAAGCTTACAATAATTATACAAAATTATAATTAACTTTGCTACACATTTCCCTGCGGTAAATCCAAAAGAGGCTTTTGATTTTAATAGCCCTAAGGACCAAAAAGGTCGAAATGGTATCTAGAAGTCTCAATGGCTTTATTATAAAAGCTAAAGTATCTGATTACCTGTGTGAAGGTCTGGACTACTTAACTAAAGATTAAAATTATGTAGAAGCGTTATGGATTTAATTTATACTATTTAAATGCGTCATTGTCTCTTTTTTTTGAGGGTGGGAAATTATCAAATGACTCCCTCCCGCTCTGGGTGGAGCGGAAGGGAGTGTCAGACTCTTACTGACTAAAACCCATCCATGTTCCTTCTTTAGCTCTTTATGTTCTGGGGTAGCGGTAACCCCTTCACTTTACTAAAATGCGGAGAGTGAAGATATAATTCGTCTACGGAACTGCTATTGACCAGGTATTGACAAACTGCTTAGTTTTTTTTTTTGCTATAACTAATCGTAAGGATCGCCAACTACTTTGTGGCCCAGCATTAATTTACTGGCAAAATATATCGTTCTTCAATACATAGAAGTAGGTATCTCTTCCATTCATGAAAAGGTACTAAGCTAAATAAAAAAAACCTCAGCAATACACATGTAACAATATGGACAAAACCAAAAGTTATTTCGCGTTTCTCTGCTCCATTTCTCCTCTATCGAACAAAAATATATTCATAGTGTCTGTAACCCAAAAATTCTTTCTACGAGTAAGCCTACGAAGTTTTAAGTAGGTATATCACTACATAGTATAAAACAAAGTCGATTTCTCTGTCCCTATATCCCTATGTATGCTTAAATCTTTAACACTACGCAACGGATTTTGATGCGGTTTTTTTAATAGATAGAATGATTCAAGAGGAAGGTTTATGTGTATAATTTGTCGACATATTTTGCGGGAGAAGCCGCGGTCGGGAGCTAGTCTCACAATAAAACTAAACTTTTCTTCCTAACTAAATATTCAATACAAAAAGAAACGTCAACTGGTTTTGTAAGTTTGGCAATTCCTAAGTCCTTGAGGACAGATGCTGAGGAAATGTGGAGCACTTAAGAAACTTTGATTTTAGTACCAAGAAAAACATTCAAGCACGAACGTAATGGACGTCCGGAAACAAGGTCCCCGTGCTAAAAGTTTTCCGAATTGGCTGGGATAGTTTCTTATAAATAAGTGATGGAAAAATAAGTAATCGGTTCCGGAACGGTACTTTATTATTGACGGTTTATTGGGTTCAGAAGTTGCTATATTCTGTATTGGTTAAAAGTTTTTTGATTGAGAGGTCGGTGTAGATCCTATTTTAGTAACAAATGGTATAAATGAAAATAAAAATAAACTGGTTTCAAATTAAAACTAGAATAAGAAAATATATTAATGTTTTTTTAAATATTTATGAACAATTTGTTAATGAAAGTCAGTGACCATTATTTTACTAAAGCAATCGATTAAATCAAACCCAATTGCTTAACTTGTTTATAAAGAAAAACAACGTTTATTAATTCCTAAATCGACTAAAACCGCCCATAAAAATCTTTCAAATCAATCTATATTACTTTCAAAAACCTATTTTCCCAGAAAAACGGGTTTTTCAACGAAAAACGCCCGCGTGGTACTAGGCGCCCAGCATGGCTAGGAGGTACCGTACGTAGCGAGATGCAGTAGATAATACTGTATGAAATGAAACTGAACTTCAGTAGCGCGTCGACCGTCGACGGTGACGCACGTCCTGTGTTGCGCTCGTGCCGCTGTTGTCGTGTTTATTTCGTGTGTTGTGTAGTGTCAGGGATTATTTTTTAATGATAGTGAGTTTGTTAATGTTTTTTGAAAGGTTTGTAAATTATTCAAGTTTTATTAAAATTTATTAGATAGGTATAGTAAATTAAAAAAAATAATGAGGATAATTCTTTTAAAAAATATTTTCATTTTTAAAGACTCAAATCATTAAAACTAAACAACTTCTCCGTTTGTCCTTGAGGGGTGGGTGAGCAGAATAATCAGTATTGATACTAGGAATTCAAACCCACATGTAGAGGTCACTTTTCCATAAACATAGGTGGGAGTCAATTCATCCTACATAGAGTTCAAATCGCTCAATTCTGGAAACATCTCATTCCAATACATTTTATATGATTTACGGACATAGTAGTTACATAAACGATCTATCAACTGAATGGTCTCATTGATCCTTTTGAGTGCACTTTATCTAAGAGCGTGTGAATCGAGCCTAATCGTCCTTACACTGTGACAAGTTACTAGGCTTTCATAAAACGTATGAAATGTTTTACTGTATTGCTCTTGGGAACATATTAATAAGATGCGTTAATGAATATTGTAAGTGAGATTTATGCCGATGACTTCCTGACTTGGGAAACGGCTGGTTTCTGTATTGAACAGGTCTATGAATCAAAACTAATGGTGTTCATAATCTAAGCAATAAATCCGGCTGTATTTGATATATTGTGTTGTAACGTAAGGTCAATGTCTCCCTGTATTGGGGCTTTGGATGGAAGTCCAGAATAAAATAAGATACCAATTCAGTTCGCAATGATAAGACCATTTTTTTTTAGTAGCTTTTGGTTACACCGTGGTCTATGTACGTACTTATAATCTGGAAAAGAACAGGACACAGTTACCGACATAGCTTTTTTTTTTTTAAGGCTGGGAAATCATCCAATGACTGCTCCCGCTCTGGGTGGAGCGGAAGGGAGTATCAGACTCTTACTGACTAAAACCCATCCATAGCTTGCAGCGTAAGCTATCTAAATTGACAGTGGGCTGGCTGGGCATGTTTATCAAAGGACTGGTGACCGGTGGGGCTAACATGTCCTGAAGTAGAGACCGCGTATTAGCAAGCGTAGCATGGTACGCACCCAGTCTAGATGGTCCATCGACCTTAATAAAGTGGCTGGGACACACTGGATGCGGAAGGCGGAGGACAGGGTGTAGTGGCGCAGCTTGGGAGAGGCCTTTGTCCAACAGTGGACTACGATAGGCTGAGTTGATTGATTGACTATAAAGGGGTATTTGTGAATGAGTATATAGGAGGTAATCTTCTGAACTACAGAACTGATTTCGAAAATTCTTTTACTATTTGCAAGTTATATTATTTCCGAGTGTCACATTTAGTTTTAAAACAAGAAATTTCACGCCGACGAAGTCGCTGGCTTAATTAGGTATAGTTATATTTTGCAAATGTTTTTTTTTTATTATTTAAGTATATGACTATCTAACTTAGTATATACAAATAAATACACAAACAAAAAGGACACACTTAGGCGTCGAAGTACTCATCCGCATCGCTGTAGTTTTTGTTTTGTTTATTAATTCAAAGATTTTTCTAGTAAATAAATATGAACGGGTATTTTTCTAATGCCAAGCAAAATAAAATATTAGATGGATAGAAATACTAGCACTATTCACAGTAGATTACATTCGCAAGGCCGGTGCTTGCGGCTGGCTATTTATGAGCAAAAGAGTAATGATAGCAATGTTTATTTTCCTGATGACAGAATCAGCGACATTCAGGGCCGGTAATTCTTTTGAACTTGTAATTACTCGTGTTGTCTGAAGATTGCAGTATTACTTTATCTATTAAGGTCGTTCATTTAAAAAAAATACTTATATGTATTCATTATTCATGTATGTACTCGTATGTATTACTCCTCTAGAGCTCGTGGCTAAGTACTAACAGCCGCACAGGTCAGTCCATCATAATCTGAAAGCCAGTCTTACCAAAGAGTATTGCCCAGTTACTGGGTTGTGGAGGTCAGATAGGCAGTCGCTCCCTGTAAAATACAGGTTAGTCGACCCCAATATAGATGGGAAAAGGCTAGGCAGACGATGACTTAGATGTATTCAATACTACCTTTAATTATTATACATAATTACTATTTTTATTTATACATATTGTTAGGAATATTTAGCTTTTAAATTATGTAAATATTTTGTAAAGTATTAATTAATTTCAAAACTTAAAAGTAAACATCTGTAGGTATATGTTTGTTAATTCCTATCATATTTATATATTAACATCGCCTTTGATGTCGTATATTTACGTTTACATTGAAATAAATTATCCACCAAATCCGAAATCAGGCCAAACGAAGCTCAACATACCTTTTAGCTTTTAATCAAACTAAAACGCTTTTCAACACTAAATAAAACAAAACATGTAAACCGGAACGCGGATCAATCATTCGAATGAATTACCTCATAACGTTTAAACGTTGCGTTCCGTTTTACGCAGAGTAATCCCTTATTTTTATTTGAAGGGAACAATTATTGTAAGTGCTGTAGGTGTAGGAAACTGTGGAGACTATAAAGACCAGTAGAATGTTAAATGAAAAACGGTACGGGGGTTTTCATTGTTAGTAGGAAGTATATACACATATTGGATGGATTACTTCTTGAATCACTTACCTACATGAGTAAAAACTTCTTGGGTTTCCTTTTTTTTTCTGATACGTTTTTTTTTGTTTCTTCTAAACTGCCAGTTTTACTGTTTTCACTTATTTAAGGGCAAATGCTCAAAGAGCACTATGGCACTTAAATATCAAGAAAATTATGCGTTACTTTGATGACGTATAATTTTGATGATTTACCTTAACAGTTCTTTTTTATATGTTCGGAGGTTTTTAAGTGCTCAAAAATGTATTTCAGAACCTTTAAAATGCTTTATAATATTCGTGGTTTTTTATTTTTCATTCTTAGTGTATTAAAACCAAATAAAACTAAAATTAATACTAGTTGCTGCCAGCGGCTTCGCCCGCGTGGATGACAGAAATTATCCTAAGGAAACTTACTACCGGGGTAAAGCCCTGTGTTAATCCAGGTCATAAACTTGTCCGAAAGGGTTACCGCTACCCCGGAACATAAAGGGCTACGGAAGGAACATGGATGGGTTTTAGTCAGTAAGAGTCTGACACTCCCTTCCGCTCCACCCAGAGCGGGAGCAGTCATGGGATGATTGTCCAGCCTGAAAAAAAAAAGGTCATAAAGTACCTCTGTGCCAAATTTCATCCAGATCCGTCTAGCAGTTTGAGCGTGAAGGACGGACAAACAAACAAACTTACTCACAAAATTTTGCCTTTATAATATTAGTGTGTTTATGTCATAGTATAAGGAAGAGAATATTTATATAAAATGTACAAGGAAAAGAAACAAAAAGAAGAAGCGAAATAAATAGGGAAGAACTCATTGAGCATTCAAAAATTTGAATTGCATTTTCACTTTTTTTTTTCGAATAGACGTAAATTCTTACTGATCTTATAATTCATCCAGGTTCACGCAGAACAGTTATATGTTGCATTTACCGTCTGCACTGCAATTTGCAGGTGTTCCTTTACTGAGCAGCTGCAGAGCCACCTGCTAGATAACGTCCATTAGAAATAAATTGTACCACAAGCTGCACATCGGCGATACGGCAAAGATTAATAAGACTACTTCGATAAATGTGTATTGGAAACTAGAGTGCACTATCAATACTGGTCATATATTTTAGTATTTGTATCCTATCATAATTTTTTAAAGATAGTATTGTAAAATACCATATTTTATTATTTACTAGCACTTTGCCCGCGGCTTTGCTCCCGTGGTCTTTCCCGTGGGACCCGTTACTTTTCCCGGGATAAAAAGCCTATGTTACTCCTAGAAAACTAAGCTTTCCAACCATGAAAGAACTTTTTAAATCGGTCCAGTAGTTTTGGAGCCTATTCATTTCAAACAAACAAACAAACAAAAAATGAAATCTTTCCTCTTTATAATATTAGTATAGATTTAACTTTAATTATTAACGGTTACAAATCAATTACAATAATTAAAGACACTTAAAAATTTTTGGTTTTTTTTATTTATTTTTTTCGATAGCTTACTGCCTCATTGTTCTGCTGACTGAGGTGTGGGTTAAATTCCCGGTTTGGGCAAAGTGTTTCGGATATTTCCGTGAGAAACTCAGTTACAGCCTAGATATGTGTCTAGTTGATTGTAATAAGCTCGGGTTAAGTTCCCCATTTAAACGGGACTTAAACATATTTTGCGAAATAAATAATATCCTTGGACATTTCACACAACGCCATATCGTCCCAAGCTAAGCAACCTAATGCTTGTGTTATGGTAACGAGATGGCTGATAGACTACATATATACATTATTATTTTTTTGTAAATACATACATATTATAGATAGAAAAACACCCAGACTCGTAACAAATACTTGCAGGTACAAATATTTGTACCGTGCGGGAATCGAACCCGCCACATAGTGCGCAGCAGTCAATCGCTCAACCACTGCGCCAACCGTGTCGTCCAAATCTGGATGTAGGTAGCTATGTACTATTATAATACCCAGCCACCAGGTATACCTCAATACATTTCGGAGAAAATAGGTATACTACGTTATGTTATGCGTATTTGTCAATAACTACTCACTGTTAGTGTAGATATTACTTAGCTTTCGTAACTGATAGGTACTTGATCTTAGTTGTTTCGTTAAACCAAATAAATAAAGCCATACAGATAATAAAAAAATAGATAGAGCTGCATTCAGGCAACTGCAACTATAGGTACAGGTTGAAGTTGTTTCATGGGCAATCTGTTAAGGGGTCATTGTACTCAACATTATGAAAAAATTTTACTATGGGGAAATCGCGAAAAAAAAATGTAGGGCACTCGCCGTCCGATCAGCACCAGACCCGTGCCGTACGGCGCGTATATGTTCCACGCGCGCCTCAAAGAGATGTCAGCATATGAAGCCCCTCAGGGCCAAGCCTGCCGGGTAAGCGGGATTGTCCGAAAGGGTTACCGCTACCCCGGAACATAAAGGGCTACGGAAGGAACATGGATGGGTTTTAGTCAGTAAGAGTCTGACACTCCCTTCCGCTCCACCCAGAGCGGGAGCAGTCATTGGATGATTTCCCAGCCTTAAAAAAAAAAAAGGGCACAGCTGATTTTTGCGGGATTTCGGGTAAGTTGGTTCTTTAAAAATTTTATTGCATAGCTAAGTATCAGCATTAGAAAATAAAACTAGTCGCTTCTACTGTTTTCTCTGAACTATTAACCGAATCAAGCACGAAAAAAGTCACGAATTCGTCTGAACCCGCCTTATCTTTTTCCTACACAACAAAAAGAGATTTTAATACAATTTTACGCTTTTTATACCATTAGTATACGGTTATAATTTTTTTTTTTTTCACACTTCCAACAACCGTTCGGTACAACTGGTCATAATTCACTGCGAACTAATAAAAAAAGTAATTTCATGAAGGCATTAAAACGGTTTATAGTTCCAGATATTAGGGCTTACACGCGAACATACAGAGGTAGGTGGACTAATGTTGCCTAGATAGGAGTGTAGAGGATGTAATATATGTTGAACCTACCCTGTTGTTAGGGGTCATAATGTAGATTAAAAAAGATAACATTATTTTTTTCACTTGTTAATAAGTTTCGGGTTTTCGTTCCGTAATGAGGTTAGGTTTTAATCCGCGATAGTGTGAAAACTGGTTAGTCCATAAATATTTTTGTAAAGGGCAGATTTTTCAATAGTCAGATAAGTTTTATTGGAGGAATAAATATAACAGTTTGACAGCTTTTGAGTAGAAAATATGTCAAACCGCCATTTTTATTCTTCATATAAAAGTCATCAAGCAAAGTCAAAAGTCAAAGTCAAATCATTTATTTCAAATAGCCACAAGAAAGGCACTTTTGAACGTCAAAATGAACAAGAAATAGAATTGATTCTAGTCGCCCCTTCCAAAAGGTAGTTTCGTGTGGAGAAGAATGGGCAAGAAACTCCACCGTTACTCTTTTAAAATGTTTTACAATGTTTTGTATACATGAATTATAACATTATATGTGAAGACGAAGCGTTTGAAAAATCAGCCCTAAGAAAAATAAAAAGTGTACAGTCGCATACAAACGCCTAATGAAGACAGCATTTTTATGGTGCACTTAAAAATAAAACAATTACCGATAAAATAAATTTTAAGAAATACGTACATCGACTTAGCGTTAGTGCTACTTTTTATTGCATTTCCAATAAAACAAACGGACGTAAAGCCGTCTTTTTTACGCGTTCCCCATCATGATTTATTTGAACCAACAAAAACGCCGTACCAATATAATCTAGTACGTTTTACGGCATAATTTGAAACAAAGAGAACATCTGAACTGATTAATTAATGTAACAACTGGTTTACTATGTAAATAGTGGTCGTAAACCACCCAGTGTGCATTAGGAGCTTAAGGTCGTGACACACTACGCTCTAGTTCGTTGAATCCACGTCGAGTTATAGGTAAGTGTGACCAACAAAATCGATCGGGGTAAACTGAGCGAATAAGAATTTTTTTTTATGTTTAGCTACGTAAAATCATAGTAATCACTATGATTTTGTTTTATACAGCGCGTTTCAGAAATGCTTGGTTGTATTTAAGGGTTACAGGATACAGACCATCAAACTGAACAACTTTCTCTATGGGACTGACATCGTAATCGCGAAAAAAAACAATTAGCTGTCCCATACAAAACTTCAATGCCTTCTCGACTCAAATATATGAGACTATTTTTTTTTTCGCGATTATGATGTTTATCCTATGGACATAGTTTCATTTGATGCTATATGCCCCATATTTCTTATACGCGCTGTATAGTAAACACTTAGAAAACAAGCCAAATTCTAAATTCTATTCTAAATTCCAAATCAAATTTCCACCATGAAAGACGCCAATCACCAAAACATACAAACATTTACGCAAACATCGGTACAGTGTGTAACAAAAGTAATAAACGCGATCGTCCGACAACATACGCTAATGAAATTTATAATCCATAAAAGCGGGGCGGTTGTTGTATAAAGTGTAATAATCATAAAACCACATCTCTATCGCACAGGCTTATTTAATAATTAGGGAGGGTGCTTCAGACGGTTTTTCGACGTAACAAAACATTGAGATTTCTTTATTTGTATTTTTAACATTATTGTATTACTAACTGATCCCGCGCGGTTTTACCTGCTGCTCGGCTCCGATTGTCCTATTGGTCGTAGCGTGATATGACATAGCCTATGGCCTTCCTCGATAAATGGACTATCCAACACAAAAATAATTTTTCAATTCGGACCAGTAGTTCGAGAGATTAGCGCGTTCAAACAAACAAACTCTTCAGCTTTATAATAATTATTAGTATAGATTCACATTAACCTATCGGAATAAATTCTCTAAATTATGGTAAAACCCTATCAAAATACGTTTTGTGGTTTAGTTAGAAGAACAAACTGACAGGCACAAAAGCGACTTTTTATAATATTATTTATAGATGTGAACGACGCAAGGGGAGCTCATGGCTAAGTAATAACAGCCACTTAGGTCGATCCATCAGGTTAAGTTACGCTTGCCGGGTTTGTCCGTGGATGGGTGACCATCTTTACATACCGAGACTCCTCCGTGAGACTCGGAAAGCACGTTAAACCGTTGGCCCCGGCTGTCATATGTGTATCTTTGACAGTCGTTACGGCCAAAAATCTTACATCCAGTCTACCCAAGGGATATCGTATAATTACCCAGTTACTGGGTAGTAGAGGTCATATAGGCAGGCGCTCCTTGCAAAAAACTGGTATTCAGTTGCATCCAGTTAGACTGGAAGCCGACCCCAAAAAAGTTGGGAAAAGGCTAGGCACATTGATTGATGTGAACGACTGTACCTGCTAAGCTTACTGCCCTTCGGAAAGTACTGAATCGTATGATGCGTGTGTTTGGTTCGGGATACGAAACTGTTGGATCAGCTATTTTTGGGCTTTATTGTTGAGGATTATAGTTGAATGTTCGTACTGACGCATGTATACACATACAAAGGGATGTATACATCTTGCGTGCTAAGAATATAATAGATTAGAAACCGTACATTTGGGTTGTTGTACATTCGTCACAAAGTAATTTCGTCACAAAAAAATATGTGTAAATTCGTCACAATTCCCAATATATTAATTTTGTTTATTGTAAATTCGTCACATCGTTAATAATCCGTACCGATAGCAAAAAATAAATAAACAAGAAGTAGAATGAAAATGTTGTATATTTTTCATAATAACAGCACGTTTACTAATTTACCTTACATCTACACAAAAATCACAGTTTTCAAGTGAATGATTTAAATAAAAATTTTGGTTGCAATCGCTACTTTAAAAATAAAATTTTTGAAAAGAGGGTTTTTGACGAATTTACACATATTTTTAATACGTGTGACGAATTTACTTTCAATGTATGGATTTTTCAAAATATGACGAATTTACTTAGTGACGAATGTATGTACAATAACCCGTACATTTCACAAGGAGTCCATAGGGTTACTTAACTTATAATGCTAGTAGGTTACAGACACAGATTAACATATGAAGAAAGAACTAGGTACCGTACGAGGTACGTAGTTCTTTTTTAGTTTTTCTTTTTTCATATGCTAGCAAATTGTTCATCTTTTATTATGCACCTAATTAATGAATATGTAGTGGCACCGAGTTGCCGTATCTGGCCATACCACTGTTTAACCCGCGATGGTATGTGTGGTATGTTAAACAATTGCATGAAAAGAAGACATCAGTCTTCTTTTTTTATCAATAAACATTAAAAAAAAATATATACGATAAAAATACAGTGTGGAGCTGCATCCACCTCCCCAACAACGAGGAATCCCACTATCTGCGAATACATTGAGAAAACTGTTTGTGCCGCCACGAATACGCGTCATTAGGGATGCACATCTATTCCTTATAATAACGGCAAAATCATTAATATAATTATCCGCAAACATCCCTGACGCACTACAACGCCACGTCAGCTGCAACAGTATTCTCAGTACATACTATTATAATCAGTTCCAGTGACGAAAGATAATTTGGACAAAATCTGTTTGATAGATTTCGGCTTAAAATTTAATCATTTGTGTCTCTCTTCTTACTAAATCAACAGATATACGCCTAGTTGTCAAATGCTTTCTTCTACAATGACACCTCATTTGATGATTTCCAACCATAAAAAAAGCTATCTAACCCAAATGAATCGATAACCACTACACGCACTACTAGAATCTTGCCAATCTAGGCACAAGTAGCGACAAGACTATATCTACACTTCTTCCATAACGAAAAATTAAGCAAAAGACCAGGAAGCTATAGTTTCAGGAGCCATTATCGTTCATAGCGCAAACGTAGGTACTGCAGGCAGGCACTAAACAATCTCCAATGATATTACACGGAGTATTAACACAGTGCTTACTTCTCTCCCTGAGGCTCTGCTAAACTAAGTTAGCATAAGATATTACTAACGTTTGAAACTGTGTGCAGCTCCTAAGTTACAAATTTACCAACTAAATGCCATGAAAAGGTCTCTTAGTCAAGTATTTAGAAGATTGAAAACTTAAAATAAGTTAAAAACACCGTTTTTTTGTGAATAAGCACTCCCCCAGAAAGATAAATACATCTGCACGACATATTTTACTATTTTTATGTCTTTCTCGTATATAAACAGCTGCAATCAATTTTTAATTACTTTTTTTTTTTGTAAATGACAACACTTCAAGACGCTACTTACTTTAATGTTCATAATAATGTTGACATCAAATACAGTAATTAGCTGAACTAAATTACTAGTAATATTCTCTTGATGATGATTTTCTTGTCATCCAACACTAATTACTTCGACATCGTAACTGATTATATTTACGGTGAAGATACTTTACCGTGCACACTCACCCAACACGCTTGATTTTAATTACGTTGAAAGTCTTCGCCATCGTAACCCAATTAGTTTTCCACACCAACGCACTAAATATCGATTCCAAGTAAACATTAAAAAAAAACTAACCAACCAAGTACCACGAACTTAAGCAAAACTAAACAAGACGCCGCGATAAATCCAAACCCACCTCGACTGAAAATTTGATAGGACCCGCTTTAATTCATAAATTAATTAAAGTTTGCCCGGCTTCCGAAGACAGAGTTGGCTGTCATTGCGAATGATAAGCAGGCTTCATTAGGATTCACGGGGCAATCCGGGCATGGGCCAAGTGACCCGGGCTAACGAGTCGGTCACTACAGATTTGTCTCCTTGATACCCCTGTATTTGCGTGTTTGTTTTGTTTTGACAGTGTGAAGTTTGTTTAGTGGGAAATGCTCAGTGTTTTGACACGAGAACTTTGAAAAATTCCTAGTTAGTTATTATCGATCGATAGTTATTATTGTTATATTCGATTCCACTGATATTAGCTTCAAATGCTCCATTTTATTCGAGCAATACCTCGAATGTTAGAATTATATAGAACAAGATTTTGCCCGCGGCTTCGTCCGCGTGAAGTTCGGTTATTTCGTTCGTGGATAAGTCGTGAGTAGTGTATTTGTTAATTCTATTAGTTTAGTACTCCTATCATGTGTAATATTTAATATACTGCTGTTTGTTGTCCCTAATAAATAAAACTAAAATAAAAATTTCGCAACAGTGGGTGATATTTTTGAGACAAACAGTCGCCTATGTCCTTCCCCGGTATGCAATCTATCTCTCTGTCCAATTTTGTAGAAATCCGTTCTGTGGTTTAGGCGTGAAAAGGTAACATACAGACAGACAGACAGAGTTACTTTCGAACTTATAATATTACGAGTAGTATGGATTCTTAATGTATCTATTTGTCTACAAAATTACTTCACTTATCGTTCTTCTCAATATAGCTGATACCCCAACCACTCCTCCTAATAATTTTTCGTCACAAAACGAAATCCCCTTACAATTTTCCGGCGCTTATATCTCAAAGGAGTTTTTAATTCATTCAGTATTGCAAGACATACTTTAATTATTACGTCGGGCTGCAGAGTGACGCTCGACAATAAAAGCACAAAGCGAAGCGAGGCTATAAATTTTTAACGTCTTCACGAAACAACGTTCATTTAGTCCCTTTGAGACTATGTTAACAGTTGCCGGCAAAGCGGGAATTGTGCATTGTCTATCAAAAATCTTGTTGAACTTTTTCAAACTGTACAGCAAACTTTGAAGTTGATGTAATTGAAGATTATATCAACAGTAAAGCTTGTAAATATGAGACACATTACGCAATAATCTGTTAATAAAAAAGAGAACAATTAAGGAATAAGAGTTTGTTTATTTATTTACTAAACTACCTTATTAATTTGTTAACAACCTTTTTGGAGCATTATTAAAAACAGTAGATAAACAAAATAATTAAACATTTTTCTCAGCCTACTTACACATTAAACAAAATGAATCTTGTCGTAAACGTAATAAATTACTTATTTCAATGAAGACATAGCTATTACTCCTGACTGTAAACAACAAGTTAATCACAGCAAAACGTAAACCTTTAAAGTATTTACTGTTCGTGAAGTAAATCGTGAATAAAATCTTCGAATTTGATTGCTCAATCCGAAGTCTCAATCCGAAGTCTCTATTCCCCATAACTTGTCAAATAAATTCGCAGTCGATAGCTGACTTTAACGACTTCCAATGTTAACGTTTTATCGCCCGGCAAATTGTTGGTAGCTAACTTCTGGGTGTGGGCCCGTCTTTATTAATCATATCCATTTTATGACTTAATATGGAGTTTAATTGTAATGGAATATTAATGTCATTAAATTTTCGGTAGAGCCGTAAATTTTACGGCTTCATTATAATTTGCTTTTGATATGGTTTTATGGGTCTTTTTCCTCACTGTACGAATTGGGGCTGTTTTAAAAACACCTACTGATATTACTCTCCCTTGTTCTATGTAAATTCCTAGATATTAGAAATTGCTATCTGTAGTCTTGCTATTGCCATCAACCAGGTACAAATTCAGACTCCGAGCTGAGAAATTCCAGATGGAAAAAACCCAATAACACTTGGTACGACTCGAGAATCGCACCTAAGACCTCGTACTTAGCATCAACACTTGCAACCACTAGAATAACGGGGCAGAAATATCTAAGAGCTTAAGTATTCCAGCTTTTCCATGAGAGAGTTCCAGTGAAAGTTATCAATGTAACTCACTGTAAAGTTCCCTGGGACATGCTAAGCGTCATTGGGTTGTTAGTAACTAGTAAGAACAAGGCCTTTAGGAGCTATAGTGACTAGTTACATTAGTTAGATAATAACTTATAGAAGTCAGGCACTTGGCTACGCAGCTGGGTTGTTTCAACTTCAAAGAAGTTGATTAATTTCAGCTAGATAGTTATTGTAGTTGACATTGTTCTGTTCAACGAAAAGATTTTTCATAAAGTTAAGATACATTAGATATAACTAATCTCTTAACTCTAGCCATAGACTAAGAATTTATTTATTTATTTAAAGGTACTTTATTTAACGACATATCCACTAAAAACGTACACATAATGGGAAAAACATTGGTTTAAATTATGGTGAATTTGTCACTTATAGAAGTACACAGCACTATATACTAAGGCATAGTTCTGAACCACACGTAGTTACAAAATAAAAAATAGTGAAAAATAAAAGCAAACATAAAGAAAAAGACATACAAACAAAAATAAAGGAGGGTTGTTAACAAAGGAAAAATACAGAAATATTAACACAAATATAATTTGAAAAAATGGGTTCTTTTTGATATGTTTCATCGCTAAACAGAATGTTTAGATCTGAATGCATTCTATTTCACGAATGAATGATCTATGCTCGTTGTTCGCGGAACAAATTCACGATTCTAGATGAACGGGCAAAAATGCTCATTTTAAATACTACCACTCTACCAAATACTGTTTGTGCAAACAAGGTAGGGCATACTACAGTAGCTCTATCCACGCTCTACTTATTCTAAAATAATACTTAGAAAACCAAGAAAATAATGCTCTTTTTCGTTTGGTCTAAACTCACCCTTATTGTGTATTGATAAAGAGCTAAATTAGAAAAAGTTAATTTTAGGGCAAAAAGTTTCTGGAGCTGATTGGCTAGGTAGTGCCAGACGTAATCGCTCGTGGAAATTTCACTTAACATAACTGCCAAAATGTGGTGGTACTTTAGGTACACATCAGCCTAACCCTTGGCGGATTATAGGCATGATGTTATGTACCCGAAAACTACATTAAGACATAATAGACATAATAACTTTTTAGGTTATATATCGTACCTACTTAAGATTTGTGTATATCAATCTAAAATAAGTAAAACAAATTTTCTATAAAAGTAAAGGAAGTAAAATAAAATAATTTTAAGGACTTCCATGTTATGGGAATCAAATGAAAGGATTTGCTGAAAAAATAAAAATAAATACAAAAATAACCTTTTGTTTATTGAAATGCTCTAAAAAGACATAATAGGTTTAAAAATAACAAATATGTCTAGTATCGATACGTAGTATTCTGCTCACCCAAAAACAAATGAACATGTTGATAATATACACTAATCTTCCACAGATGTTCCTAATAACAATTCCTAAAGTGACAGTGCAGTAACTGTGACAATTTGTTCGTTAAATAATTTTGTTATAATGAGTGCTGAAACTGTAAAGTGAAAAAGATGGCGTCGTATAATCACCAGGAGACCCAGTCCAGTCCAGCGAAGGAAGTGCCACGGTAAGCGAATGTATAGTATTTATTTCAGGTATCAGAATATTATGTACTCTATTGTGGTATCCCTTCACGCTTGCAGGTTTTTTTTAAGGATGAGAAGTCTTTAACACGTTGAGCGCCAACGCGGTCACCGGTGAGCCGCGAACAATAGTTTTTCTATTGTGTCTGCTGCGTGGCAGTCAACGACTTAAATGACTCCTCCACTCTTGATGCAGCGGAAGGGAGTGCCTAACTACTACTGGCTAGAACCCATCCATGTTCCTCCCTTAGCCAGGTAGCCGGGAACATCTTCGGACAATTCCGCTGCACGCTTAGAGGGTGCAAGTTTCTTTGACAAGTTTCATTCTCTTAAACCTGTGCGTTGTATCACTGCCGACACAATTTTGTTTCCGTATCTAAACTAATTGACAATTAAATTTACGACGACTGATTTTACCAACGCCTTTATCCGAGAAATAATTTTAATATTTTGACAGTTATCGCATACAAAAGCAGTCAAACGTCAATTTTATTTCACGAATAAAGTGGGTGCGTCTCATCTATCTTCTATATCTATATTGTATATAAAAATGAAACCCGTTTTCCTTGGTCACGGCATCACGCGTGAATGGCTGGACCGATTTCACTAATTCTTTTTTTGTTGTATTTGTTATTATTAGGAGAAGGTTCTTACGGAAAAAAATATTAAGAAAATCTCTCAGAAATATTGAAAAATATACATTTAATTTTGCATATTTAAAAAAACGCGCGTAACGAATGTCAATGTCATTCACAGCCAGGGTAAGCGGGATTGTCCGAAAGGGTTACCGCTACCCCGGAACATAAAGGGCTACGGAAGGAACATGGATGGGTTTTAGTCAGTAAGAGTCTGACACTCCCTTCCGCTCCACCCAGAGCGGGAGCAGTCATTGGATGATTTCCCAGCCTTAAAAAAAAAAAAATATATATGTATAAAAAAAAAGCCATAGACTATATTGAAAGAGCATTGTTTGTTCGGAAACGTGGTTACTTAATAAAATCTTATAGGTATATAAAAATGAATCGCAAAATGTGTTGGTAAGTACATAACTAAACAACGCCTGGCCAATTCTTTTTTGTTGTATTTGTTATTGTCAGGAGAAGGTTCTTACATACAAAAAAAATAGGTAGGTAGGTAGGGTAGGTAGGGTAGGTAGGGTAGGTAGGGTAGGTAGAGTAGGTAGGTAGGGTAGGTAAGGTAGGTATCATAGTTAAGACAGGACAACGTCTGTCGGGTCAGCTAGTTTGATATAAACTCATTTGGTATATTTTCATTTCAATAACTTTCACAAGATATAATTAAGTTAACTGATAATTATCTATAATTATCTACATTCTATATATACATATAATAAAACAGTAAAAAAACGTGTCTGTACATTGAATATATTAAAAAAATAATAATAGAATTAGAAACAGTAATAGAGCACGAATACAAAAAAAAAATTTTGTCTGTTTGTCTGTTTGTCTGTTTGTCTGTATGTCTGTTTGTCTGTTTGTCTGTTTGTTTGTACACGCTAATCTTCGGAACTACTGGACGGATTGGAATGTTTTTTTTTTTTTGTATCTTATAGGTATTAAGTCTGGGCAACATATAGGCTATAATTTATCTTGGAAACTTGAATACCTGATGCAGAACCGCAACAGACCAGCTAAACTATAAGAGATACAAAAATGATACCTTAGCAAAAATTGTTCCACGTGATTAGCATTTTCTGCTGAGAGAATAAATTTGAAGATCTGGAACACCTGATGTGGAACTCGAAGAGCCCAGCTACACTGTAACATATATAGGAATGACGTCTTAGCAAAAGTTGTTCGGTCTGATGGGCATTTCCTCTTGACTTATAAAAATCGAAGATCTGGAACACCTGTTGTGGAACTCCAAGAGCCTAGCTACACCATAACACATTAAGAATGACGTCTTAGCGAAAGTTGTTCAGCCTGATGAGCACTCTCTGTTGACGTATAAAAATTGAAGATCTGGAACACCTGTTGTGGAACTCCAAGAGCCTAGCTACACCATAACACATATAAGAATGACATCTTAGTGAAAGTTGTTCAGCCTGATGAGCACTCTCTGTTGACGTATAAAAATTGAAGATCTGGAACACCTGTTGTGGAACTCCAAGAGCCTAGCTACACCATAACACATATAGGAATAACCTCTTAGCACAAGTTGTTCAATCTGATGAGCACTCTCTGTTGACTTATAAAAATCGAAGATCTGGAACACCTGTTGTGGAACTCCAAGAGCCTAGCTACACCATAACACATATAAGAATGACATCTTAGCGAAAGTTGTTCAGCCTGATGAGCACTCTCTGTTGACGTATAAAAATTGAAGATTTGGAACACCTGTTGTGGAACTCCAAGAGCCTAGCTACACCATAACACATATAGGAATAACGTCTTAGCACAAGTTGTTCAATCTGATGAGCACTCTCTGTTGACGTATAAAAATTGAAGATCTGGAACACCTGTTGTGGAACTCCAAGAGCCTAGCTACACTATAACATATATAGGAATGTCGTCTTAGCAAAAGTTGTTCGGTCTGATGGGCATTTCCTGTTGACGTATAAAAATCGAAGATCTGGAACACCTATTGTGGAACTCCAAGAGCCTAGCTACACCATAACACATATAATAATGACGTCTTAGCGAAAGTTGTTCAGCCTGATGAGCACTCTCTGTTGACGTATAAAAATCGAAGATCTGGAACACCTGTTGTGGAACTCCAAGAGCCTAGCTACAACATAACACATATAGGAATGACGTCTTTGACGTCTTTGTTGTTCAATATGATGGGCATTTCCTGTTGACTTATAAAAATCGAAGATCAGAAACATCTGATGTGGAAATCAAAGCTATCACTAATTTTACTGTGTAATTATAAAATAACATAAACTGGGAGTACCTGCACGCGGTGAAGGCGGTAACAGTTTAGGACTGATTTTCGATGACGATGGTATATCATTGAAAATTTGACTCTACTGGCCAAAACTCCTATTTATTTTTTTATTTTATCGTATGAATATGCCTTCGGGCTTATGTTGTTTGAGTGTTTAATTTCCTTTTCCATTTATCTTCGTGACACGGTAGCCTACCCGGTAACGCAGGGGAGCAGTAATTTTAATTTTGATTTTTATTGATCAGGATGACAAATGGACTGTATGTTTTGGTGGTGGTTGGAATGAAATAAAACTAAAGCTCAGTGTGATAAAAGATTTAAATCATATCTGGCATAAGCAACAGGGTCCGCGTACGAAGTCGCGGGCAGAAGCTAGTATCAAATAAAATTATAGATTCAATTGTAAAATCTTGTAAATATTAGATATTTTTAGGGTTCCGTACCTCAAAAGGTAAAAACGGAACCCTTATAGGATCACTTTGTTGTCCGTCTGTCTGTCTGTCTGTCTGTCTGTCTGTCTGTCAAGACCTTTTTTCTCAGGAACGCGTGGAGGTATCAAGCTGAAATTCATATCAAATACTCAAGTCTATGGTCTCTTGGAGCTGTGAAAAAATCAAACTTCTAAGTCAACGCGATCAAAAGATACTCCCGTTTATGCCGCAAATTTTCGACACTCGCAAGGGAATCAAAACCTACAGGGTACTTCCCGTGAACTCAGAATCTTGAAATTTGGTACGAAGCAACGTCTTATAACACAGATAAAGGAAAAATTGCGAAAAGCATAAATTTTTAGTTACATCATATAATAAAAATATTTTTAATAATTTTAAACTTATTACCCCTTTACTCATGAACGCGTAGTGGTATTATATTGAAATTCTTAACAAATACTCAAGTCTATAATATCTTTAAGCTGTAACAAAATCAAACTTCTACGTCAACGCAATCAAAAGATACAGCAATTAAAGCCGCATATTTTGAAACTCGCAACTACTCGCAAGGGAATCAAAACCTAAAGGATACTTCCAGACGACCTGGAATCTTGAAATTTGGCATGAAGCAACGTTATAAAGTACACATATAGGAAAAATTCCGAAAATCTTAAATTTTTAGTTACATCACATAGTATATTTTTTTTAATAATCATAAACTTACTAGCTTACCCAGCAAACGTTGTTCAGCGATTAAAAAAAAAAAACAGATGTTGGCCGATTCTCAGACCTACCCGATATGCACACAAAATTTCATGCAAATCGGTTCAGCCGTTTCGGAGGAGTTTGGAAACAAACACCGCAACAATGGATTTCATTTAGCAATAAAAATACCATAACTTTTACTTATATACCTACAGGTTTGTACGGAACCCTCGGTGCGCGAGTCTGACTCGCACTTGGCCGGTTTTTTTGTTATAATTATCATATTATATTACTTACCCGGATAAAGTACAGACGCCAGCACATCAAGCTATCCCTAACTGTCAAATTTTCTCAATTAAGTCATTGACTGCCACGCAGCAGACACAATAGAAAAACTATTGTTTGTCGGACACACGGCGACCGCGTTGGCGTTCAACGTGTTAAAAATGAACCTTATGTCTTTGCAATAAAGTTGAAATACTATCAAAGAAATTTGACAGTTTGTGGTAACTTGATGTGCTGGCCTCTGTACCTACATCTGTCGTTAAGAAAATCAGGAGTTAATTCAATCAATCACAATTATTTGTAAACCTAGGCTACTGAAATAATCCGTTTAACTGTAAAATATCCTTACTATTTTTTTTTATTTTTTTTTAAGGCTGGGAAATCATCCAATGACGTCAGGAGTGTCAGACTCTTACTGACTAAAACCCATCCATGTTCCTTCCGTAGCCCTTTATGTTCCGGGGTAGCGGTAACCCTTTCGGACAATCCCGCTTACCCGGCAGGCTTGGCCCTGAGGGGCCCCTAAAATATCCTTACTATTACGACCTAATTTATAAGGTAACTAAGGGCTGATTTTCCAATAGTTAGATAAGTTTTGTTGGGGAAATAAATATGACAACTTGACAGCTTTTGCATAGAGAATACGTCAAACCACCATTTTTATTCTTCAGATAAAAGTTATCAAGCGATTAAAAAATCGGCTCTTAGAAGAATACTTGTTCCTACTCATATACTTGCGAGTCAAAATACACAGTGTAGGTATATATGTATAGGGTGACTGGTAATTAGTGACCGATATTTAAACACATGAACAATCATGTGTTTAAATATCGGTCCTACGAAAGAGTTTCTTTCAATCAACTTTCCCAAAGAAACTCTTTTTGTATACTCAATAGTTTTATTTTTATCACAACAACAAAACAAAGTTTGAACTTTGCGCGCGCCAGTTGTTTTGTTTATCACTTATTAGCAGTCTATATACGGTCACGGCATGAGACGAGAGTTTTTGAAGTACCTAAAAGCGGTCAGCTAACAGTGTGTTCTAGATATTAGGTACTATATTAATAGCCTTCGTTCCAGCCGAGGTCCTCCGACTGAGGACCATCGATTAGTGCTAAATATATCTCCGCCCTCTTCCCCTCCAAACGTATTCCTCATTTCAGGAGATCGTACCCAACTCGTTATAGATCCAGTCTTTTGTGTTTATGTAAGCTTTAGTAAATTACTTATGAGTAAGTATAAAGATGTATAGCAAAAGTGGAGTTGGACCTGAACTATTGTAAACAAATTAAATTGTGCCTAACTGACAAAGGAGATCAGCAAATCACGGCCTCGATAGACAAAGTATTATACCATTCGAAATAATATTTAAATAATAATAAGCTCTACTTTATTTTATCATTTCCCTAAAAAACCTAGGATATTGGAATTAATAAAAAAGAAAAGTCAGTTGATGCATTCCTCGCGTTGCAGTTGTTAATAACAACCGATGTTACCATTTTTAAATAAAAATATTTTTCCAGTAAAAGATTTGGTATTATAATGTTCGATTTATATTTCTTTTCACCCCAAAAAGTATTATTATAAGTTTATTGCGAAAAAATGATAAAAGATAAAGTGTTTTTTTTTGTATTAACATATTTTAATGACTTTTTTAGAAAAATCGATTTGAATTTTTGCTAAATGCAACACTCGGTACGGCTGTCACTTGTCAATCAATCGGTTGTCAATGTCATTATCAGATTACCGGTTAGCGTCAGCGTCTTATCGTTTCTCGCTCGTGTTGCGGACTTACGTTATATCATTATATGTTTACTTTGTGTGCTACCTTTAATAACCGACCCTTGCTGTGTTTTTGGACAATTGTGATTGCCTTTGTGACCGACCCCATTTCGTTTCACTAAAATGCATAACCTTATAAAAGAGCGGAAACAAATACGGTAATGGGACTTATTGACTAGGTACTGTCTAATATAAAGTTTTTATTTTTTTATTTTTCATATCCCATGTTATTACAAAAAACTAATTACACCGGATTATAGACTAATATTACTCCTTCAAAACCCAAATTATTTCATTTTTGTTTATTGAGGCCTAATTTATTAGGACTGTTTGCGGATCTCCTTTCCCCAAATGATTTCAAACCTTAAAACACTGACTGTTAAGTTCAAATTCGATTGAGATCATTTTACTGGTTGGTTAGAAGAAGAAGAAGCTGTCGACAGTTTGTGGTAAATTGATGTGCTCGCGATCATGATACATAATGATCACACCTTGTTTCCCCGAAGGGTTGGGCACATGTGTGATTATATTTCACCAATTCAGCCACTTTACCTGACCAGGGAATCGAAACCTGGACCACATGCTCAGCAGTAGCGCTTGCAACCAGTAGACCAACGAGAAAGTCAATTTACCTTTACACAAAAACGAAACTCAAACTGACACTCAATCTATATACAGGGTGGAATTTTGTAATGCCACCTGGAGGGAAAGTACTCTTAATACTGTAGATAAAAAAATTTACTCAAAGAAAACATTCCTTTATTTTTGAAAAGAAAGAGAACTGCATTCAAAGATTTCCAAAAATTCGCTTGCTACACCCGGCAATCGAACCGAGTAAAATCTGTAAAAATGACACCCTGTACTTTTATTGCGTTGATCGTAGGATCACTTAGTCTTATAAGGATGAAATCTTTCTAAGAAACTTGATAAATTTAATGAGAGGAAAACCATGAAATATGGACTTATAAATTCAATGCGTCAAGTTAAAGCTCTTTAAGTCAAAGATTCATCTGTTAACTTATGTTAGTAATAATTAATAATTATCATTGACGTGATTTATCCATTAAAATGACGAGTTGCTATTTGGATCAGACGATTGAAGATTGGTACAAACGGTACAATCAGATGGCCTACGAGATCACCAGATCTCGCCCCTTTACATTTTTTTTTGTGGTGATATGTGAAAAATCAAATTTTCATTCAATCTTATGCGAAAGTAAACGAGTTGAGAATTGAAGTTCAGAATACGATTTATAATATTCACCACAACATGTTACTATTATTAAAGGTTACTAGATATGAATTAGTTACATGAATACATTTGTGTATCCAAGAAAATGGAGCCCATTTCGAGTAACTAATTAGTTAGTTCACTATTTTTTGTAAATAATTTAAGATTTCATGGTTTTCCTATCATTTAATTTATCAAGTTTCTTTGAGAGATTTCGTCCTTATGATTGATCCTAACGATCGATGCAATAAAAGTACAGGGTGTACTTTTTGCAGATTTTAGTCGGTTCGATTCCCGGGTGTAGCAAGCGAATTTTTGGAAATCTTTGAATGCAGTTCTCTTTCTATTCAAAAATAAAGGAATGTTTTCTTTGAGTAAAATTTTCTATCTACAGTATTAAGAGTACTTTCCCTCCAGGTGGCATTACAAAATTCCACCCTGTATATAAAAGAAAGACGGGTTTGTTCCCTTCGTTATAACTCGAGATCTGCTGGACCAATTTTCATGGTTTTTGTTTCGTTGGATTTGTCTCCGCCCTGAATAGAAGAATACATTTTAATTTTTTTTTTTTTTTCGATCAGCTGCCGATTTTCCTCCTATAGGGTAGGTAGGTAGGGTAGGGTAGGTAGGTAGGTAGGTAGGGTAGGTAGGTAGGGTAGGTAGGTAGGGTAGGTAGGTAGGTTGGTAGGGTAGGTAGGTAGGGTAGGTAGGGTGGGTAGGTAGGGTAGGTAGGTAGGGCAGGTAGGTAGGGTAGGTAGGTAGGGTAGGTAGGTAGGTAGGGTGGGTAGGTAGGTAGGGTAGGTAGGTAGGGTAGGTAGGTAGGTAGGGTAGGTAGGTAGGTAGGGTAGGTAGGTAGGTAGGGTAGGTAGGTAGGGTAGGTAGGTAGGTATCACAGTTAAGACAGGACAACGTCTGTCGGGTCAGCTAGTTTCATATAAAGTAAATCCACAAATCATTACAAAAATATGATGTATCCACAAATATTAATCCCGTATTGACAACTAACAAAAACATTAACTGCATTTAAATGTCAATAGCCCTGGGACAATGGTATCAAATAACTATCTCATTGTTGGACTGCCCTGGCACTCGTGTATACACGGGCACTCGTATCTCTGTTCGACTGATAAATTCGTTGAACTATCTCCTGTTGCAGTCCGACATGTGATTGAGTATTGTATTCGTTATCGGATGTTTGTTTAATTATATTTTCTGAATAAAGAGCCGGAACTGAGAAAATCGGATATCATTTTTAATTCCGGGTTTGTTTATAGACATAGAAACGTTTTATAGTCCAGGTTTCCTAGCAAGTTGAGGCGTCATGAGTAGCTTGAAATATTACCTAAAGCTAGGTTACAGCATATTATTTGCCAATAATCCCCTTCTTCTTTTCGTGTAGCTAGCGACTAACCTGGTGTCGAGTTTTTAAGTCCATGGGCCTGACTTGGCTTCACATGCCGAGAAAAATCTCTCAGGCATGCTGGTGGTTTCCTCACGATGTTTTCCTTCGCCGATTTTAAGACAGTGATAAATATACAATACGCACATGAATCCGTAAAATCAGAGGTGCGTGTCTTGGATACGAACTCGAGACTTGTAACTTGGCAGCTCGACGGTCACACCACTATCACTAACCTAACCAGACATTTACTCTGTATCTTGGGGCTCGCGATTCAAGTTCCAGAGTGGAGACGAGAGAGCTGATTTCAAGTATGATACGGTATGTGTAATGTTTGTTTTGATGAATCGTATATGAATCTAGTCAAATATACTATATATGACCTTGTTGAGATTGCGATTCATAACATTAAATGAGATGCCGAAGCATCATCAGGCTATAATATTCCCACCGTGGGAGACAGATTCTCCTCTCGGTGAGAGGGAGTGGGCCGTCATCTACTGCGCGGGCTCATTGAAGTGTCCATGCCTGTCTAAAAGTGCACTGGACACACACACACACTGGTACACTGGAATTTATATCAAAATTCGAAAAATCTAAAAGGATTAATTATTATTATTTAATCCCGTATAATCTACTAAGAATATGATGTTGTTTTTAAATGCCTAGAAACACATGTATCATTAGGCGTTAGACTTTCTTAAGTCTAACCGAACCGACGCGATACAAGCATCATCAACATGACACCTCTTTAAATCCAACAACTACGACAATAATCCATCAAAAAACCACTCCACATATACAAAAATTCACGGTGTTTATCCATGAATACAGCACCCATTCTGCGCCACTTCTTTCGACGAAAACCGCAGTAAAATCGTCCGAGTCTAAAAAACAAAACTCACGTATGCTGTCGGTGTAAATGTAGCAATTCGTCGCTACCTGCACACGCGCACCGGACCACCGGACATTGAATGTTTGGTCAATTTTATGGCACTACTATTGAAATTTTAAGGTTAAAGTTGAGTGTGTTACAAAAGAGGAGCAGTGCAGGCCCAGAGATAACGGCCCTGACTTACAATGTGTTGGTCGTGGGTTCAAATCCAGGCAAGCGCTTTACTTTGTATAAATAATTTCATCACCACTGCTCTCGAATTTTATTCAGTTTTCTCAACTATGCTAGGGTCGGCTGCCAGTCTAATCGGATGCAGCTGAATACGAATTAAAGCACTGCTCTCAAAACGGTGAAGGAAAATATTGAGAGGAAACCGACATGTCCTAGAACCAAACATTCGAAAACAACACAGGAGCCTTTTTTTTTAAAGCTGGGAAATCATCCAATGACTGCTCCCGCTCTGGGTGGAGCGGAAGGGAGTGTCAGACTCTTACTGACTAAAACCCATCCATGTTCCTTCCGTAGCCCTTTATGTTCCGGGGTAGCGGTAACCCTTTCGGACAATCCCGCTTACCCGGCATGGCTTGGCCCTGAGGAGCCCCTTCATATATGCTGACATCTCTTTGAGGCGCGCGTGGAACATATACGCTCCGTCCGGCACGGGCCTGGTGCTGATCGGACGGTGAGTCACCCATTACTCACCGTCCGCAGGCCCGCGCCTACGGTGGCCGGGAGTCGTCACGTGGCTCCCGACGCCCGGGGCGTCTCCCGCGGCGGCTGGGACGGGAGGACCTTTCTCTCTCCCATCCCGCCACCTCCTTCGCGAGCATGACTTTTTCGCAGAAGGAGGTGACTGCCTCCCACTCCCTCACGCCTCAGACCATGGCTTGCACCAGGGCCGGGCGCGAGAGGTCGCCGCCGCCGATCGCCTCTACGAGGACACGGTGGTGCTCCGCCCAAGCGGGGCAGGTTTGCACCGTGTGCTCTACCGTGTCCTCTGGACGATCCTCGCAGTGGTGACACCCGGGCGTTTCCTCCCGCCTGAAACACAGGAGCCTTGCACTTGTCCCAGCAGTGGGTACATATATTATCGTTATGCAATGTTACAAAGAAGGCATCACGACATAACGCCTAGGAGGATATGCAGGTCCAGACAGTAAATCAATCTTTTGATATGGAAAAGTTCGTTTCGGAGCATAACAAACCACAACATCTTTCGTAAACTGGTTTGATTTTATCAAATTAAAGCTAGGCTGAATTGACTAAAAGTTGTTCTAAGACACAACTACGTCTTCGTGTATTTGAAATTAGAATATTAGCTGATGATTAATTCAGGTTTTTTTTTAAATCTAAAAACAACACGGCATACGTAAATCTGTGTCAATGTTGATATTAATTCAATCATCATGCGAGTTATCATCGCAAACGCATCGAGTTACACAAGTAAGGGCCGCCCATTTTAGTTCGGAGCCGGATGTAAAATCGATACAATGAGCGCACAGAAAGATCGCAGACATTTGGTGTACGGAATCGTTGAAAAAGCGTTTATTATTGTAACGTTTGGTTCTCACTGAACGTTTGCTTTCACTACTCATTATTTATTTGGTTTGTATGCCTTTGTGTTCTCGCGAAAGATACCTATGTGTTTTTGTTACATCTTTTTTGAAGGCAATATTTTTGTTGCAGGAAGTAATTTTCAAAAGAAACAAACAAATCAGGTTTTTAACAATATTCTGAACTGCAAGAAGGTTTGTCTAGTTTAGAGGAGACTGACCTCCAAATAGACTCGTCTAGTTTCGTTGTCTAGATGAGACATATTACTCGTACTCGTTGGTAATTTTTAATACAACCCTACCATTTACATTTAGGCCTCTGCCTCGAATCTCGCGGGCAGCGGGGCGGCGGCGGCGGCGGCGCGGGAGCGGCAGAAAGAAAGAAAGAAAGAAAAGAAAGAAAAAACGTTTATTCTGCACAGACAAACAAAACGCACTTTTCTAAAAACAAAATTTCTTAATAACTAAATACACCCGTGCAACCGGCTAAAAAACCTTCAGGCAGGATCTTACGCGTATAATCAAACGGACCGGCCCTCGAATACAGCGGTGCAGGAGCGGCGCGGGGGCGGGCAACGAGCGGTGCACTCCAGTCAAGCGGTGACCGCCCGCGTTGCGCGTCTGCATTGTAGGTATAGTGTTGTACATTTTTTTTGTGACGTATCAAAATGTCTTCGGACGTGCAAGAGCTAATTATTTCGGCAATCTTTGAGAGGACACCCATATGGAACAGCAAAGATGTGAACCATAAAAATAGAAGAATAATTAACCAATTATGGGAAGAAATAAAAAACGAACTGAATATTGAAGGTATAATATAAAAATGATTTATTATGTCAAATACAATATTTATTATGTTAGAATATAGGATCGAGCGTTAGGAATAAATTTGAATCAAAAAGATGTCGCCGTTTTTCAGACATTTCGTTCGCGAATAAAAACAAATATCTCGACAACACAACCACGAACACAACACTACACCGCTATAGTGCCGCGCGATCTGCCCGCTAGTTTGGAGAACAGGTATGCGTTGCCCGCCCCGCTGCCGCGCCGCCGCCGCCGCCGCCCCGCTGCCCGCAAAATTCGAGGCAGAGGCCTTAAAGAATTACAAACCTAGAGATACTAATTTATAGCATTAAAAAAAGGCATATAATAAGAAATACGAAATAATTAAAAACTCACAAAAAGGACCACTTTTGACGAATCCTAGGAGAACCTTTTGTGTTTTGCTTTTTAATATTAAATTCATCTATCAATAAAGACTTACACACATTCAACGTCCTAAAATAAGGTCCATTGCTCATTCAAGCATAATCAACCTATAATGCTCTCACTGCTGGGACAAAGGTCTCCTCTCCGTGAGAAGAATTAAGCTGTAACCCACCACTCGGGCTCAAGAGTTGGTGGATATCACGTGAATTCAATTGACTATGTATTTGAAACGGTAAAAAATAAAATATGAAATCACCACTCGTCTTAAAAATTTCCATCACCGTACGTACAGTAATTAAATATTATGCGAAAATATAATTGTAAAATTGCACTTAATGGTAATAAGTATTCCATTTGATTCTAAAAATCTGTGACGTCACATTGTTATATTTCATACAAATCACGTACAAATCCCGCGTTTTGACAATTCATAAAAAGTAACGTTATTGACTACCCTTTCAAATACCTAATTCTAGGACATGACGGTTTCCTCAAGAAGTTTTCCTACACCGCTTTGAGAGCAGTGGTGCTGAAATAATTAACCCAATGTAAAGTGCCTTCTTGCTACGACCAAACTCGTAAGTGGCGGCCGTTGCCACTGGGCCATCAATTGTCTCATCTCATTGCTCAATATTATAGCCCACAAATACATCAAAACAGTTAATCATAAAGCATTCTGCGATAATACAGCTCGCAAACATAATTTATTATGCCAGTCTGACAAAATGGTCGATGAAAATGATGAAATTTCTCGCATTATGAAATGCTTCATTACGTTGGCATAATACGGTAAATTGTAATTTAAATGGTTTTTATTTATATGGCATCCATTTATATAATGACAGAAGTTATTGTCTGTTTTCTTTTTAATTTTTTGAACAAGTTCTTCACAGGCCTATGAGCATTTTTAATTATCGTTGTATAGCGTCTGTACACAACGTTTTATCTTCTTCTTTCGAATGTCAAATTACTGCAGACTTTTTTTTTGAGGGTAGTAAATCATCAAATGGCCCTTCCCGCTCTGGGTGGAGCGTGTCAGACTCTTACTGACTAAAACCCAGCCATGTTCCTTCCTTAGCCCTTTATGTTCCGGGGTAGCGGTAACCCTTTGAACAATCCCGTTTACCAAATTCAGTGCGTACGTTATAATGCGTAAGTGGTAAGAATATTATTTTAATCACGCATCTAATACTTTATTATATCTTGTATAAAATCACGCTATGATCGCACGATAATAATTTTGTTTTAGAAGCACACTAAAGTTCTATCGAACTTATTATTAATCCCAAAGTTAATTTTTGGCTTCGTTTCTTCTTACCAGATGGGAACATCTGTGCATGACGCTTCAGCAAAAACTTTTACAGCCGGGAAATTCACCATTGCGTCCAAAAACCATAAATTACAAACACTTGACGATACGTATCGTTTTTCTTATCACATACAATACATACTTTCTATGGAGACTTCGACGTATTCTTAAAAGTAAATCAAAATAATGAAGAAAATATTCGTTCAAAGTTCCTTCAGATATCCTCAGGGAAAGAGCCGCATAATACGTTTTGTTGTGCGATGTCGACGCCGCCGTCCCAAGGCGATGTCGTTCCGTCGTCTTGCCTTTAAACTCACCTAACTGTATGTAGAATGGTGCTTTTAAATTGATCAATTTAAGACTACAGTAACTCTTTGAGAGTCTTGTTTATTCTCAAATAACTTGAGCTAACAGGAGACGGCAAAAGAAACTGGTTGAAAAGTGAAAAATTGCATTTTGTTGAAGGAGAATAGTGCAACTGAATTGGGTATTTGTAAGGGTAATCAATAACGTTACTTTTTATGAACTGTCAAAACGTAATTTGTTCGTTATTTGTATGAAGTATAACAATGTGACGCCACAGATTTTTAGAATCAAATGGAACACTTATAAGCATTAAATGCAATTTTACAATTATATCTTGGCATAATATTTAGGTAATGTCTGTACGGTAAAATAAGCGTTTTTTACGTGATTTCATATTTTATTTCCGACCGTGTCAAATAATCAATTCTGTAATGATATTTCTTGTGATAAAGTAATAAAAGTTCTTGATGGGCTATTCATTCACAAAGATTGAATAGTTCATCACGTATCTATCATCATTGATACTACGAGGATGGTCTAAAAGATTTTTACAAGTCAGTGATGTAACCGATCAAATTAATATTATAAAGGCGATTGTGAGTGTGTGAGTTTGTATGTTTGTCCGTCCTTCACGCTCAAACGGCTGATCAGATCGGGATGAAATTTGGCACAGAGGTAGGTTATGATCTGGATTAACACATAGGATACTTTTTATCTCGGTAATACCTTAGTATACTTTCCGACATCCACGCGAAGCCGCTGGCTGTAGCTAGCATTCTATAACTAACAAAACGAGAAATTTGTCACAATCCAATCTCCATAGATTATGCAAACAAAAACCATCTCATAAAAACATGAACTCCAAGTTCATAAATCCCATTTTTCCTTTCAATTTCCCCAAGGAACAAGCCATTAACTCCAAATTGCCGCAGAACATCTCAATTACCATAAAAAACTTTGGGAAACTAAAAATCCGCAAACAAAGGGTGGTTTTAAATCAAACACAATAAAGTTTCCCGTCTAACTACCGCTGTGCCATAACTCATTCACGTCGATAATCACACCATAACTTATAGAGCGCCCCCTGTAGCCGACTGCTAATATTAAACTGGTGTAATGTCCCCGTGATCAGTTTTAAAATGTAAATTTATTACAGGACGAGACGTGTTACCAGGATTTATGTCCTCTTCAATATCGTTGAGGTTTTATTATGAAATTTTATTACTTGTAAGTACTATTTTTGGGAGAGTGGCTTCGTTATGACACATAATCGGGTTACCATGGTGATTGGGATGAAATTGGTGCTTAAATTTTGACTAGAATTTATGGCGTCATGAATAATCCCACACACGATATACGGTTTTCAATTTTTTTGTAAGAATTTTAGCTGTCGTAAAAGGGAACTAAAGAATTGATAATTGTATGTAGCTTAACTAGGAAAGTGTTACTGAAAATCCCGCAAAACATAAACAAAGTCAAGGTCAAATCATTTATTTCAAATAGGCACAAAAAAAACACTTTTGAACGTCAAAAATGAACAAGAAATGGAATTGATTCTAGGCACCCCTTCCAAAAGGTAGTTTCGTGTGGAGAAGAATGGACAAGAAACTGCACCGTTACTCTTTTAAAATGTTTTACAATGTTTGTATACACAAATTATAACATGATATGTGAAGACGATGCGCCCAGAATAAAAACGACAATCAAATCATCCTTACAATAATATGATTTTAAATGCGACAGTGAGCGTTTTTGTTTCTTACGCTTTCACGCTAAATGTTTGAACGGATTTGGATGAAATCGGGGCTAGGACATAAGATAATTTTTATCCTGGTAATATGTTGCCATGGCATAAATTCCGATTTCAACGCAGGTGAAACCGTGGGCAAAAATTAGTAAGATATAAATTTAAAATTCGAATATAGTGTATGCAACTAAATTATACATACACGTAGGCACTCCGAATATAACTTACAACAATTTGTATCGAATCGATTCTAAACTACCAACATAAGACCACGTCACGTCATCAAAATATCTCGAATCGGGTTAAGTTTAAAATTGAACTACTGAATCGTTGCCGAGCATCGATTGATTTTGGTCACGCAAAATGTAAATTTCGGAAAGCGAATCGGATACGAACAGAAATGTAGCAAACGATAAAATATTTCACAAAACAGATTGACTTATAAATCTCGTGCTTTGCTGTTCTGTGTAATAAATGGTGCCCAAAGTTGGCGATTTTAAATGTATACTTACTATTTTCCTGGTTTTTTCCGGATCGATCCATCAGGTTAAGCTACGCTTGCCAGGGTTGGTCCGTGGATGGGTGGCCATCTTTACATATTAAGACTCCTCCGTATCTCGGAAAGCACGTTAAGCTGTTGGTCCCGGCTGTCATTCGTGGATCTTTGACAGTCGTTACGGGTAGTTAGAAGCCCAAAAGTCTGACAGCCAGTCTTACCAAGGGGTACCACTGGTATGTTTAATTAACGTATTATAATTAACACTTCTGGTTAGTTAACTGGTGGAATACATTGTTGTAAGTAAACTCAGTTTCATTAGATTTATTGTACTATTGTAATTCTAGATACAATTGAAATCTAAGAGCCTTTGGTTGCGAATGCCCACTTAGGTTTTCGAGATATCGCCGAGCGGTTAGTGGACTCTTCTCATGGCTAGCCTACTTTTTGGCCATTGCCATACAAAGTGGCAATACTGCTACTTTAACCTTTAGGTAATTTTTCCTGATGCCCCTTGATTACTTCCCCTTCTTTTTATATACTTGTACATATTGTTATTATAATTTATTACCGGCTGATTTTCATTACATAAATTGCTAAATTGTTTTTTGTAGTAGGTACCTATTCATCATTTACAATGAGCAAAAAATATACACCGTGTAATATTGTAGAAGCTAACAGTTATTACTTGGTCGCACGAACTTTATATTTATTTTCATCCAAATTGTTTGTCCATGTTGTACCCTTTAAGGTCATAATTAACCTTACAATGTATTATTATATTACAATCATTATGGTCTTGTAACTCCCATGAATGTTCTAGAAACATGCCAAGTGTGCTATTACGGGGCTGAATAACAGTGTTTTTAACCTTGGTCAATTAATTATTTTGACTATTTGGAATTCTTACTTGGCAATAATTGCGGCTATCGATAATTTAGGCTCCAAATTGGGGTTATTTTACATTGTTAGCTATTTTTACAGTAACAAACCACCATTATTAACAATGTCCTAGTATAGCTGCCATTTTTTTTTGACTTACACCTTCATGTTTTTCATTTTCAACGTTACTTATGACATTTTTACTATAATTTATTTTACCTTCAGGGTTTATTATCGTACCGCACCCGTGTGGTGGATAATGGCCTACTTCCTCTTCCAAAATGTTGTCTATTTTACTTACTATATTCCATATCCCGTTTATCCCCATGATCCTCAAACTCCCAACTTATCATAAGTAATATTCTCAGTTCAGCCTCATCCAAACCGCAGTGTCAAACATACATAAGTCTTCACTGCATAAATCTCAAGTCTTCAGAAACTTCAGCTCATTCTGATTCAGACCACGGTGTATCTCCAGACGTGTCAAATATGGCGACAATTTTGGTTATTTTTAAGGAAAAATCCTGACGTTATGATTTGTATCACGTGTTGGATGACACATGTGTAATATTTCTTTTGTATGATAAAATTTTTGGTAAGAAATGACGGGTAATTTGACTGGAGATATGGTTTTATAAATTTTTTCTTGATTTCGGAATTCGAATGGAAAGAGACCAATTTTTTTTGCAGATAAAATATTTGATATTCTGACGTAATTTTACGCATTTTTCTTTCTATTTACTGAGTCTCGTGTAATTTATTGGAATTTTGTATGCCATAATTTATATTCCTTTGCGCTAAATATTTGGTTTCTTCCGCGTTCACAAAGGATGACCTACCAAGAAATAGTAATGAATAATAGTAGTTACGACTATTCCAGCAAAAGCATTTATTGGAACGTTGTTCTCGTGGAATGAGCAAATATTGATAATTAGAATTCGCTGCAGTCACAGTGTATGAAAGCTAATTCTGGTTGTGCAGTTTGCTAAATGTTTGTATTTGAAGTAGCTTACTACACTTGTGAATGTATGTACTATTATGATAACTCCTCGTTATTATACTGCGGGAGCATATAAGTAAAACCGTTATATTTATAGTTAGACCATTGAAATGTTCACAGATGATGTATTTCTGTTACCGCTATAACCACAAGTACTAAAAACAGAATAAATTGAATATTGCATTTTAATGGCAATGATATTGTTTTGTACGTATCGTTAAATAATGGAGTTTAATATACGTTTATACCGAAATAACAATAAGACAAAAACCGTTATTTATCTAAACTTATCACTACATAGTATAAAACAAAGTCGCTATTTTTGTCTGTTTGTTTGTCTGTATGCTTAAATCTTTAAAACTACGCAACGGATTTTGATGCGGTTTTTTTAAATAGATAGAGTGATTCAAGAGGAAGGTTTATATGTATAATTTGTCGACATATTTTGCGGGCGAAGCCGCGGGCGGAAGCTAGTATTAAATATAGCACTGTTACTACTGAGTTATTAGAGACAGTTAATTTATTATCAACTTGAGGTGTGTTGAGATGAAACATTTTTGAAGGTTAGTGTGAACGTTATATTTCAGGATATCCTGGCTCAGGAGTAAGTAGATACTCAAAAAGTTTATGTATAAACGTAAAAAAGTTTTAAGACAATTGCGAGACGAGGTAAAGATCTTCATCTCTAGCATGACTATAAAATATTTTAGCACATATTCAACTTGAGTGTGACGTTTAAAGTAATTTGGCTATAAACCAGTGAGGAGGAACAGAGTACAATTTGCGACTGTATGCGGAATTTCATATCTTTACTGTACTTCCTTATTCTTTCTTAAAATATTTAACCAGCTTGTGAATTAATTACTATCTATACTCTGTTCGTTATAACATTAGACAAATAACGGTTATTACCCTTTCGTTATTTCTATATAGACGTATATTAAACTCCGTTATTTCACGTTAAATACGAAGCAATGTTATCTATTAACCATTTACATTAAAAAAACAACTGTAAAGTGCTGCTATGTCAATAATATTACACAATAACTGTCGTTATTTAGCCGTTATTTTTCTAATGTTATAATAAACGGAGTATAGCTACCAACAATATGAGCAAGAACGAATACTTTTTAATGTACCCTCGATTCTGCACCGTGTCGGTCATGTTTGCTGTCAAGGGTTCATGACATTATGAAATCTAACATTATGCGTAAGAATACTTCTCTAATGCGTCGGATTCGGGGAAGCGCCAGTCAATCCTAAGTATGATCTCCGAGAGGTCAGAGTCTGAAGTGCTGGGCAGTTTATCCAGCTTCACGTGTCAAGATGTGACACTTTATCGGTGAATGAATGATAATGATGTTTTAGTTTTAATACACAAAGGTTGTTGGTACCTTTGTTACTTTACTATAAATAGTCTAAAATAAACGAATTTAATTTGGGTAACTACGGTTTTGAGCCGTGGTAACTCTAGGGTCATGGGGCCCGAGTGCGCAACTCCTTTTTAGGTAAAGGACGTTGCTCTGCGTCCATACATTGTTGGCCCTGGAGCCAAGAGCATCGGATAATTATGTATTGTATTCTCTATCATTAGTAGATTCTTAAAAGATCTTGTATTTATAGCGGACTAGCTGCAAAAAAGATATATTTCAAAAAAGTATCAGATTTTGAGGTTATAATCTAACCATAACAACGCGACGAACAAACATAAAGACGCGACGTGACGTTCACAGCAAAACTAGGGATGTAGTACGACACCACACCAATAATCGATTTCTTCGATTAAGATTTACTGTGGTCTTAAATTATTTAAAACTGTCTGTTACATCACCTTTGTCATATAAACATTACAAGTTTGTAGGTATGACAATGGTTTATTTTACGCCGAAAAAGAAATGTTATTTTTGTATTAATTGTCGTAAAAAATTAATTAGATGTTTGAATCATTGTATAGAAATAAAAAGTTTTGATTACTGTATAGTATTATTCTTACTACCTATTTAAATTGGAGTATGACTGCATACATAAAGTATTCTTATTAGGTTTTTAAAAATACACTTTTGAAAAGAAAACACAATCGATCGATTAATAATTCAATCAATCGATTATAATTGATTGGACATGCCTATTTCACTTCTGACACGACATGACATTAGGCATAGATGGCGATCTAATGTTATTAGTCGCGTTAAATTCTATTAAAAGTACATTTTGGAATACAGCTAGTCCGTAATACAGAAGTACTCGTATTTGCAACTTCCTACTACTATTATAAAGGCGAAAGTTTGTAAGTATGGATGTATGGATGTTTGTTACTCTTTCACGTAAAAACTACTGTATAGATTTGGATGAAATTTGACACAGAGATGGTTTATATCCTGGATTAACACATAGGATATTTTTTATCCCGGTAGAACATTCCTGTGGGATAATTTCCGACCTCCACGCGAGCGAAGCCGCGGGCAGAAGCTAGTAAATAATAAAATAGGCGATTAATTTTCGTTTAATCTGATACTCTTTATTGCATAGGGCCAATTTGGACATTGTCTTTTCTCGCCGTTTGGTCGACACTTCTCGTAACCAGAGGGCTTGATTGTTCTTTGGCCAAAGAATTAGCTTTGCCATACAACGTGGCAATGCTGCCAGTCTTCTGGGCACGTTTCCGGACGACAGCGTTGCGGATGAGTACTTTGACGCCTAAGTGTCCTTTTTGTTTTTTTTTTTATATATAGTTGTTAGATAGTCATTTAATATAATTAAGTATGTAGAAGTTATTAAAATGTAGAAATGTAATAAAGAAATTTAACATTGTGACAATTAATAACATGTGCATATAATATGAAAGCTTATCTATTTGAACCTAAGATTATCTTTATAAATGTTAAGCTGTGTGTTAAGCAACACGTGTGTTCTTCATTAATATCTATTTTGACACCAAGATATGATTTAACCTTACAAATTACAAAATATTAATTATGACTCACATCTGTGTTATTCACCCTTTAGTTTTCAGTCACTATTGAACGAAAATAGTTAATTGGTACCATGTCACAATGCTTAATGACGTGGGGAGATATTTTCGGGTCCATAAAAATGGTGAACCTTTTCAGAGTAATTATTATAAACTGTAATGATTTAATTGGTCCCATGAATGTGATTGGTTACACTTACAGTGTGAGTGTTAATTTAATTACATTTGACAGACTTATTGAATTCTTGTTAAAATTGAATCAAATTTATCGGTCAAACCTTTTCTCTATGTTGGGATCGTCTGCATTCTAATGCGGCTAGATGCCAGTGATTTACATGAAGTTACTGCCTATCTGACCTCCACAACCTAGCTACTGGGTAACACGATACTCCTCGACAAGACTGGTTATCAGATTTTCGTTCGTCTAAGTACCCGTAACGACTGTCAAAGATCTACGAATGGCAGTCGGTACCAACTGCTATACGTGCTTTCCGAGACAAAGAATTACAGGGGCTTGGCATGTTATGGACCCATCCCACATACCCATCCACAACCCCACCTCGGCAAGTGGTACTTAACCTTGAAAATTGACTTTGAATTTGGCTGTTATTATTTGACCACGAGCCCCTTATTATAATTGAATGCTCCAGTTGTATTCGCCTTATTGGTTTACTTTGTCATGCAAGGGGTGCAAGTAGGCGACGTCGAAGTCAAATCATTTATTTCAAATAGGCACATGAGAGACACTTTTTATTTTAGTTGCCCCTCCCGAAAAGAAGTTTCGTAGGAAGAAGAATTACCAAGAATTTCCACAATTCCTCTTTTAAAATGTGTCACAATATTTTAAATACATTATTTATGTCATTATAAATAAATTTTAATTATGTTATGAATATCGTGTATTTCTTTGACCTGATATTATGCCTTTATCTCCCTCAATGAGTGATCTCTCAAAAAGCAATAAACAAAATCAGATCGCAAAACACCCGCACATCGGATAAACGGCCGAAATTACCGAATCACCGTTCGTATCTAATAGCTGTGGGTCCAAATAAGAAGGTACACGCATCGCTGGCCGCCCCCCGCAATATCCGCATTTCGTATTCCTGTTCCGAAACCTTCCCGCTTTTCTGGATCTTTGCGATATTGCCGCGGATATTCGGATACCGACGTCCAACACTGTTCGGGTTTATTGTTGTTGAATGATGTGCCATATGCCACGTTGTAATGAACCTTTTGTGGGTGGTATTTGAGTGAGCGTATCTTGTGATCAGCTGACTTTTTTCGGGAAGTATATTAAAGCATGTAGGTAGTTAGGTATAGGTTTAAATACACACAAAAGACTTAAAAATCTAAGTCAAGCTGTAATTGCCGAGTAAGCGGGATTGTCCGAAAGGTTTACCGCTACCCCGGAACATAAAGGGCTACGGAAGGAACATGGATGGGTTTTAGTCAGTAAGAGTCTGACATTCCCTTCCGCTCCACCCAGAGCGGGAGAAGTTATGGATGATTTCACACTCAAAGAAAAAAAAGTAACCTGCCTACTCCATACAATAATATTCTTAACCTGTTGTTGAAACTTATGATACTGGTGGACGTAATATTTCCTGGATACCCGAAACAAGGAATAAATTGAGAAATACAAACTCGGAGACGGTAAAGAAAATAAATTGATTAGCTACCTTTCAAGACAAACGTTTTAAGTGAAAGTAAGGGACCGTTCCTAGTTCTTAGTCAAACAGCTATAAACTCGCCCCATGGCATTGTTTACTCGTAAAATAAAACATCGGTTCATCTCATTGCACGTATTTAGGTCAGCTCGAGAATTCGCCTCACGTTCGTCCATTTGTTCCGATGTATTGCCCGGTTGATGCGCGAAACACCTGGCTAGTTTGGACAGCGCCATTAGATCGCCGATTTTATGGGATTTGTTTTCATATTGAATTTGAAAGGTAATTTCGACGTGCTCGGAAAATATTTTGTAGTTTCGACAGTTTTATTAGTTTTTATAACTGTGAGGTTGATAAATGATTGCTTTGTTCTCTAAAGCGATTATAGGTTTCATTTTATTGGCAGCGGGATTTAGCCCGGTTTGTATGAAATGAAATACAGAATTATTTTAGTTGCACTTACATTGAGAAATTCGATTTGAATTTTATTGGGATTTAATTCAAATTTTCTGTTTAACTGTTTTGCTATCGGTGGTTGTTTAGTATAAGAGGGTGGGGATTGGTGTTTAATTATCAATTGCTTAAAAATCGGTGATGGAAAACATCGTGAGGAAACCGGCATGTCTGTCAGTCAGAGGCCCATTGACAGTATAAAAACTCTGACACCAGGTAGTCACTAACCACACGAAAAGAGAGAAAATATAAGGCAAAACACATGCCTTATCTTAAATAATAAGAATGATTTACCAAAACCAGAGCCTATCAAAATTAATTGACTTTGCGCACACGCAACACTTCACCAGCATCCAATCCTTCGAACTATCTGAGATAGCACAATCTTTTCACGCTTATATTCACGACGCAATTTCCATACGAGGATTGAACCACTGGTAGGGGGCAGACGTGATCCAATCTCGGGAGATGATTGATATGTCGGGAGCCGTCGGACATTCTGCAGATACTATTTTTTATCTCGAGTTTTTGACAGTCCAACTGTATTCTGTGCGAAATAATTTATGAGTTTCTCTCCAGGATCGTTGCCATTTTGTTTTTGTTTCTTGTTCTGTTGAAAGTGGTGTTGGATTGTTTTTGGTGGTTGGTGGAGTGCATATTAGAACATGGATCATTTAAAGTAAGAAAAAGATACATTTGAAGATGACTTTCCTAAAAAGTTCTATAATCTAGGAGATTCTTCATTTTGTAACAGACTGTATAGGTAAGGCTTCCATCTACGGTCAACAAGTCTCCGCATTTTTTTCTGGTTTTTTCTTTTTCTCATTATTAAGCTTTGCGAATCTAATAGCTTTCCAACATTGATTGATCTCATCATACAACTTAAAAGGTGCAAAACTACTACTACGTAATCTAACTAAATCAAAAAGGTTCGCATTAAGTAGAAAAAAATACTTCGACAAAAAAGCCAAGTCGAAGACGTAAATTGAGACACCAAATCCTCCGACAAAAAGTACCATTTCCATCACTATCTCGATCGTTTAACGGCAAACCCTACGTCGTCTGGGATTAAGTCGCGTTGCGTGGCTCCGGCGGAATTAACATTCATGAGTGGCAACCAATCCGCACTGCCACCAGACGTGGTGGGGTTCCCAAGACATCTAGATGCAAGGAGTTTCTCTTGCTTTTGTACGTGTTTTCAATGGAATACCTATTCTATTCAAGTCCTCTTGACAGATTTACAAACTACCAAGCATTAGATTATCATCAGGCTTTTTTACTGACTACGTCTAACTACTCACCGTACATTTTACGTAACAATATGTTAATTGCTTCTTAGTAAAACCAGACGTTCGCCAGCTAATTACTACGCGGATTTGTTCCTACGCACATGAATGAGGTATCCAAGCAAAGCTGAAACAACACCCCACTTTAACTCCACCAGATATAAAGTCATATCGATCCCGGACGTTTCCAGCCGCTCCAGCATTCTGGTAACCCTACCTCATCTCGTACACGGGTTCGTTAATATGCGCCCCGGGCAAGCCGCCTCGACTTATTCGCCTGTTCCCGGCACTTTTTTAACAAATTTCTTCAACTTGGGATGGAAAATGAATGTTGATTTCTTGAGACTTTTGAATTAGAAGTTCGGGTTATAAGAATGGTTATATCTGTACTTTGTTACACGAGTATATTCTCAGGAATGAATGTTAAATTAAAATCAGGATAAGGGATGGGAAAGAGTAGAAAGTATTATTTTAAAACTTTTTTCGCTTTTCGTTTCTGCGCCTTATTGTAGGAAACAGGGTTATACGTAACAGAGAAACTTGAACACTCATGTAGTAATGGATAATGTGCTAGGCTAAAGCTCATTATGGCTAAGTGGTCTGAAGAACCGGATAATGTGGCCCAAATTGTGAGAAGTCTTATGTACAGCAGAAACTACAAAAAAAAAATTGTAGCTAACAATTCTGGAAACGACACAAAAAAAATATTAGCTCAATCCGCGCAATTTACGGGGTGTAACCGAAAGAGTGCACCATATAAAAGCATGTGCTTTAGACCACCAAACTGAACAACTTTTAAAACAGGACCATCATCAGCTGTTCTATAAATTTTTGGTCACGTGACCCGTCGAAATGTAGGGAACAGCTGATTTTTTTGCCACGATTTCAGAGTTGGTCCCATAGTAAAAGTTGTTCAGTTTGGTGGTCTGTAGCATATCCTTTTGCATGCACCCGGTATAAATACAAATAATAATAATACATTTTATATAGGGTTACAATACCAATGTTAGACCCAAAGCACATCTTTCTTTCTAATAACGGTCCAAGTGTGTGGACTTTGTAATCGTACGTTTCAAACTTCCATTTGGAATCCACCTTAAAGACGCTGGCATCGCGCCAACTTTAACAACTTACACCCGCGTATTGTATACGATGTGTAATGTGGAAAATTAAATTAGACAACTGTATACATTAATAAAGTTTATGCGGAACGTGACTGCATAACTTTTAGCAATTTTTATTTCTAACCTTAGCGATAAAATTAGTTCTTATGAGGGACAGCATTGCGAAGAGTAGGTATGACGTTTGACAGCCTCCATTCTTCGTATTCCTTATTCGAATTCTGCAACTTATGAGAGTCAAAAGTTGGTACAGAGGCCAGCACATCTTGTTAACCCAATCTGTCAAATTTCTTTGATTGATTTTCAATTTTATTGCAAACGAATAAGGTTCATGTTCAATTAGAAATATTTGACAGTTTGGTATAGCTTAATGTGTAATCAACTGTACACACCTGACACGTCTTTCGCTCCATTTCATAAATCAGAAGAAAGAAGGAAGAAGAAAGAAAAATGTTTATTCTGCACAAACAAAACGCACATTTCTAAAAAAAATACTAATTAACTAAATACCCGCGTGAAAATCAGTACGATTACATCATACTACTCTATTTTAGAACTCCTCGACTGATTCGCCAAGTACCTAACGTACCTCAACGTCTGAAAATCGGAATCTCTCCCATTCTTTCCCTCCATAAAATTATATTGCATGAAACGGTATATCATGGCCAGACCGGAGAGACAGATATAAAACAAAATCGATTCGAACGTTAAGCGTAGCGAAGGTTATCGCCTGTCAACCTCAGCTGAGTACGATTGCATTTTAAAAGTTGGAATTTAAATAGAAACATACTTCTTTACGGTAATCTTGCAATGTCCCGGTACGAGGGCGTCGAAATGTCTTTACATAGATCTCTGTTTGAGGAAACATTGGTGTTGATGATGTAATGGCAATGGAAGTGCCGAAAGATATTATAAAAGTCTGATGGATTGAGGTGGCTCAAGAGAACGATGTCGGGAAGGATTTGGGGGAGGCCTTTGCTCGACAGTGGGAGTGGGAACTGTCCCACTGGCCCGAAATCACTTTCTCAAACTTTTTCGTCTGTGTGTTGCATGTCGCGTGACGGTCGGCCGAGGAGTAGGGATAAAGTGAAAGGCGCTCGTCAGAGCAGCCAAGGCCAATATGGCGGCGCCTATAGTGTCAAATGTCTTTAATGTGAAAACAAGTTTCACTTATACCGTGGTTTCATAAAACCACACAATCCTTTTTTTTTTGCTTAGCCTACCCTGGTAGGCTAAGCAAAAAAAAGAGATTTCGCCTTTAAATATAATCATTCGTGTCTTTCTTCTTCCTAAATCAATACGTATACGCCTAATTGTTAATTGCTTTCTTCTAAAAGCTATTTTTCTAGAGGGAAATCATTTGTGGGAATTCATTTAATGACTCCTCCCGCTCTGGGTGGGGCGGAAGGGAGTGTCAGACTCTTACCGACTAAAACCCATCCATGTTTCTTCCTTAGCCCTTTATTTTTGCGAGAAACGGTAACCGTTTCAGACAATCCTGCTGATTCTTCTACCAACTTGATGATAATGAAGTTATGAGTGTGGCTCATCCCGAAACACCACGAGAATTGAAAAGAATGTATTATAGAAACTTATTATTGTTATAGTTGGTAAGACTGGCTGTCAGATTTTTCAGTATCTCTAAACCATGTCTCACAATATTAATTCTGTAGCCAAAATCAGAACCACATCCATTCTCCCAACATCTGTGGAGTATAAATGACAAGCAGGGGTAGGCAGCAATTTACATAATGTAATCAGCCAACGGCGGATTCGATGACTCGAGGCTCGAACGCGAATCGCGAAAATTTTAATTCATTTAAGTCCAACATCTTCGGGGACCCACCGATCTGTCCTTTGAGGATGTTGATTGATGCCAAATGCTTATTATTGGAAAATGGACGGAAAAAAAAAACGTTTTTCTTAGATAAATGGGAATTTGGAAATGAGTCGCGAAATCGGCTGGGATTGGAGATCAATTTTGTTAGGTATTTTGGGAAATGGTGTAACTTTGATGCCCGAATGATATTAGATTGGTGAAGTAAAATTGTTAGCTTTCGGGTAGATGAACAATTATTGGACACTGTATACGAAGTTGCAATATAGCCTACTGTCAATCAAATTGCTAAAGAAATAATGCGGCATAGTAAGCGATGTTTTTTTATCTGTAACTGCTTTCTGTACAAACAAAACTGTCTTAACCCCCTTTTTCTACAAAACTTAAACATAAGCTCTTCAACAAAACAAGCTTATAACGGAACGTAACGGGGAAATTCGTTTGCGACATCCGTATTCCGTATACCAATCGCGATAAGACATTGCATAAACTTAAAGATCTCTAACCAGATCCTCTTTGTATTCATGGGATGAAGAAAACTTTCCAGGTGCGTTGTCTCCTCCCCCCTCTACCGTAAAGAGGGGGGAGCCCACTTGTTCCATTTCTTTTGAAAAATTTCGAGCATTTTTAAATTACTGCCCGCCTTTGGTATGCGGCCATGAAGTTCGGTGAAGTGACGTTTGTTTTTTTGATTAAGCCTTTCTTTTACTGTAAAAAAATGTTTTTTTTTTATAATTTCTTTGGTAAGTGGTATCAATGGCATACATTTTAAGTAAGTAAGTGGTTAATAGTACTAAAATGTCTTTTAGTGTAATGGAATTAAAAATGTATACCTACCTTACTACAAACAAAAATGGTATAATGATAAAGTCGTCATTTTTCCCCACGGGTAAGCAAACATAAACTATCAAATATTCTGCATAGTTACATGCTGAGAGACCACATTTTTCATACCACTGTCAAAGTCAAATCATTTATTTCAAATAGGCACAAGAAAGGCACTTTTGTCGTCGTCGCCTAAGAACAAGAACCCCTGAAAAAAACCCTTGGACCCTTGGCGCTTGGCATTGGCCCTTCTGTGTTTTTTTTTGGAGGATATAAATGAGACCCAGCTGGCCAGGAGGATATAATGAAGAAAATGATGATCCACCAAAACATTGCCTCACACGCATTTCTCCTAGCCCACAATTCCTGTTCATTTTATCTTCGGTAGTACTTTTGTTACTGAAAGGTTTTAACGTCTCCATCTTTGTGTCCCTCGTTATTAATCTCCGAAAGAGTACCACAATAAGAGGACAGTCGCATTTGAACGTTACGCCTCTACGACTGATGGGAATTTTAATTAAGATTTTTTTACGCACCATTGCGACTCTGAATAATGTTTCTGTTGGACTTTTTATTGACAATTTGTAATTAAGTAAATTGGATTTTGTTGTGTTTGTTTTTGTGTGCTCTACAAAAGGCAAGGCATGAAGCCGTAAGACATATGACATTCTATAGCCTAAACTGACTCTATGTAGCAGATTATGGCCTAGTCCTTCTCTTAGAGAAGAGGCCTGTGTCCTATCAGTGGGAAGTTATGTATGTTATGTATATATACTAATATTATAAAGAGGAAAACTTTGTTTGTTTGTTTGGTTGTAATGAATAGGCTCAAAAACTACTGGACCGATTTTAAAAATTCTTTCACCGTTGGAAAGCTTAGTTTTCTAGGAGTAACATAGGCTACTTTTTATCCCGGGAAAAATAACGGGTCCCACGGGAAAGACCACGGGAGCGAAGCCGCGGGCAAAGTGCTAGTTATAGTATAAACTGTTATTATAAGGTCTTAACCTATGTATGTACCCATTTTATTCAAGTCTCAATGTTTTGTATGTTCCTACTATTTAAAGCACTTGCCATCTAATCTCTTCACCACCCTTGGTTGACTGGTAGAGAATGCCTAAGGCATTAGGTCCGCCTTTGTACCTTTATTGTGTGCGAAAAGTTTAAATAAATAAATAAACATTATAGGTTGATTATGCATAGGCACTAAATACATTATTTGTCTATAAATAACATCCATCTTAGCCTTCACTGTCCCACTGAGCAAAGGCGTCCCCCAAATCCTTCCAGACATCTTTTTCTTGAGCCACCTCGATCCATCCTTTGCGGTATGCGTATTTATGTGGTTTGCGTATACTTACATTTTTTTTTAATTTATTTAAGGAAAAACAAACAGTAGCACAATAAGAGACAGTTACAAAATCTAAAATATAACATTTTAAACAATTATGCTACCCACTACGTTCTCCACAGATTACCATTTAAAGTACTTAAAACTAGCTAGTAACACATACATTACCTACTTAAATAATTCACCAAAAGAGCATTATACAGAAAAAGAACATTGTACAGAAAAAAAAAAAAAAAGTATTGTACAGAGGCCAGCACAACAAGTCACAACAAACCGCCAAATCTTCCCAATCGATACCGAACTCAAGGATTAACCTATTAAGGTTCAAAATCACTTGGATACCTGACAGTCCGGTAACCTGATGCGCTGGCGACCATACATTGTGATTATGATTTTAACTCAGTATCTTAATTTCTAATTGGGGTGTAGGTATGAGGTCTTGCGTTAATTATGTCACACATTGTGTATTGGTTTGTTGGTATCTTAGGGCCTTATCATACTAGCGGATTGCGAGCGTCTTCAAAGCGGAGCGGGCGCGCAGCGAATGCGTCGCGAACACACCGCGGCTGCTCAGCGAAGACGTCGCGGACGTGCGGCAACTTTGCAACGTGTTCGTCGCGTGTTTGTAGCAAGTTAACGACGCACAATACACTCAGTAACAAAATGGATTCTGACGAGGAGACACTGCTGTTGGCTTTGTTACTTCGAAGACGCCGGAGACAAAAACGAAAGCATTAAAGAATTTGGGAATATAAATTATCCGCAACGAATTCGCTGCGCATGCGCGGCGTGTTCGTTGCGCGCCCGTAACGTATTCGTTGCGCGCCCGTTCCGCTTTGAAGACGCTCGCAATCCGCTAGTATGATAAGGCCCTTAGGGTTGCTAGGATTTGCTTTTTAAATGCATTTTTATTAAGAAAAAGAATGTCGATGTATACATCTGTCTAATACAAATATTATTTAATGTCACCGTTTTTAAGTACACACTACATATTAATTATTTATTGTAAGATGAAACCTATCTTCGTACAGTTCTGTACCTTTAAGCAACAGATTTTTGCCTCTAACTTCTTGCTCGGTTCTAGGGACGGCCCGACCAAGTCCGAAGTTAATGTCAAAAGTTCGATTAGTTTCTTAACTTTCGCAGGATGTCTTTGGACAAACTGTTTACCTTTTAGTCCGCCGAAATTTTAGTCAAATCAAGACTTTATTTATGCCTCCATTTTGATTTATTCTATGCCTCTAGCAACAGAGAGAATTGGATACACTTCTAGTAACTCAATTTTAGTTTATAACTTTGAAATGTCAATATAAATTCCTAAGTTAGGAATCGGTGGTATCACCGACCACAGAAAACGTTACATAGACATCACAGTAAATATTAATTACAATAATAATAGGAACTATATCCGAACTAAACTACCCCTACGCAAAGTAAAAGCCAAATAATTTAAAAAAAAGTACATAAAAGGCCTTTAGAACGTCAAAATTACACCGGCGCACTGCATCTGTGGTCGAATCGATACAAATAAAGTAACTTGTGGACATAAGTCACTAACTCTCGCGATTTATGAAGCCTTTTGCTGTGGTTAAACCTTAATTGTTGGTATTTTGAAAAGTAATGCCGAGGTCAAAAGTTATATTAGAGCAAGAAAGATTATTTAGTTCCTCATTCTGCTCCCTGTTTCCCCTGCACACGGTTGAAGCTTTGTAGAGATAAACTGCGATAACATGGCGCGCCCCTCTAAATTACTGTTTCTATGTTTATAGTCACATCCTTACGAAAGAGTTCGTATGTAGTTGTAAGTTTTCGTCTTCAGTAGCAAGCCGGCAGCAACGTGTGTTGTGAGTCTTGTTAGAGTTGTAATTACTATAACAAATACTTTCAAACGTTTTGAATTTTGGAGGGCTGGCTATGTTATCGCAGTTTATCTCTAATATTAAATGATTCTTGTTTTTCATTTTTACAAATTCACTTAGTATGAGTTGGTACAAAAAGTCTTATAGTGGGCTTACATGTCATGTAAAATTTAACATGGCGTAGATACCTCGTAGAAACATGAATTGTATCATAACATCAAGGCGAATTGTGTAACACCTCATGTTGCATTGCATAATATTTGTATGGCAAGTTCGTTACAACGTATGTTACATTACGTGTTACGTTACACAATGCGTATCCGCCATTGAATTTGCCAAAAGACACACAATGCAAATTATCACAAACCACGTCGGCATAAACTCAAATTAAAATCTTTTGAGTCCGTCAGCTTGATTAGGTAACGGACAATGAAAATGTCTTCCATATTGTTAATTCAACCGTATCAATGGCTCTCATGTATGTAAAATTCGTTTTCGGATAGATGTTTCATTACCGAAATAAAAGTTATTGTCATTGCCTGTATAGCAACAACGCAATTAGCGTAAAAAAGGAGACCTACAAATGACAATAAGAGTACTCTTACTATATTATACCTATAGGTAAGAGGAGCTCGTGGCTAAGTAATAACAGCCGCATGGATTCATCAATCAGGTTAAGCTACGCTCGCCGGGGTTGGTCTGTGGATGGATATCTTCAGATATCGAGACTCCTCCGTGCCTTGGAAAGCACGTTAAGCCATTGGTCCCGGCTGTCATTCGTGGATCTTTGACAGTCATTACGGGTAGTCAGAAGCCCGAAAGTCTGACAGCCAGTCTTACCAAGGGGTATCGTATTACTCAGTCAGTGAATGGGTTGTGGAGGGCAGATAGGCAGTCGCTCCATGTAGAATTCTGGTAATCAGCTGCATCCGGTTAGACTGGAAGCCGACCCCAATATAGTTGGGTAAAAGCTCGGCAGATTGACCTATAGGTATAAGTAGATATAAAATGCAACCGGCGGAAATCCCCTGGAACCATAACGATGGAGGCAAGATTTAAAGATTATAATTTCGGATTGTTACCCCATCGCATTCGACAAAATGGGTGAAACGACAAGGGGCAGATTTTGATACTTTCTTATTTTGAATGTAGAAGGCATTAACCAATTAGACGTTCACCTATTATAAGCCGTTTGCTTATAAGAGCTCGACGATTTCTACAGTTAACTATATTTATTTTAGTTTCGAGAGAATTCTCCTTATGAACCTATGGGCTTCATACGACATTTGAGAGGTTAATGAAATAATAAGTATTTTCACATTAAGTTAATAGGAATTATTATTATTACGCTAACGAGAGGTGAAACCCGTGCAGATCATATTGATTTCGGTGATAATTAACTCATTCTACATTCTAAAATTTTAAATACCCGGGTTTGTTCCTTACAATCAAGTATTTTATGGTTTTATAAGGAGACAGAAAAAATATAATTTTATAATTCATGCATCGTAAAACATTTTAAAAGATTAACATCGTATAACATTTTAAAAGTGGAGTTTATGGCCCATTTTTCTCCGTACAAAACTACCTTTTCAATCAATTCTATTTCTTGTTCAAAAGTACCTTTCTTGTGCAGATTGAATATTATTGAAATAAATGATTTGACTTTGACTTTGGCTTTGACAAATCTAAGTAACAAACCACTTTTCTAACTAACTGTACCACAAACTTCGTTAAACTTGTAACTCAAAGAAAATATACGACTTGTAAATGTCGCATGTGTAATGATATAAAATAGTGTTTCGACGATATTAATTACAGCATAACACGACATTAATGTCAGGAGCCCTCTCCTGAGGGGGATTACGGAGTGAGCAGACAAGAAACAGTAATACAAGTTTGAAAGTAATGTGACACGTATTATTTTGAGTTAAAAGTTTTGTGACATTAAATTAGGTGGAAATTTAGGGGAGAATTTCTTAGCGAGGCGCTGCATAGCAACTGTATATACGTCCTTATTGAAAGCTTGAAAGCAGACAGAAGTATTAAATAACATAAGGTTAGACAGAGCTGTACCTATAGTACAGTCACCAGCACCAATATGTATACACTGAGCAACTTTAAAACAGTGATTTTCTCTTTCTGCATTCGTTGTAATTTTATGTTGTTACGGACTTAGTATTTGGGAACCCATACCAATATGCAATAGGTTTTATGATCACAAAGTTATTGTTATTCCACGAGTAAATCGTTTTTGAATGTTTCTAAGTGTATACATATTGGTGCTCGTGACTGTACACCCATATTTTGCCAGTCTGGTTATGTTTTCCCATGTAATAGGCTTTCAACCTGCGACAAATCCAGACTCCGGGCTGCTACTGAGAAATTTCAGATAAAAAAATCCAATATGGTGGATTCCCGGTTCTGGTAAAATGATTTTACCAGATCCGGGCATCCAACACAGGACTTCATAGCTAGCTAAAGCGCTTGCAACCACTAGACCAACAAGGCTGACTATATTATATTACTTTTTTAAACCTGACATTTTGGCTACAGTAGCTACCCTATTTGTTTATAATAAGTCAGTAGTCAGCAAATTTCTCTTAAACTAAAATAAACAAACAAAAACTGCCCTGTAACGTCGGCGTCTTTTATTTGCGTGATGCAAAACTACTTGTATGTATTTTTCTGTATAATATGTGCGTGCATAAATGGTTAAATAAACAAAACTAGGTTGACAAGTTGCCGGTAATAGGATGAAGAGATTAACTTTGTTTGCCGAAATGTATGGGCCTGAATTAGCAAAATGAGCGAGGTAACTGGATATAATCGTCACTTTGTCTTGACTACGCTCAAATGATGGAGATTTTCTCTTAAATTTCGCTGAGACTGGCAGACATTTTGAGGATTTTTTGGGATTAAAGTTTGTTTTTGTTGACTCTTTTTTGTTCCACATTTTGTTGTTAAGCAGCTTTAAAATGTTTTTTAATTTCAAACATTCTATTGCAGATTTTGTGGGTTGCCAATTGTAATTCCCTGTTTAAAAAGGCGTGAACCACGCCTTTCCTTTATGTAAACTAAAAAAAAACTTTAGAATGTTCAACAACACAACTAACCTCAAACATCAGAAAAACAAAAGCATTCTTAATAGACATTCCTAATTTAAATCTTCTCACGTGACAAAGACTAAGCACCTTTACTAGAACCGACATGACATACCCATTTCATCAAATCTGTCAACCACAGAGGTAATGTAGCAAAGAAGACGAATTTAATGTAGCGCGCATCTTAGTGCGACAGATACGCCGATGCGACGTCTTGCTAATGTTGCGTGCGGATCACGGATGTAGAAAGATGGATACGGCTGTATGAGAAGGGAAGTTCAAGTTGACTGTTGAAAAATTAAAAAGATAGGACAAAAATAGCACCCTTTTCGACTTTTGTGGCTTGTGCGTTGAATTCAAGAATGCGACTCTAAATATCTTCCAGGATAGTAGCAAATGAGCGAAGCTGTGATGACATCCGTTTTCTTATTGAAATCCCTCCAAGAAAAACATCAGTTTAGTTGATGTCCCGAAAAAGTTGATCCATTGAGCAAGGGATTTGTCTTTGGTCTGGAAAAGACTTTGATCTTTCTTCATAATATCGAACCCATTGTTAAACTTGTAAGTTTAATCCTTTTTACCAGTTTGTCGGATTTTGACATATTATCTCCATTTCTCAAAATGGTTTTTACAGCCTCATAATTTTGCACACATCTAGTCTCAATCTGTATCCAAAACATAGACGTTGAGCATAACGCTCTAATGACTGCAAAGTACAAGAAAGAAGGTTTTAATGCACGTCGTCCTCCCACAGACAAGTGTCTCTTCTGCTTCGATGGACACAGACAGGAGATTCAATCTTTTTATTTTTATTCTATTAATACTGACCAGTGAGAAAAGATATGCCAGAGACATATGCCTTGCAGAGAAAAGCGAAGTCCTTTTTTAGAACCAATTTAAAATGGACTCTCTTGAACAGGTAACGAGGTGACAATCTAGGTTTTTTTAAATTGGTCTTTGCAGGTTTCATCTTTACAAAGTTGTCTGTATTTTTCATTCAAGTTGTTCCATGTTTTCTTCTTTTATTACTATTTCCCACCCTTCATAAACATTACAATAATCCTTTTCTAAAAACAGAACTATAATGGCTGTAGCTGTCAGAGCGTATCCTCTCCATTTCGATCATTATACGTGTGTAATGAAACACCCTGTATACGCCCCGGGCGTGAAAAGTAAAGCCGGGAGGCGGTCGGTCCAGATAATAACCGAGTAATGTATGATATAATATTATGGCTTGGTTATCTGGATACATGGTGTAATTTAATGTCATCTCATATTTATGAAGTATTGTTTGTGGGTCATCTGTAAAATTGGTCATAGTGTTGATGATTTTATTTTCAGCTCTTTTTTCAATGATGAAAAACGATTTTATATTTAACTAGCTGCTCCCACACGGTTTCAACCGCTACTCGGCTCCTATTGGTCGTAGCGTGATGTTACATAGCCTATAGCCTTCCTCGATAAATGGACTATCCAACAAGAAAATAATTTTTCAATTCGGACCAGTAGTTCCAGAGATTCGCGCGTTCAAACAAACAAACTCTTCAGCTTTATAATATTATAGTATAGATGACACAAAAATCGGTAAATTCCGATGATCACCAAGCTTGTCTGGCAGATGGGTGACAGCAAATTAAACCTTATGACGCATATCCTAGATCACAATTACTATTGTCACGAAGAGAAAAGTGGTGGGTGTACTATTTCTTGTTGGACACTATGCGGACTTATCTAGAATATTCCTTCGGATAATACCCATATTTAAAATAAGCAAAAATCTCGAACTAAATAACTCAAGAGCATTTTCTCGCAGACATTCTCAAAAATTAATAAGAACAGCATTTGAGAATCAGAGCACACTCAAACGCACTAGACGTTTAATAAGGCATTTGCAATAGCAGTCAACGTTTCGAGCCGATTGGAGACAAATTAAAGTCTTCTTACAAGATGCAGAGTGGTACAAGTTGAAAAAAAGGATTATTGAAATATTAATATTTTTTATGTACCCGTTATGTTAAACATTTTTGGATCCCGTTATGTTACAAATCTAGGACCCATTTGTAGCAGTTGGAAAGCAAATGTCTCTCTTAAAACATACGGTCGAATTGAGGACTTCCTCTTTTTTTGAAGTCGGTTATAAATAAGTTAATTATAGCTTGACATTCCAATTTGAATCACTTATGTAAACAACTTTAAGCAACAAAGCTTGCATTTAGGTACGATAGCACTATTACCACTCAAATAAAACTTCACCCGCTGCTCGGCTCCTATTGGTCGTAGCGTGATGTTACATAGCCTATAGCCTTCTTTGAAAAATGAACTATCCAACACGAAAATATTTTTTTAATTCGGACCAGTAGTTACCTGAGATTAGCAGAGATTCGCGCGTTCAAACAAACAAACTCTTCAGCTTTATAATATTATAGTATAGATGACACAAAAATCGGTAAATTCCGATGATCACCAAGCTTGTCTGGCAGATGGGTGACAGCAAATTAAAGCTTATGACGCATATCCTAGATCACAATTACTATTGTCACGAAGAGAAAAGTGGTGGGTGTACTATTTCTTGTTGGACACTATGCGGACTTATCTACCATATTCCTTCGGATAATATCGATACTTAAAATAAGCAAAAATCTCGAACTAAATAATTCAAGAGCATTTTCTCGCAGACATTCTCAAAAATTAATAAGAACAGCATTTGAGAATCAGAGCACACTCAGACGCACTAGACGTTTAATAAGGCATTTGCAATAGCAGTCAACGTTTCGAGCCGATTGGAGACAAATTAAAGTCTTCTTACAAGATGCAGCGTGGTACAAGTTGAAAAAAAGGATCATTAAAATATTAATATTTTTTATGTAGGTACCCGTTATGTTACACATTTTTGGAGGACAAATCTAGGACCCATTTTTAACAGTTAGAAAACAATTTTTTCACTCTTAAAAAACATAGTCAAATTGAAAACCCCTTTTCTTGAAATTGCTTAAAAATAAGTTTAAGTTAGTTTTAAGTTAGCTCGACATTCAAATGATCATTTATTTAAATAAATTTAAGCTTGCATTTAGGTAAAACAACACTTATTTCCTGTTTTACTTCTCAAATAAAAGTTAATCGATTAATATTTTCTTAACCCCTTACTAATAAACATATTATATCAGGTGAACACACCAAATTCTCTCTTTCAGTCGTCAGATATTTGACTATTGAAAGAAGAAGACAAAGCGTTGTGTAACTACACAGACGCTATACAAGGTTTATTAGTAAGGGTGTTAGTATATAAATTAGAAAATATTAATCAAACTTCAGCCAGTAATAAGTTTGTGATTCGATCTATTTTGTTTTATGTATGATTTTTTTAATTCTAATGTAGTAACTTTTCATATACACGTGTTTCTGTAGCAATAAATTCATTTCTCGTTCTTCTTTTCCATGAAAATGGAGTATAAATGTACCCCTTTTTCCGAACCCTCGCTACCTCTTCCAACTCAAACCACAGGCCAAAATGTAACAAGGCACGAGAGAAATGAGCTTCAAGGCACCAAGACTGTCTCATAATACTTGTGTTTACAGCAAGGATTTTAATATGAACATCGCGACTTGAGCACTTACGACTTACTGCGTGTCTGAGAAACGTTAATGTTACGACACGCGGTTCGGATGAGATGCTGTAGGTAGTTCGAGCTTTCTGATGTTCTGTTCATTCTTCTTTCTTCGTTTGGTCAGTGAAAAACCTGATGTCAGAGTTTTTATGCTGCCCACATGTTGAGAAATATCTCTCAGGCATGGCCGCGCCGGTTCCGGGTAGGCGAGATTATCTGAAAAGGGTTACCACTACCCCGGAAAAACGGTGAAGAAAAACATCGTGGAGAAACTGGTACGCCTTTTTTTTTGAGGGTGGGAAATCATCAAATGACTCCTCCCGCTCTGGGTGGAACGGAAGGAAGTGTCAGACTATTTTTTTTTAATATATTTTAGTCAGTAATATGACTAAAACCCATCCATGTTCCTTCCTTACCCCTTTATGTTCCGGGGTAGCCGTAACACTTTCGGACAATCCTGCTGAACTAAGGTAATCTTATACCGCTATCTAGCAACTATCAACATTTACAAAAGCGTCCATCCCGCTCGGCTCCTGCCGACGTAGTGAGCTGAAGCCAATATTTCAAGCAACAACAATACCTGTCAAGCGCACGCACAACTCAATTATGTTCGATCTACCGTCACTAATGCCAATGAAAAAATTGTACTACCCGCTTTAAAACGTGAAATTCGGCAGTGTTTTGTTTTTTTTTTTGTGTTGATTTATTTTTGTATGTGTATTATAGGAGTTGTTTGTGGCAGATTTTGACTACCCTTGGGGGTGACAGGCGTGCTGAACAAGCAGTCATGTTGTATTAATGTGGGTAGGTATAACAGTGTATATTAAAAAAAATAATAGTATAAATAAATACTGTACTACATTCCAAAAGTATTTGATGAAAATGTAAACATGTTAGAAGACCATGTGAAACAGAAAACTTACCTGTGGATACCAATTTTTGACATTTACAAATTGTATTTCATTTGAAAATTGAGGTTAATTTTATCCGCGTGAATTTTTTTAGTCCCCAACCCACTCGTCGCATCAAAGCTTCTTCCCAGCTAAAGCACTAGGAAGTGGAGGGTGGGCGTTTTTGGGGGACTGTCTTATGTAACTTTGACCTTCAAAAAGTGCTGATCTTCAGCCTAATTTGAATAAATGACTTTTGATTTTGATTTTGATTTTAAAGCTATTACTTCGTTCTTTCTCCCTTTTTTTCTCCCTTTGCACTGTTCTAGGATTCTAAGGGTCCTAAACCCTAGCCTATAACCTTCCTCGAGAATTGAGCTATCAAAAGCCAAAACCGTTTTTTCAAAACCGACTGGTAGTTCCAGAGGCGGCCAAATAAACAAAAAAAAACCCTTCAACTTTATCATTAATTTAGATAGATTTGAAACACTGCTCGATATTCTATTTATTTAAACAAGCCGTTTTGATCCATTTACCGACCGCTTTGTTTACAGACTTTGTTAACTGACGACTTGTTTACTTAGTTAAGTAAACCAAAAGCTTCGAAAAACTAGATTTAAAATCGGGACTTACTGGTCTGTATAAATTATTACTATGTAGCTGTATTGTTAACCCATTATTAAAAAACGTGGCTCATAGTTAATATATAGACGTTTAAACATCAATAAGTATGGCTACATATTCGCTTATCATAACTAATTTTTAAGTAACGTTTATAAATAAAGGCCCTTATTATTTTGCAGGATTCTTATTTACTTCTGAAAAAATAGAAAGAAAAACAAACAAGTAACCTACTGAAACTTAAACCAATCAACAAAATAAATCCTAGTTATTAAGTGACGTACAGCGTCCGTATTCTTGTTTATAACCCTTACTGAAAGAAAGATAAATATGTAGATTTATTTTTCAGAAACACGGTGCAAACAAAAAGATAACTCGAACAAAAAACATAAACAGCAGATTTATACTTTTTTTTTTGAGGTTGGGAAATCATTAAATGACTCATCTCAATCTCCGCTCATCATCATCATCTCAATCCCGCTCTGAGTGGAACGGAAGGGAGTGTCAGACTCTTACTGACTAAAACCCATCAATGTTCCTTTCCTAGCCTTTTATGTTCCGGGGTAGCGGTAACCCTTTCGGACAATCCCGCTTAGCAAAAATCACCACGCTAAACAAAATAATTAGTAATTGTAATTATAACCGACATTTCTGCTAACCCCAAAACCAACAGCTAACGATCATCAAATCCATTTTTACATTCTCTTATCAGTGTAATAGATAACCACGAACAACGAACCTAAAGCCGGTAGCACACTATCGGCTGTTTGCAAACAACAGTGCGCAATAAACGTAGCATTTGCATTTCCCATTACGGCCGCAATGTTTGCGTACTGGCCGATGAGAGCTGGTATTTGCCGAGCTCCCGATAACAGATTATATATGGGTGTGGTAAAATCACTTTTTATTGTAGCTTGTGTTTAGCTTGTGGTGTGGAATGTGGTTTAGTGTGTTGCCGGATTAATTTTAATTATGTTGATATGGAGGAAAATGGTGAAGCAATACGGGTATGTTTGTTTTCAGTACTTCCATCTGTTGGTGCATCTGCACTTTAGCCTGTTCAATGTATTAATTTAACGTCTATATTATACATGTTTGTTTATTTCTCTTGACATCAACCATCGTCGCGGAAAGAGTGCGAGAATCAGCAGCAAAAACAATTGAGCATCACATCTCCATAATATGATGTCAATTTCAAATAACCTGACTTAGGGCTGATTTCACCATTGTAACTGAACGCGATCAGCACAAAAACCCCGCTTAAGAGCTGTCACTATCATTATTTTCAATGAAATATTGACATTGACAGGTCTTGAATGCGGTTTAAATGTTCTAATCGGTGGTGTAATAATAATATCCTTGGGCATTTCACACAACGCCATATAGTCCCAAGCTAAGCAACCTAATGCTTGTGTTATGGTAACGAGATGGCTGATAAACTACTTATATACATTTTTGTTTGTAAATACATACATATTATAGATAGAAAAACACCCAGACCCGGAAGAAATCTGACAGCCAGTCTTACCAAGGGTATCGTATTGCCCAGTTACTGGGTTGTGGAGGTCAGATAGGCAGTCGCTCCATGTAAAATACTGGTATTCATCCGGTTAGACTGGAAGCCGACCCCAACATAGATGGGAAAAGGCTAGGCAGATGATGATGACCCGAAACAAATACTTGTAGGTACAGACGCCAGCACATCAAGCTATCCCTAACTGTCAAATTTTCTCAATTAAAAATTAACCTTATGTCTTTGCAATAAAGTTGAAATACCATCAAAGAAATTTGACAGAGTATTGTAATTGGCACTTAATCGAGTCAAATTCTAAAATGGCTGGCGCGTGTCAGTACAAAACTAACAGAAATAAGTTTTCCCTTTCAAGTTTCTTGAAACTTGAAAGTTGGTGTAGCAGATCTTTTACATAAAAGATCTGCTACACCGATTAAGCAGTATCTTAAACAGTACAAAAGGCATGACCTAAGGAAGTCTCACACATCACAGCCGATGGAGTGGTTGCATTCAAGAGCGAGTGTGGCTCAGCTCGCACGCACGACAAAGAGACAACGCATTTGCATTCCCATTAGTGCATCGATGTCGCCCGCAGCACGCGACAATGTTGACAATTGCGGGGCGACACTCGATGCATCGGATTACCTACGAACTACGAAATATTTGGTGATTTGAGTTTTGTGCGACTATCGTACGAAGTTTCAAATAAACAACAGGAGCAGTGGTGCTATTCTATAAATATCTCACTTCAGCTTCAAGTGAGTAAATAGTGTCAATCCCTAGCATCAGTTAAAATGACAGCTCACGTTAAACACACTACACCTAAGTCTTTAGCATTGATAGCCAAGTGGTGTGACCGTCGGACTGCCAAGTCACAGGTCTCGAGTTCGAACCCAAGGCACACACCTCTGATTTTATGGATCCATGTGCGTTTTGGATAATTATCACTTGCTTAAAAATCGGTGAAGGAAAACATCGTGAGGAAACCACCAGCATGTTTGTGAGTTTTCTCAACTGTATTTGAAGCTGAGTCAGAGGCCCATGGGCAGCATAAAAACTCTGACACCAAGATAGTCACTAACCAAAAGAAAAAACCTAAGTTGTCACTGTGAGATTTTTACAGAATAGATCGGCTAGAACAATCATCAAGTTATAGAATATAGCGTAGTATTATCCTAAACTGCCACTGATTCTATATACATTATTTATTGTAATAGATGAAAGCATTGTGCAACAAGTATCTTTTACTTTCCTACAGTACTTACACGAGACCATGATTTGGTCTCGTGTAAGTATTCGTATTTTTCACAAGACTAGAAAAAAGATCCAAATAAAAACAAATTCCAGGTAAAACGAGAAAACCATCGACAGTTTTACACTTTAAAGTTTCCCAGAAAGCCTGTATTAAAGATGCAGCATGCACTTTGCATCAATGTCAGCTCTCGCTTAGCATCCGTTTCCATGCACTCCATTAGAGCCAAAGAAAGTTAAATTACATTGCGAGCGGGAAAGTCGTAAAATATCGCGCAGTAAAATGTGGACGTTTGTCAAAAAGTCTGTTTATCCGGAATGTTTGTAACATGTATGGACCGCGCTGATGAAAGCTTCATACGGAGAAATAAAGAGATCTCATTACACTTGAGAGCCGAAATATGTACATGTCTTTATGGGACCTGCTTTTTATCGTTTTGCGCTATTAAACCCGGATTTGTGTTGTTGGCAAGTTTGTGCTGTTGTTTATTGGAAATAATTAGTGCACTAGTTGCCTGCCCCGGGAATATTTCTCAATTCAAAATTCCGAGGTTTTAATAAGTAAACTTGTGTTATAGTTCTCGCTTAATATGGGCCAGAGGTTTAGAACTATGTATAAACAAAAAGGCTACCGTTTTATGATTTCCCTCTACAGAAAAGAAAACACTTACGTACATTACAAACCAGCTGAAAAGCCAGACAAAAAACAAAAACTTAACTAACAAATACAGACAGTTTCGGGAATAAACAAACCCTACAACAATTCCAAGCCCAATTTGTTGCGATTATCTAGCTAGTATATCAAGATTAACGCGGCTTGCGCTCACAACTGACGTTCAAATAAATTAATATCATTACGCAACGAATGAACCACTTTAAGCACCCAATTTTGCTTTGAAAACTCCTAAATTTGACATGCAATTCTTGAAACCTACCTGATTGATGAATAAGTATCACTTTGTAAACTTCTGTTAGTCGTACTATCGAACAAAATTAATATTAAACATTCTGGTATAACCAATTATGACAATAAACGCTACTACTGATCATGAATGTTGTTGTTGTACTATGTCATGAATGTTTAAGGTTCTGTGAGAAGATGGACGAAAGATAAATTTATCACTTTCTTGTTTGTATTTTGTTAATTTTATTCAGCTTTGTTTACGTTTTGTTTTTATTCTCTTTTTTATTATTTTTATTTTCAAACAAGATGTTTGTGAAAGGTATTTTTTTTCTCTATTTATACTGTACAACGCCTTGAGAGTTGTCCTGTAATGTTGTGCATGTACTTTTAAATAAGTAAATAAATGAAGCCTGAGTTTTATTTCCGAGTCGGGCAAAGTGAAAGGGTTTTTCATCAGGCATTTCTTAGTAGCAGCCCGGAGTCTAGATTTGTGACTGGTTAATGGCAACAGGCTTTCCCCCTATTACATGTGACCTAAACAAAACTGGCGAAATGTGGGTATAATTATAGCTCTCCTTTAGCCTAAACCAGAGAGTATAGCCGTAATGTAATATTAATTAAAAAGAAAAACACTAGCTGACCCGGCAGACGTCGTCCTGCCTTAACTATGATACCTACCTACCCTACCTACCTAGGGGTATGAAAAATAGATAGTAGCTGATTCTCAGACTTACTGAATATGCGTATAAAATTTCATAGAAATCGGTCAAGCGGTTTCGAAGGAGTATGGTAACTAACATTGTGACACGAGAATTTTATAGATAAGATTATATTACTTCTACCCTTAAATATCAATAGAAAAACAATATTGTAATTATGTTTATTCAGCAATTCAGAAAGCAACAACGTCATTTATCAAAATGTTTACATATTGCGCTAGTAATACTGTCCGGACGTGTATTTATCGCGTCATTGCACCATTCCCTTCCTTTTTAATCACTGCAGCGTAAAAAAACGGGTTTCACAGTTGGTTTCAGGAATATTGCTATATGTACTCAGTGACATATGCATCTGTTGATAGTAAATGTATCCGAACAGTAAACATTTTACTCAGTGATTTATAAATGATATTTACATTCAGTGAGAATTTTATGAATGGGTTTTTAATGTGATTTGTTTTGTGGGAATTTGGGACGTTGAAAGCCATAATTAAGTTGACAACGACTGAATTTCATTACGCAACTAATTAACCAATTTAAGCTTTGAAAACCCAAATTTTTCATACAGTACTTGAAAACACTTTGTCGTTCAAACTCAAACTCAAAGCATTTATTTCAAATAAACCAATTACAGGCACTTTTGAATTGTCAAGGGGTCGGGCAGTCAGAAAGATGAAGCTATTTTAGTTGTTTTACCTACATTTAATTGTAACTCTAAATAAAACACTATCATTTTAATAAAACGTAATCACTCAATGCTGATAGTTCATTATTTACTATCGCCATGAATTATATAACATCATCACACCTGTAATTTGCTAAGGGTTAGGCAAAGATGTACCTATAGTACAACCAGATTTACCGCCAGTCATGTTTAAGGCCCATGTAATGGGAATCGAGCCTTTTGCCATCAACCGAGCGCAGATTCAGATTCCGGTCAGCTACTGAGAAAATCCAGATGTAAAAAACCGAGTTGGTAACACTTTGGCCGACTCGGGAATCGAACCCAGGACCTCAGGAGTAGCGCTAGCCAAAAAAGTAAAAAAAATACCTGGGAATCGAACTAAAGACCTCATACTCAAGAATAGCGCGACCATTAGACCAACGTCGGAAAAGTCAAAGTCAGAGTCAAAGTGAAATCATTTTTAATTGAAATCATTAACATGACTACGTACATAACGTTATTACTTTTTTTTATTTATCATTCGTCACTTTGACTTTGAAAAGTACCTTATCACCAAACAAAACCCTATTGTTTCAATAAAACGTAGTGACTCTATGGCGATATTTCAATATTTACTCTGGCCATGAATTATGCAACTCATTAAACGAGTTATTAATACTGCGCGAAATTGCGCAGCGGCCCTCGAAATGTTTTGGCAGTAATGAAATAATATTTTTGATGCCCAAATTGCTTATTATAGGCTACCAATCGCGCGGAATTCGTCGGTCGGAATCCCGAATGGCTGAGTAATTCGATATCGACTTTTGTCGGACTTTTATTATGTTTCGAAAGATGTTTCTACCTATTTAATTTATTTATTTCATCTTGGATTTTACAAACAGTTAAGTACCTACTACAATATATAATCTAACACTAAAACTATGATATATTATATCCAAAAAAAATTAAAACGAAATATGTATATTTATTTGTTTATATAAAGGTACTCCAAAGACGTATTCACTAATAACATATTTTATAAAGTAACTAATATATCTATTAGTGTGGTAAATTGGTTTTCAGTGGCACTTACTTACTTATTTATGTTTTTTTTTTAAAGTGACATTAAGTTATGGCCTTTTTTCCAATAATTGTTCGTCGAGTTGCTGAGCTCCTTAAAACTCCTTTAGACACGGATCTACCAGTACATCGCCCTCCCATGATGAACCAAGATTATGCCTAGACTTAAAAAGAGATTTGGGGTCATCAAAGTTATGTATTCTTAGGAGTAGCCAGATAGGAAACCCATCTAGATTCTTTTTTAATATATTCACTTTATTAAATTTCATTTCAATGTGTCATCATCATCATCTGCCTAGCCTTTTCCCAACTCTTTTGGGGTCGGCTTCCATGTGTCGTGTCATGTCGCAAATAATATGTAACATTTATATCCTCATTCAAGTGCGTTTTTATACTTTTACAATTTCCTGTTCAGAAATCTCGAAACTTCGCGAACCGAACTGCTTTCTCCCTTCTAAAATAAATGTGTAGATACTGCAAATAATAAAATGCCTCACAAAGAAAACTACAAAAGCGCCATCAGCAACTTCCACCACCTTAGGGTTGCAACAGATGTGATTTATACCCAATACTTATTCAATACACCATTCGCAGTCGGTGCGTTTTTTCTCGCACCGCCCCGCGAGACTTAGCGCGATAAATTCTCAGTCGCGGAGTCGCGCGACAAAAATATCATTATGTAAATTTACATAGAAATAACAACGCGTGTGCGTTGCATCGTATGTGGTTACGCGCGCGTTTTATCGGTGTCGTTGGGTAGGGCTGTCAAAAATATTTTTGGTAACTTTCGCAGTACCTTTCGATCGTGCAAAACAAATCAACTATTTAAATATCTTCTTTTCATCTAGCAACTCAGATTATCATACTTTCACATTTTGAATCTATATGTCTTCTTTCTCACCAGAGATAAAGCACTTTACATTAAATGCTCAACATAACAAAAATTTAATCCAACAAACACCGCACCGCAGCATAATCCTTTTGAAAATCAACGAATCTAGACAATACAAGCATAACAAACAACGCAAAATTAAATGCACTTTACGTCCAACCAGCCGAAACTCCAACATCTTCAATCCTTTGTCCCAACTTGCTAGATATGACAGACAGGCTATGAACACGTAATAAGCTCAAATGCTATTGTTTAAATCGCGGTTACTACACAACGTTCTAGAGAAACGTCCCGATTACGTATCACAATGGAAATCGTGTTGCTATTGTTTATGCTTGCTTGAAGTTTCTAGGGCGTGTCGTAGCGTGAACTTTGTAAGGAATTGTTATACGTCTTGTTAATGTAGAACTATGGTTTTGACTGACATATTAACATTGTTTTTGATATGTGGTATTTGCAGTACTCCCTAACTCTCCGTGTCGAGTCAGCTGTAAGTCTTTAACCTCAACCGTGTAGAGATAACTTGAATCTAGGAACATTTTGATGTTTAATTAATTAACGAACTAAAACTATTGTTCTCTTATGTAGTAAAGTCTATGGTAACACAGCTTCAGCCTGCTCTGGAAGCGGAATGTTTATTTTGTAGGGCTTAAAGTTACAATACAATATAAATATAAAATAAAATAAATTTACAGTGCCCTACAATCTGCAATCTGCCTAGCCTTTACCCAACTATGTTGGAGTCGGCTTCCAGTCTAACCGGATGCAGCTGAATACCAGTATTTTACATGGAGCGACTGCCTATCTGACCTCCACAACCCAGTAACTGGGCAATACGATACTCCTTTAGGGAAGACTTGCTGTCAGATTTTCTGGCTTCTGACGACTGTCAAAGATGCAGAAATGACAGCCGGCTTAACATGCTTTCCGAGGCACGGAGGAGTCTCGGTATGTAAAGATAAATAATAATAAATTTAATCCATGAGCAATATTTTAAGGAGTAATAAATTGTACTCATCATTATGAACGACTTTTACTATGGTACAGAGGCCAGCACATCAAGTTACCACAATCTGTCAAATTTCTTTGATAGTATTTCAACTTTATTGCAAAGAAATAAGGTTCATTTTTAATTGAGAAAATTTGACAGTTAGGGTTAGCTTGATGAGCTGGCGTCTGTACACGAGTACCTACAATGACCTCTCAAAATATTTCCCACTAGCTTCTGCCCGCGACTTCGTCCGCAGAAAAATGCGATATGCTATAACTGTTTAGGCAGCGCATGCAAATAATTCTGTTTTCGGAGGTATTTCTTTCCGACTTGCTAGACGAAAATTGCGATAGCTCGGCTAATATGTATGACATAAATATTATTTATAGCCTATAGCACACAGGAATAATGTAGCTTTCTATCAGTGAATTTTTTTTTGAAATTGGATCATTAGTTCCGGAGATTACCCCCTACATACAAACTTACAAATTTTACCTCTTTATAATATTAGTATAGATGAATTCAATTTTACTCTGTATAACTTTCAAGGCAAGCCCGGAAAAAGGACTTACCTACCAAGCACACGTATAAATATTGGTAAAATATCACCTTCATATACCTTACAGAATAAAAGCTGTTTAAAATGTAAGGCTTGCTGTATATTTGGCAGCAGATGCATGCACGTTGAGCCGATAAATATTCCCGAGCTACATACCACGTGTCTATTGAAGAATATTTAGTGACGAGAAAATGTGCAGTCAATATAGCCTCTATTGTTAGATAGTACAGCAGCACGAATCGATCCATCAGCCTAGCCTTTTCTCAACTATGTTGGGGTCGGCTTCCAGTCTAACCGGATGCAGCTGAATACCAATATTTTGTATGGAGTGAGTGCCTATCTGACCTCCACCACTCAGTCAGTAAGTGGGTAATACGATACCCCTTGGTAAGACTGACTGTCAGACTTTCGGCCTTCTGACTACCCGTAACGACCGTCAAAGATCCACGAGTGACAGTTGGGACTAACAGCTTAACGTGCTTTCCGAGCCATGGAGGAGTCTCGGTATGTAAAGATGGTCACCCATCCACGGCCAACCCCGGCAAGCATAGCTTTACCTAATGGACCGACCTGTGCGGCTGTTATTACTTAGCCACGAGCTCCTCTCTAAATTTACAATACACTACAATATAAAAAAACATTCAATGTTTGCGAAGAATGTTTAAACTTTGAATTGCAAACGAAAAAAGCTCTGTCGGAATCTATCCAACAAACAAAAAACACAATACCAATATTTCCAAAAGCTGTGAAAATCAACCGAAATCCTTTCGCCCATCTGTTTCTTGTTCCCATCCTTTCAAGCGACACATAGTAACACTGAGCAGAGTCGCGACCGCCCCAGTTAATCCTGGTGCAGCCGACGCCGCAATCTGACAGGCGGCCACACCACCGCAGTCACTGCCTACACCGCTTAGGGTCTTGGGTCGAGGTTTATGGGTAGGTACGAAGAAGTATGTTTGTTTTGTGTAGATCAAATTGTTGGACGTATTCGGTTGAGTTTACGAAATAGATTACCGTACGTGAGGTAGAGAAATGTTAGGTATTCGGACTTTAACTTACCTACTTTATTTACATAATTTAAAGAGGCAGTTTAAAAATCTTGAAATAGTAAATATTATTTTATGGTACTATATTTAATTCATTTTAGCTTCCAAAGTTTAGATTAGGTGAGATTATTCTTAAAAGCTTCTTGCGGAAACCTGTTTATTAGGACATCGATAGATAGACTATAATTTAATTAAGTAAAATTAATAAATTATTATAAGTTAAATACCATGTAGCAAGTACCATGTTAAATAGTTGGATGATTACTAAGAGCTTAAAACACGAAAACCGCTTAACCTCTACTTCATATTCATTTCGACGGTAACATAAAGTAAATACAGGTAGGTAATAAAGAAACAGGTTATTAAATTACTCAGCTCTAGTTGGTCTAGTGGTCACTTGCGCTACTGCTAAACATGAAGTCCTGGGTTCAATTCGCAGATCGGGCAATGTTTTATTGGGTTTTTCCGTCTGGAATTTCTTAGCAGCAGCCCAGAGGCTGGATTTGTGTCTGATTGATGGCAATAGGCTCGCCCCTATTACATGGGACTTTAACATAACTGGCGAAATGTGGTTGTTACTATAGATATACCTCTTTTTTTTTAAGGCTGGGAAATCATCCAATGACTGCTCCCGCTCTGGGTGGAGCGGAAGGGAGTGTCAGACTCTTACTGACTAAAACCCATCCATGTTCCTTCCGTAGCCCTTTATGTTCCGGGGTAGCGGTAGCCCTTTCGGACAATCCCGCTTACCCGGCATAAATATACCTCTGGCAAACCTTTCGGGGATTGCAGCGTGATATTATGTTACGGTTGTGTGTTTAGAATATGGAAAAATGTAATTCCGTAAGATGAGGAAGTGGTATTATTTTAGCTTGCAAGATTTTACCAATATAAACAGGATTAAATTTAATCCATGAGCAATATTTTAAGGAGCCATTGTACTCATCATTATGAACGACTTTTACTATGGTACAGAAGCCAGCACATCAAGTTACCACAATCTGTCAAATTTCTTTGATAGTATTTCAACTTTATTGCAAAGACATAAGGTTCATTTTAATTGAGAAAATTTGACAGTTAGGGTTAGCTTGATGAGCTGGCGTCTGTACATGAGTACAATGACCTCTTAAAATATTTCCCACTAGCTTCTGCCCGCGACTTCGTCCGCAGAAAATTGCGATATACTGTAACTGTTTAGGCAGCGCATGCAAATCATTCTGTTTTCGGAGGTATATCTTGCCGACTTGCTAGACGAAAATTGCGATAGCTCGGCTAATATGTATGACATAAATATAATTTATAGCCTATTATAGCACACAGGAATAATGTAGCTTTCTATCAGTGAAATTTTGAAATTAGATCATTAGTTCCGGAGATTACCCCCTACATACAAACTTACAAATTTTACCTCTTTATAATATTAGTATAGATGAATTCAATTTTACTCTGTATAACTTTCAAGGCAAGCCCGGAAAATGGACTTACCTACCAAGCACTCGTATAAATATTGGTAAAATATCACCTTCATATACCTTACAGAATAAAAGCTGTTTAAAATGTAAGGCTTGCTGTATATTTGGCAGCAGATGCATGCACGTTGAGCCGATAAATATTCCCGAGCTACATACCACGTGTCTATTGCAGAATATTTAGTGACGAGAAAATGTGCAGTCAATATAGCCTCTATTGTTAGATAGTACAGCAGCACGAATCGATCCATCAGCCTAGCCTTTTCTCAACTATGTTGGGGTCGGCTTCCAGTCTAACCTGACGCAGCTGAATACAAATATTTTGCATGGAGCGACTGCCTATCTGACCTTCACTACCCAGTCAGTAACTGGGTAAGACAGGCTGTCAGATTTTCGGCCTTCTACCCGTAACGACCGTCAAAGATCCACGAGTGGCAGTCGGGACCAACAGCTTAACGTAGATCGTAGATCAATCCGTTCGATTGTTATTACTTAGCAACGAGCTCCTCACATATGGACGCAAAAATAACACTTGTATAAAAAAAGCAATGTGAAAGTTCCTTTATCAAAGCAATACGTAAAACCTAGTGAACTTTAACATACCCACGGTACTACATACTGTCATTAAATAATTCAATACTCGATTTTCATTAGTTCGCGTACCACTGGCTGCAGCAACACACGCCAACCCTACCGCCGCGAATTGGGGTTCAACTGGAATATGGTATTTCTCATTTCCGCACACTGCCGGAATTCCTCTTGTATATTTATTTTTAGTCGTATTTGTATTCGTTTCCTGTTACGCAGTATATTTTTCGCGACGTTTCTATTCGCCGTATCCGTCAGGGGGTTGCGTTCCTTTTATATGTGACACAACGCGTTCTGAGTTTAAAACGATTTTTTTTTGACGTTGTGTTTGTTTTAATTGAGATGTTTTCGTGTGGTTAGTGAATAACCTGGTGTTAGAGTTTTTATGCTGCCTATGGGCCTCTGACTTAGCTTCACATGCTGTTTTGCTTCACCATTTTTAAGCAAGTGATAATTATACAATACGTACATTAATCCGAAAAGTCAGAGGGGCGTGTCTTGGGTCCAAAATAGAGGCCTAAGACTTGGCAGCCCAACGGTCAGACCACTAGGCTTTTACTGCTTAATTTTTTTAATTGCTGCTGTTGTCGTTTTGTTTTCAAAGAGTAGGTTTTGTTTTACTTTTGACGATTGAATGCAGTAGAAGTTCAGTCAGTAAAGCGCGTCGTGGATTGTGTATAGCTCTACTTATAAGAATGAGAATCATTAACTTGTTTAAAATAAAGGTTTTACCAATTGTTAGAATGCACAGTCCATATTATGCCTGTTTAAAACATGCAAATTAGTTATAAATTTTGTTTACACAAACTTTTACCTTAATACCACAAACTCCCCGCAGATTTAATAAAAATAATCGTAAATTCAGAACGCACTTAAAATTCACATACGTTAACACTTCTTAAAACAGCTTCCATATAAATCAAGTTTTATTTAATATAAAACACCGATATATTATACTTATAAAAAGCACGTGTAAATCACACGCACGTGTCGACTACTAAATCTGTCGTGAATAAAAAAGGCGCGCGGGAGCTGCGACTTGTCGTAAACCATGAGGAAACTCCATTTTATGGTGGCATAAGGCCAAAGGGGGCAACGTTTCTGTACGCGTTTTATAAACGTCAAAGGTAAGGAAGAAATGTTGCCACCAGCAGTGGAAGGGTTCACGGATATACTTGTATGAGCTCTGAACTTAGACCGCCTGAGAAATTGTCCAAATAAAATTGCGAGAAACAATGAGAAACTAGGTAAACAGAAAAAAAACAAAATTAATAATGGACAAGATCACTAACACTAAAGGGTATTTCTTCTATTAATGGCTTGAACAAAAAAGCAAAGAAAACGAGCCAAACAGCGACTATTTGTTTCTATTTCACGAACAAAGACAGAAATTATACCAAAATACCATCCTCAATATTCAGTTCCATGAGGGATCCTTACTAATATAGACGATAAGTTTCTCGAGCATGCAAGCCATTAAGCCTAAGCGAACAAATCACCAATGAAAAGCACTTTTGTCTCATCCTGTATGTAATACAAAAATCGCGGACCCCATGCCCAAACTTTTCCATCAGCCAGACAATACAAACATCATGCGTAGACGTGTTTAGGGTGAGTTTTCTCGACCGTAAATAGTGCGTAAGTTACAAGCTTATTGCTTAGCACTAATAATTATGGCATGACGCTTATCATAACCTACTTATCATAACATACAGCAGTGATAGCCTAGTGGTGTGACTGTCGGACTACCAAGTCATAGGTCTCGAGTTCGAACCCTAGGCACGCACCTCTGATTCTACGGGTTCATGTGCGTATTGTATAGCACTTGCTTAAAAATCGGTGAAGGAAAACATCGTGAGGAAACCAGCATGTCTGAGAGATATTTCTCAACAGCATGTGAAGCTAAGTCAGACGCCCATGGGCAGCATAAAAAAACTCTGACACCAGGTTAGACACTAACCACATGAAAAGAAGAAAGACCTACGAATTTACCAAAATATTCAACCTTGCCGATGACGTTAAGAAGGTTACTGGGAATGACTGGATGTGGAAGGCGGAGGACAAGGTGCCTATGTCCAGCAGTGGACTGCGATAGGCTGAGTTGATTGATTGATTCAACCTTGATGTATTACAAATCTGGGCCGAACATATTGCCTTGAGGGACTCAAACTCTCTCGACTCTCACTGTTTGCTAATGGCATTGTATTGCGTCTCTCTCTGGTCATATTTTTTGTACACGCTGCCGCTGGTTTGTTGCTAAAGAATAGTTTCTAAATCAATCAAGCAATACTTCTCTACAAAAAGATATCGCTTGCGCATAAAGCAATACCGTGAAAACTATTCCAAAAAGTTTTCGTTAATTGAAGAACAGTATGATAGAGTTAGTTTATTGCTTCCTGAATAAAAATTTTGTACAAAAAGCAGATTCAACCAATTAATATTAAAAAACCGGCCAAGTGCGAGTCAGACTCGTGCGCGATGGTTCCATATCTTTAAAAATGGCAAAAAAATACGTTTGTTGTATAGGAGCCCTCATAAATATTTATTTTATTTGGTTTTTTATTATTTTTTGTTGTATAGAGGCAACAGAAATATATCATCTGTGGAAATTTCAACTGTCTAACTATCAAGGTTCGTGAGATACAGCCTGGGGACAGATGGACAGACGGACAGACGGACGGACAGCTGGGCCTTAGTAATAGGATTCGGTTTTATGCTGTGTACCCAAAGCGAACCTAAAAAAAGAACAAAATACTCAAAAACTTTCATAAAATATCAACAAAACCCTTCAACTTAAACCAAGCCCTGAAAGTTGGAAAAAAAGGTCCGATTCGTCGTACAAAAGGAGCATCTACCGCACGCAACAATGCTGTGATCTCTCTAATGAAGAGTTTTGTACACAAAGGGACGGCCCAACTCTTTTATTAATACCTCATGTTATGAGCAGTTTGCCTTATGTGGATGATCGCTATATCTGGTGGAGGAGTTATATTGTGGTTGAGGCACCTTCCTTGTTCGGATCAGCTAAGAACAGAACATTATTGCTTGGGTTCATGTCTTTTGAAAGGACTATTATTGGAAAGTCCTGTATAAATATATAGTGATCCTAAATAAACTGTGAAGGGTCCGGCCCTGAGGACCTAGGCCTGTCGCTTTTCATATGATTTCTTGTTTCTACAACGACTTCCAACAGAATTGACAAAAGCTGTTCCGTAACTTTTTTTATAGTGTGATTGTATAATTTTGTTCTTAATGTTAATTTTGTTAGTCTTAATTGCTACTTTTTGTTTACTGTTTGTATTTCCTGTGCGTGTCCCAAATAAAATATGTTTCTTTCTTTAACTTAAGTCAATCCAGACGTTATTAACTACTTCTTCATCGTTATCGCTGATTGAAATTCACTTTGTCTAGGTTCTCATGGCCGTAGTTAAACTAACGTTCTACCTGCCCGGACTACTCAATAATATTTTTTTACTCTGGCTTACTTAATTCTTTGTCTTAATCAACATGTACTCCAGTCTGGTCATCTCCGGCAACTTTTGTTTCTGTTTTAGTTCCTCTACTCAAAACAAGGATAAACATACATTCCTTTGAAGTACATATGTTCAAAGCATTACAGGCGTCGTTTGCAATTTTTCACATAAAATATTCATACAACGGATGTTGCGTGAGTGAATGCATCACGGTTCCGCTGTATACGACCGAGCTGTATAGTTCACGCACACTGTTTTATGGCGTAAGTAGGACTTCAGCTGTTAGGGTTATAAAAGCTACTGATATATCGAACTAAGTAGTATTAAGGTAACGCCCGTAATCTTGGAGAGCGTATGCATTATTTGCATAATTCCTTCAAGCAGGATGGTGTTAGGTCCGAACATAGTTAGGTGTCATGCTCAGAAAATTAAACAGATAATATAAGAAAGATTAATCATACTTACATAATTTTTTTGTTTAAAAATTTAACAAAATCTTAAACTTCCTCCATGGTATAAGCTACACTCGAGAGCAATGAATCCGGGTCACTTAAAGAATCCTAAAAATCTTGGAAACTAAAAATGCTAGGTTAATGCAATAAATTGTATTTAATAGACAATGTAATACTCCTTAAATAAAGGTATTAAAACTTCTTAGTTATTGTAAAGTTATATCATAAAAAAATCAAATTTGAAAAAGGGCCACTTTCGAAGATAGAAATTACAGCATTTGGTTTTGCTTTTGTTTGTAATCTGTCATTTATGTGGGTACATAAACCATGTTGATAGTGCTCTATATTCATTATTCAAGCTGAAATTATGTCGCTTACGCCTGAAGAATGCACCAGAATACTTACAATGCTGGAAACCGGCCGGAGTCAGCGCGATACAGCCAGGACTGTCGGTGTGTCGCTGTCAACAGTACAAAGAGTTCTCCGACGTTACGAAGAAACTGGTTCTAACCTACGCAGACCAGGAACGGGCAGAACCAGGTGTACCACAGCACGAGAAGACCGATACTTGGTGAACACCATGCTTCGAAATCGCTTTCTCACAGGAACTGAACTCACAAATCAGTTTCGACGCCTCGGAGGAAGTAACCCAAGTGCATGGACAGTAAGACGTCGGCTTGCTGAATCTAACTTAAAACCCCTTAGACCTGCAAACGGCCCTAAACTGGAGCGTGGGCATCGTATTTCAAGACTAAGATATGCCCAGGGCCACGTAAATTGGAGTATTGAAGATTGGTCAAAAGTTATGTTCTCCGACGAATCAAAATTTATGCTCTACAAGCACGATGGAAGACACAGAGTGTATCGAAGACCAGGGGAAAGATTCAAGCAAGCATGCATCGAAGAAAAAGTAGCCTACGGTGGTGGGTCTGTACTTGTGTGGGCCGGAATTTCTTCTGAAAGTCGCACAGAGCTGGTGATCATAGAAAACGGCTCTTTAACTAGCGTAAGATATGTGGAAGAAATCCTCAATGATCACGTTGGTCCATTTATGGTCAATTTAGGTGAGGATGCTATATTTATGCATGACAATGCCCGACCTCATACAGGTAGGATTGTGTTGACCTTCAAGAGATGAACATTACTCGTATGGAGTGGCCAGCGCGCAGCCCGGATATCAACCCGATCGAGCATGCTTGGGACGAGCTAGGCAGATGCGTAAAACAACGAAACCCTCCCCCAATCACGCTTCGTGAGCTCAAAATTGCTCTCACAGAGGAATGGGAGAATATTCCCCAAAATCGTATAAGGAACTTGGTGTACAGCATGCCAAACCGCGTAAACGCAGTAATGGAAGCACGAGGAGGCAATACGAAGTATTAAAATTCAAGAAAATCGTAATAAAGTTCAAAAATTTCATGTCTCCTATTTTTGTTTTAAGGAGAGATCAGCAGTTTTTTTCTTTAAGTAATTTTGTGTTAATAAAATGTATGGTGACTCATATTTTTTTTACTTTCATTTAAGGAGTATTACATTGTCTATTATACGTAAATGCAATTTATTGCATTAACCTATCATTTTTAGTTTCCGAGATTTTTAACATTCTTTAAGTGACCCGGATTCATTGCTCTCGAGTGTATTTATAGCATCGCGTTCAAAATATGTCAAAGAAATAACATAATGAAGCATTCCGAAAAACCTAAGCAATACACACTTAAACCACCAAGCGATGCTGCTCCTCCACCAATTCTAGAGAAGGCTTGCCTTGTCAATATCAAAAGAACACTAGACAATATTCCACGACTCAGGCAAAGACATTGTGAGCACAGCTTCAGTGCAGCGGAAGATAAAATCAACCGTATCCCTCCCATCATACTCAGTTAAAAAGCGCGCTTGAACACTATTTGATAGTTCTAAAGGCCTTCCTCTATATTTATTGCCATCATTTTACCAAACAATACTAGCTTCGCAAACTTAATTCCACTATTGACCAATTCAAAATTCACTTTAACACAACTCAATAGAGACCATAATTGGATGGATTTCGGCAGGAGGAAAGCAAAAAACTTTTTTCATGTTTGGCTGGTTGCCACTGGTTGGGTAGCTAAAAAATCGCCAACAAATAAAAGGTGTAAGAGTTGAAATGTTTCGAATTCGGCTAGTTCTAGCGTGAAGTTATGGACAGTATTTTGATGAGAACTACAAATATTTTGACGATATGAAATTAAAAGTTATGTGTCGGGATAAAATATGTCATTTATATAAGCTAAAACTAGTCAGTATGTTTTGTATGAATACAGCATAATGTTCGGTAAAAACTATTGAGTGAGTGAAAAAGTGAAACATACTAATGACAGAAAAAATCAAATTTCACTTATACAGAGTTGATACGACAGACGGGCATTAAATTACATGACGTGTTATACGTGTTTAGTATTAATTCGATACGGTCTAAAAATAAAAAGCACCAAAATCGACGCCTCCCACGCATAAGGTCGTAAGACCAAAAACATCATTTTTTCAGGAGAGTAATTTTTGTATACGATAATGATAAAATTGATTTGTAAAACATTTTCAACAGGTGTTTTTGCACTACGTTATGAATTATTACTTAAAGAACGTATCCCCATTCACTGGATATTATAAGGAATCATATTTACGCAAAAAAGCTCATTTTAGTAACTTACGACTTTATACGTAGAAGAGAAAAGTCGTATCTCATTGTTACGACTCTATGCTTTTCAGAAGGTTGATATAGACAACACGAATAAAGTCGTATGTTTGAATTACGACTATATGCGATGTGGTAATTGTCATATCTCTCAAAAAGGGGGTCGTAAGAAGGTACTTGAGGAATGAAAACCACGACAAATTTAAGCTCAAATCAAATTTATTATAATAACTATCATCATAGGAACATAATTCAATCTTCTTTAATCACCATGGACGTTATGATATGGGTACTTTTATTAAAAAAAAACATAAATCACATTATCTCAAGAAATAAAATTAAAACAAGTTAGAACTCAGTCTTCAAGGCTCAGATAGATTAACGAAATAAAAATTAACATGTAATATTATGTTAGACATAAATTTGTAATAATCAAGTTGAATGACATAAAAATATAATTTAATAATATCTTCAAATTTAAATGAAAATCACTTTAAAATTAGGTATTGAACCCTCTTGTACGTAACACAATAGAAATTATAGGTATGTAGGTTATAGGTATATGTATTTATGAGAGAATAACAATTAATAGTTTAGTCAGAGGAATCACTACTATTTTGTTCAGCAAAAGTGCCACTGTGTGACAACTGTTGATAAAAACTATGGTACTCTTGAGGTATTATACGTCCTTGACATAGACTTAGTAAATCATTAAATTTTGCCAATGTAACAGGTAAATGCTCAGTGTAACATGGTTCCAAAACTTCTGTATCTAATAAACTATTATTTCTCCTTCTTGATGAATAACCCTTTTTAGTTAATAAACTCATAACATTGTCTTCTTGAAAATTATAACGGTAGTTTAAAATATAGGGTTCACTTGACACTACTTGAACTTCTCTAATTTTGGTCCAAGATATTTTTTGGTTTTTAGTATTTTTAGCCCAATTCCTACCGTTTAGTAATATTTTGTAATTGTAAAAATCTGTAACACTCATTTCAATTACAATATAATTTGGTGGGTTGACTTTTGACCATCTTACTAAGGCAAACCATTGTGCAGGGGTGTAAATAAGCTTATTTTTTGCATTCCTCTCGATAAGAGCATGCACTGAGTCGGCTTCATTCTGTGTGTGCCCACGCTCTAAAAACCTATGAACTATTGTTATTTTATACTTTTTTGCTGCATGTGTATAAAAAGCGAAAACAATACGGTTTCGATTTTGACCGGCACAGTTGTCGGACCAAAATCTGAATTCTTTGGCACCATGACTAACTTTAGTTTCAATAAATTTGGATAGGCAACTTGCTACTTCACATGCCCCGTGTTTCCCGTTACTTTCAGGCCACATGTAACAAAAACCTTCTTGACTAGCTAAATCAAATATAGTAAAATTATAAATCGATAATTTTCTTTTATAGTAAAATAAACCAACATTGCCATGAGGACAGTTCAAGATTTTTTGAAAATCAAAACACGCTGTAACTATTTTTCCTTCGCTTTCTAAAGCTTCTTTTTTATCACTTGCTTTCATTTCTCTAGCTTTAATCTTGTTACTCATGTGAAGTTCTTGTTTTTGTTTTTCTTCTTCCGTCATTGTATTTTTGTTTGTATTGTAAATATGGCACTCGTTACAGATGTCTTTTTTCGGTTTGTGAAATGATACATTCAAATTTTTATTTATGACATCTCGATATTGTCTGACTGTCGTTGCTTTTTTAGTTATATTTTCAGTAATACACCACTCATTGTACAAAGAAAACATTTTTGTAAATGTAAGATCACTCTCTAAGTAAATTTTAGTCGTATCTTTACGTACATAATGAGATTCAACGGGCTGGAAGGTTTTGACATGCCTTAAAACATCCTGTTTTATTTCGTCGTCTATGACAATAGTTCTGGTACCACCACGTCGATCAGGGGAAACAGAACCACCACCTGAGCGCCATTTCGCCAATGCTGTTTGAACAGTTCTTTCCCCTACAGAGAGTGTGTTTAGGAACATCGTTTTGCAAACGAACACCTTATTAGGTATGTCAGAATTAGACTCAATAAGAGGCAAGCAATACTTAATCGATTTCTTGCGCCTAGAAACAGGTTTTGTAGTAGAAGGATACTTAGTATCACCTACTTCGGTATGGTTGACGATGTAATCCCATTGTCGACAGTGATCTCCAATTCGCCAAAAAGAACAAAATATACGCTCCCGTTGTTGTGCATCAAACTTTTGAAAACATTTAAGTCGGCAAGTAACCGGACATGGTTGTTTTAAAATCTTTCCATCTCTTTGAACTCCGTTCCTACTCAAATACAGTTTTCCCATATTTTTTAAACATTTTCTCTTAATGTCTTTCCACTCATCACGGCGACGGTAACGCTTTCTTCCAATTCTGCCTGACGGTGTACTTTCATTTGACGAGCACACAGACGAATCCTGACTCGAAGCGTTACTGAGCTGTGGTGTATTGGCTCTACTAGCACTACTAGATGAACAATTATCAGCATCGCAAATAGATAAATTTCTAAATAATGGAGTCGAAGTGGCTACATTGTATTCGAAAAAATCGTTATTCGGAGAGGGCATTGGTGTTATATCCAAAGAAGGTTCTATAATATCAGCCGATTCGTGTGAAAATTCTTCAGCACATGGCTCTGAATCCTTACGTCCTATAGGGTTTTCGTTTGGCATTGGGGAAGCAGTTGAGGGTAAAATTGCGGCTGGATTTGATATTACCTCGTGAATACTTGGTTCAAAACTGCTGTCAAAACTTCCTGTACTATTATTAAAAGAGTGCCCGAACATCGTCTTGTACTGCTCCCACTGGTGTTCAGCTTCAAGTGGTACCGGTGAAACTAAAAATAAAAACGGCAAATTAGTTACAAAGTTAACACAAATAACAAATATACTTATAAAGAGGGTTAAAAATCTATTTTTAATGATATTTTAGCTATAATTGAAAAGCAAAGAATCGTATCTCAATTTCACAACAGAGCATAAAGTCGTATGTCTATGATCCGCCTTTATACGTTTAATTATTTTTATATTTCAACCACGCATAAGGTCGTAAGTATAAGTTACGACTCCTAGAACGAAATTGTTACGTAGTAAAAAGTCGTAACTGACGACTGTTAATGATTGATTACAGCGCATATAGTCGTAACATAGACGTTCCGACGTTATGCGTCGGAACCATATTTTTTTTTGCCGAAGCCTATTGAACACTATCACATACTAATATGATATGCCTATCACACAGATAAACAAGTAAATTGAACAATAATAATAAAATAATACAGTAATACTTACCATTTTCAAAATTTTGACCGGCCGTTAATACTTCGCTATTTGAGTTGGGCTTATCTAACACTAATTTCAAAATCTTTGACGAACGTACGTTACTCATTTCACTAGTTTATAATTGCACAAGTCTAAGTTATCAAAAGTAAACAAAAACAACACAACATCAATAATATTTTAACATTCAAAACTGAGAGACTTCGTTCGTGTCATACGACGTCGGTACTGCGCGCTGATTGGCCGGCCGCGGTAAAATCGATCGGAGCGCATCGTCGGAACTATCAGGGCGACTTTATGCGCGGGAGCGTTTAAATGTTAAGACTATTATCAATTCAAAAACTCATTATTTATAAAATATATTAAAATTTGGATTTCGGGAATATGTAATACTGTTTATCAGGGTTCTAATGACACAAAAAAACTATTTTTGTAAAAAATAATGTTCCGACTTTTTGCGTGGGAGGCATCGAAATATAGTTTTTTTTTTTCAAACAAACTAAACAGCTTACAAATCAGAGTAAAACGCAACCATCCTTTGTAAATAAAAACTGACCTTGTAACAACAAAAAATTATCGTTTTAAGGTGAATGACCTATGCGTATAAACATAATCAGCTGTTAGGAAAGATACATCGTGTTCAAACGGGGCAAAAACTTAAAACATAATTTGCGACTAAACTTACTGCTCCTATTTAATTGATTTTTGGGTACAGAGCTTGAAAATAATACCTAGTATAGGCAATTTAAAGGAAAGCCCCTCTGTCGTATCAACTCTGTATATAAAACCAGAACCTCGCAAAATTGCGAATAAAGAAATTCATTGTATACCGCTAGACGCAAGACCTGTTGGTTTTTAAGCGAAAGCGGACAAAGGACAATAAAGCAAAGAAACCAAAAAGACTACGAAAGATTTCCCATTACTTGTTGAACTGGCATACAAAGCTACTCCATCTACAATGCAATAAATACTATAATACAACTCTTATAGCAAAGAATTTTCTAGATACATAAATGTTTATTTTATTCCAAGTGCACTTAAGCTTAGCGGTGCCCAGCATTTTTAATTTTGTTTTAACCGTCGCCGCGTCGTTACCTTCACTGATGTTTCTTTTATTTTCAATACCATTAAAATTACCATTTATTCTGTTTCTACCTTGCCTGTAGAACATTACTAGCCCTACTAATTTATTTATTTAACTACAACAGTGGTGTTAAACCAATTTCAGTACCTAACTAAAATTATTAAAAAAAAAGTGAAGTTCCAATTTTTAGTGCAGGTTAAACCTTTATGTCCTTCGTTAAAAACATAATATAAGATGAAGACGACACTACAACAATTAATTAAACTGCGAATTTCTAAAGACCTTTCCAGTCCGCATACGAAAATTCAATCAACTATAATATTATCTAAGAGCTCAGTCACCTTGATCGGCAAAATCCAAACAGCATTATAAACATATAATGTTCCCATTGCTGGGACACAGCCCTCCTCTTGGTGAGAGGGAGTGGACCATAATCCAACTCTTCGACTTTTTGGTTCTAGGACATGCATAATGCATATTGCCTCACAATATTTTCCTTCAGCGTTTTGAGAACAAAAATCGTAGTTATTACTATTTAGTTCGTTTGAAAAAATCACTTTGTTGGGCTTTAAATAGTTTGAAAGTAATCCTTCGCATAACGATTGTTAGTGTTTTCATTCAGTATCCTATTGTCTTCTATACATGAATATTAGGCAGACAATTTCGAAATGTAACTATCATTCTATGCGCAGTGCTGAATATTCCACACATTTGACGTGCCAGCTCGGTTAGAATCAGATCCATCAAACCAGTAACTAACCTAATAATGGATGTTGCATTCTGGCCAGTAGCTAAACATTTTATGTGTAGAAAAAGTCACGACACAATGGCTGTTTATGAAGCACTCTGATACTAACGTTATATTTAAACGTCGTGGCGAGTGTAAGATATGACGCTTTTGCACCTTAGTACTTATAAAAAGAATGGGTACCATAAACTAGAACTTATGTCTCATATACCTCAGAGCCGAGGCGTAAAATGTATCATATTTTACACACCTTTCATATTTATATTGGCTTCCTTTTATATTATAGGATATGAAGCCCCATAGTTGACCCGAGCATCACTCTAATTTTACTTATCCAAAACATAATCTTATCTCTACTAAAATATACTGCCCGTGCACCGAATATATGACCCGGGGAGGACACGGAGCAGGCGACCCCATGCAATACCTACCTCGCAAGACCGATTCAAATCACGAACGTAAACAAAACCGTTTTTACCGCCATTCAGAGGCGGTTATGACGTAATGAATTAAAAAGGTAACAATGCTGAATGTTTTACGAGTATTAATTGTGAGTGATTCCGAATGACCGGATCACGCGATCCGTGTTCACCATACTGTTGACTTGGAGGTGAAAAAGTGCGTTTTCTACGCATACCCATATACCAGTTTTTGCCGTAACAGCGTAATTAAGTCTTGGTATGGAGAATTTTATTGCTGATGGCGATAGTAGCGCGGTTAGGCTATTTCGTATTAGGGATGAAAATTGCGTTTTCAATTAAAAAAGGGGTCACACGCATAAAATACGTATGTATAATGATGATGATATAACTGGTAGGAACATAAAAAACAAGTAAGAAACAAGTTGAATCTGTTGACACTAACACAATGTGATAGCAATACAATAAAATCTTTTCAATATTCTGTTACAAACACTATAAGACCGCTATCAATTGTTCAATCCAAACCGTATCGAAACATTTTCAACAAACACGAACACAAAATACAAAAATGAATTTCTAACAACAATAGAAAATTGAAAAGAATCAAGAAAATGCTTTCGCAAAATCGGTAGGAAAATAATAAAGTGACATGACAGGCTAAGTCTAAACCCATAGGCTTATTCATGCTCCGAAGGGCATTCTATCAAATGTCAAGCGGCGACCTTTTTGGAATTGTTTCCAACGTGGCCATCGTCCCGTGAAATCAACGGTATCTTTACAATATAAACATCCTTTGAAATAGCAAGATCTGTCTCCGGAGTATCGCATTTGGTAGACTTTGTTTCGAAGTGAACATCGGGCTTCATAGAATTGGAGTGGACGTTGGAAAATGTTGTATGAAATTGCATGACGTTTTCATGGTCTTTATAGTATTCAAGTTTGGGTTCACATATTATTGAAGCAGTGTTTAAAGTTTTGATCTTCATACTGCTACATTTTATACAGCTCATATTTTAACCTCACTCGAGGAGCTCGTGGCTAAGTACTAACAGCCGTACAGGTCGATCCATCAGGTTAAGCTACGCTTGCCGGGGTTGGCCGTAGATGGGTGACCATCTTTACATAACGAGACTCCTCCATGCCTCGGAAAGCACGTTAAGCCGTTGGTACCGGCTGTCATTTGTGGATCTTTGACAGTCGTTACGGATCGTCAGAAGTCCGAAAATCTGACAGCCAGTCTTACCAAGGGGTATCGTATTGCCTAGTTACTGGGTTGTGGTGGTCAGATAGGCAGTCGCTCCGTGTAAAATACTGGTATTCAGCTGCATCCGGTTAGACTGGAAGCCGACCCCAACATAGTTGGAAAAATTCTAGGCAGATGATGATATTTTAACCTCACTGAGACTGATTTCGTTACCTCATAATGTTTCTTTGATATAACATCTATGTTCATTTGTTTTGCTCTGCGTTTGTCCCAATGGCCTGTAATATTTTCTGAAAACATCTCCGAAATACTGCAAGTTGTTTCATTTAATTAAACTTCATTTGCTTTGTTTGGTCTTACTTTGTCGAAAGTGGTCAATCTATTGTGCTATGCTCATTCTATTGTAGCCAAGTATCAATTAGAATAAGTTCTGTCCTTCTGTTCAGTGGGTTCTCTTGGGTAACGGAAATCGTTTGGAAAACTTCACGAGTTTGACGATCGTTTCGTGAAATAGACACGTAAGATGCCGCGCCTGGAGGTTTCCGTGAAATGGTCCCAAGTTTCCTATTGAAATCCTCACGAATTGTAACAAAACCTTTTAATTTCAGGGGATCCATTTATATAGACGTGCAAAATTATTAATATTACTTGAAAGTAAATTGTCTTGTTTATCAACTAAAGGAGCATGGGCATAATCGCATTAGCATAACTTTTATTTACCTTTGTTTATCTCTACCTTGAAACAGACAAACGCCTCAGAAACTTCCAAACACAAATCTAAAAGCATACACGTCATCAATCAATCAATTTATCCGACACGCTCTTTCAATCCCAAGCAACAATACAACGAATATAGGATTCATATACACCCAATATATCCCAGTGGAAAACAAACATAAAATCATACTCAGAAGAAAGACAAAGCTCGCAATAATAAACTAGGTATTCAATTAGATATTAATTGAATACCTAGTTTATTATTGCGAGCTTTGTCTTGTTGTTGAAGTGAAAGAAAGAAAGAAATGTATTATAATATTATTAATTATGTTAGACTAGCTTCCGCCCGCGGCTTCGCCCGCATAATATGTCGACAAATTATACACATAAACCGTCCTCTTGGTGAAAAAAACCGCATCAAAATCCGTTGCGTAGTTTTAAAGATTTAAGCATACATAGGGATATAGGGACAGAGAAAGCGACTTTGTTTTATACTATGTAGTGATTATGTTAGAAGCATCAACTGCCTACCACGTCGGATCACACTAAGGACTTCTCCTGGATTCGATTCCCAGGTCGGGCAAAGTGTAATTGTGTTTTGATATCTAGAATTTCTGAGTAGCAGCCCGGAGTCTGGATTAAGACTCAATTGTTCGCAATAGGCTCACCTGTTACATCGAACTTTACGTATACTACAGCAAACTCTTTGGGGAAACAAGGCATGATGTGAATCTGATAACATAAAATAACGTTTGTTAGAAAAACTCGGCACTAAGTGAGTAGAGAAAAAGTAAATAAATCGGCCAAGTGCGACTTGGACTCGCGCACGTAGGGTTCCGTACCATTATCTGCAAAACGGCAAAAAAATCCCTCTTAAATATTTATTTTATTCTATTTTTTATTATAGCGGCAACAGAAATACATCATCTGTGAAAATTTCAACTGTCTAACTATCACGGATCATGAGATACATCCAGGTAACAGACAAGACATACAGAAAGGGTCAGAGACGAAAGGATAGCAGAGTCTTAGTAAAACGCTCTTTACTCTTTGGGTACAGAAACCCTAAAAAGATAATTCTTTGACAACTAATACAGATAATCAACAAAGCTCATTTCGGCCCTAGAGTATCAGTAAACCATCAATCCACCAATTTACTTGACATGCACTCTATCAAGCCGAAGTACTAGGCGGCCATAAGTCGGTAGGAGGCAAACGCAAGAGTTATCTAAACAATCCGGCAGAAGAATGTTAATAGTTGGGAACAATAAAGTATTGGCCGTCACGCGACCGCATCACGCTAGGGAGAAGTATGCGGGGTGTTTGCACAGTACTAAGGTTTTCTGGAACCCTGGTATTAACATGATTGGACTGAATGCATTGGTTTTATGTGTTTTCAACGTTCCGAGAAAATATGTGGTAATTACTTGTTGTTAATGAAAAATATCGGTAATGTTCTTGTTCAATTTTTTTTGTTTAGACACGTAACAGAAAACTTATTGAGTGATCATATGGTATTCCGTAGCATCGCATGCAATTTTTCTTATGATATTCGCGAAAACCCATATGTTTAGGTGTAAATAACTTCACAAACACGAATACGCGACCTTTATATTTAATCTCCTATATTGAAGAAAATATATTAATAATTTTTCCGATACCTAAACATGGAGAATTTTCAATTTTAAGCCTCTGTGAGACGGGTGTTACGTCGATGGCATTAAAATAAAATACGAGCGGTGTCGTCCGTCGACACGTAAGCGCCATCCATCACCAGGCCGTGTGCAACCCCCTTTACAGGCCCGTGTAGACGTGCGACCAAAGTCAACGAATTTGAGCTGCGTTTTTTTTAAATTAGGATAACATCGATCAAATAATGACAGCGAATCAGGTATAAAAAAGTTGAATATCGAATTTCATAATGGAATGTTTTCGAATTTTTAAAAGCAACACCGAAGAAAGAAAAAAAAAATATTATTTTCTTTTGTTTTATTGAAAAATTTGTGTAGTGTAGGTAAAACCATGATTAATTTTTACGTCGCTCAAAAATTTAAATGTAAATAAACTGTTCCAAACATTCGACAAACTGTTCTAGAACTACCTGCAGATGTTTTCACAGCACAGCTAAAGCTTATTCTTTTCATTACTTTCCAGTAACAAACACCCTTCCCATTGCGCGACTTTTTCTATTTGTCTATTTTCAAATATTCACAAAGTCGTCTGTCTGGTCGCTGCTATGCATCATAGTCGTTCCGCATCGCACCATTGACGGCAGAGCGAATTTTTGAAAAATGTAAAAAGGTCACTCCGGGCGTCACGTACAGAGCATTTATTACGACTTCGACTTCCTTCAGAACGGCTTTAACACAGAACGGACGTAATAAATGGTTTTTGCTTATTTTTCAATTATTCGATCGGAATGTATGAAATATGATCGGAGGTACGATCTGCGGACCGGAAGGTGGCTCTTTCAACATTAATAATTTTTCTGTCGGAAATGGTATCGGAAGTGAAATTGATTGAATAATGTACTGCAATGTTGTTTGTGTTTATTGTGATACTTTTGTAGGTATGTTGATGTATGGGTATTTGACTTGTCTGGCCTTAGAGTGGACGAAATATACAAATTATGTGTTCATACAGTAAAACTATGACGTAGCCAACTCTTAGAATACACTTACCAACACATCTTTTTGTTTCTAAAATATCCTTTAACAGAGAACATCAAATAATTTTATTTATTTATTTTATTTCTGTTTTTAATTTTGTCTCAACAATGTTAATAGAGGAAGATACGAGGTAACCCCATTACAAGTAGTTTGATAACTTACCAGGGAAGCCTCAATTTTGTGCTGTAAAACAATTGTATGAGAAACAATAATAACTTGTTTTTCACATCATATTCTTCTTTATCTATCCGATTTATAGCAATGATTTCTTTGTCACCAGGACATCCACAACAAAATGCAGCGGAGGATCACCACACCGGGAGAGGCGAAGACGGGAGGAGGACTCGACGAGCCTGCAAGGGTTCAACGCGGCCTTACACCGGGCACCGCCGCCACCGCCGCCCGCGCTGCTGCGGAGACTGGGGGTCAAGGAACCTACGGGAGTTGGGAAGGTAAGCGACACTTTAAAAATGAAAAGTTAAAGAGGCCCTCTGCTGGTGGGGCCAGGTTAAAAAAATAACGCCGTCGGATACCGGTGGAGAATAGTCACCCAGCAAAACTATCTGAACTAAATACACCGAAAGAATACCTTAGTACTCCCAATCATAATGAAATATTTCTAGGGGAGACACACAAAATAACATATTCCACGGTTTTGACTAAAGTGACTACATAATTATATTGAAAACTATGAGTATACAATACTGTATTCAGCTGTATCCGGTTAGACTGGAAGCCGATCCCAACATAGTTGGGAAAAGGCTAGGCAGATTGATTGAACTATGAGTATACAACATTACGAAACAATTTAATCGGCTGTCATCATCGCCTGACAAAATATTGTATTTATAAGGTGTTATCAATCAATTAAAAACTCATCTCAGACCATAAACTAAAACCATAAACACTTTTAAACATTTAAATAAAGAGCAACACCCGCTAAACTTAACAGCTACTCATCAGCCAGCCACTTATTACAAATTCGCGATAAAGAAACGGTACTCGTAGTCACGGCGCCATGATTTAAGAGGGGTTCAAGAAACACTAATTGGTTGTACCTAATGAGACAGCTGATGATCTCGCTAATGAGTCGCTTAACGATGCCGCGGCTAACGAATATCGCTTTGTTCGGATCAAGGAGTATAAAGTGTAGTTGTGTGCAGAAGATTTATGTCTTAAAGGATCACAAAGGAGATACGTATAAAGGAACGTAGGTATGTGTTCTTTATAGACACGACTGAATGGCTTCGGAGCGGATTTCTTGTGTTACTGGAACTTAAGTTGTTAAGTGCCCAGGTTTTAGTATGTCAAGAGTATTATTTATTTACTGTAGGTAAGGTTTTGTCTGTGACAACCTAATTTTTTGTGCTTCATTTAAGAGCTTTTATCTTCTATTCCCCTATCTCCTTCGATGTGTTTAGCCATGTTTTTTTTTTCAGAAAAATTTTTTTTTTTATTCACACAATATTTACATACCTAAAAAGACTTAGAATATTAATAATAACTATTTACAAGAATGTAAAACGGGAGGGAAAAAATGTGTTGTTATGTTTACATACAATTTGTATTTGTGTCATAATTATAATACTCAAATTAAAAGTCATTTGACTTGTTTTTTTGACTTTACTTTTATTTGAATGTACATAAAAAATGCACTTTAGATTGCTTAATCATACAATAAAATAGAATTGATTCTAATTGCCCCTTCCAAAAGTTAGTTTCGTATGGAGTCTTCTCCATAGAACGGTCACGAAACTCAAAAAAAGGTAATTTCGCTTGGAGAAGAATGGGCAAGAGACTCCATTGTTAGGTACTATTTCATAATCTTTTACGAAAATTCGAATTTTAAATATACTGTATCAAAGTTTATTTTGATATATCCGAAATCTTACGCTAAAAATCCTTTTACACAAAATCAGAACAAGGCAAGCCGTATTGCCGAGTCTCCGATAAAAGGGGTCGTTACCCAAGCCCTTAGGAGATAACGCGAAACTCGATTTATGTCACATTAATGCGTGTCTTAAATAGCCTATATACAGCCATCGTATCAGAACTGGGAATTAACCTTCACAAAGCCCGTAATGGTTTTTACGATCGAGTGCTAAATGCTGCTACATAAAATGCTTAGTACGTCTGGCGCGCTAATTAGTTTGAAATAGAGCCTTGACTATCATGGAACTAAGACGTTTTCTTTACTCTTTTCTTGGCAGAAAAATCTATTGTTATCTAAGGACGAAAATAATGCTATAAAGTAGGTATAAAGGTTTGTTGCAAATTGACGTTATTTTTACATAGCATAGTTTGATATTAGAAGCCAAAGATGTAATGCCAAATCTAGCTCTTATCCATTCCCGGCTTCAGAAAATATTAAATAGCCGACTCATGATCTCAGTAGACATTTCAAATGATCCATAAAAAACAAAAACTGAAGTAATAAAATACGTATGTAAAATACTCTTATTGACAAGAGAAGGACACTAGTCCGTAATACCTGGGTGTTTTTCTATTTAAAATATGTATGTATTTACAAAAAAAAAATTATATACGTAGTTTATCAGCCATCTCGTTACCATTACACAAGCATTAGGTTGCTTAGCTTGAGACTATATGGTGTTGTGTGAAAGGTCCAAGGATATTATTATTACCTATTACCAAGTTAGATAATATTCCGTAGGGATTCATAAACTACCACCAACGCAACGCAACGTTCAGATGTTCAATCACATCATTAATGAACACCGATTCCAAAACGTTAACAAAATACTAGATAAACAACGCTAGTTCATCTCTAATTTAGTAACCGTACAATGCTCTGGCTGGGTCTCAAAGACCAATGGTCGATCGGAACGCGAAACGTGCTCGACGGACAGACCGCTAATGTCATAAGACAGCAGCTAACGAGGCGCACTGCGGGACTCGCTACTGAAATCCCAGGCGTATTCCAGACTACACGTAGGCGCCTAGGAACGTTGGGCTTAGGTATTCCATAGTATACGAAGGATCATCTGCCTGAGGAACTTTGAATGTTGCATGCGAGTTCGAATCCAAGTCTGTATTTGACATACTGTTTGCGGGGCTCCGTTATTATGATTGACTTTGTGTTGTTGGACTTGGTTGGGTCTTCTAGTATGTTTTGTTTAGCATTTCTAGATGGTACTGTGTCAAGATCATTTAACATTTAAAGAAGACAAGGTATAAACACAAGCAAGACTGTCTTTTCGTCAGAAGCCCGAAAATCTGACAGCCAGTCTTACAAAGGGGTATCGTACAGCCAAGGGTTGTGGAGGGCCAAGCCTGCCGGGTATAACGGGATTGTCCGAAAGGGTTACCGCTACCCCGGAACATAAAGAGCTACGGAAGGAACATGGATGGGTTTTGATTACCCAGCCTTAAAAAAAAAAAAAAAAGGGTTGTGGAGGTCAGATAGGCAGTCTCTCCATGATGAAGGTATAATCAAGCAAAAAAATAACACTATGCGGATGTTAATTGAAAACATGCCCTTTACGTACATAAACATATTTTTCACAAAGGACATTTATTTCTGGTTATTAAAGTTCACTAGAACATGTTACACCTGCCACAATAACGTCGCACAAAACAACTTTTTACAAGTAAAATAGGAACAACAAAATAAAAACACCTTGTTTCATGTAACATTTCACCCTAGCTTACAATTAATTCACTGCACGTCCACACCGCTAATATTGCAAAGAATTGGCAATTCTTTCACACCTGCAATGACGTGGCGTGCAGCGGCGAGTTGTATTTTTTCTTTATTTAATTTAAGAAAGATTTAATTTGGACAGATTATGCTACCCTGAAGGTTACATATTGGCTGAAAATACCGAAATACAATCTGACAATACTTCTGCAATTAATCCAAATGTTTACGAACCTGTAGAGCATCATAGCTGCTTCCGAAGTAGGAGCAGCCCACAGTCTCTAAATTACTATAAAATTCAATCAACAAATCTCGTCAATCATGCTCACACACTCCATGATGGTATTATACAGGTTGTAACCGACAGGGTATATACATACAAAGGATATGCTACAGACCAGCAAACTGAACAACTTTTACTATGCGACCAACTCTGAAATCGTGAAAAAAAATCAGCTGTTCCCTAGTAAAAGTTGTTCAGTTTGGTGGTCTGTAGCATAATATATGCTTTGATATGCTACGTCTTCAATTAAGCGCCATTCTACTCAATTCAAAATAAGAACCCTTTTTTATGTGTAACGTTTTACCCCATGTTACAACTAATCCAGTCAAACTCCACAAAGTTAAATATTGCCAAGTAGTGGCAATTCTTTCACGCCTGCAGGGGCGCGGCGTCTCGTCGAGCAATTTATTTACTTATTTACGCCCGCCGCCAATTACCGCGGCGACGACGGCAGGGTTAATGTGATAAGTGACGCGCTAATAAGATGCAGGTGCAAGGATATCGCGTCAAAGGGTTAATGGCCAAGAAAGAAGTGTTAAAAATAATTGAATCTTTAATGTTGGAACGAGGATTAGAGATAAAATAAATGAAAATTATATTTTATTTTGGTAAACAGTCTTCTTCTTTTTCGTGTGGTTAGTGACTAACCTGGTGTCAGGGTTTTTTTATGGTGCCCATGGGCCTCTGACTCAACTTCACATGCTGTTGATAAAAGCTTCACATGCTGTTCAGAAATATCTCTCAGACATGCTGATTTCCTCACGATGTTTTCCTTCACCGATTTTTAAGCAAGTAATAATTATACAATACGCACATGTATCCGATTCAATTCACATTTAGTAAACAGTGGTGTTGGCTTATTAGTTCTTGGTAAATTATAGAATACTTGCATTATTTTACTACAAAATTGTGTTTTCTAATTATCTGTAGCGTTAAATTTAATTGCAGCCACTGCAGCGCTTATAGTTATTGCCTGCAATTAGCCTCAAAGAGACGTATACTTCGACAAGTATTCATTTAACTGTCTAAGATCTTTGTTCAACATGCTCAAAACATTTTAGACATTGCGTACTTAGTGGATACATATTGATAAAGTATTATGGAATACAACTAGTAGACAAACAAAACAATAGGTATGATGACAATTTTTGTTTAGTCCGTCAGCTAGGTTATTAAAAAATATTGGACACGTATTTTTTCTTTTTTTCGAAATCCATAGATTACGTCTCTCCTATGTAGATTTTATACTGAGTTGTGACGTAACGCACCCCGCTGCCCAACTTTAATGCGTTTTATCTAAGTAATTTTTATTAATAATAATTATGATATATTCATAAAAAATTATGATAATATTTTTTTATTTAAATGAATTTTCTTTTTTTTTTATTATCTGGCTGATGGACGAAATACTATTTTTTTTAACCCCATCATCCCTATTCTAGTCGGTATAATTAATTATGTATACGATGTCAGTATTAAACCACAATACATTCTTCAATCATCATTCTCCTGCCCTTATCCCAATTTATTTGGGGTCGGCGCAACATGTCTTTTCTTCCATACTTCTCTATCAGTCGTCATCCCAATACAATACATTCAAGCAGCACTAAAATTGCTTGAAAACCATTGTAATCTTTCAAAGCAATATTCTTAACTAAGATAACGCCAACATTTGCATCCCATTGTCCAACTAGCGCGCTTAAGTTGCCAGTGAACATCTTATAATTTGGCACAACGTACCAATACAAAGCAGAAACAATACAATCCTATTTATAGCTTAATAATTTGACTGCATTCCAAAACCTAAAATAACAATACTTCGGGTCGATATCGGTCCATAAATTAGCAAATAACTAACATTTGTGTTAACTATAATTAAGGTTTATTATCTAAATTAATGCACACAAACTATCTAGCTGTTATTAACACTGAACATAAATATTTCAATACCGGTCGTAATAACCGTTTCATTTAATGCACAATGCACAGAGGCCAGCACATCAAGTTACCCCAATCTGTCAAATTTCTTTGATAGGTCTTCAACTTTATTACAAAAGCTTAAGGTTCATTTTCAATTGAGAAAATTTGACTATTTGGGTTAGTTTGATGTGCTGGCGTCTATACCAAAAATATCTGATCTTTTTAAAGATATACACCTACTAAAACTAATTTGTTTTATAACGTGGTAAATCCGGAAGAACGGACTTATTCGGTATGAAAATCTCTTATAATCGATTGTGAGAATACCTCGTTAGTCTAGTGGTCGTAAGTGCTACTATTGAGCATGTGGTTCTAAGTTCGATTCCCGGGTCGGGAAAAATTGTATTGGGTTTTTCCGTCTGGAATTTCGCAGTTGCTACTACACCCAGACTCCAGGCAGCAGCCTGGAGTCTGGGTGTGTGCAAGGTTAGTGGCAATAGCCTTGCCTTCAGTCGTGTTTAATGAATAAGTGAGTGAAGGTATGTATGAGTGACTTTTGCTTAGACTTTGACTTCTAAATTCATATTCTTCTAGCAGCTAGCAATGTGTCAGCAAAAGGTTCTCGTGGATGTTATAGAAAAAAAACATTAAAATTAACTCTAACTTAAAACAAAAAAAAAGCAAATTAAACCCCGTCTGTCGGTTTAGCCGAGTTGTTCTTCCAATATTTAACCAAATAACTGACAATATCAGCATAATTTTATACATACACTACTAAACTATGATATTTTCACTAATGCCATGAACGACTAGTGATGTAACATGTCAATATCGATACGCAATCGAAAGCTTTCGAGCTAATACTTTATTCATGTGACTGCGCAAGTAGGACGTGGCACTATGTATGTATGTACTTAGTTAGAATAAGCGCCATATCCAACGGATAGCTTTACATGAAAAGGCAAGCATTAGACCCAGCGTATACTACGAATTTTATAGCGCGATTATTTTGTCGCAGAATAGTAATTTAAACAGAATGGAAAATTGCAACGATGGTATTCTCTTGAATGCACATGCTTTCTCATAAACCAATTCTAGTGAATTCTACTAGTGAATTGACTGAAATTATTTTATGTTCTAAGCTATTTAAACTCCAAATTTTTAAGCAAGCATTTCTATAAAGTCAAGGCCATGATCATACGGAATCGCAAACCTACTGTCGCCATATGTGAACTTCAAAAACGCAGTTTTTCCATTCCACTACGAACTTCTAAAACTGTGCGTACAATGGTACTATTCCCCGAATTGTACGTACGACATAAAAAACAGTTCGTGTTGGTAGAAGTCGAGTGAAATTTGCAATTCAAGGAGCTACGTAAGCTGGATGGAGTGGAATGCGGGGGGAGGAGGGACAAAAAGTGTCCCCGTCACATCGCACGGGTTAGCTGCCTAGTGGCATAGATCAAGAAAATGGTGTAGATGAGAAACTTATGTGCAGACATCAAGCTACCCCAAACTGTCAAATTTCCCTAATTGAAAATGAACCTTATGCTTTTGTAATAAAGTTGAAAAACTATCAACGACATTTGACAGATTGGTGTAACTTAATGTGCTGGCGTCTGTACTTTGTGCGTACACTAGGCTGTCGAATTAATATCCTATCAAGCTGTCATTACAAGTCTAGCCAGCTTGCAGACTGCAGGCAAAGATAGGGTTTCCTCGTAGAGGCGATCGGCGGCGGCGACCTCTCGCGCCCGGCCCTGGTGCAAGCCATGGTCCGGGGCGAGAGGGAGTGGGAGGCAATCACCTCCTTCTGCGAAAAAGTTATGCTCGCGAAGGAGGTGGCGGGATGGGAGAGAGAAAGGTCCTCCCGTCCCAGCCGCCGCAGGAGACGCCCCGGGCGTCGGGAGCCACGTGACGACTCCCGGCCACCGTAGGCGCGGGCCTGCGGACGGTGAGTAATGGGTGACTCACCGTCCGATCAGCACTAGACCCGTGCCGTACGGCGCGTAAATGTTCCACGCGCGCCTCAAAGAGATGTCAGCATATGAAGGGGCCCCACAGGGCCAAGCCTGCCGGCTAAGCGGGATTGTCCGAAAGGGTTACCGCTACCCCGGAACATAAAGGGCTACGGAAGGAACATGGATGGGTTTTAGTCAGTAAGAGTCTGACACTCCCTTCCGCTCCACCCAGAGCGGGAGCAGTCATTGGATGATTTCCCAGCCTTAAAAAAAAAAAAAAGGCAAAGATAGGGTTGTCAATATTGTCATGATCGAGCGCAAAATGCGCTTACTTACTTTACTTACGCAAAATACAAACGTGATTTTATCTTGTTAAAACTATGGTAACTTTTAAAAAAGACCCATTCTATAATAGATAGTATGATTTCAAAGTTACTATTATCGTAACATAACAATATTTCTATTTTAATACTTCAAGAAAAATCACTTTTTAATAATGCTAAAATGTAACCTATTTATGCTCCGTAACTATATTAAAGATTTCTTATTAATTGTTATTTGAAACTAGCTTCACACGCGTTGAATTCGTAGTAAAACAATTCGTTATTAAACATATAAACCTTCCTCTTGAATCACTCTATCTACTAAAAAAACTGCATCAAAATCCGTTGTGTAGTTTTAAAGATCTTCGCATACATACAGACATTAGGACGGACGCGGGAAGCGACTTTGCTATAAAATATGTAGTGATGATACTAATTGATTCTGTTTTGCTACCACAAAATCTATGTAGGTACCTATTATTCACCCATGTTTGCGAACAAATAAATGATTTGATTAGAAAAAAAAAGAAAAAGACCAGTCATTTAGGGTGAATTTTACCAATGAAACTGAACAAATCAGCAGTCTGAATCACGATTGAGAGCTGTCAGTCTTGAACGCGGTTTAATAATTCGCTCTTAGAATGAGTTCAGGAATTTCGCTTCTATTAATTCTTATTCTATGCCTTCGCGATAAGACGCGCCACTTTTGACATTTAGTGAGGCGGGTAACGCCATTGTTTTTGTAACGGGGCGCAATAGACTTTTCTTAGTTTTGTGTCTATTTTCATTCGGAAAAGTTAGTTTCACTTTTTCCTGTAAATGTCGAATATTGGCGCTGTTTTCTTGGTGGTTGTGTTCCCTTTCTTTAGTTAACTGGATTTTTCCGAACATATTGTGTTCTGGTACAAACATGACATATCACTACAAGGTAGGTACCTACTTATGTACAGTCGCCAGCACGTTAAGTGTCAAATATGCCCAATTGAACATGAACCTTATTTGTTTTGAATAAAGTTGATAATCTATCAAAAATATTTGACAGTTTGGGGTAGCGTGCTGTTCATAATATTATTACTTGATTAAAACTGTACACATTTATTGTTTTAGTGAGGTAATTCGATTATGTCTCCACTCGGTCTTCAAACAAAACAATACCAATCGTGTTACGAAGAAAAAAAAACCTTTTAACTATTGCATTGGATAATTTCAAACCAAAACAAACTTTTTACAACAAAGTCTACCTCAATCCATCAATTTTTATTAAACTTTCTAAACTAGGTTACTGTTCATAAGCAAGCAATAGACAAGGGAAACAAACGTGTCTGTGTTTCCGGCATCATGTGTCAAAACAATCTTGCGCATTACTGGCCAGTAATAATATTGCTTGGCCCCCGGGACCTGGGCGGCCGGTGGACTACAAGACTAGCGAGCCACTGGATGAGCTATCGTTGAACTAACAATGTCTATAGTTTAGAGTCGGTATGAAAGCGTATCGGTCAAGGAGTTTGGGTAAATATTTGATTAAAGGTAATCGTTTACTGCTTTTTAGGTAATATTTAGGGTGAAAAATCAATTAAACAATCTTTTAGACATAAAATGCTAATGCTTTACCATACTTAAACGATATTTTTTTTGTCACAAAGATAGAAGTCATATTCAAATTCTACATTTACATCTGTAATTAACATGGTGTACTTAATAAAGTGTATTATACAGGGTGGAATTTTGTAATGCCCCCTGGAGGGAAAGTACCCTTAATACTGTAGATAGCAAATTTTACTCAAAGAAAACATTCCTTTATTTTTGAATAGAAAGAAAACTGCATTCAAAGATTTCCAAAAATTCGCTTGCCACACCCGGGAATCGAACCAACTAAAATCTGTAAAAAGTACACCCTGTACTTTTATTGCATCGATCGTTAGGATCACTTATAAGGATGAAATCTCTCGAACAAACTTGGTAAATTAAATGATAGGAAAACCATGAAATCTCAAATTATTTACAAAAAATTGTAAACTAACTAATTAGTTGCTCGAAATGGGCTCCATTTTCTTGGATACACAAATGTATTATTGTAACAAATTCATTTCTAGTAACCTTTAATATCGTGTTGTGGTGAATATTATAAATCGTATTCTGAACTTCAACTCTCAACTCGTTTATTTTCTCATAAAATTTAATGAAAATTAGATTTTTCTATGATGTGCCTAGCCTTTTCCGAACTATGTCGGGGTAGGCTTCTTGATTTTTCACATGTTCCCACACAAAAAATCTCAACGGGTGAGATCTGGTGATCTCGTAGGCCATCTCATTGTACCGTTTGTACCAATCTTCAATCGTCTTATCTAAATAGTAACTCGTCATTTTCATGGATAAATGACGTCAATGATAAAATTATTTAATACTAACATAAGTAAACAGATGGAACTTTAACTTAAAGAGCTTTAACTTGATTCATTAAATTTATAAGTCCAGATTTCATGGTTTTCCTTTCATTTAATTTATCAAGTTTCTTAGAAAGATTTTATCCTTATAATTGATCCTAACGATAAATGCAATAAAAGTACAGGTTGTCATTTTTACCGATTTTAGTCGGTTCGATTCCCGGGCGTGGCAAGCGAATTTTTGAAAATCTTTGAACGCAGTTTTCTTTCTGTTCAAAAATAAAGGAATGTTTTCTTTGAGTAAAATTTGCTATCTACAGTATTAAGGGTACTTTCCCTCCAGGGGGCATTACAAAATTCCACCCTGTATATATATCTATTCTATCAATTAAACAAAGATGGATAAGACATGATAAATCCACTGTTTGATACAATCGTGTTTATTTTTGTAATATTGCGCTCAGTGCGTTGAAACTAGACAAACTCATGTCTATTTTTAACTGGCACATAAAATACCAAATGCGTTTAAATTTAAGGAGCGAAACAGGTGTCATTTTATAGCATCTGCCTAACCCACAAGGAAGAAGGCATACGTGTCTGTCTACATAAAATACTTCACATACATTTCAAGCCGTATCTAGTATAAAACAGTTCATTGTACAGTACCTTTCCCCCACTACTTGTCCGTCTGTCAATTTGCTCGACCAATGAGATCGGCGGCCGCTGCCCGCGGGATTAAACTCCTTATTGATTATTGGACCCTTTTTTATACGTATCCACGCAAGTTATGGAAGTTAAGGATGTTTGATAGCACTATAAGTTAATGTTTGAAGCACGACTTTGAGACAGTCTTTAAAGAGAAGCTTCTGTTATTTTTCATTGCTTTGTCATTACCACTGTGAGTATCATCAAATGTTTACTTAATTAAAAATGTAATGCTGTTTCTTCTGCAACAAAAATATCTGCCTAGCCTTTTCCCAAATATGTAGGGGTAGACTTCCAGTCTAACCGGATGCAGCAGCTGAATACCAGTGTGTTACATGGAGCGACTGTGACTCGTGCGGCTCTTATCTATACTAATATTATAAAAAGGAAAGATTTGATATTTTGCTTGTTTTTTTTAAATGAATAGGCTCCGAAACTACTGGACCGATTTAAAAACTTGGAATTCTTTCACCGTTGAAAAGCTTAGTTTTCTAGGAGTAACATAGGCTACTTTTTATCCCGGGAAAAATAACTTGTCCCACGAGAAAGACTACGGGAGCGCAGCCGCGGGCAAAGTGGTATTACTTATTACTTTGAACCATAGTCAAATAATATAAGGGAATAGTACATAGCACACCTTCACTAATAAAATGGAAAACCTATAATCTAATTGGATCAATCAAATACAAGATAGGTAGGGTAGGTTGGTGCGCCGTAGATAAGTACTTAGTGCTACCCGTGCGAAGCTGGACCAGCTAAAGAAACCTGATATATCTTTTCTTTTTAACATGACGTCATGCTCTCTTATCTTTTCACTAACGAAAACTATGACCACCAGCACCACCACGGGTCCATACAAACCCCCTTACTATTCAAATTAAACGTCATTTATTCAAACTAGGCTGAAAATCAGCACTTTTTGAAGGTCAAAGTTACATAAGACAGTCCCCCAAACAACGTATTATATCAGGTGAATAGTTCACACTGATTTCTCACTTTCACTGGTCAGGAATTTGACTTGAAAGAAGAAGACAAAGGGTTGTGTAACTATACACACGCTATACAACGATAATTAGTAAGAAGGGTAAGGGTAGGGGGGTTAACCTAAAACATTGACCAACTGAACCAAAAATCGCTACCGCTGATCGCTCCGCTCATACAATGCACCAAGTCTCCTCTCGTCCCTCAAACTATAGCTGATTTATACACCGAAGGGTCCACATTATTGGTACGTACTACAAACCCAGTTCCTTTGATGTGACCGTGATGAGACCCAAACATATCAATTCGGGATTTGTTGGTACCAAAACGGGATTCGAAATGAAAATGTAGCCCAAATAGTTTTGCGGGTTCAGACGTGATTACCTGTGATTTGTATTCTATTTCGAATGGTTTTAAGTTTGTAGCGATATTAGATTTCTATTTTGTATTGTGTATTTTTTTTTAATTTACCCTTAAAATTGTGACTATTATGTATCTATATTTTATTTCATATAGATCTGAAGTATGATGGTAAACAGAGTAGTATTTCCTACACACATATTATAACATCGCGATATTTTAGGGTTAAAATAAATAAATATTTTTTAAATAGGAACATTATTTGACTACATTTTCTGTGTGTTGGCAACCCCGTATGCCGTATGTCATACTTTTCTTTCGCACGCTCGAAGACATCGCACGGAAAAACTGTTTCGCACCAAATAAAATTATTTATTGATTTTAAACTGTGTTTAACATACACTTGAGCAAAATAACGAAATGTAAATCTATACTATATTAATATTATAAAGAGGTAAAAGTTGTAAGTTTGTATGTAGGGGGTAATCTCCGGAACTAATGATCCAATTTAAAAAATTGATAGAAAGCTACATTATTCCTGAGTGCTATAGGCTATAAATTATATTTATATCATACATATTAGCCGAGCTATCGCAATTTTCGTCTAGCAAGTCGGAAAGAAATACCTCCGAAAACAGAATAATTTGCATGCGCTGCAGTTGTTTAAAATTGAAAGCAATGTCTGGAATAGCATAATATAAGCTATCCCGGAAAAATGTACGGTTCCCGTGGGCTAAATTCCTACATACACGCGGGCGAAGCCGCTGGCAAAAGCTAGTTATATATAAAAGCGAAGGTCACTCACTGACTAATCATGTTTCTGTAACTACGGCACCTAGGACGAAGAAATTTGGCTCTGAGGTAGTTTATGAGTAGGAGACGTTAACTAAGAAAGGATTATAGGATAGGTACTCCTTCGTAAAAGGAAAAATAAGGGCCGGAAATGTGTGTGAAAAATTTCAATACTGTCACAGATGGAGCCGCGAGCAGTAGCTAGTTTTGAGATGAATTCGAAAAATAGTAACAAAATATGATTGAATTTATTTCTAGAAAAGTTAGACGGAGCCTGTCCACAAGTATCAAGAAACAAACTTTAAACGCACAGAGTTAGTGATGTTTCTTCACTTTCTGCTTTATCATTGTTTAGCAAAGTTGAAACCTTTTACCCATCTCGTTAAAAAAGTTTCTCCGCAACTAGTCTCGAGTTTATTCTGTAAGTAAGTCAAAGAAGTTATCTAAGAAGATGGAAATAAAATAAAAATGGGAAGGAAAAATTGAATGTAACTCTTGTGTGTTTATTAAAAACAAAATCAACAATATTTCAATAGAACAACATTGTTAAAATTTGCTTTACTTGCATTTGAAATAGCAATAAATATAGATTTATCATAAGCGGAATACGGCGTGTACTACGAGTATACAACCTTGCCTGCCCCTTCAAGATACGTGATGTCCAGACCATATGGTCCATTTTACATAACTACAATAACGTGTCATCTTACTAATCATAATGCTATTTATACTCCCGATACACCCTCCTTCAATTATTCTCCCTTCTTTCACCACGCAAAACATTTTGAATGGGTCTAATAAAATCTCATACATCTTCATACATACATACATAAGATCAATAAAAACAATATGGGTCGCGTCTCTTCTAATATAAAGGAAGATATTTGGCAGCCCCATTGTTCGGATGAAAATTCCGTTTCGGACCCAAAAGGATGGTGATGAACTAAATGCAATGCGATTTTCTAATAATTTTGTTTCACTTGTTGGGTATTTTTAAGGTTGTTTCTTTAATAATGCTTCCGTTTGTTAAACGTTCAGTAATATAACATAATAGTAATTATTACGGGTGTGAGCAGATTTTATTTATTTTTCTTACTGGAGTGGAAATCATGATATTATAAATCTACTAGCTTCTGTCCACGACTTCGTCTGCGGCTAATACTGTGGAGGTAAAATCTTATCTCTGTGATGTTCTTGTGATCATAAAATAATTTAATTTGATAAGAATTGATATTTTGTTGTTTAAATAATCATCCAAACAGAAGTTAGTCGAAAAAATACTTTTTTAAAACATAAAACGAAATATAAAAGTTAAAAAAGATAGGAACATGGTGTCGCGGACGTTTTTGTAGAAATAATTAAGGCGAACTGAGTTGCCATACATTGCTTTCAATTTTAAACAACTTTTTAGGCAGTACATGCAAATAATTCTGTTTCCGCAGGTATTTCTTTCCGACTTGCTAGACGAAAATTGCGATAGCTCGGCTAATATGTATGATATAAATATAATTTATAGCCTATAGCACTCAGGAATAATGTAGCTTACTATCAGTGAAAAAAAAATTGAAATTGGATCATTAGTTCCGGAGATTACCCCTACATACAAACTTACAAACTTACAAATTTTACCTCTTTATAATATTAGTATAGATATATCTCCGACGATATTTAATCAAACACAACACGTTTAGGCAACTTGACATCTTTCTCGCTTTCACTGATTTTAAACCAAGCTAAAGCTGCATACAAAAGAAACTTTAGTAGGTATCTATCTACACAAATTTTAAATTAAAATCAATTAAACTATTTACATTAGGTACAAAGTTAAAGTGAAGTGTCGACCAGTCGGCGAGAAATTTCCTTAAGAACGAGATGCGTACTCGGGGCCCTTGACCCGAGCGCTTCGATTCCAAACGGCTTAAAACATAAGCTAAAAAATGTTTTTAATTCTCAAGAAGTAATTTTAAATGCAATATAGGTATATATCTACCAAAACAAAAGTCACCAGCATGCAAAATTGCACGTTTAATATCCACACGATTTGCAATAAGCACACTTTATTAGAGTATTCTACAACTTCCACAAGTACAAAGCATTCGTAATCTGGTTAAAACTCGAAACGCGAGAGCTTAGGTGAGCCACGTATTTATCGAATTAGTGAAGATTACGTGCCGAACGTTCGGACGGGCCCGTCAATCATGGCGGCTGTTCGAGTTAGTAATCTCTATTGTTTCGAATAAGGATGCTGTGATTGAAGAGTGTATGAAATTAATTTAGTTTGATAATATGATATGTGTGCAATGTTAATTGGCTAAGAATACTAATGCATAATAGTATTTTGGAACTATCAAATAAATCGTAACATCGAAATTAAAAACGTGTTTTTTATTTAAATTAGTAATTGTGTTGGAGCGAATCAACCAATCTTTGACTAGAAATAGTAACTAAACTATTGAATGATTTGATTGAATTTTTGTATGCCTACTGGGAACGGCTTTGGATATACATAGTTTAATTTATTATCGTCTATACTTTATAATAATATATAAAAATTATAGAATTTAATTAATAATTTTAAAATTTAAGACATCTAAAAGTTTACTAGGGTTTTAGGGTTATCGTAAGACCCAGTTACGACTGGGTTAGTCAGAAGCAGTCGGTTCATGTAAAATACTAGTATTCAGCTGTATCGAGTTAGACTGGAAGGCGACCCCAGTATAGTTGAGAAAAGGCTAGGCAGATTGATTGATAAAATTTGAAAATTTCGATTCAGTTACTTAATTCAACTATTTTCAAAATCACTATCATCATACAGTTCTCTAATCAACACAAACCGACCAAATTTACAACCAATTTCACACGCAGCGTGCACGGTGACAAAGCCCGCCCCATATGTTCTCATCACATACGAACCGAGTTAACTAACTTGCATTTTTATCCAATTACCCATGCCTTTGTGAGGCTGCGTTCTGGCAAAATAAACTGCTATATAATAATTAGAGGAACGAGTATAATTTCATAAGCGCCCTCCCGTTTGCCGCTGTTGATATTAATAACAAAGTATGGAGTTATTTTAATCATCCTAGTTTGCTTGTAGTAAAGAAAGAATGTTTGTAGGTCTCTAGAAATTATGCGGGTAGTTAACAGTCTGTTGGAGCAGTGAAACTTGGTTCCTTCTTCTACATAGAAATCCGATGGTTAAGTATCACTGGTTGGTTAAGAACATACTTGGGTTTTTTGTAACCCAATTGTTACAAAAAACCCAAGTATGTTCTTAACCAAACTATTCAACGCGGGATAGTCCGAAAGTGTTACCGCTACCCCGGAACATAAAGGGCTAAGGAAGGAACATGGATGGGTTTTAGACAGTAAGAGTCTGACACTCCTTTCCGCTCCACCTGAGAGGAGTCATTTGATGAATTCCCACCCTCAACAAAAAAAAAGTTCATAGAAATCCGATGGTTATCACAATTGGGTTACAAATACTCAAGTATAATCTCAACCAACTACAATTCAAGCAAAGATAATTCTATTCTTGTAGACCACACAAAACACGATTTCAGCACCAACATAACACTCAACATGTATGAGGAACGTACAACATATAAACCAGCTAATAGACTCTATTCCGGGCGGAGAGCGTTTTTATCAAATTATCCTGTTACTTGGCAGCTTGCCAACTGTGTGCGTACTATCGGCGGTGTTAAATACACGTTGTTCGTTTTATGTGAATATTAACGTTATAAATAATACGTTTCTATTATGTTGTACTGCATACAATAGCGGCATTGTTGTGGCAGCTTTATGGCTTGAAAACGGATCATAATGTTGTGTTTAAATGTGGATTTGGCTAAATATTTTTGAAAGCAAAGCTATGATTATGGTTGCATCCGTTAAGCTGATTAAATGTTCACTTCATTGGTCAGTTTTTAGTCAGGAGTCTGTTTTTTTGCTGTTACTGAACTGAACAAAACTGAACATAGAAATTTCCCAAGATGTGGAAATTTCTATGTTCAGTTTTGTTCTGCTAAATCTAACCTTTGGGTAACCCCAAACCTGATCTGCCTGATCAAGTCTTTCTCTGCTATACTTTCAACAATAAAACTGATAATTTTTGATACTTAGTTCTATCACCAAGCCCCAAATAATCCGTTAACAAAAACATAACATGAAAGCCGACTCGCGTAAAGCACAACATAATCAAAGTTTCAACGCGATCATTATTTAGTTAGCGATGGTGCAGTCCGGTTCAACTAATGTACACCATTACACCGCTCGTGTGTACCGCTTGAACTGCATGTAAATGTTAGGTCATAGTGCAGGATGAGCGAGAAATGAGCTAGCGAAATGTTGGCTCGGAATGCTGCAAGTTTGATTCTGTCATATTTATAATGTTTTGCTCTCTTAGGAAGGATTTATAATAACTTTAATTAATAATTAAATTAACTTTACGAAACTGTCCTTAAGTTAATATTAATAGTCATTAGTTGAGAACCCACCATCAATTGGGCTGCCTCACATTACAAACCCCACTTCTATTTCTAGGAAGATTTTCTAGATCTTTAACTTCGTATTTAAATGTTTTCAATTTTGCAATTAATTTAAATCTTTTAATTACCTGTAATGTCCCGGGTATCGAGCATAAGCCACTTCTCATGCAGAGAAGGAATAAGCTTGAACACAACCCGGGCTCAGTGCGGGTTGGTGATTTCAGACCGAACTTTTTAATTTTGCAATTAAATATGTGTCTTAAAAACTCTAACAAAAACTTGATTGACAAAAGTCGTCTAATAACCAGTACAGGCGACTGGTTTTGTTTACTACATGTATCACAATTTTTTTAACTCTTCGAAGCTTAGCTAGATCCTCTCCGCGCACGGTACAACCTAATCCACAAACAACCGTAGTCCCGCGGCCCCGCCTGGGGTAGTTTGTCACTCGTATTGCAACATCGTTGTTTTACGTCTGCGCCCGTTTTGTTACGCTTTTTAACCTTCGATATTGTTCTATGCTAAACTTTTGTTACTGGTAGCTGTCTGCGAGTAAAGATTTATGTGGACTGCACCAAAATTTTTCGTGTTTAAGGCAGTACAAGGGTTGTCTGTTGCGAAGTAATGGTCGTTTTTTTATTCTATTACTTTGTCACGGCAGTTCAAAGGTGTCTATCACTAAGCATTATGGCAGTGTTTTCTTTTCAAAGTCAAACTAATGTAAAAAGTGTTTATTTCAAATAAACCAATTACAGGCACTTTTAAATTGTCAATTTTTAATTTTCCTCTGAGTGAGACAGACCGTCATAAATTATTGGTAGCGTAACATTTTTTCACAATAAAGACGTTAAATGCGGGCTATAAAATAAACTATCAACTTAAATTGCCCGTATATTCAAATCTTAACTGTCATACTTCGACAGTTGTTTGAAATGACTGTAACACGGCCAGATAACGTAGTATATAAATTTGATTAAACAATGTTGTTTCCAGACTGTAGTATGTGTGAGATGTACTTTGTCGCAAATATTGTTCCAAATATTTGTCTTACTATCAAAGCGTTCCACACGGGTCTACCAATTCATATCAGAAGCATGTATGTCAATGTACAGTTCATTGTGTTCAGTATCAAGAATCCATTTAACATTAACGATCACATACTCTGCGGTTAGGGTTGACACGTCAATAATCAGAGTCACTGGATAGGACACCGCTGATATTTAGCCGGTGAGTTTGTTCACGATTAAAACATAGCATAACATCACCAGCCTTTAATGTTTCTATTGCTGGGACACGGGCCTCCTCTTTGTGAGAGGGATTGGGCCATAATCCACCACGCAGATCCAGTGCGGGTTGGTAGATGTGCCGGTTTCCTCACGAAGTTTTCCTTCACCGCACTTAGCAGAATTAGTACATGCTCATGCTCGTGCTTTATTAATCATATTATATGTTAAAACCTAGATACTCAGATTTAATTTTCGCATAAAATAAATACACAAGTATCATACATATATGGTGTTTTCACCTTTCCAGGAAAGTATTGCCTCCTTGTTAATTCCATCTTTGCACTTGAACTAAAGAAAGAAAGATTTTTTATATACAACTCACTGTGTCCACAAATATATGAACCCAAAAATATATTAAATGTCTACATAGACAACTAGCATTCATATTCAGACATTTATTTACTATTTCAGCATGAGTTTTACCCATCGTCGTACAAATTGGGATAAATAATGTTAAAACCGCACATTGTTAATAAAATGCAAAATTAAAACATACTCCATTCTGGAACAACCAACCCTAACGTAATGTGAATATTTGTACATTTCGCTTTGTAAAACACAATATGTGGAATTAATTACGCAGGGCTTACCTGCGGCGCTGTACGGCAGCTGCGCAGCGCAGCGTAACACAGCACAACTAAACGTCAAATGACGTCATCGTTCTAATGCGTAATTACTGTTTTGTACACCTAATTAACGGTGATGTACATGTACGTTCGGCTTCTGTTTTGCGCGAGTTTCGAATGAAAGGAATTGGGAATTGATGGTGGAATAATAGATGAATGCATATACTTGGTTTGTAATTCATCATCTGCCTAGCCTTTTCCCAACTATGTTGGGTCGACTTCCAGTCTTACCGTATGCAGCTGAATACCAGTATTTTACATGGAGCGACTGCCTATCTGACGTCCACAACCCAGTAACTGGGCAATACGATACCCCTTGGTAAGACTCGCTGTCAGATTTTCGGGATTCTGACTACCCGTTACAACTGTCAAAGATGCGCAAATGACAGCCGGGACCAACGGCTTAACGTGCTTTCCGAGGCACGGAAGAGTCTCGGTATGTAAAGGTGGTCCCCCATCCACGGCCAACCCCGGCAAGCGTAGCTAAACCTGATGGATCGACCATAAAATACGATTGAAATAACTACAGCTACTAAACAGCCGCAATTCCTAATGAACATAACAATATTAATGGATCTTTTACAGGCTAATTATACTTTTAACAAAATCACTGCTTTCATTACCGAGAAAGCCCTGGAGGAGTAATTAATTCCAGGGATTTCTTGCCTTATAATAACAGAGAGTTTATTAAAGGTACCTTTTATCATTAAGAATCTGACATAAAGACATTATCTAGTCTCCAAGTACTAATTTAGACTCATTCTAGGGTTTAGATATTCTAAAAGGACAATCACCTAAGTACCAACTTCACTTAACAAAAGAGACATTTCAACAAAATTAGCTCAAAGAGAGATTACTTCATAACATAAGCTCGATGTACGTCTTAACGACTACGCTGACATAATGGAAGCGCCTAATGTGCTCCTGAGACGCATTTAACTTAATGATATCGTGTACTTTAATAATATCCTAGCTTCTTGCCGTTTTAGGAGGATAAGCGGATGTACTTTATTAAGGATTTGATTTAGTGCTCCAGGTAAGGTTCTTGGAAGCATAAAAGCTTAGGTCCTTTCTAGTTAAAACTTTCATAGCTTTTCATTTCACAGTTTTATAATTTTTAATTATTTTTTGCCATTTTTGAATATTTTGTATTCGACTTATAATTCTAAATTCTATACCAGTGGTGACACCCGGGCTTTTCCTCCCGCCTGATGATGTGCAGGAACCTCCCGAAACATCCATATCCGGTGAGGACCTGCGTCAGGTGGTAGGTGAGGGCGCCGTGATGCCTCTCTAGCCACTCCTCAAAGAGGGGCCTTACCGCCACTATCGTGGCGTGCCCTACAGAGGACTCTTGACATGTAAAGATGGTCATCCATCCACCTACCAATCTCGGCAAGCGTAGCTTAACCTGATAGAGTGATACGTGCGGCTGTTATTACTTAGCCACGAGCTCCACTGCTGAGCTGAAAAATGATATACAATATACCTAAATAAATATTGTTAAATTAATAAATCTCTTAAGGAACACCATCTTTCTAGTATATCGTGCAATCTGTGTGAATGATGCCCCATTTACTTACTCACACAGTCCATTAACCTCTTAAAACAATCAAATATGAACGTGGTTTACTGTAGCTCTGTTTGTAAGATGCTCACGAGCAATCATCGCTTGACAGCGCTTTGAAGCGGCTAACCTCCATCAGTACATAACTCATAAGTATTTGGAGCAATTCTCTCAGATAGTTACAGTCCCCATGCGTTTGATCTATGACTTGGTCAAAAGGCATACAGTATTGAAGGTTTAAGGTAAAGTTTAGTGGGTCGCACTTGTCGCAGTACATGCGGAATCTTGGGTGTGATTCCAAATACATACTCACACGATTATATTAGAACAGAATTACCTTTATTATCTCCAGTATTATAACTATTACGGCGCGTATGTGTTCTTCGCGAGCCTCAAAGAGATGTCAGCATAAAAGAGACTCTTACTGATTATAACCCATCCATGTTCCTTCCGTAGTCCTTTATGTTCCGAGGCAACGGTAACCCTTTTGGACAATTCCGCTGACATTTTTTATGCTAACATCTCTTTTAGGCCTTTGGCAAAAAGCCTAACAATCGAATTGTTTTATGGTTGATAGACTTCGGTGGCCAAACTTTAGCAGCTGTACCTAAATACAGCAATACAGCCGGTTTTATTTTGGCTGAAACCTGACCCAAGGAGAGTAAGGAAAGATGGAATTTTATCTAATTCTAAACACAATAGTCCATTAAATAAACCCTTTTTTTAATCCCAAAGCCAATATACATATGAATCGTAACAGGTCACAACAAGGGAAACCACAAAACCAGTGAATTGATTACAAAAAAGCGATTGTGTAGAATTAATAAAGCAAGCAAGGTCGCGGCGCGGGCGCCTATGACCGTCTCGTTAATCAATTTGCCGCTTGTTTCCACTCAAATTAACACTCTCCTTCCTCTTCTAAGGAGGCCTCGAAAAAAGCGATCTGCGAATAATCGATAAACATTGTAAAAAGGATATTATTTCAGAGTGTAACTAAAAATACAAATGATTAACTTTTCAATGTGTTAGTTAGTTTTTTCATTTTAAAGGAAAAAATGTAATGGTGCTCAAAAAAAATATAATGTTGATCAGTACCCCAACTTGGCCCTTGTCCCTACTCCTTATTAAAGAGAGGATACTTGAGTAGAGTTAGAAAACTTCCCAGGTAGTACTGTGAACTCTACTTAGGTATGTGTTCAAAAAGTTTGACTATAGAACAAAGTATATTAATTAATGCTTGGTAGTATTTATAGTATATTAATTAAAGTGTTCGGTATAAACAAATAACACTATCATTCTGGATAATACTGCAGCAGAAATTAATTCCAGCAACATTATTTAAAGGTATGAAAAATAATAATAAATGAATTTATTTCAATTAATATTATAATATACGTAACTATGAATGACGTATTTTTTTTTTGTTTTTTTTTTTACCAAAGTAATGTACAAAAGTAAGTATGCTCAGATATTACAGCGTAAGACGTTAAATTAAATGGAAATAATATAAATTAAATTACTATCAGCATAATAACAGCAGAATTCCCGCGATTTTCATAGCCCAACATGCACCAATGTTCCGGATCATATAACCCTTCGGCCGGTCAACCCTTCCTTTTTCGTTTCTCTTTTTTTTAATCAACTGTTGATTGATTCGTCGATGTTTTAATTCTTAATTCACTTTGAAAATTATTGGTTAGCTTTCGAAGCTTGATTGTCTTTGACAATTCGAAGTCAGTGGATGTAATTGATTTATTTGTTATTTTAATGTCTTTCCATTATCTGACTTGCCTTTTCCTAACTTTGTCAGGTATTCCAGTCTATCCGGATGCAGCTAAATACCAGTATTTTACACGGAGTGAATGTCTACCCAGTTACTGGGTAATTCAATACTCCTTGGTAAGACTGGTTGTCAGATTTCGGGATTCTGAGGACCCCTAAAAGATCATGCTTTGTGAGACACGTAGGGAAATTTGCATCTTATTAACACCAATCTACGGACCAATTGTGGCAAGCATAGCTTAACCTGATCGATCGATCCGTGCAACTGTTCTTGCTCCGCCAAAAGCCTCTCTTTATTTTAACCTTAATAAGATTTAATTAAAATGAACATGAACCACTTTCCAATTCTGATTTCGGTCAGTAGACACCATAAAGAATTGTGTTTCAAATTGTACGTGATATACCACAAAGACTTAACTTAAACTTATATTATTCTAACACAATTATCACCATTCTATCACAATATTAACTTAACAACAAATTAGACAAACACAAACAAACCACAGTGTAGTTAACAAACCAACCAATTGCCTAATCAAAATAGTCCTCAACTTTCAATAAGGCGTCCACAAAAGACTCTAAAAGCCGACATCTACAAACCATTACGTACAAATTAAAGGACTTATTCATTCGAAAATTGCTTTCATACTTGCGCACATTAAATCGAACTGAGTCCATTGTCCGAATCAACGTTTGATAAGCTTATTACCACCGCAAATGTCGACGAAATTAATTAGTCTCGGGTCACGGCGACCCGCAGTGGCCCATTGACGGTTAATGTCGTGGAACAAGGCGGGAGCGGCCGCGATTTATCACGTGGCTAAGAAGGATTGTGTGTGTGGCGCTTGTCACATGGAGTGTTTGATTTTGGAACGGTGTTGTTTGATTTTGGAAGCACTATTAACACAGATAGTTTTTATAGCCCATTTTGTTCTACAGGAGGGAAAGTTAATTAGGGATGCAAATAACATTGGTTTTTGACATAATCATTAAAAAACAAAAAAAAATTGACACTGCTCATGCGTCAACAACTGATAAACAGTACTCTGTAAAGGCCTTATTCATACATTTTCCTAAAGCTACCACTCTTGGCGCACGAGTTGTCTTTTATTCAACAACAACCAAATCAAGCCATGCGATTCTTATCAGAAACGACATAGTTTTAAACATCATTATCGCATTTTCGTAGGAATGTCGCTTATGATAAGTAGGTGGCGGTCAAGGCTCGGAATATCTAATTTTGCATAAAGAAACACACACACACATCGTGAGGAAACTAAGTCTGTGAAATGAACTGAACTGTGAAGCTAAGTCAAAGGTCCATGGGCAGCATAAAAACTCTGACACCAGGTTAGTTACTAATCACACGAAAAGACGATGAAGATAAGTTAAAGAAAAACCCGCTCTTTCTTACCACTTGCCACACACCGATCAGATATAAGCCCACAATAACTACGGTACGTGAAATTTGTGCGGCGCAGTTATTTAGCTTTTAAATCAATGTGTTGTTGATAAAAAGCCGGTAGGTTCTCGCTAGTGTTGCCCAAAATCGGTCTTGGTCTTGCAGTCTTGGTCTTGTTCTTGCATTTCCGCAAGACCAAGACCAAGACCAAGACCGCCTTATTGTAGCAAGACCAAGACCAAGACTAAACCCTGCAAGACTTGAGCAAGACAAGACTTAAGCCTGCAAGACTCTTGCGTCTTGCAGTTAAGACAATTTGAAATTTGGGCGTTATTAAGTAGGTACCTCTTTGGTTTTAATCCCGATTTTGATAGACGTTCCCCAGTATCAAAACCGTATCGTCATAACACTAAACTAAGGGCTGTAGTTGTATCTGCAGTTGGCAACGTGCCGCTCGTCTGAAAGAACCCTAAAAGGTATTGTATTGATTAGGTAGGTACTTATTACATTTCAACTATTTATTAAGTAGGTAGCGTGTTAATACTCACAAATCTGTTCCCATCATCCCATGTGATTAAATGTACCTAGAATAACTTGCTAGCAAAGTTCATACCTTGTAGGTATCTACCTATAATTATATATATTATGCTTGTTTATGTCTAATGTGCAGATGTAACGTTAGTAGGTTGGTATGTGCTTAAAATTATAGCCAACAAAATTATATAAACATTATGTAGGTACCTACTTATGTTTCAAAGTTTATATTATTATTCTTATTCAGCAAAATTTAAAACTAACAGCGAGTCTAGTAACAGTTTCTACGGCAGCCAATGTTATGGTACAGACGCCAGCACATCAAGCTACTACAATCTGTCAAATTTCTTTAACAGATTTTGAATTTTATCGCTAAAGAATTAAGGTCAAGGTTGATTGGGATAATGTGACGTTCCGCGAATAAACTGTTGGTCGGTCGATGTATTATATACCTACTTATTTGATAATTTACCGACAAAGACGCCGCGGTTTGCAACAAGTGTATCACAGCATTTGACACTGTTTGAGCGCCGCATTCGCCGACAAAGAGTACGGACAGAGGCACACAAAATTGTTACCTATTTTGGTAGGGTTGGTACAGGAGGATAAAATTAAATGACCTTGAAGATGTCTCAGCAGTAGGTAGGTATAAATTGAATGCTTTGAGTTTCTTGTATAAATACATTCTCACACTGGCTCGAATTCGAACACTACAGCGTTTAAAGCTGTCGGGCGAGATGATAATTAATAACTAAGTAGGTATCGCATCTATTGAATTGCAAATATTTTGATTTCGAAATAATCATTGTTAATATCGGTAAATGATAGATAGTGAGTGGTACTAAAATGTGAGCAGCAAGATTAAAAATTGTATAATTATGTCATGTCAGGGCTTTCAATAATTTTATTTTAAAAAAAGCTCTCAAGTAAGATTTAGAGTTTACCATTCAATTACACACAACAAATTATTGAAAAATAAAAAATATGAAAAATATATTTAGACTGATTACTTAGGAAATTAGTAGAATAAATTTTCTATCGTGGATACCTAGTTATTAAAAAGTTGATAAACGTTGTGTTTAATTAATTATATTTTTCTGTACTAATGCCAACATTGACAACCCTACCAAAATAGGTAAAAATTTAGTCCGCTCCTAGACTTTGTGTCGCCGCCGCCGCTTTCATATCAAAGGTCGCCGCCACTGCCCATGTTCAACGATGACAGACTACGTAGGTATAGCAAAGCGCGCCAGACACGAGTACGACAAATTGCCTAAAAAATGTACCTACGCACACTGTAATGAAATCTGCAAATCTTAACACGACACGCACTTCCTTATTTTGGCCGCATAGGTAGGCTTTGCCTGTAGTCTTCTATTATTGGTTGATTAACATTGTACATTAGTGAATGCTCCAGGATAGCCCGCCAAATTCAAATTTTCTTATTTTTTTTGCAATTTGCAAGCCAGTGCTAGATTGTTTGTTGATTACAATATTATTCGCGCTGTAAGACGTATGTAGTTACAGAATTATAATCATCAAAATCATCAATACAACTCTCCAAGTTCATAAAGGTCGAGGAAAAATTAAAAAAAAAATGACTTTTTCAAAGTCAAACTCATTCTAACTAACGTGTTCAATAAATAGCAATAGGCTAATAGGTATTTGCAAGACTTGCAAGACTTGCGAGACTCTTGCTGCAAGACCAAGACCAAGACCAAGACTGAGAGCGCAATACCAAGACCAAGACCAAGACCAGGTGTATTGACGCAAGACCAAGACCAAGACTGGCCTAAGTCTCGTCTTGGTCTTGCATTTGGGCAACACTAGTTCTCGCTAACGACCCATCGACACGACAACTCCATAGGGGTTGGTTAAAGGAAGTCTACGAAAGAAACATTCACTTAATGTAACAGTTTTTTCTCATGGTTATGTACGGTAACTGGAAAAGTGGCGTTTTTTATTAATTATTTACGTGCAAGTTTGTGTCGAAGGAAACTATTAGCTGATTTTATAATGTTTGGAGTTAAGTGCTATGAATTATTTTTATGAGCTCGTTAGTTTATTAAAAACTAGTGGTTTTGCTAAAAATCGTTCTTAAACATTGTTAAATATGCATTTTGTAGTTACCTCGAAAGCATTAAAACACAAAACATTGAATATTTTTTCGTTTAATTTCATTATCAGTATACACCGTTGGGCTCGATGACACTCTCTCATACAGTTAAGGAACGGTAAGGTTAGACTTTAGAATATAAAGATTTTATAACCTACATATTTATTTACGTGCGGTAACATCACTGAGTAGCTAACCGTCCAGTCAGGACCAGGCCCGTGACGGACGGCGCGTACATGTTCCACGAGCGCCTCAAAGAGATGTCAGCATATGAAGGGGCCCGTTAGTGCCGAGTCTGCCGGGTAAGCGGGATTTTCCGAAATATTTACCACTACCCCGGAACATAAAGGGCTAAGGAAGGAACATGGATGGGTTTTAGTCAGTAAAAGTCTGACACTCCCTTCCGCTCCACCCAGTGCTGCAGTGTGGGAGAAGACACTAGATGATTTCCCACCCTCAAAAAAAAAAGGGTACTTAACATTACTGCTGACCATAAATATATCTTAGTTAATAATCCAAACATTATGCTAATTACGAAGTACAAAGCACAACAAGAAGTAAAAAGACTGCCATAACTATTAATATACAAAGTGTCTGTGCGGTGTAGGTGCTGTACATGTGTGTGATGATGGGTGTACGTCTACGTACATACGTATGACTAAACTGACCTACTTACTAAGCAGACTATCGATTTGAAGGAGGATATAAATAGAATGGATATATACTAAAACACACACACTATATTTCCTCTTATAATGGAATAGAATACTCTTTATTGTAATGTACACAGGCCAGCATATCAAGTTACCCCAATCTGTCGAATTTCTTCGATCGTTTTAGAACGTTATTACTTACTAGCTTCTGCCCGCGGCTTTGCCCGCGTGGATGACGGAAATTGCATGTTATTATACATATAAACCTTCCTCTTGATTCACTCTATCTAAATATGCATCAAAATCCGTTGTGTAGTTTTAAAGATCTAAGCATACATACAGACATTAGAACAGACGTGGGAAGCGACTTTGCTTTCTATGTAGTGAAGCATAAAATGCATTTTCCATTGGAAAAATTTGACAGTTTAGGATAGCTTGATGTGCTGGCGTATACTATACGTGACACAATAGACGGTCTTATCGTTTAAAGCAATCTTATAAAGACAACATAGGGTCTATAATCAACCTAACAAACTTTACACCTGCGAGATTCATTAAAACCTTAGGTTATCTGCTCTCCTATTATGGCCGCAGTACTTAACCTGTCACCAGCCACATAGTATGGCCCACTTTACATCCAATATTAACCGTGAAATAATTTGGCCTGCCAGCAATAATTGCGCGGGCAACACTTTATTATTCAACACTTTTTCATTAAGCCCTGTTTGCGATGCGGCTACTGTATTTATTACTACGCATAATCTCGGTGTATTTCGTTTTAATTTTGGTGTTAATAAAAAATTGCGGGAGACAATTATTGTCGTGGTGTATTTTAAAGAATGGTGTAATTGTAAAGAATTGGTACAGAGGCCAGCACATCAAGTTACCACAATCTGTCAAATTTCTTTGATAGTAATTCAACTTTATTGCAAAGACATAAGGTTCCTTTTTAATTGTGAAAATTTGACAGAGACAGACCAACGTGCTTTGGCCCAACTGTGTTTTTTTTTAGCAAAATTATCAGTAACAGTTATTTATTTTCATATTATAGGCTACAGGTTTGGCGATTTAGTGTTGTTTTTATATAATAAAGGAAATAAACGCTTACCTTAGTTAGGCCTATCCAGTATCCAATAAAATATTCAGATGTGTCAGTTTCTACTGGAATAAACTAACACAATAATTATTCTGTATATTTTGCGCGTCTGTCTATCTACACTACAGTGTGTTAGGTTAAACGAGGGATATACTTTCAGGGGCCACTATACTCATGTAAATGAACAACTTGACTACGGAACTATACCTGAAATCACGAAAAAAAATCAGGAGTTCAGTTATGTTCGCATAATTCGTCAAAATATATGGAATAGTTGATATTTTTTTTTCATATTTCTGAGTTGGTCCCATGGACTAAGTTAATAATTTTCATGAGTACTATACTACATCAAAGTATATCCCCCGTTTCACCTGTATAAGAAAAGACAAAAATATCATAAAATTATTATTCTCAATCAAAAATATTAATGTTCCACGTCGTTCATACTGTTTTTCTATAGATAATAGAGTCAGGAAAGTTAATTTGTACGAGATTTTACACTCTACGTTATATTGACGTGTTCACCATTAACAACTGCCAAAGAAAGACAATTGAGATCTGATGAAGTCAATGTATTTAAAAACTAGTTTCCTTGACTTTTTTACCTACACCCGCCATGACACTTGCCCCATTCCCTGCCCGCTATCAACAGTATAGCTTATCCTAAAGGGCAAGGTGCCGTGACTCCCCACTATTAATTGAATTAGTACAATAAATACTTTGAAGTCACCCACTCCGTAAGAAGCATTATAATAATCGTATATTATGTGATATACAATATTTTTAAACGCGAAACCGCCGTAGCTCAGCGCAGCACAGCGCAGCTAAAGTGTGGGACGACACGCTTCTGAAATGTTTATTGTGTTTATGTACAACGGGGCGAGCTTGTTAAAATATGGTTATATTGATAAAATCTATCGTGGTATAAAAGTTCGTTATGAGCGTAATTTTCTGTAATATTCCAACAATATATGAGACTTCATTTTTTTTAATAGATTGGCTAGAGTTGCAGTTTTTTATTAACATGCTTAAAGATGGGTCTAATAGAACAGACAATGGCTAACCAAAAATGGGAACTTAAGAAAACATTGAAATTAAACCATACAAAACGAAAGCATTGGAAAAAGTACTGAACACAAATAATAAACCACACCCAAACATTGTTATACCAAACAAAATACCAAGAAATCCTCAAGAAACAATACATAAAATATAATAACTAGCATGATAAAAAACGTTATAGCGGTATTCTCATTACTTACGTAGCGTTATTCGCCTCGATGTCGCTACGTGGCTACGAGACTACGAGGCTACGAAGCTACGATGCTACGAAGCTACGACGGCTGACCTGCTTTTGTGAAAAACTAAATAAAAAGTCTGCGGACTGTAGAACGTACAATGGAAGTTAAACCGTTTAAGTTTTGAATGAGCCGTTTGTTTCCTGCTTTTTGGTTAAGTAGGTTTTTGTTTGTTTTAATAAGAATACGGAAAAAGACTACAGTTTTTTCGTAGCCGCGTTTTACTGAACAAAATAATAAAGCCAAACAATAATCTTGATTTGACGTCAGTTTTGGAACATCTTTAATAGCAGCCTAGCAGCCTTTTACAACAGGCTACATACATATATGACTCTGCCAACAATCTTAGCAGAGAACATTTAAATTCATAAGCTTTACAAAACTCAACATTAAAAACTTTTACCTTCTCTGACTCACACATCCCTGACTCAAATTCATAAAAAAACTACTAACTAAAAATATCAGAACTAAACATTAGTTCTGATATTTTTAGTTAGTAGTTTTTTTTCAGTTAGTAGGTTTCAAATAAGAAGGTTAAAGTAGTTTTTAATGATATGCGCATTATATTCTAAACACAATATTCAGCGTAAAACTGCGCTTACCCAGCGCTTGTGTGGTGGCCTGGGGGCTTTAGAACAGCGGTTTCTATAATATTGTTGGATTATATAAAATTTTCATTTTCGAAGAATATGTACACTTGTAGTCTTATTATTTTACTGCCTTGTTGGTCTAGTGGTAGAAAGAGCTATTGCTGAGCATGAGGTCCGAGTTCAATTCCCGGGTCGGGCAAAATATTATTGGAATTTTTCATGTGGAATTTTTCAGTAGCAGCAAAGTCTGGATTTGGGCCCGGTAGATGGCAATATTATCGCTCCCTATTATATGGGACTGAAACATAACTTGTGAAATGTGGATGTTCTATAAACGCACTGCTGCCTGAACAATTCGGGGAATGCATGTGTGATATTATATTTTCGTTTTTTGTCGATCTTTATTTCATGGTTTCGTTTAGTTTATTTCTTATTTCTACAACGACCTTTATTAAGATCAACTTACGTAAACCCAACACTTCATTGAATTTTTTTCACAATCGTTTTTGCCGATAGAACGCCCCTTTATCTAGGTCCTTTTATCATATTATGATCTATCACAGATATTTAAATTCATAAAAACATAATTTGAATAACCATCCCAAACAGCACAAACGCCTATAGAGCCAGCCCGCGGTTTCCATGGCCCTACCCGCTCGGCGACACAGACGTAGCTCGGAGGCTGCTATCGATTGCCCAGACCCCACGTAATTGCCTGCCCTTTCTTCTTATTGACAGCCAGCCTCCCAGAATCATCCAGCGCGCCCGTTTTAAAATGAACGTTAGTTTTTTGTTTGTAGGGTTCTTCCACGGCCTATTTAAAGGAGTAGGCTGTGGAGAGGCCGTTTATTAAGTAATGATTTAGTAGATTACATGGATTTCCTTTTAAACTGTAAAAAGATGTTGTTCTTCTTCCTCGTGTGGTTAGTGAGTAACCTGGTGTCAGAGTTTTTATGCTGTGCATGGGCCTCTGGCTTAGCTTCACATGCTATTGAGAAATACCTCACAGATATGTCGGTTGCCTTACGATTTTTTCCTTTACCGATTTTTTTGCAAGTGTTAATTGTACAATACGCACATGAATCCGAAAAATCAGAGGTGCGTGGCTTGGGTTCGAACTCGAGACCTATGACTTGGCAGTCCGACGGTCACACCACTAGGCTATCACTGCTTTAAAAAGATGTTGATTTACTTAAACTATAATAACAATAATTGACTATTTAAACATGACATTTATTAGTATAAATGTCTGCTCTTGGCATAAGCAAAATCAGCCTATAATGTCGTCACTGCTGGAACAGAGGCCTCCTCTATATGCGAGGGAGTTGGCCATAATCCACTACGCGGGTCCAGTGCGGATTGGTGGATGTCAGGTGTTTTCGAATTTTGGTTCTAGATCATGCCGGTTTCCTCACGATGTTTTCCTTCACCGTTTTAAGAGCAGTGGTGATGAAATTGCACAAAGTAAAGTGCCTGCCTGTGTTTAAACACTCGTGCTCTTGGTATAAAGTCTTGAATGTGATTAGCGCGTCACTTTGTTTTAAGATTCTGTTTAATATAACCTTACGCCGCTTGTTTGTATCACACCTGCGTAGTTTTATGTAACTAGCTTCTGCTAGCTGCCCACGCGTGGATGTCGAAAAGTATCCCACGGGAGCATACTAGAGGGGTAAAAAGTAATTATGTGTCAATCCAGGTTCTGTGTGCTAATTTTCATCCAAGTCCATTCAGTCGTTCTAGCGTAATAATGATAATAATATCCTTAGACTTCACACAACGCCATATTGTCCCATCCCAAGCTAAGCAACCTAATGCTTGTATTATGGTAACGAGATGGCTGATAAACTACTTATATACTTTTTTTTTTAAATACATACATATTATAGATAGAAAAACACCCAGACCCGTAACAAATACTTGCAGGTCGTACAATACAGGTCGCGACATGCTACGCAGGAGTCAATCGCTCAACCACTGCGCCAACCGTGTCGTGTGTTGTTTGTGTAGCGTGATTGTGTAATAAACACACATCCTTTTAAACTTTCACATTTATAATAGTAAAGATAGTAAAGTTCCAAATTGCATAGAACAACGAACAGGTGTACAAACATCATCCCACACGCCGAACTCACATCCATTAGCAAATTTCGAACCAAACCAAAAGAAAAAAAAGAGCTAAAACACATTTCAACACGAAAAACCCACACGAAAACAAACGAATAGTTGCGCAAAATTCCAATATTTCGCCACCCCATCATAAATAAACGGGTAACAATGACAGTACGAGAAAACAACAACAAAACCGTTTACACCACGTGCCACGAAAAGTGCACACAAAAGAAAACAAAATCACCCGTACGAGTTGCGAGTTGCACATTATTAGTTTCGCAGAAGTGTGAACTCCGACCGCACGCCAGTACACTCCGGGGAACGGAATAACCGGGGTTTATTAAAGTGTGGAACAATAAATTTAAATAAAGGATAGTTATGCGGTTCCCGTGTCCGCCACTGTAATGTAACTAATAGCCTTGTGACATCGTACGTAATGCTATTTTAAAGTTCGCTAGCCAAGTTTTTAAGAAGATTAAAAAGTCGCGGTAAATAAACTTCGCGTTTATGAGGGAAACTAGCTGACCCGACAGACGATGTCCTGTCTTAACTGTGATACCTACCCTACCTACCTACCTACCTACCTACCTAGCTACCTACCCTACCTACCCTAGCTACCCTACCTACCCTACCTACCCACCCTACCTACACCAGCTACCTACCCTATCTACCTACCTACCCTACCCACCTACCCTACCTACCTACCCTACCTACCCACCCTACCTACCCTACCTACCCACCCTACCTACCCTACCTACCCACCCTACCTACCCTACCTACCTACCCTACCTACCTACCTACCCTACCTACCCACCCTACCTACCCTACCTACCCACCCTACCTAACCTACCTACCTACCTACCCTACCTACCCTACCTACCCTACCTACCTACCTACCTACCTACCCTACCTACCCTACCTACCTACCCTACCCTACCTACCATATATGAGGAAAATCAGCAGCTGATCGAAAAAAAAAAAAAATTAAATGTGTTCTGCGATTCAGGGCGGAGACAAATCCAACGAAACAAAAACCATGAAAATTGGTCCAGCAGATCTCGAGTTATAACGAAGGGAACAAACCCGTCTTTCTTTTATATATATAGATTACTTTGACATCGTCTTTCACTTTGCGGTAATTATTCATTAGAGACACTGTATCATTTTGTGTTAATTATATTGTTTTTGTTATTTTGTTCCTTATTCCCACGTAGTAGAAGCTTGTCAAAAATTCAGATCATCATCTGCCTATCCTTTTTCCCAACTGTGTTGGGGTCGGCTTCCAGTCTAACCGGATGCAGCTGAATACCAGTATTTTACATGGAGCGACTGCCTATCTGACCTCTACAACCCAGTAACTGAGCAAACAATACCCCTTGGTAAAACTGGATGTCAGATTTTCGGGCTTCTGACAACCCGTAACGACTGTCAAAGATGCACAAATGACAGCGAGGACCAACGGATTAACGTGCTTTCCGAGGCACGGAGGAGTTCGTTACGTAAAGATGGTCACCCATCCACGGCCAACCCCGGCAAGCGTAGCTTAACCTGATGGATCGACCTGTGCGGCTGTTAGTACTTAGCAACGAGCTCTTCCTTGTCGAAAATTCAGATTATTTAATTTGATCTAATCAATCGATACGAGTCACTAGAATACCTTCTCATATTCTGACCACGGATGCTTCATTGTCAGCCAGCATCAATCCCTTTTTTTTGGTGGGTGGTAAATCATCAAATGACTCCTTCCGCTCTTGGTGGAGCTAAAGGAAGCGCCAGACTCTTACTAACTAAAACCCATTCATGTTCCTTCCTTAGCTCTTTATGTTCGTGGTAGCGGTAACCTTTTCGGACAAACCCATTGAAGCACCAAACCACTCTTGGATACAATTATAAGTCCTTTCTTAACGTAGTCATTAAGACACAACCAAGAATTTTCTCATATAAATTATACTAAATGAAGGTTCACTGATGAACATAGTTTAAGCATTGTAAAAACTTATCACGTTAGTAAGAAGTTGTGCAGTATCTTGTGCCATAACTCGTGGTGGGCTGCACCGGTTGGTCAAGCCATCGTTAATATCATGAACAACGCTGCTAAACGGCCGTCCCTTCCCCATAAAGCACTGCGCTGCTGTAATTCCGTGGGTTGGTACAGCTAAAGGCAACTATGTTGTAGAATTTGGTTGCATTCGATAATTATTTAAAGGTTTCAGTTTGCTTTCTGTTTCATACGAGTGACGAGTATGTTTTTGAACGTTCTGTACCCAAAAGGAAAAACAGGATTTATTACTAAGACTCCGCAGTCCATCCGTCCGTCTGTCCGTCTGTCACCAGGCTGTATCTCATGAACCATGATAGTTAGACAGTGGAAATTTTCATAGATGATGTATTTCTATTGCCGGTATAAACAAATACTAAAAACAAAATAAAAATAAATATTTAAAGGGACAACAAGCGTGATTTTTGTATCATTTTTATAGATAATGGTACAGAACACTTCGTGCGCACTCGCACTTGGCCGGTATTTTTATTACTTTACTAGCTACTGTCAGCGGCTTCACCCGCATGGATGTCAAAAATTATAACACGGGAACGTGCTACCGGGAAAAAAGGTATCCTGTGTGTTAATCCAGGATACAAACTATCTGCGTGCCGAATTTCATCAATATTCATACAGTAGTTTCTGCGTGAATGAGTAACAAACATCCATACATCCTCACAAACTTTCACGTTTTTAATGTTAGTAGGATTTTGTGAACGGACCTTCAGGATAGTATTATTATTATTCAGCGTAAAGCAACCCTTTCCTACTTACTATTTAGGTATCTAATTCTTTGCCGACTGCAGTCATTATTTTAGTTATATATGGTCTACTTAATCCCGCCATCTATCCCAGTTTGTGACCCACTGCGTGTTAGTTCTTACCCATAATTCATCCAGAATTTATAAGCAAAGCTGAAGCTATGCCATGGATCAGAGATTTATATTGAGAAAAATATAGCTTAACAGTCGTGAAAAATCAAAACCTAGCAAGTGCTTCAGGGCAAATTTTACAGTAGAGCAAAAAAACGACTCGTCTACTTTAAGGGCATCCCATTTCAAAGCTACTTATATAACTGGTTGGGAGTAACTTCAAAATTTGCACTATTATAGGCTTTAAGCAAAAAAACATCAACTGCATTCTAAACTAACGACAGTAAAGACAGGCACTGTCAAAAACTATCCGGACTAAAAATATCTATGCCGCCATTTATTACACACGGAGTTCCTAACACCTCTGTGCCCGTCAGTCCTCATGTGCCATCACAAGTTACGCGTCTCGTTAACGCAGAATAGTTGCGGCGACATATTGTCGAACTCAACTACTTTTTACTGACGCTGTAAATCTAGTACATTTGTGTCGGGTGTGTGACCACAAGCGTTGCTCGTATGTGGGTATCTCATTTGTTATGGTTCCTAAACATAGCTTTATTATAGGATGTTTTTAAGAACAGGTGAAAAACACTGAATACTTTTCTTTATCATCATCTGCCTAGCCTTTGCCCAACTATGTTGGGGTCGGCTTCCAGTCTAACCGGATGCAGCTGAATACCATTATTTTACATAGAGCGACTGCCTATCTGACCTCCACAACCCAGTGACTGTGCAATACGATACCCCTTGGTAAGACTGGCTGTCAGATTTTCAGGCTTCTGACGACCCGTAACGACTGTCAAAGATGCACAAATGACAGCCGTGACCAACGGCTTAACGTGCTTTCCGAGGCGCGGAGGAGGCCTCGATATGAAAGATGGTCACCCATCCACGGCCAACCCCGGCAAGCGTAGCTTAACCTGGTGGATCGACCTGTGTGGCTGTTAGTACTTAGCCACGAGCTCCTCCTATAATATTAGCTTTATCCTAGAATATTTTTCTTTATATTTATTGAAAAAAATCAAGACCCGATCTTACCTTAAAAGTGAACCCTCGAGTGTTGTAAAATCTTTAGTGATGTATATCCTGTATCATGTATCATGCCATATGTTGGAACATATTGTTCCCTTCCTCTACTTGTCGCCTTTCCCTTCAGCCCTAAGTTTAATTGTACAACTCTCTTGCTAGTCCATGTTTTTCCCGTAGCTATTTGGTCTTACGATCAGGAAGACTTGGAATAAAGTTATGTAGGAAAACAACTGAAACTGTTGTGGATTAAATACATCGTGCTCATAGCTATTTTCTTTAAAAAAATATTATTTTAAATTGAAAACATCTTGAGGAAACCAGCATGTCTGAGAGATATTTCTCAACAGCATGTGAAGCTAAGTCAGAGGCCCAATGGGGTGCATAAAAACGGTCTCTAGGATAATCACTAACCACACGAAAAGCAGCAGCATTTAAAATCGAATTTTTTATTTAAAAAAAAACATATTTCTTACGTCTACAACATCAATTAAAACAGGGTCTGTAAAAAAAAACTACAAAAAATGCATTTTGCATGCAATTTTCATCACTCTTGCGAACTACCACAAGAAAATCCATTTACGTAACGGCAACCCTGCCCTGACGCTTCACTAAACAACATCAGCCACAACAATGACCTGAACATAATCACGAGTAAACAAAACACAATCACTTGACAAATCAAGCGCCAAGCACTCCACTCCACTAGAACAAACAGCTAACTAATAATGAACTTTGAACTGTGAGTTCAAATTGTGAACTTGTTTAATTTGTGGCGCTGAAGAAGTGTCCCCCGCTATCGCTTAGTCACGTAATCGCTCTCCGAACTCCGAGGGGAACTGTATGAGAATTCTTTAGTTACCTTTCGGTTTGTATTTATGTGTTTTACCGTGAGTTGCAAGTTCGGTAAATAGTAACGTACATAATCATCCCAAAATGGTTTCTATTGATCTCTTGCTCCATTAGTATGATAAAGACCAGTGGGCATAGACAAGGTGACATTCTATCAGAGTTACCAATAATAGAAAAGTCAAAAATATGGATACTGCAATCATTGTGCCGATAGTCGTGACGGCTAATGGCATAATAGCCAAGAGCCTCGACCTACACCTGAGAAACCTCTCGTTAGGCACCTGGATTCAGAAAGCGGTAGTCCTGGGCACGGTGCGTATAGTTAAGAGGTTCATCTCTCAGAAGCTTTGATTATCGGTAGCTTGGACCCTGTTTCTGATACAGGTGAGATAATATTTTTATGTTTTTACATATTTTTATAAAAATAACTTATATAATGTAAATAATGGAAAAATAAAAATTGTATTGGATTAACATAATCTACCGAAAATCATATTATGTCAATCATGTTGAAAATGATTGTAGAAACACTAAACGCTTTCAAACTGGTTCCCACTTGTGTAGTACCTTATAAATTTTATGGTTTTTGGTAACTAGTAACGTTTATTATTTATGCAATCTAAAAGAGAGCAAAAGATTTTCATTTTCAAGAGAATGATCAGTATCTTTGTAACTAAGCACTGATAGCAATTAAACTACTTCAACCGGCAATCCATTTGCCAAGTGATAATGGAGCCATTGGCAATCGTCGAGAGAAAAACTGCAGTGTTCTTCAACGAAATTCAATTGTAGCTGTGATATCACAATTATCTTTAAAGAATACATGAAGACGACAATCTACAAACCTTTTATTCTTCTTCTTTTCGTGTGGTTAGTGACTAACCTGGTGTCAGAGTTTTTATGCTGCCCATGGGCCTCTGACTTAGCTTTACATGCTGTTGAGAATATCTTACCTTTTATTACAAAGCCCCTACGGATGTTAAAAACATGGGTGAATCTGCAAAAAAATATCGATGTACCTACACACAAAACAAGTCCCAGGTGGGTGTAACGTTCTGTTAAGTACGACATTTCTTTAACGAGGCGTCGTCCGTCGGTAGCTACATGCAACGATTGTCTACCCACCTGTTCGTGATTCTCAAACTTTTGCCGAACGCCCCTCAAGCACTTTTGACGCGTAATGAGCACTTTACGCCCCTTCTACTTTAAAATGTTTGCACTTTTCCAAATTTTAAATTCCGTTTTGAATGTATTCGGCTGTTTTTTGTTTGTAGTGCCAGTCTGCGCCTGCTGCGTATTCCCTTTGACTGGTTCTAATTTTAAAATATTTTTATTTGAGCCTTGGATTTCTTGGTTCTACATTCAAATCGCTTCATGAGGAGAAAGGTTTCCATCACTGACAGAACATGTCAGAAAAGTTCTTGCTAAATTAGTGATGTAGCTAAATTGTGTCAACAAGGTCAATCATATTTGACCGAATCACAATTTATCGGTGACGGAAATAAGCAACCCTTTCGAATTGTATACAACGTGGTACCACAATGGCGACATTAATTTAACACTAATTTTCATCTCATGAAGACGTTATATTTCTATTAAACGTTTTATTTACGGATTTATTTAAAACGTTAGAAAATAGCATCTTAGCTTAGCCACCTTTACTTAAAAAACTGTCGCGCGGCGGTCATTTGCCGGGGTCACGGATCATAATATTCGTATGAATCAAATTAAGACGAAAAAGCAATACTATTAAGATAAACTACAGCAAAAAAAATAGGCGAATTGATTTTAATACTAAGATTTTTTGAAAAAAACTTTTTTTATGATTTGCAATTAATTGGCACTAGCCCTACCCGTGTGCTAAATAAATGTCACCATTGTAACGCCACGTATAATTTATTATGTACATAATACGTGTAATTATTTCTGGTATACAGCATTATTGTAACACGGCCGAAGTTTGAAAACTCTATTTCGCAACTTAAAACGAGTTTTCCTCCATATCAACAAAAGACTACGTGTAAAAACATTTTCTTAAATCTCCTTCTATGTACACTAGAAGCAAATTCTCACAAACTTAAGTTTTGAAAGTTTTCCTGTATGATATACCAGATTAGACGCGAAGAATGCATCTCGCTTGCCAAGTCAAAACTTCATCCCTAGCGGGTGACCTATATAAAGAGAATATTGAGTAAACTGAGATAAGTTTAATTTAATATATATATTTTTAATAATGTGTCCTAATACAGAAACATCATAAAAATACAAACTAGCTTAATAATAAAGCTAATGAGTAATTAAATTTTGACTTAATTTGCTAGGTAGAGTATGCCTAAGAAAGTGTCCATGTCCATCCTTTTCTTATTGTCTCTAATAAGGGAAAGACACTTGGTTCTTGTGTTCTTTATGGGTAGCACTCACTTCACTACCAGGACACAACTAAGACTTCATTTTTTTTATAAAAATCAAGCCTCCAAACTATTTCTGTAGCACGTGCCATACAATTACTCCGTTCACGCAGCGCAACAATTTGCCTAAGTTACAGTGCAGCACATTCAGTGCGTCAAACTAGCCAATACGGCCACAGTGTACAACGCTGCAGTAATCCAATTTGCAGTAAGTTTCAGTAAAGTTGGCCCAACTTGGTAGACATAGTGATTTAAATTTACAACTTTGTCCATCCTAGCACACTTGCAATTTTAACGATCAGCCGACTAAGTTTAAATCAGATTTTGCTTTTAAGATGTAGGTAATAGTGTGTAGTTTGCCTTAGTGACGGTCTTTGAGAATAGCAGTCTAGAATAGGGTTGACTTTTAATGTTATGCACTTCCTCGGGTTAGAACTGTTACAGTAATGATAGGTAATCTTGCTTATGTAGTGTTGTTCGTAAAGTTTTAGGAACATTATTGTACTAACATAATGTTTTGCCGTTATGTAAGCCATGGAGAAGGGATTTGCTGCGTGAAACGGCCCGCGGCCCGAAAATGCTTAGATAGGTACCAGGTTGTTTTGACAAGAAACTAGTAATCTCGTTACTTTTTTTTTTTTTTTAAGGCTGGGAAATCATCCAATGACTGCTCCCGCTCTGGGTGGAGCGGAAGGGAGTGTCAGACTCTTACTGACTAAAACCCATCCATGTTCCTTCCATAGCCCTTTATGTTCCGGGGTAGCGGTAACCCTTTCGGACAATCCCGCTTACCCGGCAGGCTTGGCCCTGAGGGGCCCCTTCATATGCTGACATCTCTTTGAGGCGCGCGTGGAACATATACGCGCCGTACGGCACGGGTCTGGTGCTGATCGAACGGTGAGTCACCCATTACTCACCGTCCGCAGGCCCGCGCCTACGGTGGCCGGGAGTCGTCACGTGGCTCCCGACGCCCGGGGCGTCTCCTGCGGCTACTGGGACGGGAGGACCTTTCTCTCTCCCATCCCGCCACCTCCTTCGCGAGCATGACTTTTTCGCAGAAGGAGGTGACTGCCTCCCACTCCCTCTCGCCCCGGACCATGGCTTGCACCAGGGCCGGGCGCAGTAATCTCGTTACTTGCGGTGAAGTTAAAATATATTTAGTTTTCTAGCAATCACAGTTAAAACCATTTTTGAAAGAGGGACTCCGCTTCAAAATTAAACTTTTATAATGGTTATCACTTAACGCAGCAGTCTTAAAAATAAAAACTTTTTCGTAGCACTATTAAAGAATGCTCACACTTAAACCATAAAACACGCTATTACACCAGAGTCTCCAAGTAAAAATTACATGTTTATTGGCCGTAAAAACTGTAGGAATTAACAAAAGGCGAAAGGTCTTCTTTTAAAAGAACATCTCCATGTTCAAGTGTCCCCATATAATTTAGCGAACCGACGCTTTTTATTTGAACTCGGTTTATGAGGCCGTTTGCGGCCAAAACTCCCTTAAAATTTAGTAGCCGGGTGCAGCCTACCCGACACTCGACGACGTATATCACATTGATTCACAACAATTACTTTTAAGACTATTTAAAGTTAGCATTCTTGGGAAAATGTTAATTAAGTTCAATGGGGAAAATCTGGGAATATTTTTTGGTTTGTGTTTTATTGTAGCGGAAAGGAGGGTCCTATCCTTCCGCAATTCCCATTCCGGAATTAGCATGCCATTCCAATAAAAATATTTTTGGTTCAAATGAACTGTTTTTACTTCGGATATCGTTTAAAATTCGGAGAGGAGCTCGTGGCTAAGTACTAACAGCCGCACAGGTCGATCCATCAGGTTAAGCTACGCTTGCCGGGGTTGGCCGTGGATGGGTGACCATCTTTACATACCGAGTCTCCTTCATGCCTCCGAAAGCACGTTAAGCCATTGGTCCCGGCTGTCATTTGTGCATCTTTGACAATCGTTACAAGTCGTTACAAGCCCGAAAATCTGACAGCCAGTCTTACCAAGAGGTATCGTATTACCCAGTTACTGAGTTGTGGAGGTCAGATAGGCAGTCGCTCCATGCAAAATACTGGTTTTCAGCTGCATCCGGTTAGACTGGAATCCGACCCCAACATAGTAGGGAAAAAGCTAGGCAGATTGCAGATTGATTGTCTAAAATTCGGGTTCCGAACACTCTTTTATAAACTAAATTTTATGCTACGGTAATAAAAACTACATTTTATGGCATAAAAACGAACTAATAATTCAGGATGACGTAATTTAAACATATCAGCAATAACCTAGTCTACTGAAAAAGTCATGTAAATCTAAATACATACAAGTCTAGCACACGAAACATACATAAGTCCCCACTTATCTCCAAAAAAAGACAAGACAGAATACAAATTCAAACCGCCACAAAACGGAACATTTCTCTCCCAAAAATATTACCATCGAGTGTAATAAGAAAACACCAATTCTGCATATACAATCGCGCACATAAAACCATTGTGAACATTGTGCAGATGGGGTAACCGATGTTTGGTTTAAATCTGGGCCCCTCTACTGATAATTTTCACCTGCACCCGAACAGCGGGCGTCCTGGGGCGTCGCGGCGCCCTTTGCCAATTTATGTGCGAGATATCATCCCGTAAGAACGGCGAACTGTTTAAAGTAAGGAGCTAAGTTTAATGGAAGGTGCTATCTTTGACTTTTTTACGTCTGGTAACTTAAGTTAGTGAACATTTTTAAGAATAAAAGTAACTACTGTTTAAGAAGAAACTACTTATCTTTGAAGCTTAAGTAGTCTTAAGTAACTTAGATACATAGTGTTAAGCTACCCCAATATGTCAAATTTCTTTTATAGATTTTCAACTTAATTACAAAAGCATAAGGTGCATGTTCAGGTGGGAATATTTGACAGTTTGGGATAGCTTGAGTTGCTGGCGTCAGTGCCTAATATTTTTTTGTGATTTCATAAAAGATGCGGGTCGTAACATAATTATTACCTAAACCACCCTTTACTGTAACTTAGGTATGTAGGCACAACAGCTTCAATGCAGCATATTAAGCACAAGAAAGTTGGAGAATAATACAATTTATAACCTCACTTGCTTTTGCGCGCGACTTCATCCACGTGGCCTATCGTAATATCGGGAGATGTTTTTGACACCAAAAGTAGCCTATGGCCCTTCCCCGGGATGCAATCTATCTCTCTGCCAAATTTTGTCGAAATCCATTCAGTAGTTTAGGCGTGAAAAGGTAACATACAGACAGAGTTACTTTCGAATTTATAATATTAGTAAGGGTTTTATTTCAACAAAGTATATTCATACCACTTCCAGCCACCTACGTCCTCACAAGAGGGTGAAGAGTGTCGTTTACAATATTACGATGTTAACCACGGCGGGCGATTTACATAATTCATTCAGCCATGATCCACGACCCCGAAGATCCATAGATAGGAAGGGAAATATGGAAAGATGTTAATTGCCCTTGTGAGCTTAAGGGTGATCTGAATATGGACAGGTGTCCTACTTTCATGATTAAAATTATGGGTATTGACTATTGTGTTTAATAGACCTTACACGACTATGTAATGAGGAGCTCATCGCTAAATAATAACAGCCGGCAGGGATAGATCCATCAGGTTAAGCTACGCTTGCCGGAGCTGGATGGGTCTTTACATCAATCGATCGAGACTTCCGATCCGTGTCACGGAAAGCACGTTAAGCCGTTGGTCCCGTCTGTTATTCGTGGATCTTTGACAGTCGTTACGGATAGTCAGATGCCCGAAAGTCTGACAGCCAGTCTTACCAAGGGGTATCGTATTATCTAGTTACTGCCTGGGTTATGGAGGTCAGACAGGCAGTCGCTCCATGTAAAATATTGGTATTTAGGTGCATCCGGTTAGACTGGAAGGTTGACTCCAACATAGTTGGGAAAAAGCTAGGCAGATTAAGGGTGTCCTAAATATGGATGGGTGTACTGCTTTTATGATTGAAATGGTCGGAGTTTTAGGGTATTGATCATTGTGTATAACAAACCTGACAGGACTATGTAGTGTCCGTGATCGCATTACATAAGTAAGTGTATATAATGATGTGTTATTGGATACTTAGGACGCCAACATCATATATTATCCTTGATTAATACAGCATGCATTAAAACAAATAAGTTTGTTTACTTTCTTGGCCGAGTAAAGGTCCCAACTGTATTAATGCATGTGACGTTTGCGTAAATGACATGGGATAAGCAATTCATTTTTAGGTACTGAAACCTTTCAGCAGAACCTTCTGTCAATTTCACTAACTAAAAACTACAACACCTAACTTCATTGAACTAAAAACACTTATCAAATTCACCTCTCAAAACACTCTTCCCACAGCTTCTTATACCTAAAGCTTAACACTTCACAAACAAGCCTAACTATTTTCACTCAAAACTCACTTAGAGACTGCTTGACACATACGCGCATACATTATTCATGCTTCGCGCAGTTCTTAATCTTCAGCGGCTTCACATGCTGCTGTCATGCGGCACATAAAAATGGAACGAAGTATAACAAGCTTGTGTATACCGATGGGAATTTAGATAGGTACGGGTTACTGTTTGGGATGATTTGTCTGTTTTGATTATAGTAGAGACAGTGATTAATTAGGTTATGTTTTTTTGTGTAACAAAATAAAAATTCGAGATGGGAACTGTTATACAGGGTGTAACCGAAAGGGTATATATACACAAAAGGATAAGCTACAGGCCACCAAACTGAACCACTTTTACTATTGGACCAACTCCGAAAGCGTGAAAAAAAAAATCTGCTGTTCCCAACATTTCGACAAGTCACGTAACCAATAATGTATAGAACAGCTGATTTTTTTTTTGCGATATGCTTTTGTATGTATATACCCTTCCGGTTACACTCGGTATATATAGGCTTTGATACAAACTTTCTAAAAACAGAAAAAGCTGGAACTTATGCTCCGATCACACGTGGACCACACCACATACCACACCACATTTGATCATTAAAATTAACCTTGGAGCGATACCAACCACATCATGGCCACGTCGCAACCACCAGCAATACCGCGCACTTGCGGTAGATTACTTGCAGTTACGCAAACTGCAATTAGCTGCAGCTATTCACATGTTCAATCACTACTTGCTCTCATTTTGTCGCTGCGATGTGGTATTTGTGATCGGGCTCTTAAAGTTTATTTCAGCAACCGACCTATTCTTAGGTTATGCCTTATATCTACCTATTAATGATAAAAGGCATTTATATCTATTGCCTTTCACTCCGCATACTTGAAATAAACAAACAAATTCCGAAAACAAAACATCGTAATACATAATGTACGGCGCTACACAGTCATATTTGCGCAGGTGACACCGCTGATATTTTTCAAAAACATAAAACGGTTTTATGCTGGTCTGGGGATATTTCATCGCGGATTTACGAGGCAGCATCGGTGCAAGCTGTCGATCGCTGCGTTGTGTCGATAAAGTGTCATTTTGGTGACAAATTCCTCAGTGTTGTGTTGACGAGTCCCGTGTTTCCCGGGATGTTTCCATGTTGTGTTGGTGTTGGGAGTTCGTTAAATTAAAGCGTGTGTTTGCGTAGTAAAGTGATGGCATGTGATTTTTCGGCTTTGGAGTTTCTAAATTGAAACAAACCAACGTGTTGTTGAATAGTTTTGTCTGTTGACGTATAAAATGTAGATAACTTATGTTTTTAAAATAGAAATAAATTTGTAATCCAAACAAAGAAAAATGAAAATGTCGTCAAAACTTCATTATTTAAAAAAAATATCGAAGCAATTATTTTAACTAACATTCCAATACTGATAAGTTTTCCTGCCGCATTTCGTCTAACAACGTGAAATATCTAATCACTATCGACACGAGATTTTCTCGTACCGTGTGAAACCACTAACGGCAATTATTGGATTTTAAACTCAATAATTGCACCGCACTAGTGCGGAACTCGTAAGTAATGACAGTTTGCATTCATTTCCGCGTTCATCACGGATTTAACTAACAAGATGCGAATCGCTGCGCCTGTATGAGAAATTACGTGGAATGTATAAACTGATAGAAATTTTCCTTTCTTGTTAGGCTTAAAACAGGGTCATTTAAGTTATAATATGAATTTCTTAGAAACAGTGTTTTTCTAAATGTTTATTTATCAATCACCGATCATATGTTGCATTTAAAGAGCTCATCATCATTCTCCTGCCCTTATCCCAATTTATTTGGGGTCGGCGCAACATGTCTTTTTCTTCCATACTTCTCTATTAGTCGTCATCTCGGTTCTCACTCCCTTTCTAGCATATCATCTTTCACACAATCCATCCATCGTTTCTTTGGTCTCCCTCTACTTGTATATCCATCCACATTCATACTCAAATCTTTCCTGGCAACATTGCATTTAAAGAGCTACGGATATTTAATTACGTATGGAGCACTTTAGGCTCAAGAGAGTACCTATTGGTAGTACAAGAAAATCCTTGATTTGTGCATGCCAATACATTAACCACGACATGAGCTATCACCATGTAACGCGTGCCAACAGAAAACAAAAGAACAACAATCCAATAATTTAATATATCCGGGATCACGTGCCAATTTCGCCGAAGGTCCATCACTAGTGATATTTGCGGCATATTTTACGGCGGTGTCGCGATGAGCTGATTGATTGGACGCCTCGTAAACGTGCCTGTCCGTGATTTATCTGCGGCTACCCACGACCTCATTATGCGTTATGATTTTGCTAAAAAACCGAAGTGTGGGTGATAGAATCGTGTCACAGTACCTTTATGATGATGTTGTAGGCGTTTGCCAATCTATACTATCACTACATACCTAGTATAAAACAAAGTTACTTTCTCTGTCCCTATATCGCTATGTATGCTTAAATCTTTAAAACTACTCAACGGATTTTGATGCAGTTTTTTTAATAGATAGAGTGATTCAGGAGGAAGGTTTATGTCTGTAATTTGTCGACATATTATGCGGGCGAAGCCGCGGCCGGAAGCTAGTAAACTATACTAATATTATAAAGAGGAAAACTTTGTTTGTTTGTTTGTTTGGTTGTAATGAATAGGCTCAAAAACTACTGGACCGATTTTAAAAATTCTATCACCGTTGGAAAGCTTAGTTTTCTAGGAGTAACATAGGCTACTTTTTATCCCGGGAAAAATAACGGATCCCACGGGAAAGACCACGGGAGCGAAGCCGCGGGCAAAGTGCTAGTATTAAATATAAAGCTGAAGAGTTTGTTTGTTTGAACGCGCTAATCTCTGGAAATACTCGTCCGAACTGAAAAATTCTTTTTGTGTTAGATATTCCATTAATCGAGAAAAGCTATAGGCTATGTAACATCACGCTACGACCAATAGGAGCCGAGCACCTCTGCTCGGCTGAAACCACGCAGGAGCAGCTAGTTAGTGATGAAAGCTAAAATAAAGTGCCTGACGGACAAGCCGTGAATTAAAATGGTTGGTTCTAAGTAGTAACTGAGAATCCCCTACAGTTACACAACGATTCTGATTGTAACTATATATTACTAAGACCGACGTTGAATTACTCCTTTTTTTTTTAAGGCTGGGACATCATCCAATGACTGCTCCCGCTCTGGGTGGAGCGGAAGGGAGTGTCAGACTCTTACTGACTAAAACCCATCCATGTTCCTTCCGTAGCCCTTTATGTTCCGGGGTAGCGGTAACCCTTTCGGACAATCCCGCTTACCCGGCAGGCTTGGCTCTGAGGGCCCCCTTCATATGCTGACAACTCTTTGAGGCGCGCGTGGAACATATACGCGCCGTACGGTATACGCGCCGTACGGGTTGAATTACTCCTTAAAATCTTTAGTAAAAGCCACTACTTACTTAGTTTGACATTTAGATTTTCCCGACTCAATACTCTTCAGGATTTTGCTTTTCTACGACATGCCTTTAAGTTACAGGCGCCTATCAGACTAACATCCCCATTTTTTTTAAAGTCATCCCCGAAATCGAAAGTTATGGCGCAAATTTCTCAGCTTAACACATCGGAGGCGCGGAAATGCTCAACGCCTCATTATCCAAGTTTAATTTTATGCATGGACGCCCGCGCATCGTCACGATCGACGCGCCCGCCTCCGCGCCCATTCGAAATTTAAATTCTTCACGAATATTGCCGAAAATATACGACCGGTGTTAGTAGATCCGCGGTGCCTAAGATTTTCGCAGTAAATGTTTTATAAAAATATTTTTAAGGTTTGTTAAAACTACATTTCATGTTTAAACATAAATAAATACGGTATGGAATGTTTAACATATGAAATATTCTAGGAAGGGCTCACTCTTAACTTTTCGCATAGGCCGCGTCCTCAGAGAGAAATGTCTTCTTATAGTGTTTGTGAACAACAGTTGTGAAAAGCTGCAAGTTCATTTGCAACTTAGCACTATTATTTTGGTAGGCCTACCGTAAACACTGCAATGTTGCAAAACTTGTACAAGTGCTACAAAGTAACATTAAAAAAAAAACAGTCTTCTTTATGACATAAAAATTAGGCAGATATCTTATTGAAAAACCTTTTTTACTTGTTGATTTACACTTCTCTAAATACTGCGTTAGTGTGTTAAGTAAATGCAGCACCGAAGATGGATCAAATTTTTATAATAGTAAATTGTAATAAGACTTAAACCACCCAAAACGTAACAACTTAAAACTAAACTATTTAAACTACCAGCCTATCAATCTGCGGTAGCAATTTCTTACGATATACTGGCAGCACCGCGTAGGGCGAACCGAAGTCACATCGCTTGAGGCCAAACCGCAAATATATGGAACGGGGGAAAACTTTATTTCCCCTATCTCAGGGAATCATGGGACGCAATATTGTGGAAGATATGAAGTTATATTGTCAAGTAGCATATATGTATATATTTTCCAAGTTTTACATAAATTACCTGAAATATGAGCAGGAACAAGGTACTCGGAACTTTTGGAGCCGTTAAGATACGATGTGACTTATTGTTTATATGTAGGTACCTACATTGTAATGATTCAATATGCTATAGTCCTACCTACACTGCGTATAGGAAAGCAATTAAGAAGCTCGCGAGCCTCAGTAGGTACTGACGCATTTAATAACAATATTACAAATCCAGCTGAACGAGGGACACTGCGTTGTCAAATACGTAATAATTACTCATTCCTTTTTTCAACACCACACCACGCACCAACAGCATCAAAAAAGAAAAAAGGAAAAAATCCTAATTACAAACGTATACAAACAAAGAATTTGCATAAATTATCCCGGCGTAATTGAAATCCTTATCATAAGCAAATGAGCTTCCCGTTTACACCGGGTGTTAGACTAAAAAAAAACAAATGACATCTCCAGCCAATGTCTGTGAGCCCGTGCCCACTGGCGGCACGGTACGGCAAGGGATTTTTATAAGACGAATAGAAATATTACTTTAACGTAATAAAATTGATTGCCTATTACATGATACTCAAACATAGCTGGCGAAATGTAGGTGTACTATGGTACTCCTTTGCCTATTTTTTTTTGAGGGTGGTAAATCATCAAATCGGAAAACATGGGAGTGTCAGACTTTAACTGACTAAAACCCATTCATGTCCCTTCCTTAGCCCTTTATATGCCGGGGTAGCGGTAACCCTTTCGGACAACCATGATTAGCGGCGATGCGTAAAAAGGCATCATCAACCTTTTAACCGCCTCAGTCGGATTAATACGACAAATGTTTTCGTGCCCGTGCCGCCTGAGTCGTGTTTATACGACTGAGAATCTATGTTTGGGTTTTGTTGTTTATGTAATTGCAAAACCATATTAAAGTCTGAAATAAAGGTTTTTTTTATGAGTTGGGCGCTGGGGGCACGACAACTGATATTTAGTCGGGCGGTGAAAAGGTTAATGTAGTTTCAATTTTATTGATCGCTGCTCGGCTCCTTCCTCGATAAATGGACTATCCAACACAAAAATAATTTTTCAATTCGGACCAGTAGTAGAAAAGATTAGCGCGTTCAAACAAACAAACTCTTCACCTTTATAATATTAGTATAGATTTCTATCCGTCGGCGTCGCATTAAAATCCCTTGCCGTGCCGTTCCGTCAGTGGGCACAGGCACTATTTGCTGACAAGATTTGTTTTTGTCTCAGTCTGTGGCAGTTTGTCATTTCGTCCCGTTGAATAATATCACATCACATCTACATATTATTATTGTGAGGGATTTGGTCTATTTTGTAAGAAATCATGAATATCTCTTTAGTTTTCCTTATGCATGATTTCAGATGGTTGTTTTTATAGGACAGTATGTTTTCGATTATGTTTAAAGCATATAGCATTATCATAATGATTGTATACGTTCTAGCTCTTATGAATACGTAAATGAGAGTTTTCTAAGCAAAATGACACACTCTGTCCACACTTAGATAGCTAATTATTTAGTTTTGCTTTAACAATATGGTTTTAAGATTTTGTTGTAGTGTGAATATTGCGTTGTTAAATATGTTTTTATTGCTTTTAAACGACTGCTATCTGATAATAACTTTAGTGGGAAAAATAATAATATTACATTCATTTCCATAATAATGTTTTAGTTTATTTTTGGGCGATAATAATTTTATGGGAAATCTTACTAGTATTGGCTAAATGTACACTCTTTTGTAAACGTTTTTATTTTATAAAATTATTACTATTACTATAGAATTCTAGACATATACCTGCCAGACATATTAATCCCCATACGCACACAAACAGGTTTACAACACACACACACACGCCAATGCTATTTCTATTGTTTTATAAACACTAATAACTATCTCACTCCGATTTAGCGTTCTGTCAAGAATTTAACATTTTATTTATCAGCACAGACATTGAAATCAACGATTCCGATTATAAAAATCGTGATTTGCAATCATCTTTACCTTAGCCCAAGCTGAGTAACTACAAGCTGAGTAAATACAGAATCTAATAATATGATTGCACACAATCTATCTATCCCTCTTTTCGTGTGGTTACTGGTTAGTGCCTAACCTGATGTCAGAGTTTTTATGCTGGTCATGGGCCTCTGAATTAACCTCACATACTGTTGTGAAATTTCTCTCAGACATGCTGGTTTGTTTTCAATCTATCTATACAGGGTGGGATTTTGTAATGCCCCTGGAGGGAAAGTACTCTTAATACTGTAGATAGAAAATTTTACTCAAAGGAAACATTCCTTTATTTTTGAATAGAAAGAAAACTGCATTCAAAGATTTCCAAAAAATCGCTTGCCACACCCGGGAATCGAACTGACTAAAATCTGCAAAAAGTACACACTGTACTTTTATTGCCGCGATCGTTAGTATCAATTATAAGGATAAAATCTCTCGAACAAACTTGATAAATTAAATGATAGGAAAACCATGAAATCTTTAATTATTTACAAAAAATTGTAAACTAATTAATTAGTTGCTCGAAATGGGGTCCATTTTCTTGGATACCCAAATGTATTCTTGTAACAAAATCATTTCTTGTAAAAAGGTTACAAGAAATGAATTTACAACACGTTATTAAAGGAATAACGTGTTGTGGTGAATATTATAAATCGTATTCTGAACTTCAACTTTCAACTCGTTTACATTCGCATAAGATTTAATGTAAATTTGGTTTTTAACATATCCCCATAAAAAAAAATCTAAAGGGGTGAGATCTGGTGATCTCGCAGGCCATTTGATTGTGCTGTTTGTAACAATCCAGGTATTAAAGGTATTTATTTAGAAGAATACATTTGTGTATCCAAGAAAATGAACCCCATTTCGAGCAACTAATTAATTAGTTTACAATTTTTTGTAAATAATTAAAGATTTCATGGTTTTCCTATCATTTAATTTATCAAGTTTGTTGGAGAGATTTCATCCTTATAATTGATACTAACGATCGCGGCAATAAAAGTACAGTGTGGACTTTTTGCAGATTTTAGTCAGTTCGATTCCCGGGTGTGGCAAGCGATTTTTTGGAAATCTTTGAATGCAGTTTTCTTTCTATTCAAAAATAAAGGAATGTTTCCTTTGAGTAAAATTTTCTATCTACAGTATTAAGAGTACTTTCCCTCCAGGGGGCATTACAAAATTCCACCCTGTATATCATTATCTTCAGCCTAAAGCTGTCCACTGCTGGACATAGGCCTCTTCCGTGGCACACCATCCTGAAACACAGGTTTAAATTAACCTAGATCGGGCTGGTCGCTACATAAAATTGCAATTCCGAACAACCAGTACTTGCACCTATAATAAAATCTTAGTTTTAGTTTTAGGCACTTTAATTGTATGGAAAACTTATTACTGTTGGCTACATGTACACTTTTTGTAAACGTTTTATTTGAAATAAATTATTATTATATTACCATTCAGCTCGATTCTCGGCAACTCTCATCCAATTGCTGCCAGCCACTGTGTGAAGTTCGTGGCTCCACCTAGCCTGAGGGCGTCCTACCTTACGTTTGCCAATTCACCGTCTTTACTAAAAAACACGTCTACCTGTTGGAGGGGGTTGGGGCTGTTTTATTATCTATGCATACATAATTATTATAAGTTCAAGTAGCTGTTAGCCTGTGTTTGTGACTGCGTTGTTCTTCTAAGCTTCGCAGATAATTTATTCCGGAACCTTCATATGAATAACATAATTTATAATTATTAATCTTACTTTTAGCAAGAAATCTCAGTATAAAAGTCGTGCGAAACGGGGGCGGGTCGCTAGTGATATCATAAAGCTATGTGCAGACGCAGCGATGCGCGGCGTGCACTCTCGCGATATCTCCCGCACAGGGACGCGCGTCACTCAGGATTTAAGGATTTACCCGTCAGCGATGCCAGCCGCCCGATCTGATGCGATTAGCTCGATCAAATGCTAGGTACATGTCTCTAAATGTACAAGTGTAAACAATATTCCTTAGCTTTAAGTATCTTTAGAATGTTAAGCCTGGTATTAGACATGTCACCTTTTTAATCGTTGTGCTAAACCTAATCTTTGAGTTGAGCTATACGATGTCTGACGCATGCGTGTATTAAGTGGACGTGTTCACTAAAATCTGTGCGTTTTTAACCTCAAAAGATCATATCTGACGCTAACTTACATGATCCAACCAAGGTTATGTCTGGTCTTTAAAAAAAGATTTTTTCTTTATTCATTGTGACTTCTGAGTTAGTTTCGATGTTTCTTCTTACAGTAGTTAAATAGAAAACACCAACTTCGATTATCCTTTTTCAATAATATTGACGTGTTAACTTTGTATCAACCTACTTACAGAAACGCAACATCATTTTGTCATAATCAAATGGACTTCAAAGGCGATATACTGAGTCCTTTGATAATAATTTGCTTTAAAATTGTAATGTTCTCGGCACTTCTATTTTATTTCAAGAAAATATCTTCAAATTCAAATTCATTTATTTGTCCGAACATGGTACAATACAAGGTCTCAAATATCATATACAACCCTGTTTCGCCAAAGCAATATGCCGTGTAGAAACTAAGCACTAATTCAAAATGAATAATTAATCGCACCTAATTTAAATGTAAGACGAAACGGTGAAACAGTCACAAATAACAATTAATATTTAATAACAACAATTAACATAACAGTCCCTTCAACATCAATATTAATTTGCATCAGTGTGTAAGGGTGGGCGCACACTGGCGACGGCGCGGTATCGCACGCGCGGTCCGTCAGTCAGCCAGCTTAGAGGGATTTAGCCGGTCTGCTGCAGGCTCGAATCAAACGCTCCATTGACTGCAAATCCTTACTCTAATTGAAATTTAAAAGCGTTTTTGACAGTTCTCTGTGTCGCCATTTGCAAATAATAAAGGGGATGTAGCGATTGAGTGTGGATTTAGAAGCGCAAACTTTTATAAAAGAAATGGTTTTTTTTTGTTTGATATTCTTTCAAAATGGTAGATCTATTTAAGAATATTTGTAAATAAAATGTCAACCAATCATTTTAGTTCGTAGAAATCTATTCAAAGTTGACATCTAAGAAGTCTTCGTTGAATATTAATCAAAGCTTGAAAAATTGCTTTTAACTTTTCAATACAAATCCGATACATTTACTCTAAATGTATTTTTTTTTCTACATACCTACAAAATTTGTACGCCATTATTGGCAAAACATGGACGCTCACAGCATTATTTTAATTCAATACCTTGCATGTCTGATTGATCAGTTTATGAATACGCATGTTTGACAAATAAATTATTCTTATTCTTATTCTTTCTGGGACGTGAAACGTGAAAAATTCTAAGAAAGACTCAATAAAAGGTGGTCTCTTTTATGAAACCATGAAGGTTTCTTCGAATATTTGTCCTATAGATATAAAACTATATCAAAAGAACATTGTACTCTAAGCTCTACAGCTCCATCCTGACTAAACAGAATTGCAAATCAATGTAAAGTGACACAATCTGTATTAATCATCTTGGTTTGTAGGGTTCAGTATAAATTGAATCAAATTTTATTGCTTCGTTGGCCTAATGATCGCAAGCTCTACTACTAAGCATAAGGTTCTGGGTTAGTTCCCGTGTTGGGCAAACCAATATTAGGCTCTTCCATCTGGAATTCCTCAGTTGCAACCTGAAGTCTGGATTTGTGCCCAGTTGATGGAAAAAGGCTCGCCCCCTATTACATGGCACTTAAACATAACTGGTAAAATGTGGATATACTATAGGTACACCTCTGCCTAACCATTTGGAGAGTAAAGGCGTGATGTTATATTATGTTTGTTAATTAAATCTCCAATTTTAAAATACAACAATGTATATGGGCTTAACATAGGCTTTAGCTTTGATGCCAAGGTTTTCATAGTTGTCATCAAAATTCTAAAAAAATCTATTAAATATAAATAGTTTTTTTTAGAATTCCAACACATTTTTATTAGTAGCTGCTGCCAGCAGCTTCGCCCTCGTGGCTGTGGGAAATTATCCCAAAGGAACTACTACTAACGTACTATCGAAATAAACTACCTCTGTGCCAAGTTTCATCCAGATCCGTTCAGCCATTTGAGCGTAAAGGATGGACAAGCATACAAGCATACAAACTGACAAACACACACACACTCATAAACTTTCGACTTTATAATATTAGTTTGATATTTATCGATAATGGAACTCTAATTTTTCTCCTCTTTTTATTTGAGCTGCATGTTAGCCTAGCATAAACAATAACGATAGATTAACAAATTACGCAAATTATTAATTTAATCTTACTAATGAGCTATTGAGTACTGCCGCGATCTAAACTACAATGGGAGAGCTAATTCAGAGCAAGATGCCGTTAATAATTCAGGCAATGGACCAGCCGCGAATTAGTGGGACATTTCACAAGAATTTGTGGCCAGGGCTGCGTAAAGGGATTGACTTATCAAAGAGCAGGAAGGGACAACCTTTGGTGGCCCGAAAATATTAAAGTTATAAGATTAATGGATTACAGTGAAGGAAAACATCGTGGGGAAAACGGCTTGCCTGAGAGATATCTCAACAGAGGCTCATGGGCAGCATAAAAACTCTGACTCCAGGTTAGTCACTAACCACACGAGAAAGAAAGAAAGAATAGATTAATAACACCTCAAGATATAATATGGCCTCAGTGTCCTAATCAGCTAATCCTATTTCCAACTTTACTGACGAGCTGATCTTTACTGACGAGCTGATCTTTCAGGAGTAGTGGTGGCCCAATGGTAACGGCCCAGACTTACGAGTTGTAGGTCGTGAGTTCGAGCCTAGGCAGGCACTTTACTTTGTATACTTTGTGTGAAGGAAAACATTGTGGCAAGTGGTCCTAGAACTAAGAAATGAAAGATATGTGACATTTATCAACCTCACTGTGCTCAAAGCAAACTCAAAGCATTTATTTCAAATTAATCAACTACAAGCACTATTGAATTGTCAAAGGGTCGTTCAGTCAGAAAAATGAAGCTAGTTGCCCACCTGGCGCGTGTGTTGGATTATGACCCACTCCTTCTCGAGGAGAGGATGCCTGTATGCCAGCAGTAGGAACATCATAGGCTGATTATAATGCTAATCGTTTTGCCACAGTATCAGTTATGAGAAATATCTCTCAGGTATGTCGGTTTTCTCACGATGTTTTCTTTCACCGATTTTTAAGCAAGTGATAATAATACAATACGCACATAAATCCGAAAATCAGAGGTGCGTACCTTGGGTTCCAACTCGAGACCTATGACTATGACAGCATATGAAGCTAAGTCAAAGGCCCATGGGCAGCATAGAAACTAAGACACTGGGTTAGTCACTAATCACACGAAGAAGAAGAAGAAGTATTAATTATTCCCGTATGGCTCATGCCACGAATAATCTCAATGTATGCAATTTGATCACCTAAATCCATATTTCAAAGGGGCAATAGTATTAATATTCCCCGTCTACCTGTAACCTGTATCTAGCAACCCTGTCACATACGCACTCAACTAATTACGTAATGGAATCCCCGACTCGTTAATTAAGGACACCTCGCACGTATCTGTTGTTACAATGAGTTGCTAGTGTTAAGTGTAAGCGATCGAGTTATGGGCTGTTTATAAGTTTTTGATGGTTTCGGAGTGTGGAGGCTGGTTGATGCTGTTTGAGGAAAAATTAGTTTTTGTCCGGATTTTATCGATGAAACTAAACGCGATCAGCCGCATCTAAACCGCGTTTGAGAGCTGTCAGTGTTAATTTTCCATAACCATTTGACACTCTCTTGAACTAAGTTTAGATGCGTTGAACGCGTTCAGTTTCAATGGTGAAATTTGCCCTTAAAAGTTAAAGCCACACCATGTCGGTCAACACGTTCAAAGAACGATGGTAAAACGTAATATAAAAACTTATTATACACTGGTGGAGATAAAACGTCCTTACACAAAACTTACACAATTAATATAAATTAGTCCCGTTATATTATTATGTAATAAATTGCCTGAATATTTTATAAAGCTATCTATTAAAATGTAAAAATAACATTCGAAATTTTTTGACTATTTCTGTACCTCGCTCTGCCAAATTATACCTAACGCATTACCTTATAATAAGTCTTTGAAGAAAAATATTTTAACGAGGACACTTTGTAAATTAGTACAAAGTAAGATACCTGAATCACCTCACATATTCCCACAACTTCACCTCAAAATAGATCACCGAAATTACCATATAAGTTAATATAAACAACAAACAAAGATCGTTTACGCCATCCCCCAAATCAGCGAATCAGTGATGTTAGACAGCGCAGGTGTAATTAATTCCTAACTAATTACATCTCATGATACGCGAGACGAACTCCGAGTTACGCAACTAATCGTAACTATAACTATCCGTAACTAGTTTGTGTAGTACGGAGACATGGAGGATGAAGACATGGAATTACCACTCACAAACGCGTCTTAAAAATTGTATTCAATCATTCATTTTCAAATATCTTTATTCAATCACTAGCTGCTCCACTGCTCGGCTCTTGTTGGTCATAGCGTGATGTTACATCTTCCTTGATAAATGGACTATCCAACACAAAAAGAATTTTTCAATTCGGACAAGAAGTTCCAGAGATTAGCGCGTTCAAACCAACAAACTCTTCAGCTTTATAATATTAGTAAAGATTAGAACACAACAGAATGCACTTAACATAAGCTACATTAACACAATAATAATTGAGGTACTTTATAAGGTTAGCACTGTATTCAATCAGAAATGTCTTTAAGTGCACAAAACTTGCGTTTTACTGCGAATAAGGGCAGCAGATTACTCTGTAACGATCCCCAAAATGTTTCAACCGTAGTTATATCGGATAAAATGAACAAAAATCAGTGTTGAACAGGCGACCGGCAGCTGATGATGCCCAAGCTAAAACTTCAACGATCGATTTAAAGGGAGATTGTCACCATACCAGTCAGCACCATGCTTGCTACATATAAACATTCTATTTCTTCACACTCCATGACTTGTAACACTCACTATAAAACGCAAGCGGTGTTCTTCAAGTCGGGATTAGTTAAAGTTTCATATTGTCATTAAAATGGAGTTTGCTTATTAAATTAAGTATGTGAGAATATTATATACGACATGTTATCCGCTCCTGCACAAAATAGAACGCAAAATATTTATTTTTTAGCCATTCTGAGTAAATAATGTATTTTTTAAATACTCTGCGGTTTGGCTTCCCGTGTCCTTTTCTACTCGTAAAATGACCCCGATTTTGGTCGTAAAAATTCATAAAGTGCATTCGTAAAGTTTAATTTTTCGTTAGCTTTTCAGATACTAGGGGGTCTAGCCACGTGTCAATCGCTCCGTGCCGATTCGATATCGAAAATCGTTGATCGATCAATTCGTTATCTCAGCGTTTTGAATTGTCAAGAACGTCACGTGTCAACGCATTTGTACGGAAAAACTGATCGAGTTTCGTTACACAATTTGACATTGTCTAGTACTGAGCGATCGAAAACGATTAATCACGTGACATTTCGAAACCAGTTCCATACATTTAGGATTTATCTAATTTCGTTATCGTTAATGAAAATGATACTTTGTCTCGGCCCCCTGCACTCCATAAAATTAATGAAAAAATCTTAATTGTTCTTAAAACCGTAACCAAAACCATAACATCTGTAACACATACACCAAAGTACACAACACGCCATTAAGTGTTGTCAGCTATCCCACGATGCTCGTCATCCATTGCGCGTTCACTCGAATTTGACTCAAAGCCGTTGTCTGGCCACGGTTCGTTAGACCGAGATTTACTGGATGCTCACGCCCATACGAGTCGCGGTTAGTTTGTGAAAACTTTACATCTAACAGAACGGACTTTTGATGGAATATACGGATGTTGAAAAAAGAAGTGACTGGATAAAGGGAAATTGGATTTGGTCGAAAAAAAACTATTTTTTCGTTAGCTGTTTCATTTTTATTTGTTTTGGCTATCGGGCCTCATAATATTTATTTATCCTTATTTATATTTATTTAATATGAGGAATCGAGTACTCTGTTTCACTGATTAAAGGTTGCTAAATCATTTTTATTCGCTAGTTGGTTGACGTTTGGTAATCTTATTGAGTACTCCATTATTGGAGTTTTAGTAAGGATTCCTATTTTTTTTTAAATATAATATAGCCTATGTCACCCGGGGATAGTGTACCTTTCTAAGAGTGAAAGAATTTTCAAATCGGTTCTGTAGTTTCGAGCCTATTCAATGCAAACAAACAAACAATCAAATCTTTCCTCTTTATAATTTAAGTATAGATGTCCAGTCCGTGTTAGTGTCGAGTGAGTATTATTGGTTACCTCCTAAGAAGCTTACTCGAAAAAAAAAATTCTCATTCTTCTTACCTAAATTTTGCACTTGACACTTCTTCTCCGTCGTGTGGTTATATAGTGACTAACCTGGTGTCAGAGTTTTAATGCTGCCCATGGGCCTCTGACTTAGCATCACATGCTGTTGAGAAATATCTCTCGGGCATGCCGGTTTCCTCACGATGTTTTCCTTCACCGATTTTTAAGCAAGTGATAATTATACAATACGCATATGAAACCGAAAAATCAGAGGTGCGTGCCTTGGGTTCGAACTCGAGACCTATGACTTGGCAGTCCGGTGGTCACACCGCTAGGCTATCGCTGCTTTTAGACACTGACACTGATAGCTGGCAATACTTGAAAAGTAACAGCCAATTGTTTCTAACGGCCAATATGCTGTCTTTTTTTTGCGGGTAGATAATCACGATATGACCTCTCTCTCTGGGTGGAGAGGAAGGGAGTGTCGGACTCTAACTGACTAAAACCCATCCATGTTCCTTCCTTAGCCCTTTATGTTCCAGGGTAGCGGTAACCCATTTGGACAATCCCGCTATCAATTTACTGTCTGGCCTTATGTTTATACCATTTTACGTCCAAAAGTTGACATATCCTTCTTATCTTACCCGTACTTTACCATAATCTTCTTTCCAGGTGAAAGTGATGCTGCGAGTGGGTGCAGCAGGCGAGGGTCCCTTCACCAGCGGGACCCAGACCTTCTCAATGGACAAACGCAAGAAGCAAGTCAGCCTATGTGAGACGGCGCCGGCAGCCACTGCGCCGGAAGACCGGAAGGTTGGAGTCGCCGCGCCCAAGATGTTCGCCTTCGATGCTATCTTCTCACAGGATGACGCACAGGTCAGTGCAAATGAAGCTCCTGTAGTGTCAGGTTATCCTGGTACTGAAAAATGGTTTCCTGAAACTTAGCTGTCAAAGTCAAAGTCAAATCATTTATTGCAAATGGCACAAGAAAGGCACTTTTGAACGTCAAAAATGAACAAGAAATAGAATTGATTCTAGTCGCCCTTTCCAAAAGGTTTCGTGTGGAGAAGATTGGGCAAGAAACTCCACCGTTACTCTGATGCCTACTATTCATAATCTACCTCTGTGCCAAACTTCATCTTCGCAGGTCCAGTAGTTATTGAAATTTCGTGTTTAACCTTTCACTTTTTTAAATATAGTATATTTAACACACACAATAGTGTCCGACAAACAATAGTTTTTCTATTATGTCTGCTGCGTGGCAGTCATGACTTAACCAATGTATCTAAATACAACTTGATAATGACCGCTATCTCCAAAGGATCCATAAAACAAGGCTTAAAAAATAAAATCGCATCTAGTTGCCAGGATAATTGCCAAGAACGGCTGATAGCGTCCCACTGAACAAAATGATCGCCGTTGTTAGAAAGGTACTAATACAGACATCGCAGGAAAGACCTTTGAGATTATCAGACAAAAGAGGTGATTATAGTAATTAGCTGGCCCAAATTACTGGAACAAAGGAAGAAACGAGTCGAGGAGAAAATCGAAGTATTATATATCTGTATTGTTGAGGAGCTCGTGGCTAAGTACTAACAGCCGCACAGGTCGATCCATCAGGTAAGCTATGCTTGCCGGGGTTGGCCATGGATGGGTGACCATCTTTACATACCGAGACTCCTCCGTGCCACGTTGGTCCCGGCTGTCATTTGTGCATCTTTGACAGTCGTTACGGGTCGTCAGAAGCCCGAAAGTTATCTGACAGCCAGTCTTACCAAGGAGTATCGTAATGCCCAGTTACTGGGTTGTGGAGGTCAGATAGGCAGTCGCTCCAAGTAAAATACTTGTATTCAGCTGCATCCGGTTGGACTGGAAGCCAACCTAACATAGTTGGGAAAAGGCTAGGCAGATGATTATATATCTGTATTCTTAGGAAGAATACTTAAGTGTGATTAATGTTAAGATATTCAATAGTAACTCTTAAGAGTGTTAGATGGCTATAAGTGTCATGGCAGACCAAATAATAATAATAATATCCTTGGACATTTCACACAACGCCATGTAGTCCCAAGCTAAGCAACCTAATGCTTGTGTTATGGTAACGAGATAACTGATAAACTACTTATATACATTTTTTTTTGTAAATATGTACATACATATTATTGATAGAAAAACACCCAGACCCGGAACAAATACTTGCAGGTCGTAGAAATATTTGTACCGTGCGGGAATCGAACCCGCGACATGCCACGCATCAGTAAATCGCTGAACCACTGCGCCAACCGTGTTAAAATGTATGTGTCAAATATAGGATTGATGGACTGTGTGAAAGATGATGGCTGGTAGGAGGGTGACTCCTGAGATGACAACTGATAGACAACCTACCTGCGGAAGAGAAAGACGCAAATACGTTTATTTGCGGCCAACAAGACTCAGTAAAAATAAAAACAAACAACAACAAAAAACAAGTTGGGGAAATATGCGTCACATCCGAGCAAAACGGCCATCGCCCAGTCAATGCTTCGACCCTATGCGAGACAGAGCCCCAGCGCTGATTTTCAGGGACAACCGGCGTTGACGTGATGACGTCAAAAGTTCCGTCGACCATTAATATATGATGATGACTGATCAATTAGCAATAAGTAAGTTATAGCATTATAGGCTAATTATGTTACGATAAGTAAATTCTTCACAAATGAAATAGTAAGGATCTCAGACAGTGTAGCTACTAATTGAATTCTAAAACAATTCAAAATCCAAGCAAAAATTTTAAACGAGTAGTCAAAAATTCCATCCTCGAAGTTCCCTCTGAAATATTTAAAGGTAATGCAACATATTAACATTATAAGACACCATATTTTTAGTACTAACGTCTCATGTCGCATACTGCATGCCGTCCCGAGGCGGTCCCGAGGCCGTCGCGAGGCGGTCCCGAGGTAAAAATAAGAGAACGCTTACCTACTATTGCATAAAACTTTCGTCCTAAACGAAGGGATTGAGATACAAGCGGTAAGCGGGAGTTAGAGTTACAAATGATGATGTAGTAAAATCTTTTCATCCCAATTAATATTAAAAATGCGAAAGTCCATCAGTTCCTGTAACGTGCATACGGCAGGACAAACAGGACACGAGATTAAATGTCCCATCGTTTGTGGAACAGCACCACATTTACACACATTTACTGATGGACGCTAGTGATGGCGCCAAACACGTAGCCCAATTCTGGGCCGAGTACATTTAGATTGCCATCGACACGCTAAGAAAAAGGAGAATGCGAAAGTGAGTTTGTTTGTTACGCTTTTACGCTAAAACGGCTGAACGGATTTGTATGGGCACATGGCTGTAACATAACCGACGTTAGGACATAGGATCCTTTTATCCAGGTAGTACGTTCCCGTGGGATATTTTTGGACATCAACGAGGGCGAAGCCGTGGGCAAAAGCAAGTACTTTATACATAGGATCCTATAATTTTGAATGAGTCAAAACATTCAGTTTTATCCTATTCTGGAATAAGTACAATACAACTGTTTAATACATTATTGTTTGGCCATCACCTATTCATTGCAAACATTCTGTTCATTCTTATTTGAGTAGGAATATTTGCTTATATATTCATCTCTTCCTCTTACAAACTGCTTTTATGTTTTTTTAATTAAAATACAATACCACATAAAACAAGATTTCTTCAGAAAACTTTACCCTAACATTTCTTAAAAGATTTTCTTCAAAGAAAGCATTTCACCTCTACAAACTTTAGCAGGCAAGATAAAGAAAGAATGCATCGCTTTACAAAACGCAGCGTCATCACGCCCGCTTGCTGCCCTCACTTGCACAGAATGCCCACACGGCGCTCTCGCGTAGTTCTATACCCCCCTGAATTTCATGCACCAAAAATGTCGCCGGTGGAGCGAGCCGCGACTTCTCCTGTTTAAATTGTTAAACGGCGTGCACTGCGCGACTAACGCTAACTTTCGCGTTCCTCTTTACCGAAAATTTTCACATTTTTGTTGTTGAGCGGAATAGAAAATTGTTAGCGGTTTTAACGAGATTTTAGAGCTTATGAGAAGTCTCTTTAGTGTTATGTGCCCTGGGATTGTGTAAGAGGGCTGTAGTCATTTTCTCTTGAGAATTTCTCGCTAAACTTGTATCTGGTTGTAAGCGATCTTAACTGGTGTTAGCAAAACGTGTGTATAAGAATATGCAAATTGCCACATTAAGTTACATTAAGGAACAGGCAATTTGCTTCTGGATACGATGTTATCAATACCCTAGTCACGTTTTTTATAAGGTAACATTTTTATCGTAAGGTATGAAAGTTTTCGATAGAAGATAAAGTTGCAAAATTACTACGTGGAATAAGTGCGAACGGTGAAGGAACTTACAGAATATCGAAGTTGAAATTGAGTATACCACAGAACTGAAGTATACTATCAACGATAAGTTTTTTTCTTTTATAACAAAGTAAACGCGACCATGTTCAAAAATTATGAATGAATGATATAGGTATTTGTTTGCAAGAATAAAGGTAGCTAACATAAGTTCATCGGGTTTACTGTATTCGGCATTTCAGCCGTACAAATATTTAGATTTAGATTTTTTATTTACATAAAGCATGCAGTACAAATTAAGTAGTTGGCAATAACATAAAAATACTGTTAATAATTTCATTATTTAAATTAAGATGACAGTGCAGTTAATAAAATTATAATTAAATAAAATTCCATTCTATTCAAATACAAATTTTCATAAAAGCGATCAAAAATAATTATGTCATATCAATAAAAAATAGCAAGAATAATGAACACTTAAGAATTTGAGTGTGAGGAGATACAGGTTTATTCCTAGTTCAGGTAGAATCCAATTATTATACAGTGTGTCAGGTTAAACGAGGGACATACTTTGAAAATGAACAACTTTGACTATTGAAGTATACCTCAAATCACGAAAAAAAAAACAGCTGTTCAGTACATTTATGTTCGCACAATTGGTTAAAATGTATGGAACAGCTGATTTATTTTTTCATATTTCAGAGTTGGTCCCATGGACAAAGTTGTTGATTTTCATGAGTACCATACAACCTGAAAGTATGTCCCTCGTTTAACCTAAAACACTGTGTAGGTACCTGTAGTCTATTTGTAAATTGTTATTTAAGTAGATCAATTATTTCAATTAATCTATAAGTAATATTATGTAACATTTATAGTGCAAGCATGGCTGTTGTGAAATGCCTTTTTAATTTTAATATGGGTTAAAGTTACCTGAAATAAATTTAATTTCATTTAACACGTTGAGCGCCAACGTTTTTATATTGTGTCTGCTGCGTGGCAGTCAATGCCTTAATAAACAATTTCACTGTCCCAATTATTTTCGGCATTTTAGCAAACAGTGTAAATTCTTGCAACAGGTAATTTGGCAAATTCTAAGCAGATCCACATCCGTTTCCGTAACATAAATCCGAAAACTACCCAAACCGGGCGAAACGTGAACAATTCACACAACAACTCCATCGGTGCATACGAATCCTGTTAGCATGGTGTAATCGCCATGTCCATGGGGCGCACCCAGCTTAACTTGTGTCATGTTAGAATATATGTGTCATGGAGGAAAGGATTTAGAACGAACGAACTTTCTAACGAAATTAAAACTAAGGGAAGCGTGACGCCTATGACGGTGAACCCGTGTCAGGACGAATCTGTCAATGTTCAACACAAAACAGTCGCGGGAATATAGATTCCCGCGACTGTTTTGTGTGTGTTTGATGTATATTTTTTTACATGTAATAAAATATACATCTATACTAATATTATAAAGAGGAAAACTTTGTTTGTTTGTTTGTTTGTTTGGTTGTAATGAATAGGCTCAAAAACTACTGGACCGATTTTAAAAATTCTTTCACCGTTGGAAAGCTTAGTTTTCTAGGAGTAACATAGGCCACTTTTTATCCCGGGAAAAATAACGGGTCCCACGGGAAAGACCATGGGAGCGAAGCCGCGGGCAAAGTGCTAGTATTATTATAATAAGATTGTAGAAAAGTGGTGTCTGTACAATGGAAATATATATTAAAAGGAGCAGGGGTTGTTATTATATCGATGCCGAACCCGAAATTGTAATTTTTTTATTGTCTGTTTGTCTGTGTTTGTGCACGCTAATATCAGAAACGGCTTTTTCGATTTAAATGCTTCACTTAACATTTAGTGTTTATTTCATGTCAATCGGTTCATAAATAAAAAAGTTATGTCAATTTAAAGAATCACGGCGAACATTTGTTAAGGTATACTGCCCGAAAAGTCACTATCACGCGGACGAAGTCGCGGGCACAGCTAGTTAATAACAAAAAACTTTATTTATTCTAATAACCTTCAACAATGCTTAAATACTAGGTCGCATGAATTTGAAACTGTTAAGACGTCTCTGGGGCAGGACAGGAAGGGACAGGCTGGATCAGATTAGATAACCTCTGACATGATAATCCCCATACTTACTCAAGTAACAAGTTCGAGAAAACATCGACCAACAATTCTACCTTAAACTATTTTGCTATTTTAAACACGCAAACCGAACCATAAACTTCACACTGATCTAAGATCCCCACACATCATACCACTTGAGACCAGAAATCCCGATCAGGACTCACAGCTCCATAAACGTGGTAATAAATCACTTAACCGCGTAATGCGCGTTCAGATGTAATTACTGAACGCACTAGTAAGCCTGCACTGTCTAATGCACACTGTATACTGGAGATTAGGAGACGAGGAACTGAGCGCGAGATGTTGAGCTATAAATAAGGTGGGGTTTTCATACGTGTGTTTAAATTTAAGAGTGTGATACTTAAATGACTATCTAACTAACCATCTAGTATAATTTACTAGCTGCTCCCGGGCGGTTTTTACCCACTGCTTGTCTCCTATTGGTCGTAGCGTGATGTTACATAGCCTATAGCCTTCCTCGATAAATGGACTATCCAACACAAAAACATTTTTTCTATTCGGACCAGTAGTTCCAGAAATTGGCACGTTCAAACAAACAAACACACACTTAGGCACTTAGGCGTCAAAGTACTTATCCGCATTGCTGTCGTCCGAAAACGTGCCCAGAAGACTGGCAGCAATGCCACGTTGAATGGCAGACTGTGATACAGAACAGTAAACTGATCATTTTTTTCCATGAGACGAACATCGTGTTCGCAAAAAAAATATATACCAAAACTTTCTTACGAGTTCACGCTAAAACAGCTGTACGGATTTGAATAAAATTTGGCACAAAAACTATCATATAGTCATGGTCTACCACCTCAGACATAGGATATTTTTGTATTGTAGAAGTACCTTCCCATTTAATAAGTGCTGACGACCACGAGGTTCACCCTCGTGGACGTCAGCACTAAAAAGAAATCTCCGACTCATCTCGATTATTCAAACACTCCAAATGCAAAACAAATGGTCGTAAAAAATATCAAAAGTCAATAGTCCCCTCCTCTGTGGGATCAAAATAATTAAGAGAGCTATTACGCTACAATATGAACCTTACGCGAATGTAGTTATACAAGCGTTGATGTAACTTATCCGTGCAATAACTCACCGGACGGCGCCGGACAGCGGCCGGACGGCGGCTTACGCAGGCTTAGCGTCCGACGCCGGGACCCAACGGGATCCACCGTCATTATGTTAGTAATCTACCTTTATGACTTGCTTACATTACTATCAAAACAGATATTAATAAACTGTATATTAAGTGCAAGATAAAGTAGCCTGACCGGGTTTGGTACATTAAACACCAAACGTCAGTTTAAACTCATGCCCGTATTACAGAACCTCACTCAATACACAAGCATTGCTTGAGTCTCGATGAAAGCCATTTGATTGGTTAAAACTATGTAGTTTTGTAGTCAGTAATGCTTGGGTCTTGAGTGAGGTTCTGTAATACGAGTCTCAGCCTCCGATATCACCATTGGCCCAAGTAATGTCATATAATTAACGTGTCTTTTATAACTTACAGACATTTCAACATGAGAACTTTTATTATGGGAACACACCTGAAATTGCATTTATGGGTAAAAATTTAAGGGGTCATTGTACTCATCATTATGAACAACTTTTACTATGCGGCTGTTCCCTATATTTGAGTTATGTGAGCATAGTGTATAGAACAGCTGATTTTTTTTTGCCATTTTAGATTTGTTCCGATAGTAAAAGTTGTTCATAATGATGAGTACAATGACCCGTTAAAATTCTACCCATGAATTCAATTTAACACTAACCAGTGAGCTGTCTTGGCCCAGTAGTACCGGCCGTGACTTACGAGTTATAGGGTGTAGGTTGGAACCCTTTTTTTTTTTAAGGCTGGGAAATCATCCAATGACTGCTCCCGCTCTGGGTGGAGCGGAAGGGAGTGTCAGACTCTTACTGACTAAAACCCATCCATGTTCCTTCCGTAGCCCTTTATGTTCCGGGGTAGCGGTAACCCTTTCGGACAATCCCGCTTACCAGGTTGGAACCCTGACAAGCCCTTTACATTATTTAAATTATTTCGTCACCACTGCTCTCAAATCAGTGAAGGAAAACGTCCGCGTCGTGAGGAAACCGGTATGTCCAAGACCCAAAAGTTCGAAGACATGTGACATCTACCTACCCGCACTGGGCTTACGTGGTGGATTAAGGCCCACTCCCTCTCACTTAGAAGAGGCTTATGTCTTAGCATGTATATAAATATAGGCTGATTATGCTATGAATAGCATTTATAATTAATTAATAACTACCAACAGCAGGTTCGTCACTAACCACACTAAAAAGAAAGAAAAATTAATGAATTTAAAAAAATGTGGAATAAATATTGACTAGCAGTTGACAAAAACCGGACGCTTTATTTGCAAGTTGAAAAACCGTGTCAGTTAAGTCTACATCAGCATCGTGTGTTTTTAAAATGTCTGTGCAAAAATCAAAATAAATAAAATAAAAGATTAATGTTCAATACATTGATTACAATCTAGTGCTATAGTAAATCACTGGAAGCTACGGTAGTTCAATGCGTCGGCTTCGGTTACATACATCATCGGACGTCACTAGACTCGCCAAAATCCAGTATAATTATGAAATATAATCCTGCTGTTATTACCTCTGGATGGTTTATGGTTATTATTTTAGTATCTACATAAATTATGAGCCAATATTTTATAGAATACTAACTTCTACCCGCGGCTTCGCCCGTGTGGATGACGGAAAATGCATGTTATTATACATATAAACCTTCCTCTTGAATCACTCTATCTATTAAAAAAACTGCATCAAAATTCGTTGTGTAGTTTTAAAGATCTAAGCATGCAGACATTTGGACGCGGGAAGCGACTTTGCTTTATACTATGTTATATACGATTCTGACTTTGTGGTCGCAAGTGTGACTACTGAGTGGCAATTCCTGAGGACATAGACAAAGTGACATTCTATCAAGTGTATATCGTTGAGCTCTTCAAGTTCTGAGTTGAGCTACACGTTTACTGAAAAATGCGTGCACTAACTAAACAGGTCCACTCAATCTGCACGTCTCTTTCCTTAGTAAGGTAAAGTTCTTAATCCAATATTAAAATTAAAACTGAAAATTAATCTAGACACTTCGAAATTTAAAAATGGGTCTATGGTTTAACGCATTAGATGTTCGCCTATTAGAAGCCGTTTGCATATAAGAGCTCAACGATTTATACGGTTATATTTATTGTCGTTTTGAGAGAATTTTTCTTATAAACCTATGGGGTTCATACGAGATTTGAGGGGTTAAACCTGGGTCGAAAGATAAAGCTTGTTTATCTATTATTATTAATTCATTTATTTCAGACATAAATACAGTCCATATTATTAGTTTATATAAGGTCGAAAATGACAAACCTCGTGCAAAAAAAAGAATACAAAGAACATACGTAATTTTCCGGGAAAACATTTCGGCTCTGCTTTGAACAGTTTTCGATCTAATAAATGAAGGGTTATAAGTGTAGGCTTAGTAACAAATTGAAAACTACTTTCATCAAAATTAATTTCGAACTTAGAGACTGGATCAAACTGTAACTATTCGATATTAATATCCCACATAAGTTTAAACCCCAATCAATCGGACTATGGCACATATCCGTGAGTTTTAATTTAATTTAATGTAGTTTGTGAGATTCTAAACAATGTTTTTGTCAGTTACGTAATAAGGTTCTTTGTAAAACTGCTATATACGAATTATATGTTTTTCGAATTAAGCCTGTCTGCTGCCGCATCGGTCTTGTGGTCACTACTGCTGAGCTAGAGGTTCTGGGTTCGATTCCTGGATTGCGCAAAATGTTATTGGGTTTTCCATCTGTGAGTTAATAGTAGCAGCTCGGAGTCTGGTTTTCGGCTTGGTTGATGGCGACCGGGTCGCCCCCTATTACACGAGACTTAAGGGATCCTGCCGTTTTGCCGAAAAGATTTTGCCAAATTTTCATTACCCAAACAAATTTTAGCAACTTTTTTTTATACCAATGTAATATTTGGAATAATTTTAGTACGCACATTTTCATTTGGTCAAATGTTTACTTGGCAGATTATTACCAAGGATAATGTCATTAAGGCTTTTGGTCTTTAATCAAATGATTTATTACAGCAAACAATATTTAGACAGTAAACGTTTAGTCGAATGATTTGTTATGACAAAAAATATAAAGGCAAAAATAAGATTTGTCTGAAACAAGTCAAATTGATGGTTACTAGACATTAGGTTATTTATGGAACTAGTTACAGTAGGTTATTAATTAAAAAAAATGGTTAGGTTAGGTTAGGTTAAAACTGTGACCACCTACGCACGAGCCGAGCGAGCGAAGCGAGCGGTGCCGCGGCAGCGGCCGGCGAGTGCCAGAAACGACTAGATTATATAGAAAAAAATATGGAAAAAAGAGATTATTTTTATTAAGCTAATAGAAGCTATAGAAGATTCTGATTGGAAGCTAATCGGGAATCGGTTTGAAGAAAATTTAATTTTGCGTAAAATATGTTATAAGAACTGAAATATTTGACTAGATAAAAAATGGTAAAAGTACTAGTTGGTGAACAAGTTATTGTTCAAACGTTCACTTGCCAAACATAGGTTTTCGTAACAATTATTTGTAAAGAGATTTTTTGGTAAGTAATAATTTGGCAAATGAAATTATGCGAAAATTTGTTTGGGAAGTGATAATTTGGCAATTTCTTTTCGGTAAAACAAGGGAGACCCGAGACTTAAATATAATTGGTAAATTGTGAGTGTACTATACCTAGGTTGATACAAGTCTACATAACCATTCAGTGAATATAAGCTACATAAAAATTTCTTGTTCAACACATAATTTAGTCATATGATAACGTTTTTATAACAGTCTCATTGCTTTATTTTTCCTACAGAAAAACCCGAGAAATGTCAGTGTTTGATTAATTGAGTTAAAGCTATAATTAAAAGCAAAAATTGATTAACTGGCGTCCCTTCATTGCGAACTAAGCGCTCTCAATTAGCGAGCGGAGTCGTGGTCATTAAAATTTTCATTCAAAACAATTTCAGTATTTCCGTGTTCAGTGTATCCCCTGCTATGTTGGCACCATGATTTAATATGGCGGACGGGAAAGTCTATATATATATAAGTCTAATATATTTAATAGAGTTTCCGAGACCTTATGTTGTAGGTGTTAGATATATACACAACATAAGGTCTTGGAATGATATTATATAATATAATAATATAATATCCTTGGACATTTCACACAGCGCCATATCATCCCAAGCTAAGCAACCTAATGCTTGTGTTATGGTAACGAGATGGCTGATATACTACTTATATACATTTTTTTTTTATTTTTTTTATACATACATATTGTAGATAGAAAAACACCCAGATTCGTAACAAATACTTGCAGATCGTACAAATATTTGTTCCGTGCGGGAATCGAACCCGCGACATAGTGCGCAGCAGTCAATCGCTCAACCACTGCGCCAACCGTGTCGTCAACGCGTCTAAAAAATTATATAAAGATATAATGAATTTCATGATAATCCAGATAAAATTGTTGTAAGCAAACTTTATTTAACATCTTGCCAACACTAATACATTTTCAGAAGAATCCTCTTTTATTCATAAAAGCAGGCCTCCCTACAGCTCTCTAATCTCAGTACTCCACCTTAAGTCCTTTTAATTATTATCTGCGGAGCGGTCGAGAATAAAAACATAGGGCAAAGAGAGCACTAAATTGTGTTTCATACAAAAGATAATGTTAATCTTGCTTGCTTCGGGGCTTGTGGCTAAGTACAGCCCCGCACGGGTCGATCGATCAGGTTAAGCTATGGTTGCCGAGGTTGGTCCGCGGATGGACAACCACTTACCAAGGGGTATTGTATCACCCAGTAACTGGGTTGTGGAGATCAGATATGCAGTCACTCTTTTTAATATACGGGTAATCAGCTGCATCCGGTTAGACTGGAAGCCGACCCCTAAAATAGTTAGGTTAGGTTAGGTTAGACAAGAAATGATATTAACGTACCTATACATATAATTATGTTAATGTACAAAGTAGGTAAATCTGATTTCTTCATCTGTTGAATGATGAAGATATTTGCTTGCGACTACTAAAATAATTGCCGTGAGTTTGGTAAAACTTTATATCTTATCGTACTGAGATAAGATTTATATTGCATTGACTTACCAATAACTTTTACGTCTTTCTTTGATCGTAAATGTTCTACTTAGGTTGATGTAGTACATGTAATTATGATCTATTCCCATCCAATACCAAGAGCTAATACCATTTGGTATTAGTTTATATCCGAATTTATTTTCTATTTTCGTTGGGAATAGAAAATAAATTCAGAAATAAACTAATACCAAATGGTATTAGCTCTTGGTATTGGATGGGAATAGATCGTAATTATCCTATAACGTTATCTATCAGTATTCTGTATTTAATGTCAATGAACTTTGAGAGGCAATTGAGGAGGGATCCTCAGCAGACGGTAGATTCTGACTAAAAAAAATTACACCGTGATTCCGTGAAGCGAGCGTGGAGTGAGCTGTCGTTCCACCTATTGCTTGGGATTGACGCTATTGATAGCTCACTTTAAACTCACTTCACGTACGTTTTCAGGGTGATATTTGTACAGAATAGCACCATTAAATATGTCATTTTCGTAAGAAAAGGTTGCATCATTCTTTGACGACACGGTTGGCGCAGTGGTTGAGCGATTGACTGCCGCGCAGCATGTTGCGGGTTCGATTCCCGCACGAAACAAATATTTGTACGACTTGCAAGTATTTGTTCCGGGTCTGGGTTTTTTTCTAGCTATAATATGTATGTATTTACAAAAAGAAATGTATAGTAGTATCAGCCATCTCGTTACCATAACACAAGCAATTAGGTTGCTTAACTTGGGACTATATGGCGTTGTGTGAAATGTCCAAGGATATTATTATTATCCTCTTTCCGAATTTATCATCATTCGACTACAATAAGCTACAAAAGCAACTAGCGACTTCATTATAACCCCACGTCCTCTAAGCTCGTCTCAGCCCCCTAATCTGCGTGCTACCTTAAGTCCGCGTAATTACCTGAGATCCGGGGCGAAAGAAAACACCCTGTTTCGAACGTTAGAAGATTCAGAAACACCCTAAGTGCCAGATTTTAGTAAATTATTCACGACTTATAGACACTTTTGTTTCTAGTTAGGGGTGGAGGGGTACCTAATGAATGGAAATTTAATCGTCTTTAATGAGAGAGATGTTATATAATGTGTGTGTTGATTTATAGCAGTTAAGATTGAAAAGCACAATATCAAAATCAATCTGCCTAGACTTTTCCCAACTATGTTGGGATCGGCTTCCAGTCTAACCGGATGCAGGTGAATACCAGTATTTGTGTGTTCCTCTGTGGCCGGACCACAGTTTAGTACTCAGATGCTATAGTTCGAAATAATACCTACCTTAAGTCTACTTTCATCGGAATATATATATATATTTAGTACCTCAAGAGATATCTTTTTAATTAATAATTAATGTAGTCCGGCTGCCAGGCAGTGCTCTCTGGCCGCGCCACCTCAAATTAAATAGAGTATAATGAACTATTAATAAATCAATATCCCAAAAAAAACTACCTAAAGAGTACCTTGCCTACGACAAATATGGTCCAATAAACCCCTTTAGTTAAGGAGTTATTGGTCGTAGAGTGTGGTCCGGCGGGAAGGTATACTCTGCAGCAAATCAATTTTGCAATATTTTATATTAACTATCCATAAATCAATTTATATAATAGTACCTTTTCTCTACTCTTCGTTGATACTTTTTTCTCTCAAGAAACTATTCATTTTGATTAATTAATCTTTAAAGTATGTGGCGCGGCTAGGGAGGATTACTTTCAGCAAATATAACGAAATATGCTTTATTTCTTTATGCCAACGAAAACTGCATAATAAGTACTTTATAAAAAGACCTGGACTTCATCTATAAACTTTTATTTTTATTACCAACAATGATTTTGAAAAAGGTGCACTTTTTGGTTTTTGTTTACCTATCTACCTAAGAATAGGTAGTTAATTTGACGAAGTAAGTTAAAATTTTGGTTTAAAATAAACAATAAGTATACGAATAACTAATATATTTTCATAATTAAATATTAACAATTGTTAATGCAAGGTATTGTATATGACGGAAAAGGGTTTTATATAACAAACTTAAGTCAATAGATTGAATTTAAGCATTTAACCCTTTAAACAAGAAATAACAATGAAAAAAAGAGTGTACCAAAATCGCGTATATCGCGAAAAGGTACTATTATATAAATTGATTTATGGATAGTTAATATAAAATATTGCAAAATTGATTAGCTGCAGAGTATACCTTCCCGCCGGACCACACTCTACGACCAATAACTCCTTAACTAAAGGGGTTTATTGGACCATATTTTGTCGTAGGCAAGGTACTCTTTAGGTAGTTTTTTTGGGATATTGATTTATTAATAGTTCATTATACTCTATTTAATTTGAGGTGGCGCGGCCAGAGAGCACTGCCTGGCAGCCGGACCACATTAATTATTAATTAAAAAGATATCTCTTGAGGTACTAAATATATATATATATTCCGATGAAAGTAGACTTAAGGTAGGTATTATTTCGAACTATAGCATCTGAGTACTAAACTGTGGTCCGGCCACAGAGGAACACACCCAGTATTTAACATGGACCGACTGCCTATCTGAACACCACAACCTAGTTATTGAGTAGGTAATACAATAACCATTGGTAAGACTGGCTGTCAGATTTTCGAGCTTCTGACGACCCGTGACGGTTGTCAAAGATGCACAAATGACAGCACGGAGGAGTCTCGGTATGTAAAGACGGTGACCCATCTACGGCTAACTCCGGCAAGCGTAGCTAAACCCGATGGATCGACCAGTGCGGCTATTATATTTTTATTTAGTCTATAACTTTATTTTATCCATAATTAAAAATCAGAATCCTAATTAATATACAAAATCGATGACTATTACACGGCGAAAAACATTAATGTAAATTGAAATAAGCCAAAACAATGTCTTAGTGTATTTTTCTGAAGCAGTGGGTGGCCCAATGTTATCGGCATCGATCTTCGAGTCGTAAGGTCGTGAGTACGAAACCAGCAGCCACCATACTTTGTGTATTTAATCAAATTCATCAACACAGCTCTCAATGCGGTGAAGTAAAACATCGTGAGGAAATCGTTATGTCCTTTGACCAAAAGTTCAAAGACATGTGACATCTACCAAACTTGGCCCAAGTGGTGGATTATGGCCCACTCTCACAGAGAGGCCTGTGTATCTGCAGTGGGAATATTACAAGCTGATTATGGTGATATATGCTGATATTATATTACAACAACGTATTTATATTAATGGAAACATGTTTCCTCATGAAAAGATGAAAAGTGGTTCTATCCGGCCGTAAGTAAAACCCTCCTCAGCCCAGAAACTTACGTCATAGGTAATATAGGACATGATACATGGATTCCTTGACTCTCTCTCAATTATTCTGTATATTTTTTTTCGCAAAAACATTAACAGTTACAGCAGAAAACAAAAGTAGCTTTTAATCTTTCTTGGCATTCTATCCATTTTTTTGTACTAAATTGTAGATTTTCGTGAAGCTAAATAGGATATATTTCCTTGTTGCAGACGGAGATATGCTCGAGCGCGCTGACTGACGTCATCCACGCCGTTATCAATGGAACTGATGGCTGCCTCTTCTGCTTCGGACACGCAGGACTTGGTAAGAAACACCATAACATATCTACAATTGAGCATGAGGTCCTGGGTTCGATCCCCGGGTCGGGCAAAGTGTTATTGGGTTTTTCCATCTGGAAATTTCTCAGTAGCAGCTCGGAGTCTTGATTTGATCTCGGTTGGTGGCAATAGGCTCGCTCGCTAATATATGGTTTCAAACATAATACAATGTGTGGGTACTTTATAATAGGTGCATCTCTGCTTATCTCTTCGCGCAACTCAGGCGTGGTTATTATGTTTTGTTTTTATTTATCAGCCTTCCTATACGCTAACGCTTTAAAACTCCAATTAACTTACTCTATAAATACATAAGTCTATGGATAAGTTACGTGTTTACCACATAGAGAACTCTTTGAGATAATAATCAAGTTCTCACGTTGAATTCAGAAGCGTTGATTAAAAAGTGAGAAACTGTACCGCATAGGGTTGGCACGCTTCCATATTAAAATACGGCCGTAAAAGGATAAACTATTGGAGGGTTAAATATGGACTTTGACTACAGAATATACATTTTTTAAATGTTTTTATTAATACTATATTTAAAAACACGGTTTTTGAAGGTTCTTATGTATGGTACAGTAGAAGGCATTATTATAGCAATAACGTAACATTACGCCCGTAATTCCCAAACGGTTAGGCAGAGGTATTATAAAACTAAAAATAAAACTTTAAAAAAATATATAAATATTACAAAAAGTTCATTGACGGAAATTCCAATTGTAGCAGTTTCACGCTACGTTTGCAATGCGGAACCACAATTCATTCCAAAGGTGGGTAGCCCTAATTATGCACTATAAAATATGAAACTTCTCACTCGGCTCGGGCGATGGGATTTGCATCTAAATGGCAAAGAGTTGGGAGAGCTCTTAATTGAAAGTTTGATAAATACGACCCATCTCCGTCTCACTCGCACACCCGTGATGGCAAAACTTTGATATTAAAACTGGGATTTCAAGTTAACACTATGAATGTTAGGTTGAAGGTAGTTTGAAGTCCGGCTTAAATAAATTACGAATAGCATCCATCTTTGTTCTAGGAAATCGTTTTTCTTCTGGAACTTTGTCTGGGACCGTCAATGTTTTAAGGATTTTTTCTTTTTTAACCGACTTCAAAAAGGAGGAGGTTCTCAATTCGGATGTTTGTATTTTTTTTTTTTTATGTTTGTTCGCGCATAACTCCGTTGCTTGCCAACCGATTTGAAAAATTCTTTTTTTGTTGGAAAGGGTATACTTCCCAAATGGTCCCATAAAAATTTTATCGAAATCGAATAAGCGGTTTTTGAAAAATCAACAAAAATAACCTACTTAATATATGTGGACGATGTTCTAATAAGTTCCTGTCACTGTAATTTACATACCAGGTAGTGGTATTAAAATTTTGGGGGGGAGGGGGGGGTTGTCTAGGTAGGTACCACAACTAAAAAGTGAAAAATAAAAACTTTTTTACAAAAAATAAAACCGACTTCCAAAACAAACACTACAAAGTGACAAATAATTTTGATTTCGGAAGTCGGTGGCAAAAAATTAAAATACAAAACCGAAGACACCGACTTCCGAAATCAAAATTATTTGTCACTTTGTAGTGTTTGTTTTGGAAGTCGGTTTTATTTTTTGTAAAAAAGTTTTTTTACTTCTTAAACTCTAAGACACTTTTAAGTAGCCTTAGTTTTAGTTAATGGACTTACAGTAAAATTATATTGAGCTTAAACACTTCTTCATCAGCCCCACCTGATGAAGAAAGTAAACAAAAACAGACAATTCATACAACGATTTAATCCTACCCAATTAAAACGTAATCATTCGTCTCTATATAATCTCCCCAAACAATAGAACACGACATTATAACTTGAAAACAAGACAAAAGCCAACAACGGTAACAGTATTACGAACCTATTAATAAGTTCCAGACACGAAATCAATTTAGCAAGTTGCGCAGGATTATCCGAACGATGCGATCAAGATAATACCACAAACAAACAATTGCGAAATGGGCTTATACTTTCATTAACACAAAACAACCAAACGACTAAAAAGGAAAGAGGTAATTTACTCCAACCTCCCCTCATAGATTAAGGTTTCAGATGCAAATTGAATGCCTCGCGAGATGAAAGTTTTGGGGAAACGCGGCAATGTTGGCACTAAACCCGAGCTTACTCCCACATCCCGGTTATTCGGGATCGTAGATCCAACTGAGTGAATAATTTGAACCTCGTTTTAATTATTGAAGGATTTCAGAAGCCACGTGGAGCTAAGTGAACTTACCTGGCATTAAAAGTGATTTCTTGTGTTCACTTTACTGACGTCGTTCGTGAATTTATTCTGTGGTTGTTGGTGTTTGAGTTGAGCTGCGCGTATCAACTTTTTATTTATTTATGTAGTTTTGTTCAAACGAAACTTTTCGCAACGAGTTTGAATGAATTTGAGAATAGGACGTTGGCGATCTTTACATTTCCTTTCCATAGAAGTAATTTTTTTCCCGGAGAATACGTAGGCGATTTTTACATTTCTTTCCAACAATAAGTTATTTTTTATCGGTGTATAATTTTATATGAAAGGCATTCGGAGTGTTCTAAATTGCTGTTGAGGAACCTTAATAATATTTCAGGACGATTTTTTAATAAATTACCTCAATAATATAGTCGATATACGTTAGTATAAGGTTAGATAACTATGTACGATAGCCGCAAGACGCACTTCCTTCCTTCTTTGAATTTTAGTTGTTGTCCTTTTTTTATGTTTTACATATGTATTATAGAGGATAGCTGACTTTGCGCATATACCTAACTATCGAAAGAAAGAAAATATTTCTTTTAGTCCAGACTAAAAGACACACAACACAACAGATAATACTACAAATTTATTATTATTTTATTTCTTTTTATAGTAAAGTATACGCCCAAAGTCAGTTATCCTCTATAATACATATAATGTAAATAAACTGATACCTTCTTCCAAGAAGGGAGGCAGAAACTGCAGAACGCCACATGCCACGATCCTTACGTACTCCTTTTACGTTGTTTACGCCCATACATCTGGTCATACACGATCAATGAATTAGTCTCAAAACTCAATTTCTTCAACAGGTAAATCCTACACAATGTTGGGGCGGCCGGACTCTCCAGCAGCATTGGGAGCGATACCCTGCGCCATTTCGTGGCTGTTCCGGGGTATAGCGGAACAGAGGCACAAGTGTGGCACCCGCTTCTCCGTGCGGGTGTCAGCAGTCGAGCTGTGCACCAACACCAACCAGATCCGTGACTTGTTGGCGCCTTATCAAAATGGTGAGAGATTATGGGACTAGTCGTAAGTTCACAGCGCATAGGCACATGTGATTTTGCGTGTGCGCACCGCGCCTCTGCTGTTTACCGTCCATTCTGATCACTTGCCTATCCTACCTTAAACTATAACTAGAGTTGCCGAGAATCGAGCTAGATGACGCGCAACTGACCAGCAGTGGACAGCAGTAGGCTGATACTGATGATGATGAAGTGAACAACCAGTCGTTCATAAAACATATTGTCAGCAAACATTTATTGCCATACACGCAATGAATACACGCCTGAACAGTTTTACACATACAGTCGGGGAAATTAATTCATCAAATTGACTGCTAAATAATGTATCATTGGTTGCGCAACCGATCGGTCACCTAGTGAGATACCCATATTTTGTTGACAATGCGACCATGGTGTCCCAGTGAGTTAAAAGCCTAAGAGAGGCTTGATTTCTATAGTGAATTGCAATGGCCGAGTCGATAGAACATTATCTCACAGCACTACTCATTGCATACCCACTCATATAATTTTCTCTCCTCACAGATACGGAGCAATCTCCAGGCGTCTACCTCCGAGACGATCCTCTTTTTGGAACCCACCTACAGAACCAATCAGAACTCAGAGTGCACAGCGCTGAGAAGGCAGCCTTCTACCTGGATGCTGCACTGGCCACTAGAGGCACCAGGGAAGAGGGGAAAGACAGCCATCTTTTGTACACTCTACATGTTTATCAGTACAGTGTTGGAGGGAAGGGAGCAGGTGAGAAAAGTTATCGCTAGCTAGCTCAAAGTACTTGTTAACCAAACCATGTTCTATCTCTATCATGTGGATGGAGTCGTATTGTTTTCCTTACATCCTGTAAATATATACTTATTAATAAGTGTTTTAGGGTTTCGTATCGCAAAAGAAAACGAGAACCTTATAGGATTACTTTGTTGTCCGTCTGTTGGTCTGCCAAGACCCTATGGGGTCTTGATACCTCGTTCACAAGATAAATTTTGGGAACGCGTAAAGGTATCGAGTTGAAATTAAAACCATATACTAAAGTCTACAGTCTCTTGAAGCTGTGAAGCTGAGGTAAAAAAAAGATACGGCCGTTTATGCCAGAAAAAAACGTATATTTTAACACTCTCCTGGGAATCAAAATTTATAGGGTACTTTCCGTTGACCTAAAACTATGAAATTTGGCAAGTAATATTGTCATAAACTAAAAGAAGTACAGATAAAAATCTGAAAACTATAAATTTGTAATTAAATCATAAAAAATATAGTCATTATTTAAAGTACGATACCAACAAGTTTATATGGAACCGTTGGTAGGCGAGTCCGACTCGCATTTGTCCGGTTTTTTATTAAAACATCTCCGTTTAAACAAAAAGGCGCTCGCTCCGCCTTGTAATAATAATTAGCACTCTAAGAAACAGTCAAGGATTCATTAAAAGAAAATTAATTACGACGAATTTATACTCGAAGCACAGTTATTTCAGGAATGTTATCACAGTTAGTCCATTGAAGATTGTCTTATTTTACATTTACATACACTTACACATAACACAACAAACAAATTAATAAAATATACATAACAAAATATAAAAAATAATAAAATACAATATTTAATACAACAAATATAAACAAATAAACTACAATAATTAATAGAAGTAAACAAATAATGGAATTACATATTGATATTAATTAAAATAATTACATATTAGTATAACTATAATAATTACAATTATTGTTTAAAGCTAGTGACTGGATGCTTCTTTTATCCAATGTTAATATGTTGCCGTGCCCTAACCGGGTTTCATGTTGGAACTTATTTACCTCTGTAACACCTACATATGTACACATGAATGCAATAAAGAATTTGAGTTTGAGTTTGAGTTATATAATACAGAAGCTTTAAATAAAACTTTCAGTATCCGCCGCCATACTAAACGGGTCACAAAACAACAAAGTTCCTGAATTAAAAACATTTCTCTCTTTGTTCACAGTTGCCGGAGGACGCAGCCGCCTGCATTTAATCGACCTAGGAAACTCAGAGAGAGGGAAAACAAACGGCGGAATACCACTATCTGGTTTAGGAAATATATTACTTGCAATATTCAACGGACAAAGGCATCTACCGTATAGAGACCATAATCTTACACATGTTTTAAAAGAGTGTCTCGGATCCCTAACATGTCACACAGCTATGATTGTTCATGTTTCGCCAAATTCCCAAAATTATTCAGATACGTTAACGACATTACAGTTAGCTTCCCGAATACATAGGCTTCGAAGGAGGAAGGTCAAATATTCGACAAATAATAATGCAGGGTCTGGTGGAAGTTCCGGCGAGGATGCTTCAAAACCAAGTAGTAGCGAGCCAGATCCATCAAGTAGCGATCTCTCTGCTGACACGGTCATATACGTGGGTCCTATGGACGATGCAACTGACGGGGAACATCCACCAGTATACATTCCCCATATAAATTCAGGTGACAACCGATGTGTGCTGAGTAAAGCGTTACGAGGTTCAGCGGCAGAACAAAAACATAAGTCATCGTTATCTAGAGTGGTTGAAGAAAAAAGTCCAGTGCATAGATTACATGGATCACCAAAAGCATCACCATTAAAAACTTTACAGCCTAGTCATACTCCGAAAGCGTCTCCAGTGCATTCAGTAACATCCAAATCGACACCGCTTAAAAAAGCGGGTCCAAAACATCCAGAAGAAGGAAAAAGCACCAGTGACGAACAGTGGATCGATGGGCCTAGAATATCTAAGTCAAAATTAGTAGAAGCAAGACATATTATCAAGGAAACACAAGGCAAGAAACGTGAAACTTGGATCGACGGTCCAATGCAAGAACCAAAAGTACCAATACAATTTGAATCTGTGCCAATGCAACCTCCCAATAATGCTGTACCACTACAGCTCGGTATTCTTGGTGCCCTCGGTAGTGAAAACCTGGGATACGGATATATGGACAACCACAAGAAAAATATGATAAGAAAATGGGTTGAAAATCAAACGTCGCAAATTCATAAATCTCGACATAACTCACCAAGTCACAAAGCGCAAGTTGTACAGAAAGAACCTGGAGTAAGGATTCCTGATGAACCTGAAAATGCTCATAAAATGGAGCCAGTGACTAAGGACTCGGTAAGACGAATACATGTGGAAGAATCAGTAATTAGGACCGGATTAAAAGCTGGTTCCAAGGGAATGGCAATAGAAGAAGAAAATGTTGGACCTGGTGATCAGAATTCAATGAGTAAAAAATGTTCTAAGCCAAGTAAACACGATATAGATGACGATGATGATAGTGAAGAATTAGCTGAGATACCGCCCGCATTACCAATCATGCAACCTAGCAGTCTTAGTAGTAGAGAAGTTTCAATGGAAAGTTTAGATAGCAAATATAAAGAACGGTTGAGAATGGAAGATGAGTTAGCTTCAAATCATAGTAGGGACATTGATCTTCATGGCATGAGTAGAGGACTTAATGACGATGAAGATGAAATTTTAGAAATAATTGAAGTAGAGGAGCCACTAGAACCTGTTCCAATGATGGACTCATGTCTTCAAGTAACCGAAGAGGATATTGCATTCTGTATGGGTTACTCTGAAAATCCGTTGCCAGAAGTAGATCAAGAAGATATAGATGACCATCCACTTAGAATTCTTAGCCAAGAAAACTTAACAGTGGCATCGACATTCACAGACACTCTTTCCTTGTATAGTGAAGTGGAACGCCAAATTAGAAATGAAGCCTATCTTAGGCAAACAATAGGATTTTATGCAGATAAATACAGTGGTGACCGTGGACTTGGCCTTAATCCACATGAAAGTTTACCTTCATCACGATCAAGAATTGATGACATCATGAGTCTAACTGAATTGTACGGCTCTCGACGTAATATGTTAGACATAAATGATGATTACAACGATATGTCGATTACAAGGATAGCTCCACAATTTCAGTCCCTATCTCTATCAAATGTTCGTGATACAGAAGAATTTGGAGGTGACGGTTCTGTTTACAGTGAACCAGCCTACAGGCCAAGTGACAAAATATGTAATAGTTGCAAGCGAACCATGTCTAGGCCAGGAAGTGCAGTAGGAGCGTGTGATGCATATCAAGATTTAGAAGCACATAACGATTGCTACGGCCCTTTCGAAAGATACCGAGGTAATGATATAACAGACGCTCGTATAGCATCTCTAAGACATCCTGATGGGGCATCAGATCCTAACCTAAGAGAAGAAAGACGAATACCAGGTAGCGGAGCTCCTTCATTTAAAGAACTAAAATCAAACTTACATCTAGAAGTTACGCCTCCGGTGGTTACAACTGAACCACGAACGGAAAAAAGTGACAAAGGTATAGCGAGGGTAGTTGCTAGTTCTAAACCTGACGGTTATGATAGCGGTCACGAATCTACTCCACGAACTGGTAAACACAGTCCCGCGACAACCTCAAGGCGTGCAGAATCAGGCTACGATTCAGTTCCGAGAGATTCAGATGCATCGTCACTAGATTCGTACCCAACGCGGCGAGCAGCTGTCGCTCGAGCGCACGCGAAAAAGCACACCACAGCGAAATACAAACAGCATAGCGACCGTTCTTTCTGTTCATGGCTACGCAACCCTTTCGCTTGCAAATACGCTGACACAGACCCAGAAATCAGTGATTTTTAGAGCAAACAATAAAATGTATTTTAATTGTAAAATTCTAAATAGATATCGTTAAGCTACGTTACCGAATTTACTCTGGAGACTGCTTTTGTACTCTAGTACTCGTATTTATAAAATAAATGCTTCGACACTGTCAGGTTACCACTGTATTTTTCTAGACTTACGAAAGCTTCTAGCTCTGCGCTCTAAATATGATAATTTAGATAATATTATAACACTATTGTAAATACAGATGTTATGCGAGGAATGCTATGACTTGTAAGCGTTTATCTTCTGCTCATTTTTGTACTTTTATACTGTCATAATGAGAAAACTTCTATTCCCAATGTATTGTGAAATAATTTTCAAAGGTTGGAGTAGCTTTTGTACTGAACCCACTTGTAAATTGTTCAAAGCAAGATGTCTTCCTCTGTCTTCCCCTGTCTGTGACAATTTCATATCCAAGAAAATAATTTTCTATATCTGCACTGGCACTGACCTCATTGTCGTAATGTTATCTCCCGCGTTTATTTCAATCACTACTAGAACTTCCTATTTCTCCATTGTGTATTTTAAATCCAAAGATTTTTTGTTGGGTTGTTATAGCTTTTATAAATCTACTAAGAAATAATTTACTACGATTACCTAATCCAGAGTGATTGGAATAGAGTGCGCATAATTTATATCAATGTATCTAAAAAATTCGTTTCTAGGATATAAGACTGTTGTCATTTCATTGGCCATGTTTCATGTAGCTTTAACATTTTGATATATTGTAATAATGTAACGAGAGGTTGGCGGAGCCGTGTGTATGAGATGAGACTCACCGCACTCGTCGGCTCTAACGAATGTTGGTGACCTAAGTGAACTAAGTTAACGCTTTATGTCAATGTTTTGTTATTGTACTATTAATATTACAAATATATATCCTAAATTCTACTATGCGTTCGTATTAGTTTACAATAAATTGTTCGATTTCGATTCAACTTCGTTTTATTTTATTGAAACACTAAACCACAACACCTACAATAGTGTCTTCAGCTTTATTTACAAAATCGGCAGAGAAACCATGATTCATATGGAAAGTCAGTAGTTACAATGCCTTGCTTCTATCACATTACTAGATTACTTTAAAAGCTAAATGATCAGACTAAACACAAAGCCGACATCGCGGATCAAGACCGTCGATTTCATCAAAATAAATACACCCGGTTTAAAGATTATTCGCTTCCTTAATCGCTTATGCTGTAGTAAAGAGATCATCCAAATAGAAGCCACTATACTCAGGCACTTAAAACAAAAAAACCATGAATAAATAATGTGATACCGAGTACTCTTGCGCCCTAGGGATGGGAATTTCAAAATCTTTTGGGGATATAAACTTTTTTCCCTCTTCAAAAGTGGAGCAAGTTTCCCCTGTTAAGATGCAGCCCTATTATCTTTCATTTCGCCAGTAATTTAACATTCTTGGTGCGCCCCGCGAAAATCAAGCTATCAAATAAGACGTCGCCTACCCTTCGTGGGGTGACAACTTTTTTCTTGAAAATCTCCCAATAATTTGTTAAAGTGGCAGCTGGTTAGCCCATAACGCTTATCGGGTTCTAAAAAGATTTTAGCGTTTTTACATTAGATGGGGAAAGTTATATTTTCATCGGTAAAGGCAATAAATTCTATTTTTTTATCGTAGATTTTGTGAATTCGGTCGGAATTGCCAGAAGTGGAAGCCATACTTTTTAACGCCAGGAAGTGTGATCAACTGAAATTGGGGAAGATGAAACTATTGAGTTGGAAGTGAACAAAGAGGGTGACAACCACTCTCAAGTAAATTGCATTTTGTTCACAGTGTAATCTCGGAAAATCCGAGTCATTGGCATATTATAAATTCTGCACGATATAATACTAACCCTCTTCCTTGCAAAATAACAATTTAAATTCTAACAAATTGGCTTCATTCGCATTCATTTTCAATATTCATTATTAATGATAGACCTACAATTACGTGGCATGTCAACAAATTGGTTACTAATATTGAAAAGTCTTTATAATAATCAAAAGCCTATGTTTTCTTAATATTTCATACCGTAGATATATGAAAGAAGTTTTTATTATATATCTGCCGCGGATACCAAAGTAAAACCACAGTCGTTTGGCAGCTCTAGAGCTGAACTCAGCCACAGATGTTACCCTCGATCTGATTCAGGGTTTTAGTGCTCCTTTATTCTAGGGCTCTTCGTCAAAGCACCAGTGTGTCTTACGACCTTCTGGCACACTCCTTATCCCGATACTTAGTAAGCTTTGGCTGTACAAAACCTTTCTTATTGTAGTACCTATTAGCTTATACGTATATGGCTATAGGTATCACCCTCCTTTTCCCTCTAACATCCTTAACTAAACGAACAGCCGATTATTTAATAACGCGCACGCTGTCACATAATACGGCACCAATAAGTACAAAATGCGGATAAAAATAATAGCCCCGACCGAAGAAGGCACACGCGTCGACCGGCGAGTCGAATCGCACGTGACAAGAACACGAATCGCGTAAACATACCCACGTTATTCCACACAATTATACACACTACACAACAAGAAATAGAGGCTATTATTCTGTGATGATTTTTCGTATATGGGCACTGAAACATTGGAACGTGATACGTACTGAAATAATAACAAAACGGATAGCTATCAAGGGTAGGTATAATGGTGTATCAATCCTGACTCATAGGAGGAAACACTGAAGGTATTACATTTGTCATGGAGCGTCTGTTGTCTACGGACTTGCGTCCAGCATACAAAGTAGTTAAGAATCGTAACTTCTTAAGCCAAGGGAGAAAGCAGGAAAATATGATTAAAATTGCAAATTCTACTATGTCCAAAAATAATGAGAAAAAATACGAAACGTGTTTGAAAACTAAAACCCAACTTGTACTTTCCCAAGTAAAACCAATAGCTGAAATAAGCAGTTTTCATATAACCTTTATGCTAAAGTATTCATAGTCTTTACACAGGTTTCATGCAAGATCGTGCTATCAGGCGCACGGCCAGTTTGTATGTATTCGAATTTCTAGTTTCCTCCCCCGGAACCAGGAATATGAGATTTTTACCGTACTTTACCGATAGGTTTAATCCCGTATACGTTGCCCTTGGCTGAATCCAAAGCATATATCGAAGAATATTTTCGTTGTTCAAAAGCAAACAGGAAAGCCAGCTACGGATTAAACAATTCAACATTCAATACAAAAATAAATTGAATTCTAAACAGAATTGACTTTTGACTTTCTACTGTTAGCGAACAAAAAACCCAACATCTGTCGAATGTAAATGGACATTTTGACCAGCTGCATTGGAATGGTACAGCGTTGGGTACAATGTGGGACAAGTTGTATTGTATTGTGAGTTTTGTTTCTTCAAAAAGAGCATCCGGGGAACATTTCGGCGACGGCATACGTGTCCGGAATGCGAAGCTCCCGTTTACCGAACAACACACACTGTACGCCTTTTGCGAGGCCAGTATAAATTCTGCGCGACCCTTTGAATAGATATTCTTTGTTTATCTACCATAATGTAGAGCTTAGGTCTTGAAGGAATTATGTTAGGGACCGTTTTTAGGACTAGAGTCTGTAAAGTACGATCGTACGTGAAGAGCTTCGCAAGTTTTATCGAAGCACTGCCAAAAGGTTTTTTTAATAAACCTAAAGCAGGGTTCCTGGTTCTGAATACTAATTTAACATTATTATTTCAGTAATGTTCAAGATTCTTACATTCACGCCTACTTATTAAATGATGTGAAAGTTATAAAATACACTCTATTTTCAAAATGGAGGACGAAAAGTAAATCGGGCTGGCACGATAAAATATCACGTAAGTATAATAAAATGGGAGAGCACGATATACAAATCACGTAAGCAAAACTATAACAAAAGCTTCAACAAATTATATTCTACGAAGTAGAAGATACCGCAAACACAGATTCAACTAAAACAAAGCATTCCTTGAAATTAGTGAACCAACAAATTCTAGAGTGCAAAGGTTCGAACATCTGAACGAAGCTGCCAATAAGAGCCCAACAGAGTAGAAAAATAGCACCGCTCTAGGCAGCTGCAATCTCTACTTGAATCTGGTATATTTTTCAAGGCGTCAAATCTGTGCGTTACACCGCACTGTCGCAAATCGAATTTGTCTCCTCCGAGTTGAGCCGAATCAATCTGCATTATCCCTCTGACATTCCGTTGCAAGGGATGAGGGTAAGCGGAAGATATGAAGCTATACCTATTAATCGATATTAAACTAACTCGTAGATGAAATATGCATTTGAAAACGTCGAGCTAAGTTTTGACTTTGTCTTTGTATTCGATGTGAGAGATAAAATCATTTGGACGTTTGAAAGTAAACCGTTCATCAAAATATTTAATCTTTTGACAAGATATTGAAGAGCACCACTTATTGTGCACGTGATACCAACGGAGCTCAATCTTTCGGAGAAAGGTGCAAATCATCGTCAATGTTTGTACAGAATTAAAAAAATATACTACAATCATATAGATCCGTTATTGCGTTTTAACTTCTAAAGGAAGATCGCCTTAATCATATTATGAAACACATATGAACATGACATTGCTCACATTAATTGATCAGGCGCTGCCAAAACTAAAATCTACCTTCACACTATTTCTATTCGCCATTTCTTGCCACATATACCAACTTCCAAGACGTGTCGAGAGACGACCGAGGCCGCAGCGATTTCTCAGGATTTGAGAGCGCTCTCCAACTTAAAGCGCACGCACTTTAACCATGTTTACACTTCGCTTGCAGCCATCTCAGAGAAGATGGGAAATAACTACAGAATATTGGGTAGGCAGGGTTGTTTCTTAAAATGGATGTAAAAAAATTAACTTTAAAGGAAGGTTTGGAACAGTTTTCATCAAGGTTTAAGCATGTTTAAACAATCAATGAAGCTCTGACTCTCGCTGTTTATTGTGACCATACGTGGCACAAGTATGTCTAAGTTAAATCTGTAGAAACCAAGTAATCTTTAATAATGAAGTTTAACAATGAAAGTGAAGTAAGCAATTATGATGTAGGTATGTATGCATACAAAGAGATGTCAGCATTAGAAGGGGGCCCCGTAAGATCCGAAGCCTGCCGGGTAAGCGAGATTGTCCGAAAGGGCTACCGCAACCCCGGAACATAATAAAGGGCTGAGGAAGGAACATGGTTGGGTTTTAGTCAGTAAAAGTCTGACACTCCCTTCCGCTCCACCCAGAGCGGGAGGAGTCATTGGTTGATTTCCCATATACTTACAGTTAGTGCTGTGCTGTAACTTATCTACCATTATTTTCATTTTCATTTTTTTTTTTTATACATTGTATTCTGAATAGATTCCACAGTCATAATATCCAACACCCCTAACGACAGTAAATATTGCCAGCTTACATGCATTGCTATATTTATCCTTGAAATAACGCGCATCTGCATTACGCTTCAGTCATGTGATTATTTCTATAAAATATTCATAATCCTTATAAAGTAGGAATGTGAATAAAAAGTAGAAATTCTAACGAAGTATTTGCGCCGGTGAAAGTTATAGGTATTGTCAGTTTTATTTACCTTGCAATTGTCTTTCAACAATGGGGGAATAATTACAATAAAGTCCCGGAATAATGGTGAAAAAAAACCAGCCCTTTACACAAATCATAATAAAGCGTTTAGCAAACCCGTTCCTGTCAACGTTCGTCCAATTATCATTTTAAATTCTGTGAGAATCAATACTGACAGTTCGTTCAGTAATTATTCTAAATGAAGAAACATGACTCAGAATGTCAGGTAATTCTTATCGACGAGCACACGTTCTCGACTAATTTACCACAAGACGCTTGATCCGAACAAATTGGCTCCTGAGCACAAACTCCTACTGTGACACGTTCATGCGACTTTGCTTTAATTATTTATGTAGGCGTTACCATTTTTTTTACCACGCTTGCGATTGCGACCACTTTTATACATGTCGACGTGTATACTAATCTTCCTGAAGTATTTTATACAGGAAACCAATCTCTTAGGAACTTGATTGATGATAAAAGGGATTTTTTAAATCGTTAGTAAGTTTTTTTGGCTTATTTAGTCTTATGCTATTCAATTATGATTCCGCATACCTAATCCTCGTACTATAATTTTCTGAGAAACCTACATAATTATATATCGCAACCAAATAACCTAGTAACGCATAGCGAGAATCACTTCAGGTATTTACGAAATCTCATGTAAATCTACAATCAGTATCTGAGAACGTCAAAGCTCGATCCCGTAGCCTGTAGCCTTTGAGCTAGTACTCAACCGAGCTGGGACGTAGCACAGGAACATTTCGGGCCATTAACCGTGTCTGAAACGGGACATATCGATTGGCGGCGCATAAAATATGTCCCAGCGACCACGTAAATAAGCCGATGCAGGCTGCGATATAAAGGATTGTTCTGTTAGAGAATGCATTGCCACGTTATGTGAGCGTTTGAATTTTTGTATTGTTTATTACGGGAATTTGTTTTCAGGAATACTATAGATACTATGTTTCGAACATGAAACAGTGTAAAACCGAGGTAAAACCATGCCAACGGTAAAAATTATCAAAATCGGAATCGGAAAATCTCTTTAAAACCGACTTCGGTCTTCAATAACAACTGCTTTATAATGGGCAACTTGCTTCATCTCTCTGAATGACCGACCCCTTGACAATTCAAAAGTGCCTGTAATTGGTTTATTTGAAATAAATACTTTGAGTTTGAGGTTGAGTTTTAACATTAAGACATTCAAAATTACTACTAGGCATGGGCCTCCGTTAAAGTCTTTCGCAGCATAAACTTTGTCATTTTCATGCAATAGCTTCCCCGTGCACCGGACATATTCGTAAGTTACGCTTGCTGAGTGAGATGATCCCGCATACTTCGAATCTCTCATTTTCCCAAATGATGGGACGGCTCATATTCACAAGACATTTACGAGCTAATATAACTGCATTATAAAATAGCTGTAAAGAAGCTCTTATAACACAGATGTTACCCTCATCATTCTCATTTTATTAAGCCCTTATTGTCTCCAATAAAAAATCTAGAAGATATCTTATAAAATGAGGTATAAGTCAGCGAAAAAATGATAAAGCCAGTATATCAGATGGAAGCACGGTTGGAGGAAGTGTTTATAAGAATTTATGCGTATTTAAACGACTCCTTTCATCGTGTGCTTGTATTAAGTAGGCCATTATGCGTTGTATTTTATGTAAAAGACGTGATTTTGCGTGATGCGATTTTTCTTTCTATTTGATCAAAAGGCAAGGCTGCCCTGATAGAATGTGGTCACGCATTAACTAATCTCTCCAATGAAATCCTCAAAGCAAGTCATCCAAGTTAGTACAAAGTAGAGTAGAACCGATGAACAATAGACTGTAGCAAACAATGGTACCAAAAGAACCAATTTTGAGACATGGAAACATGCTTATTTATCAAAATCCAATAACAGTAACAAGCTCAGAAACAAGCTTATCAGTCAGTCATAGGAGTAAAGCAATAAACAAAAAAAAATCCAAACAAAATTCTATTTTAATGCCAATAACCGCAGGTGTATCATCGCTCCATCGTGCATACAACATAAACTATACGATACTTTCATTCTTACGATGCGTGTGTCTCTATAAAAAGTGACAGTTTGCAATTTAAATAATATATACCATTCCGTTTATGTTTCAAATCCGAGCTTACGGTTTTGTAGTGTTGAGAATACGCACAGAGCGGCGATAAAATTTATTGTCACCCGTACGACATCTGGTGCCTTCCCCCTGATTGTGGCTCAAGACGAAACGGACAAGCGTTTTGATAGAATTTCTCTTCTTCTTTTCGTGTGGTTAGTGACTAACCTGGTGTCAGTTTTTATGCTGCCCATGGGCCTCTGACTTAGCTTCGTATGCTGTGGAAAAATATCTCTCAGACATGCTGGTTTCCTCACGATGTTTTCCTTCACTGATTTTTAAGCAAGTGATAATTTATATAATACGCACTTGATTCCGTAAATTCAGAGGTGCGTGCCTTCTTCTCTAGTTTCATCAAACATGGTATACAGGTTGAAACTTTAATTCATGAGCATTGTTTTAAAGGGTCATTGTACTCATCGTTATGAACAATTTTCACAATGGGAACAAATCTGAAATCGCGAATCAGCTGTTCCCTATATTTTGACGAGTTATACCAGCATAATGTATGGAACAGCTGTTTTTTTTTGTTATGCCCATGAATTCAATTACCGGGACCAGTATTTTACCCGGAGCGACTGCCTATCTGACCTCCACAACCCAGTAACGGGATAAAACAATACCCCTTGGTAAAACTTGCTGTCAGATTTTCGGGCTTCTGACGACCCGCAACGACTGTCAAAGATGCACAAATGACTGCCAGGACCATCGTCTTAACGTGCTTTCCGAGGCACGGAGGAGTCTCGGTATGTAAAGATCGGGAGCTTCGGTTAACCCGCGCAAGCGTAGCTTAACCTGATGGATCGAACTGTGCGGCTGTTATTACTTAGCCATGAGCTCCTCAAAACAGCTCACCTATGTATATTATACCGTAAAATGCTGCAACTTTGCCGTAGCTTTATAGAAACATTGATATATTTCGAAAAATTACAATCAATTTTCACCCTTGTCAGGTTGGGGATAAAGCTTATATTAATGGTCATTGGCAGTGTACTTAGAACTATGATTACTCTGTTTCACTTTCGAAATATAACAGTCTTAATCACTAGGCAAACTTGGGCCACAAAACTGTAACATTGCCTGCTTCAATTTTGACTGTCTAAGAAACAACTTAAGTACATAATTCTTGCACTTGCACGTTTTACCGGTACTATGCAAAATCGCTACCGCTCATGACTTACGCCGTACGAGAGGAAGACTGTTTCCTGAACGTACTCAACATTCAGAAGAATAAAACCTTCACAATCTCGGCGTGTACACGTAAATTCAGTTAAAAAGTTACCCTCAACGATACATAGGAATAGGGTCCTGTGGAGGTTCCAAGTAGGCTTTTTAGGAGAACTTCGTAAGCTGAAACGTTTTATTCTTAAAAGCGGTATGTTGGTTTATCAACTCTATAATATATAGATAGCACTTTTCTCGCGACTTTGTCCGCTTAGATTTTTTTAAATATAGCCTATACATCTATAGGCGATATTCCCGCCCTCAGTGTCATCACACTCAGTGATAATGTGAGGGTGGGAAATCATCAAATGACCCCTCCCGCTCAGGGTGGAGTGGTGGGGCAGTTTCAGTATCTTCCTGACTAAAACCCATCCACGTTCCTTCCTAAGCCCTTTATGTTCCGGGGTAGCGGTAACTCTTTCGGACAATACCGCTGACCCTTGATCAGCTCCTGAACTTATAAAATGGTTACTTCAAACAAGCCTGAAAGACGTAACGTCTGTGCGTGTTAAAAAGTTAAGAAAACAAAGCTTCCATTCAAGATGGTGGAATTTAATTTTTTATGTTTGAATACCGTAAGCCCTGTTATAAGGAGATAAGGGAAAATATAATTTATTTCAATTCTCTTTGCATATTAATTGAATTTCTTTTTTAGTGACGTAAAAAGGGGCAAATATTCAAACGTTGAAATGGAAAATATGGATAAAGGACAGGCAATTTTGCTAACGTTAGTTAAATGTTGTTGTTTTAATTAAGTGAGTGGGGACGGTGCAATAAATACATAGGCATTCTTTATTATTATTTTGCTTTGGCTCTGATAGACTGACTTAAAGATAAATCATGATTTGTTGTTAATATATTTATATTAACAAGAGCAACTTTGAATCGCTCCTTAATGGGATATACATATAATATGTTAATTAACGAAAGGCATTCCCGTTAAACCCCAATAGTATAACGTCCATGCATGCTAAAAAAATTACCATATAAAAAATTGCAGTACCTATATTTTTTTTAAATATGAGTTTCCGAGGTCATGTAAAATACGTACAAAACACTCTCATTAATTAAATAATGTATTTTTTTTATTTAGCCTACACTGTCCCACTGCTGAGCAAAGGCCTCCCTTAAATCCTTCCAGACATCTTTCTCTTGGGCCACCTCGATCCATCCCTTAAGGTATGCGTATTAATCAATACAATTGTTTCATGCACACCAACCAAACAACAATTAAACCACATTTTCACAGCCTCTGGATTGAACCCCATTGCTCCCCTGCATTCATCTCTCGCACTCAAAATTCATTTGCCCCAAAAATGCAACTGTAGCCCCGCAGTTAAAATTAAAGCTAATTAACTTTTTAACTCTGGCCACCCCGCGGCCGCTGGCGTATAATTAAAACGAAACAAAAGTCAACTTTATACCACCCTAAGGAGTTGCCTACTGCCTACGATGGAAGTAGGTGCCTTCGTACCAACTCGGCTTTTTTACGTCTAAAACTTTACGAGGACTGGGCCGCGTAATTAATTAGAGAAATTAACGTTTAGGTCATTTTATAATGGAAGAAACAATGGTAGAGAATGTTTGAATGAGCCTGGGAATTATGAAGATACATAGATTATCTGTGATTGTTTGTATACTCTACTCTCACTATAATCTATAGGAGTCGTCATAAAGGTAATAAGGGACATCGCCGCGCAAACTGCTCCATAAATTCAGTACAACATGATTTTAGATTCCCAAAATATTTATAAATTTAATCATTATTATAAAAAAATCAGCTGTTCCATCAATTTTTTATGGTTTGAATTCATTTATTTCTAAAGATTAAAAATCACTTATGCCGAAATAAATACTAAAAATTACTTAATTAATACATTTTTGTTGTCCAGGAGTAGTAAGAGCTTATAGCATTACTAATTTATGAAGGTGGATTTGGCCTAAAGTATTTTATCTCATTTCTACTATAGTATTTTATCGTATGGGTATTGCAATATTATATTATTATGAAACGTATGTTTTTTTTATAACCGACGAACATTTTTTCACCGGTTAATTCAGTAGTACATGCAGCCCTCAAAATAGGTAACGGCTGTTTTCATAACACCACTTGTCAAACTCAAACACTTCCCAGAAATACTGACAATGGTTGCTAATTGTATAGAATTGGACCGTGGTCTCCAAGGCACAGCCCACATACAGGCATACTCCACATACATAATATCACTAATTGACCACAAACCCTTGAGCCGCCAGGAGCTTCCACGATCCTATTGATCTGTTCTATAGCACATTAGCTATCAGCCCCTCTGAATGCATTATTTTAAACCCCACAGACTCATGATCGTAGGCCATAAAAATTTAAGCTCATTCACTGTAGGGTTATTTTCGATCCAATAGAGTTAGGGTGGATCTGTCAGTACATAATACTACTTTATTATGCACAACAATTTTATTATTTTAACCCTATCCGTATAGCATTAGAGTGCTTTGATGTACGGGGGCTATCAAAACCCAATGTTATTTTTTTGTAGTTTCGACTTTTAATTAATGTGTAGGGATAGTATAATTTGCAGTCATTTCAGTATTCGTAGCAACATCAAATCTAACGTTTTTGTATAATCAATCAATCTGCCTAGTCTTCCCAAGTAACGGTCAGCTTCCAGTCTAACCGAATTCAGTTGGATATCAACGTTTCTATATAATATGAATTTTAATATACGTACAGATACGAGCATTTCAAGCTATCCCAAACTGTCAACATGAACCTAAACCCAACCTGAACCCCTATGAACCTTATTATATTGTATAATACGTTGAAAATCTATCAAGGAAATTTGACAGATTGGAGTAATTTGATGTGCTAGCCTCTGTACCAAAGAGAGCATCCTGAATTTCACAAAAAAGCAAAAATCTCTTCTCCTAAAAATTCTTTATAGGTAAGTACTATAATACATTTGATCTCAAAACTTTTGAACAAAAGCTTTTCTATAGTATTTTCAACTCATAACAAAGTTATTTAAAACTTCATTAAAACATTCGTCAACCTCGAATTTCCTCTAACGACCTCACAAAGAAACAAAATAGAATCAGAACAGGAAAACAAAAACAAAACGCACTATAATCCTTAAATAAAGTAGAGCAGCATCTGCTACCGAACTGAAATCCATAAGAACGCTTATATCCAAGGGCTACCTTCAGATTCCCTTTAAAATTGGCCTCGGCACGTGACGGGAAAGCGAATCCTTGTGTCCATTATTTTAATAGTTTCCCTTGCTTTTGTCTTACCCTCGCCATAAAATTAAGGAGCGGAAAAGTTAAGAAGTATCGGGTATATGGTCGTAATTCTTGATTCGATTTACGTGCCTGCTAGTCTTCTGGCGGAAGCCCGAGGAGCGCAGTCTGCGGCTCCCCGTGCGTGACGTAATAGGCTTTTCTGGGGTAGGAACAGGGTGCATTTTAAAACATGTAATGCTGTCATTATCAGCCTGATGCAGTACCACTGATAAGTCCCGTTTTGTTCGGTCTTCTTCTTCTTTTTCGTGTGGTTAGTGACTAACATGGTGTCAGAGTTTTTATGCTGCCCATGGGCCTCTGACTTAGCATCACATGCTGTTGAGAAATATCTCTCAGGCATGCCGGTTTCCTCACGATGTTTTCCTTCATCGATTTCAAGCAAGTGATGTTCTTTTGTAATGAAGTTGTTAATTTATCAAATAAATTTGACAGATTGGGGTAGCTTGATATGCTGACCTCTACACTTATATACATAGGTGTATGTACAGGCAGCAGATAGATGTAAATAAAAAATGAAATCTTTTCGTAGATAGTAAAAAGTTTAATCAGGTTTTGTGGCAAAAACGTCTTCATAAAATTCAGTCGTGAAAAATATACGTGCACGTTGTACTTTCATAAAAATAATATAAAACCGTGTGTGGTATGTACATAACTTCTGCTGAAAAATTTTATCTCCTGGCTTAAAAATATATTTTTTCTATTTATATTTAGGTACAGATTAAATAATTATTTATTTAAAACCACACCAAACCGTAACATAACAAATATTTTTTTGAGTGTTTATTGGTTGCGATATTGACTTAGTTGCTTAAGTTAAAGTTAATAAAATGGTAAAATACAGAGTAACATAGCATTTAATACAGTAACAGCTGGTTTTTCAATACAGGCAGTTAACATTTATCTTAAAAATAAATAAGATGTTAAACATATATTCCACATTCGTCTTCTTTTCGAGTGGTAAGTGACTAACCTGGTGTCAGAGTTTTTATGCTGCCCATGGGTCTATGACTTAGCTTTACATGGCTTTTAACTTGTTCCATATTAAAACTGTCATACTGCAATATTTATTCTCCAGACAAAAGTTGTCTGATTTTTGAAAAATCAGCTCTTAGTCGAAAATTCGAAAAATCTGCTCTTATTCGAAAATTTTAAAACCTACTCATAAAATAGTCTTTTCGTAGAACCATATCACTAACTTCCATTCCTATACAAACTAAACGAGCTAAATATTTTAGCAACCGTTACCTCAGGCACACGGCACATAACTCCAGAATCCAAGATGGCCGCCATCCTTCTACCACAAACGTGACATTCACAGGTCCAATATTTACACGACGGGCTACAGCATTGGTACACTCGCTACCAGCCAGAATCGAACGCGCGCAGTTTAGATAAGAGCGCAACTGAAGCACTCTAGCACTTCATTGTACATACTGCATTAGCTTTGAGCGTATTAGCATACAAGATAAGCTATCCTAGATTGTACTTAAGGGTTCTAGACTATTGGCCTTGTGGTACATGTGTCATGAGTATGCGTGATAAATCTTTCATTAAATATGAAGTTAATTTCAGTAAATGTCAACAGATTACAGCTGTTTTGTATCAGCAGTAGGTTCTGAGAAAAATTTGGTACAATTTTTATTTTTTTATTTCAATTATTATAATTAATTCATTAAAATGGTAAATATAATCTAACACCAAAGCTAAAAGAATATAGTATTTAAAACTAATAACTTACTAAAATCATCATCATCTGCCTAGCCTTTTCCCAACTATGTTGGGGTCGGCTTCCAGTCTAACCGGATGCAGCTGAATACCTGTATTTTACATGAAGCGACTGCCTATCTGACCTCCACAATCCAGTAACTGAGCAATACGATACCCCTTGGTAAGATTGGCTGTCAGATTTCCGGGCTTCTTACCACCCGTAACGACCGTCATAGACGCACAAATGACAGCCGGGACCAACAGCTTAACGTGCTTTCCGAGCCACGGAGGAGTCTCGGAACTAATAACTAACTTAAATATGGCGTCGAAAAATTCCTCCGTATCGCTATCGACTGGTAATATACCCAAGAGACTGACGGCATTGCCACGTTGTATGAGAAAAATTAGCTTTTATAAACAGTCTTACGTAGCGATTTTAGATAAGCATTTCAGGCACAATTTCCAAAAGTATCTCTTCTATGTTATTGTGAAGTAAATAAATTGAACCCTTCATTATAACATTTCACGGAACAGGTGCCTTATCCCGAAAAACATTTATTTTCCTTATTATGAAAACCAATTTATCAGCGCATTACCGTTTGAAATGACTCATTTAATATTTTTCTCCAAATAATCCTTTCAGCTTCGGGAAGAAAAAAAAAGATAAATCCACGTCGCGGGGAAACGGGGCAAAATCGATATACGCAAATCAGTGATAACAGGGCCCTCTAAACTTTTACCGTTTATTTCCCGAGCCCGGTCTCCCCCAGCGTCTTATCGCCTCCGATCTACAAATCCAATTTCCTAAAATAGGGATCGATCCGACAAATCATCTGGCCAACTCTATTATCCCCTATTCAGGAGGATATCGCGATGACTTGCTTACCGTTAGTGGACACTAACGCGGAAAAAATATCGAGTTACAATCCGATTTGCTATCGAAACGTGATCAAGTGACCGTTTGTTGGAAACTTTTCACGTAATTGATTTGTCATAAACAGGCATTGTTTTTGTCTAAAATGATAGCCATATCAAAGTGATAGCCAACAAACGATCACATTTCACACAATCGGACAATTTACAGTTTACCTTCCAGTCTAAACGGATGGATATTATACCTGAACTTCACTTGGAATGTTAATTAATAATTCATAGCTGTTGTATAATTTGTATAAATAAATCATTTATTTGGACAAAACACTTTTTCACCTTTTATAACCTGCCAAACTGCGTAACAGGAATAGCGCTCGTTTTAACACATTTGGTTTCTATTTTAAATCGAATTATACATCTAAGTAAGTTAATAAAAATAACTGTAAGTGACCACAGTCCAAAAAGAGACAATCGACTGTGTTGCCAGCACCCGTTATAGTAACAACAACAGAAACTCAGTATCCAAGCAGCTACCGGCCGTATGTAAATTGCATGTGTATATTATATATTCCAAACAATGTAATTTTTTTTATTATTTAATGAAACAAATCAATCTGAATACCAGTATTTCACAACTAGTGACTTCCTATCTGACCTTCACAACCCGGTTACCGCGAAACATATACAACAACAACAACACAACACACCCCACAACGCCACAACCTAACAACTCACAACAAAATGGGAATAATGAGTTGAAACACCCATTTATCGTTGTGAAACTCTGACTAATCCGACAAACCAGCACATATCTTATTAATTTTTATTAATACTTTCTCATATACGCGCCATCAGCCAACATGGCGCTAACAATTTATATTCATAAGAGTGCCCCTGCAATCCTTGGTAATTATAAACATCATTACAGTTAGAACATCGAGTGAAGAGTGGAAGCGGCAGAGGTCATAAAGTGCCTCGGAGAGCGTCCCACCGCTGGGATTCTACGGGAGTGGGCTAAGGCATGAGGACTCAGCGGGGAATCAGACTGATGAGGGTAGTATTTTCTAATATATTTATACAGGGTGTAACCGAAAGGGTATATACATACAAAAGCGTATCCTACAGACTACAAAACTGACAACTCGCAAAAAAAAATCAGCTGTTCTTTACATTTTTGGTCACGTGACTCGTCGAAACGTAGGGAACAGCAGATTTTTTTTTCACAATTTCGGAGTTGATCCCATAGTAAAAGTTGTTCAGTTTGGTGATCTGTAGCATATCCTTTTATAAGTATATACCTTTTCGGTTACACCCAATATAAAAGGAGAAACCAACTGATTGATTAACTGACTGACATACACAACGCACAGCCGAAACGACTGAGACTGGGAACGTGACATTTTACACACCCCTTCCTTTTCTACTGTAAAGGAGCACTAAGAAAGGGTTTTTGGAAATAAGACCTTTAAGGGTGAAAGGGGATTTTGATCTTCAGAAAAATTCAACATTGCCGCTAGCAGAAGCTAGTTAATAAATAAAATAAAAGGTAAGCAGCAGTGCAGAAAGCACCCTATAACACGATCCTCCGACATCGACATATTATGAGAAAAATAAGATAATAACAAATCCTCCATTTAAAACGCCACCACCAACAGCGAACTACAGTTTCAGTAAAAATGTATTTATATTTTTACAGTCAAATTAGCCAGAGTTGCTCTTAAGGAACAAAAATATAAAATCGCCACTACATCCCTCTCGCACCACACAACAATATTTGCATGTCGTACCTACAATACTACCCAACCCTTCTGAACCGGTTGAACCTTAGCCAAATGGCACCGTACCTGGATTTGAAAACCACCAGTTTCCCTTGACCCCTACCCATACTCCCCTTTAAACAAAAACGTATGAAACTAGCGAAGTGGTGCGTGTAGTGGCGGGTCAAGTAAGGTTGGTTAGGAAAACGTAAATCATAATCTCTGGATTCGGGGTCGAAATGCTGATGTTAGGGTCGTATAAGAAAGTGTAAGCGATTTTTGGTGTCGTTTAGTTACAGTTTTAATGGTGTAGTGTCCAGTTGGGATGTGGGGTGAGGATTCGGTATTCTTATCTACAAGTTGAGCCTGTTCGGACTGCATATTTGTTTTGTAGCGTGTAAGTTATTATAAACTAAATATTAAGGAGATAAAAACAAACAACACACTAAACACTCGCAATATTATTATTTATTTTAGGTCGTAGGTAAAAAAACCCGTCATTGTTTAACTGCTCTAAGGAGGAATGCGCGTCAAGTACTATCCTGAGTTTACGCGTAGCTGAAAATGATGCAGAAGCCGAGGAGTCAACCCTGGGTGGTAGAGGATCTGCAGCGTTGATGGAAATGGTGCCAACCTGGGCCTTGAGTGTTGACCGCCTGATGTTGCGGCATGCAACGGTTACAAAAATTAACCCAGTACTTGAAACCCTGGAATTTATGTCCAGAAGTTAAATAACTAAGCACACTGCTGTATAATACGCTGCTTGGGTGTTAAAAATTATGTTAAGAGAAAGCAATCTTTAAATTGCTGAAAATGTCTCGTAAGCGTCTATTTACAAACACAAACTCAAATCATTTACTTCGTTTCAATCAATTTCAGGCACTTGTGAATTATCCAGGGGTCGGTCAGTCATGAAATAAAGCTAGTTACCATTCCGAAGCGTATTACATACCTGTGGAGAAGAATAGGCAAGGAACTCTCCAAAAACAACCCTAAAAGGCTGAAAAACTGTAGTTTACACGGCGCTACTTCCGTCTGATGACCAAAAATAACACGAACTTACCAACTCTCGTATCTCGTAACTACTTTCTAAAACGAGGGCTAAATATGCTATCAATGACCGATGTATAAAAATGGTCACCCATCTAAGGACCGACTGCTGCAAACACAAAATTGCAGACCAATCAATCCACACGTTTGTTGTCGAACAAAAACTCCATTTAAATTGGATCATACCAAAAAATATAAAACACCAAACGCAACATAAACTAAACTAATAGCAACTGCAGAAAATCTCATCTCGAACTGAAAAATGTTACAATTCCAATGTATAAAACTAAAAATAACGGAACATATCGCTTCTATTTGTAACTGCTGAACCAAATGATAAATATAGAGCAGGAGCATCACTATTGATCCGGAGGATTCCCGGAGTAATAATAGAGAACATTATGCTCCATCCTTATTCCGTTCAGATGGACTACGAATAGTTTATTTTTATTTTTATGTGTAAATAAAACTTTAACGCACGCATAATGCAGATCAGCAGGATTGTACGGATGGGTTACCGCTAACATAAAGGGCTGAGGAAGGTACATAGTTTTAGTCAGTAAAAGTCTGACACTCCCTTCCGCTCCACCCAGAGCGGGAGGTTTTATTTGATGATTTAAAAAAAATGCATACTGAAGAGAAAAAAGCGTTAGATAGCTGTCTTCTGTGAGGAACCATGAACGACTTAATCATTAGAATATATCAACAAAATTTGGCAAACTAAGTGCTTTTTTTGAAGCGGACAATGAGCTCCTCAGTGACCATTAGTACGGCCTCCGCCGTAGTCGGTCAGCCAGAAAAAAAAAGAAAATGAAAAAGCGTTTAAATTCGTGATAACAAACCTACGAATTACATAAATCTTACTTCTGCCAAACTGTAAAGCAGTTTGTTGGGATAGAAGGCTTCTTGTGTATGTTACAAGCTGGGAAGAAGCCATTAAGAGAAATGGTTAAGCCCTTGCTGTGTCTCATATGGCTTTTGACGGGCACTATATATCTGCTCTGGCTATATTGCTAGCCTATGTTGCGGATCTTTGTTGCTTGAACTCTCCAGCCTCTGTTTCAACGTATAACCCGTCAGCCAAAGCAGTAATTTAAGGTAGATTGATCCAACATCTTCTGGCCTCTGGGCTTGCTTGCTCTATTGTAGCCATCATCCATCGCTTTGCACCGGGAAATTGAGATCAAGAGCTCATAGTAACACGAAATCCATGTTCAAGGTGCATTCCCACCAGGACTGCGCTAAGCGTTATTGAACTCCACGATTTTGTCATCATCATCGTTGCCAGAATACGCCTCTCCTGAACGCCGCGACAGTTATCCGAATGTCAATTAACAACACTTAGCGCAGCCTCGGTGTTAATGCACCTTTATATAGGTAACACGATTTCGAGTGAATGTTCATATAACAATGATAGCACGCATTATGATCCTATGATTTAGGTGGCGTTGGCCTGTATTGAACTCGTGTAATAGTGGGCCTGTCTAATGCTTATTATTGGGAACAATTGCGGAGTTCTTAAGTAGCACTGGGTACGCTGCACAGTTAAATTTTGAATCCATTTTCAGTAAGTTTATATCAGTATATACTTACTGAAAATGGATTCAAAATTTAACTGTAACTTGCTTACTACAATGTATTATATAAGTTAAATGTATAGTATATAGGTACTGTGAGGTGTAGAGGGAGCCTCAACTAACAAGTCGACAAAAGATTTGACAACTGATCACTGGCTATCAGAACCTGCGAGTCATTTATTTGGCGACACGGTTGGTGCAGCGGTTGCGTGGTTGACTGCTGTGCAGCATGTCGCGGGTTCGATTCCTGCACGGAACAAATATTTGTACGACCTGCAAGTATTTGTTCCGGGTCTGGGTGTTTTTCTATATATATATGTAAGTAGTCTATCAGCCATCTCGTTACCATAACACAAACATTAGGTTGCTTAATTTGGGACTATATGGCGTTGTGTGAAATGTGCAAGGGTATTATTATTATTTACACAACTATAAACTACCTACTTCACTTAAAACACTACTCCATTCGCTACCAACATGAAAAAGCATGCAGCTTGTGACATCCAACCCTTTGTCCGCCGCGGCCGTACGAATAGTGCGAGTATCGATTGAGTGCGAGTGAATAATGCACGCGCCGTAGGTCGGCGTCCGTCGGCCGGCGTCCGTAGCCGTCCTGCGTCTGTCTGCCGGTCAATTAGTCGCTTCGCACTGCATTCACTGTTTCCGTATTGTTTTTGTTGCAAGCTTTAGCTGGTGAAAAGTGGGTTGTTTGGTTTGGTTTTTTTATATAAATTATTAGCACTTTTGATACGGATTTGTATGTTTGTTTAAGCTGTTGGTCCCGGCTGTTCGTGGATCTTTGACAGTCGTTGCGGGTAGTCAGAAGCCCGAAAGTCTGACAGCCAGTCTTACCAAAAATCGTATTGTCCAGTTACTGGGTTGTTGAGGTCAGATAGGCAGTCGCTCCATGTAAAATACTGGTATGCAGCTGCATCCGGTTAGACTGGAAGCCGACCATTGGGAAAAGGATAGGCAGATGATGACGTTTTGTATGTTTTTCATCTGGGTGCGACTGCTAGATTAGGATAGGATTGAATGGTTTCCAATGGTGAGGAACGGGCAAGAAATATTGCTCAGACACAAGGTAATGCAACTTCTGAATGCCAAATGTGTCATATAATAATAATATGTAGATAGTCAAAGAACCTATTCAATTGAACCAACAGGTTTGAGCTTCACATATTGCAAACGACGCCGCCCGTCGCCACGTGTCAAGTTTATTGACTCCATCACGCCAGTAATCATAGCATGTGACACAATTTACCCATAGTTGATTATTTAAAAAACAATAAAAATGTGTTTTTATTCCTTTAATTTTATAAGTTCCGCCTTTACCGTAAGTGCTGCGATTTCAGACTTATAATTATTATACATATTATATTGTTAAGAGGAGCTCGTGGCTAAGTAATAATAGTCGCACGGATCGATCCATCAAGTTAAGCTACGCTTGCCGCGGTCCGTCCATGGATGGGTGACCTTCTTCACATATCGAGAACCCTCCGTGGCTCGGAAAGCACGTTAAGCCGTTGGTCCCGACTATCATTCGTGGATCACTGACAGTCGTTACCGGTAGTCAGAAGCTCTAAAGACGGACAGCCAATCGTATTGCTCAGTTACTGGGTTGTGGAGGTCAGATAGGCAGTCGTTCTATGTAAAATACTGGTATTCGGCTGAATCCGGTTAGACTGGAAGCCGAACCCAACACAGTTGGGAAAAGGCTAGGCAGATTGATTTATTTCCTACATCCGCGCAGGCAGAACCAAAGGTAAAAGCTAGTTTATTATCATGTTTTAATATTTTTGTAGAAGCAGCAGCCTTCCTACAAACCATAATGCTAAACAAAAACAAGAAATTAGTAGAAGAAGCGACTGAATAAAATGTCCAATAACAGAACCACGAACTGTTATTAAGATTATGATAGAGCTTCATAAGTTCATCACAGTTCAGCAAGTCTCGCAAAACTTCCACTCAACCACGCAACTACAGGGTGCTCTCGCAATGCGTCGCACACGTCATTGAGCACGTCGTGACGTCATTGCACACTACGTATCGCGTGCATGGAATGCGAACAGGCAGCGTGACACGATATTAACGTGAAGCCACTATTCACCCGCCATTTTGATTAGACTTTTGTTAGTCGCAAAGCGGCCGCAGTGAGCGTCATGCAAATCAAGGCTTCGTATGAATCGTATCGATCGTAATGATTTTCCGCGGCTATTTATCTTTCTTCCGTATATTTATTTATTTATTTAACCATTTATGTACAGAGGCCAGCACATCAAGCTACCACAATCTGTCAAATTTCTTTGATAGTATTTCAACTTTATTGCAAAGACATAAGGTTCATTTTTAATTGAGATAATTTGACAGTTAGGGATAGCTTGATGTGCTGGCGTCTGTACATACACACATAAAAATAGACAAGAAGAAAGGGACAGAAAATACTTGCAAAGGTTATGCTTTTTACTAAAGAAATCTCTTCCACCTTTTTTTTTTTTTTTTTTTTTAAGGCTGGGAAATCATCCAATGACTGCTCCCGCTCTGGGTGGAGCGGAAGGGAGTGTCAGACTCTTACTGACTAAAACCCATCCATGTTCCTTCCGTAGCCCTTTATGTTCCGGGGTAGCGGTAACCCTTTCGGACAATCCCGCTTACCCGGCAGGCTTGGCCCTGAGGGGCCCCTTCATATGCTGACATCTCTTTGAGGCGCGCGTGGAACATATACGCGCCGTACGGCACGGGTCTGGTGCTGATCGGACGGTGAGTCACCCATTACTCACCGTCCGCAGGCCCGCGCCTACGGTGGCCGGGAGTCGTCACGTGGCTCCCGACGCCCGGAGCGTCTCCCGCGGCGGCTGGGACGGGAGGACCTTTCTCTCTCCCATCCCGCCACCTCCTTCGCGAGCATAACTTTTTCGCAGAAGGAGGTGACTGCCTCCCACTCCCTCTCGCCCCGGACCATGGCTTGCACCAGGGCCGGGCGCGAGAGGTCGCCGCCGCCGATCGCCTCTACGAGGACACGGCGGTGCTCCGCCCAAGCGGGGCAGGTTTGCACCGTGTGCTCTACCGTGTCCTCTGGGCGATCATCTCTTCCACCTGCGATAGGAAAGAAGATAAAAGAGATGTATGTATGTGAGTAGATAAATATGTATTATGTTTCTCTGTTTTGTGTTTGTAGGTATTGTGTTTTGTTTGTTTCGTTTTTTTTATGTTGCGCTACAATGATGACATTAATTTAGTAAACGGGTAGGTCTAGTTCATTTATAAATTTTGTTAGGTTTATAAAAAAAACCAAGTAACTAAATAATAAAATCAATTCGCCTACTTTTTGCAGTTGTTCCATCCTAATAGTATTGCTTATTCGTTTTAATTTCATTGATGCGAATGTTATGATTCGTGACCCCGGAAAATGACCGCTGCGCGATAGTTCTTTAAGTACAGGTTGCTCTAAGATGCTTTTTTCTAAAATGTTAAATGAATACGTTAAAAATAACGTTTAATTCGTATAATTTCTTCATAAAACGAAAATATGAAAACGTATATTATGTGTGTTATACCAGGTGGGCCAAAAGAAATCACCCTATTGCTCTATGCTCTTATTTTTGCAAATGGTGGCCAATATCAAATCTGTTTTGACATTTGTAGACCAGGCAGATGTAGAATACAAGGGAACAAGCCATGGAGCGATACACTCCCCAAGAACGCGGAATAATCGGAATAAACGAAGTGGACGATTTTTCGACCAAAATCATAATGAGCGATGAGGCTCGTTTCCACCTCAGCGGGCACGTGAACAAGCAAAACTATCGCTTCTGGGGCACCGAAAATCCACGAATGATGCACGAAGAGCCATTACACCCGCTCAAAGTCATCGGGCTATTTCTTTTCGAGAACGCCGCTGGTCAAACGACAACAGTGGACGGTGCGCGCAATAGGGCCATGTTAACCGAGTTTTTTCCGTCGCAATTGGACGAATTAGGAGTGGAAGACATGTGGTTTCAACAGGACTGAGCAACGGCACACACTGCGAGCCACAACCGATATTCTGAAGGCGGCGTTCCCGGGTCGACTCATCTCTCGTTTTGGCGATTTGACCCGCATGATCGCCCGATTTAACCGTTCCAGACTTTTTTTGTGGGGTTTTTTGAAGTCCCGTGAACAAACCCGAGACCCTGGAAGCCCTCAAGGATATATTCGACACGAGTGCGAGAATCTGTCGCCCGAAATTCTCGCCGAAATGATGAAAAATGCGATAAAACGAGCCCGTATGACAATCAATTGTGATGGCGTCCATTTGGCCGATATCATCTTCTCGACTTGACCAATAAAATTCTAAAGGTTCAAATAAACACAATCGAAAAACAAAATCAAAAAAAATGAGAGCCAAACAACATCGGATGACTTCTTTTGGCCCACCTTGTATTAATGTCACTATTGTAGCGCCACGTTGTAGATATTTATTACTCTTAACCAATAACCAATACCCATTTCCTAAACGTACTGATTATACATAGCAATTATCCCGTGACATCAAACCCATGATCACCAGAGGACCATTCCAGATTGACATGAATATTCCATCTTAAGTCTTCACCAATTTATGTCAACCTACATCTAATGATATCTCTGTTCAACCTAAACTCGAATATCAGCTTGTGAATTTATAAACAGGCTACAGCGATACAGGAATATTGAATAAAAGCCTTCCACGAACGCGAAGTAATTAATTTTTCATCTCGGCCGTGTGGTATTGTCCCTAAGCCTCTAGTTAAGCATTCTGTTTGTATAAAATTGTGCGTGGCAGTTGTCGGGTTGACGAAACTGGGGCAGACCGTCTCACGTCAATAATAAATGTGTAGGAAACTCATATTTTTAGGTTTTTTTTGCACACAAGACAATGAGTGCTTCAAATATTGTTACACAATAAGAAAGACGTAAAAATACTCATGAACAATATCTATTTACATTGGATACTAACTTTAACTATATTTACGTTAAACGCAAGTTGTGCCAGAATGCTTATTATACTGTTAAAGACCTTATTGAAGACAAAAGGGCTTGGGATTGAGCTGCTCCAATTGCTTACATATTGAATGTTCTTTCTTTTTTTGTTTATATCCTAAACTAATTATTTAGCATCTGAGATTACTCCTTGAGCTGCTGAAGATTCACAAAAACTTTTTGCACTAGGTATATAATTTCAATCTCTTAGCATTGTATAATTGAATAGCACGTTTGTGAGTACTATGTACCTACTATAAGCTGCCATTTACTGAGTACGTCTTACATTGTCTTGAATGTGCCCTGGCGGCTGAGAGCATGTCATGCTCCACCTGTCCCTGTAATGTCTCACTGATGGTGGCGCGTATGTTGGATCATTTAGCTCCCATCAAAATGGTTGAGCTGAATGGTGCTTGATTTAAAAGTGTCCATGGAGTTTCTTGCCCGTTCTTCTCCATAGGTACCTACTACTTTGGAATGTGCAACTAGCTTCATCTTTCTAACTGACCGACCCCTTGACAATTCAAAAGTGCCTGTAATTGGTTTATTTGAAATAAATGCTTTGAGTTTTGAGTTTGAGTTATACAAATAATAAAAGTAAAATTTAAAATTTAAAAAAACCCTCGAAACAATATAAATTTTTTTGTGGTTAAATTCCATTAATATTTCTATTTATATAGTTTAATTAAAACTTTATATTTTCATTGTAAAAATAAAATATATCAATATTTTTATTAACATTTTACATTATTAACTTAATTAATTTTAATTAAAAAAAATAAAAAATTATTAATTATTTCTTTCTTTCATAATCGAATATTTCGAATCGATCTGGCTTAGGGAAGTTAGTCAGATCCCCTCATCAACTAGAAAAGAGCTGATGATCTTCAAATGGCTGAACAGATTTTTGACACAAAAAAAACGAAACGAAAATAGGTTCATCCGTTTGGGAGCTACGATACCACAGACAAGCAGGTTAAACTTATAACACCCCTGTCTTTTTGCGTAGGGGGTTAAATACACAAACAAAAGGAATTACTTGTCGGCGTCGCTGTTATCCGGAAACGCAATTACCAATTTTACGATTTTTTTTTAAATTGTCTTTTTTTTTTGGTTTGTAATGTTTGCTATAATAACAGATAGTCTAATTTCATATGACATAACTTACATAAATGATATAATTTTCATATGCTATAAAAACATTTAACCTAATTTCATATGATCTAATGCTATATTTGATATAATTTTCATTTACTCTAATTTCATTTAGTATAACGTTCATTTGACCTAATGTTCTTTTGACCTAATTTTCATGTTTAATGGTCACAGTTCTAACCTAACTGAAATGGCACCTAACCAACCCTTAAAATATTCTATGCAACGTTGAGGGTGGGCATGCTCGACGGAGCCCAGCTTCGCGGGGCTCCTACTTCTGGGTGGTTTATAAAAAAATAACCACGAAGAAGATGGCGGGGTCTATTCGCTCGCTTAGGTCGCTCACACGACCCCGCCATCCCCTTCTAGCCTAACCTGTCCGAGTCGGTGTGCCCTTAATTCCACATTGTATCTAGTTTCTCCCGGTAACATTAGTTGAGGGTGGCAGGTGGAAGGATCTTTAATAGATTTTCTAAATTATAATAAAAGTTACTTATGGATTGTGAATATTATAGCAACTGAATATTATATTAATTGAATATTATTTCAAATGTGCATTATATAAACTGTTCATTATACCATATGAAATAAGGTAAATGAAATTATATTAATAATTCATTATATCATTTGATCGTTATATTAAAAAATATATATATTAAATGAAATTAGGTCTTATGATCATTAGAACTTTTGTTATTATGTCAATCGTTACACACCCCTTTTTGTGACATATTGAAATAATAGCGTGTTGTTTGTTTACTGTAAGTATTACTATAAATATCTACTTAATCGTAATAGTAACAAGAGCTGCTTATCAAAATTCTGAAATTCATCAGTGAAGGTTGTAGGGCTTCCAAACTTCCAATGAAAGCCATTGTTATCAGAAAACAGACAACAGCACCAACACAAACAACAGACTCGAAAAACCAAGTAACGAACCAAATTATTGTTCAAATTAATTGATAAAGAAATTCGAACTACACGCTTCAACGAGCAAAACAAAATATTCATTGAAAAATTTGGCAAAAGAATTCACAGAAACCTCGCTGGTCGGTAATCAACTAGGAGTACAGGAAAAACGCGAAGTGTATCGGCGTACGGAAGGTTTGACTGTGGGGAGGTACTCCGAAAATCCTCTATCAAAAAGTGGGACGTGTCAATGGACGTGCAAATTAGATTTGTTAGTGGGCGCTCCAACTGTTACGTGTCCCGTCACCGAAAAATCGAGAGGGTTAGCTAAACTTGGTTTAAGCATTCACAGGTATGGACGCGCGTGTGGAGGGTTGAAATTTATCCAGACTTTATATACAATGTAAAGCCTGAAGTAATATAATTGGGCTTGGCTAAGTTGGGTCCATTTTAAATGAGGAATGAGCCGACGAAAATAGATTGACGATTGAAATAGTATGTCTATGTAAGAAAATTCATTGCTTATTAAATTTGACCAATACGCCAATTTGTCGTGTATTAATTAAACTACCAATTACATACGACTGTAAAAAAAATACAAAAATATTTTTACTATAAAATATTTTTTTAACTTTTCAGAAAATGTCTTTAACTTTCTACTTTGAGCTGAATCACTTAACGTGTTCGTATAATTAGAGAACGAAATAAATTACAGATTACCTTGCAGTACAGACTCATTGATTCTATAGTGAAAAAGTCGCCGTTTGGCTCCTCGCCTAATTACCAGGCTTATCGCTAATTACCTCGTACCCGTCCATTGCAATACACACAAAACTATGTAATACATAGCTGCGATGCGCTTTTGTTCAGCATAACATGTTCTAACTAATACAAAATGTTAGAATTAATATTCAGCCGCCATTGCGGGAGCAAGCAGATACAAAAAAAGTAAAACTTTATCAGGAATAAATTATAGGTCATGACAGACAGTAAACTTACATTTCACACAATATTTAGGTTTTAACAATGATAATTTAAGTCTGTACAAAAAGAAATGGACTTATCACACTAATATTATAAAGGCGAAAGATTGTGAGTGTGTGTGTTTGCAGTGTTCGTATGTTTGTCACTTCTAAACGCTCAAACGACTGAACAGATCTCGAAGAAACTTGGCACAGAGGTAGTTTATGACCTGGATTTACACATTGGATACTTTTCATCCTGGTAGTACGTTCCAATGGGATAATTTCCGACTTCTACGCGGGTGAAACCGCTGACAACAGCTAGTCTGTTTATATAAAAGGAATCCGAGATTGACTGACTGATCTATCAACACGTCTTAAACCACTGAATGGATTGGACTGAAATTCAGCATACAGATTACAATGATGCATCCGCTATTGTACGCGCAGGAAATCACGGGCAGAAGCCAGTTTTTTATAAAACGTAACAAATCTTGTGTTTCGAGAGGAGCTTGTGGCTAAGTACCTACTAACAGACGAACAAATCGATCCATCAGATTAAGCTACGCTTGGCGGGGTTAGCCGTGGATGGGTGACCATCTTTACTTACCGAGCCTCCTCCGTGCCTCAGTAAGCACGTTAAGCCGTTGGTCCCGGCTGTCATTTGTGCATCTTTGACAGTCGTTACGTATCAAGACAGATTTAAAACGAGGAGCTCGTGGCTAAGTACTAAGAGCCGCACAGGTTGATCCGTCACGTTAAGCTGTTGGTCCCGGTTGTCATTTGTGCATCCTAAACAGTCGTTACGGGTCGTCAGAAGCCCGATAATCTGACAGCCAGTTTTACCAAGGGGTATTGTTTTGCTCAGTTACTAGGTTGTGGAGGTCAGATAGGCAGTCGCTCCATGTAAAATACTGGTATACAGCTGCATCCTGTTAGACTGGAAGCCGACCCCAACATAGTTGGGAAAAGGCTGGACAGATGATGAACAAATCTTGTGTTTGTAAGAGAATAATTTCATATTTTATCAAGATTTACTGTAATCAAATATATAGGCTTTTTAATCATGACATGCGTTGCTGAATATTTGCACACATGTCCTTTGATCTCGTTTGATTAAACAGCTCGAGCAAAGACCTCCGATGTTTCAGCAAAACTTTATATTTAAAAAAAGTTTAAAATCAACCTGAACGGAGCTAGTCTACGGAACTTAGCTTGATTAAATCTAGTCCTTCCGTAGCCTGCATCATAAAAATTGTAATAAGTTTTTAATAAAATAATAATATTAAAGCGAGCAACGTCGGAATATTTAATAAGATTCTCAGTCAAACTTTATAGTCTTTAGTTAGACGGCAGTAGAAAAAGTTGTTAAAGGTTCCGGTCTCCTATAAAATACATACTTTTATGTACATCGCATTCGCATGATCTCGCGATACCGTGTATTATTTAAATACTAACGTGAAAAGTGTACCTCTTCATGGTACACTTTTGTAAGGCCTAACTAAAGGATTTAAAAATAAAAAAACCATGAACCAGCCAGGCGCCAGCCAGTCATAAACTTATTAAAATATTATAAAGAGGTTTTGTATGTAGGGGGTAATCTTCCGAACTACTGGTTTGATTCCGAAAATTCATCCACAAATGGGACGCTCCAGTGTAACCGAGTGTCATAAGATATTCTTTGTTAAAACAAGAATTTCCACGCGGACGAAGTCGCGGACAGAAGCTAGTTAGTAATATTTTGACGAGAACCCTGCCTCATTAGGTTTTTATAGAGGAACTTTTACGGTCGCATCGGCAAATAAAATGTATCGAAAAGCTGAAGATTTTTCATGTACTAATAAAAAAGTAGACTAAAAAAACTTTGATTAAATGTGCTACCTGGAAAATCAAAGACTTTTCCAAGAAAATATTACTTACCGTAATTAAAAACTGCTACGTCTTGAAATGACACTATTCTGGTTTAGAGTAACGTCAAATCTACTTCTTCTTTTCGTGTAGTTGTCTAACCTGGTGTCAGAATTTTTATGCTGCCCATGGGCCTCTGACTAAGCTTCTCATGCTGTTGAGAAATATCTCTCAGACATGCTGGCTTCCTCACGATGTTTTCCTTCACCGATTTTAAGCAAGTGAAAATTATGCAATACGCACATGAATCTGTAAAATCAGAGATTCGTCAGAGAACGGCAAATTAATCGACGTAGTATTATGGGGCATGTGATTCAGGGCTAAGGGAGACGTCGCCAGAAAAGTGACCAATAAAACGATGTATGGATTGTGTCACAGATGATGTGGATAGAAACGGGGTGAATACTGTGATGACAACTAATATGTGGAAGAAGTATGCGCCTACCTTAAATGCGTTTGGGATAAGAACAAGGGATTAAATTTTCATGGCAACGCAGTTACAGGACAGGTTGATCGATCAAGTTAAGCTACGGTTGGTCCGTGAATGGGTGACATTCATTACGCTCCAAGACTCCTCCGTGTCTCGGAAAGTACGTTTCACCGTTGGTCCTGGCTGTCATATTTGCTTTTCTTTCCATGCGACCACGAATCATCGCGTGGTTTTTATACTTTACGCTTTTTTGAAGGCTTGGTACATAATATTTTTGTAGGGAACATTTCTTGTTTTCTTGAAAATCTATGTACAACTCCTTTAAAATACAGCCTCAAGGAAACACCTCCACATGTGTGCATCAACAAAGCGGGTCCACAAGCGAGCCACTCAGTCTGACTGACGTTTTAATGGAGCCCCATGTATTTATTCAGAGCCCCGTCGCTTCGGACCGCGGCAGACGAATGACGGAATTCACGCGGACCACTGTATCTAACACTGAGTGACGTTATTCCTTTTTTAACTTCGACCTTTTTTGTTAAGAAAAGAAAGGTTTTTTTGTGGGTTTTTTTTAAATATTTTAAGAAAAGTCACTGTATTAGTTTTGGTAGGTATTTGTATACATTTTCAAAATAGGAAGAAAATGCTTCAATTCCGTATCAACTTTTTGTCTGCATCAACGAAACAAATGGCTATCTAAGAGAAATTCTATGGAGATTTTAAGAAAAAAAACGTTGAGGACCAATTTCACATAACCTGCAAATTAACTCTTTTCATATCGGTGCAGCCGTTAAGAAGAACGGAAAACCATCAACAAAAATGTTTCTATTTTTTTGTAAGTTACGACAATGTGCATGCAGAGTTTACCTCAGTACAGGAACAGCTATCAAATTAATCATTTTAGGTTTAATTTACTTTAATGTTACTTCTTAACATTAACAAACATATTTATGATATAACAATATTATAGAGGGTAGAATGGCGATTTTCTGGCGTCTGCGAACTGACCTTTGGTTTGTTCTTCTAATTTCTGGTTCTTTCTTTTCAATTTTCTTAATGTTATTTCCATGTGTTTGTGTTTCACCGTTATTTCATAAAAAACCACTTTAAGAAACACTATTTAACACTAATTTAAAAAATAATTTTAAAGAAGCGATGACGCCTGGCAGTTACGTAAGAAACGAATGAAATCCACAGATAATAGAACGGTGAGCTGGGAACGAGAGCGTTCGGATATGAGAATATTTTTTTAATTCGAAGATTTAAACTTTATGTGACGCCAGGTAACCAGGAAATATACTACCTTAGTAACATTCTTCAATCATCTTCGGACGACACTACAACAGGAATAATCTCAATCGAACGGTGCTTACAGGTAAGCTATTTTGTTTGTTCATGTGATTCATCTCATCATCTGCCTAGCCTTTTCCCAACTATGATGGGCTCGGCTTCCAGTCTAACCGGATGCAGCTGAACACCAGTATTTTACATGGAGCGACTGCCTATCTGAGCTCCACAACCCAGTAACTGGGCAATACGATACCCCTTGGTAAGACCGGCTGTCAGATTTTCGGGCTACTGACTACCCGTTACGACTGTCAAAGATGCACAAATGACAGCCAGGTCCAACGGCTCAACGTGCTTTCTCGATAGTCTCGATATGTAAAGATGGTCACCCATCCACGGTCAACCCCGGCAAGCGTAGCTTAACCTGATGGATCGACCTGTGCGTCTGAGTACTAAACTTGGCCACGAGCTCCTCTTTGTTCATTGATTGTTACACTATATTCTGATTTGTTGCTTCTATTTATTTTTCGTTTTGTCTTTTCTTTTTCGTTTACTTTCTCAATTGTTGATGGACCAAATAAATAAAAACTAAAACACATTCACATAAATTAACATTTGAAAGAAGAATATCGCTAACCACATACACCACAAAGGTCAAAGATTTGATCTCCACATTGTCCGTATTCAAATGAAACTCTTTTAAACATTTCAATTCTATACAGTAGCGTGCAGACTGCAAGTTCTCCCTCAGAGGGTTCGATCTTACTACGAGAGGGCCTTAGAGGGCCCGTTATCTAAATCAAATGCCCTCTCCAGCGCGACACAGCTTGTTCGAGAGAGATTTTTAAAAGGATTTGTGTTAAATGGGTAAAAAAGGGTGGACCCATGTGTAGCTACAGATACAGAATATCTCTACTTTCTGTATAGACGTTTCCGTATTATGTTTTTATAAAGTTATTTAGGGATTTTGTTGTTTTTCCGAGTCGATTGGAATCGATTTTGATTTTTGATTGTTGTTGGTTTAATACCACCCATGAGGTTGGCAGTAAAATATGATCACCCAGTATTACTTCATAGAATAATTTATTTAGTTTTAGATACTAACTGCGCTTCGCGGTTTCAGAAGCAGAAGTCTTGAATTCTTGGGAATATCGTTATAAAAAGTAAGTATAGGTATAGTAAGTATAGTATATTCTAACCCAGGTTATCGTCTACTTTCGGTATTTCATCCAAATCCGTTCCGCAATTTTAGTGTAAATACGCTTAATAACCAAACTCACTTTCGCATATATCCAAACAAAATATCAAAGCATTTATTCCAATTACAGGCACTTTTGAATTGTCAAAGGGATGGTCAGTCAGAAAAAAAAAGCTAGTTGCCCATTCCAAAGCAGTAGGTATCTATGGAGAAAAACAGGCAAGAAACTCCACGGACACTCTTTTAAACAAAATATGGTTACAGAGTATTGGTTACATCATTCATATTATTACATGTGCCGCCATAGCCGCTAAGAGATGACCATGTAACATTGGATTTAAGATTTCTTCAGTGCTACTACACCTACTCTTTAAGACCCACAAAACGTAACTTTTTTTAAACTCTTGTACCCAACACACCAATGTGTAACGAAAACAACAAAAAACCTAAAGTAACTAACACTCAGGTACTTAGAATAAAAGGATTCCACAGGCTCTAAAGCGGAACTTTTAAAGGCTTTGCCCAAATCTCTTATTGAATTGTCACGATCTTAAGTAGCATTCAGTAGTTGCACCTAAGTTTCTGTTGGCTCGAGTTTTTCTATCCCCTCCCTACTTGTTTTATTATGTAAATAGAACCGCATTGAGTGTGTGGTGCGATTCGATCTTGAGGACCTATTACGGGACCTGTCGGCGAAGGTTTGATGTTTAGTTTGAAATGAACACAACAATTCTTGAAATAAAATCTCGGGTAAAAATAAAATAAGGTACTTATTAGTCTACTTACTACAACTACACTAAACCGCGGGGTCGGGTTGCCTGATCTTGGCGCGAAATTCACTTCGCTGATAAGCATCATCATCTGAAAGACCAAGCTTAAGCATGTTCTTCCGAACATTTGTCATCCATGTAGTTTGCGGTCTAGCTCTCCCTCTCTTTTTTATTTCTATGGAAAGGCTCTTTCACGGTGTTCTTCGGTTCTACGCATCACATGTTTCTACCAATTTACCCTGAACTCTGTCATCTTCTCAGTAATAGGCGTTAGTTTGAAGCTCGCTCTTGCGTATGCGTCACACATTTAGTGTAATTTGATAAATAACAATTATTTAATGTAAAGATAAAGCTGAAACATCAACATCAATTTATATTTAACAATGTCTTATTAGTATTTTTGAATTAAAAGTGGGACATGGCACTTTAGAAAACGTTTCTTCTTCTTTTCGTGTGGTTAGTGACTAACCTTTTGTCAGAGTTTTTATGCTGCCCGGCCTCTGACTTAGCTTCACATGCTGTTGAAAAATATCTCTCAGACATAAACGCTAACACGATTGAATAATGATCAATGACATAAAACACTACAACATCTTTTTCTTCCAACAAAAATCCACTGCCGATGGAAGACGTTCAAACAAATCTACTAATGCAATCGCAATAGAATCGACAATTAGAATCAGAATATGTCCGCCGGCTCCATAGACAAGTGCTTCGCAGGAGATTTCCTCAACCACATAATGCACTTAGGTCTGGATAAACGTGGTAATGTGAACGGAGCTGCGAGGATCGCTCGTATCTCGCGATTGTCGCCGAAACACTAACAAATACGACTAAACATGGAATGGAGAATACTGTTGGGTTTGTCTATGAGTGAGAAATTATTAGGAAATTCTGTTTTTTTAATGATACAACAGAAGATTGTTACGATGGGTTTGAGGTGATTTTTAAAATGAAAAATGTTCATTAATGTGTGTGTGTTCGAACCCAAGCAGGCGCTTTACTTTGTGTATTTAATTTCATCGCCACTGCTCTCAAAACGGTGAAGGAAAACATCGTGAGGAAACCGGCGTGTCATAGAACCAAAAATTCGGAGACGTGACATCCACGGGCCCACGTGGTGGATTATGGCCTGCTTCCTCATATGGAGAGGAGGCCTGTGTTCCAGCAGTGGTAATATTATAGGCTGATTATGTATATTAATAAATGTATAAAATATGGATAGAATCATATGGCACCAAAAATGCAGCGGGTTTTCCTCACTTGCATATGGGATATTTCAGGTTGGAAATTAGAGTGATATCTGTAATATCAAGAGAAATTCGTCTGGAAGGCTTTGAGGGAGGCTTTTGCTCAGCAATGGGGCAGTGCGGGCTAAGTAAAAAAAAACTGTTGCTTACAATAATTGTAACCTAATCATATTTACATTTAAAAGCGAAATATTCATAATATTGTGTATAAAAAGAAAAGAGCATAAAAAAAATTCGTCCACATCGCTTTCAACGGAAAAGTTCCCAAAAGGCTGGCAGCATTGCCGCGTTGTATGGCAATGCTGATTCTTGTTGCTTGAAAGATAACAACAAATATTTTCCCATTTCCACCAAAGAACATTCTGAATACAGTAAATCGATCGGAAACAAAGAACTTTATCGCCACCAATAACGGCTCGAAACATGTTAGCAATAACTCCAGTCTCGGAATATTTTATTCAAGAAACAGGAATAGAAAGCGTTTTTAGGATTTCACTCGTCTCCTCCCAAATAGGGAACAGTGAAACAAGCTCTAAATCTTCAGCGCGTGCGCTCAACCGAGTTAGGTCGTTTACGTAATAAATGGATTTCTATAAATGACTGCGACATGCTGCGGAGTAGGGTTGTCGCTTTTATCTGAGATATCGATATGTGTATGTTTTGTGTAAGTGTCGTAGGTTGTGACTGCTGTCTACGTTTGAATGTGTATCGATATTTATTTATTCATTTTCTCCATATTCTTACATATTGGAAAGGGTTGATTGTCCAGTTGTGAGGCACTGGAATACCGTTCACGGATCTGGAGGGGTCCTTTTTAATGTAAAATAGTGTAGGTAATAATATATGTGTATGTGTTATTTTAGTGTAATAATGTATAATTTATAATGTGGACATGCAATAATAATATACTAACATAGTTATAAGTATGATTTACTAACAATGTATGGAATATTTTAAATCTGAAATAAAATGAATAATAATAATAATTACAGGGGAACATATCTTTGTAATATCACGACTGTTGGGACAGGTTGGTGAAAGCTGCATGACCTCTGACTTTGCTTCGGCATTTCTTCTCATCAGTCAACTAGGAAATGTCATTAACTAGTTTTAAAATATTGACGTATAAAAGGGTTTTAAAAGATTTACTAGCAGAAATAAACATTTTATTTCGATAATTCGATAGAGTCTTTAGTTTGCTCTTATCCAAACTAGTTATGTAGATGTATTTTATTTTAGTTAAAACTTTCATGATGTTCTTATTGATGTTGTTCGTAACTTTGTACAAAAGCGAACGCGTTGAACAGTTGTATAGGTCTACCACTTATTGCATCAATCAATCGTCAAGATTGGCTCAATTTCAAAGAATCTAGGCCATCTAAAAATGCAAAAAAAAAAAGACTATAATTCAATACATTTTCCATTCCTCCAATATACAATATATTCCTAAGAAACCTCAGTCCATTAATCACGCACCCAATAACTCCAAACTACGGGACATCAATTACTTCCGACCTAACCCGACCAACGTCACAAACTTTGACAGTTCTGATATTAGAACATTCGCCATACGTTATGTAGGGTCCGTATTGGCCCATTTAGTGTTATGGCTTGTAGGTCGTGGGTTTGATAGGCAAATATGCAGTTTGTACACTCATTCTATCACCGCTGCTCTCAAAACGGTAAAAGAAATCACCGAGAGGTACCCCAGCTTGTCATAGAACCAAACATTCAACCTCCACGCACCTAGAGAGAGAGAGGAGGGTCCTAGCAGTAAGATCATTATTCGTCGATTATACTTTTGCTTTTTTGATTGCTTACAGTAAGCCATATAATAATGAGAAGTCAATTGGTCCGTGGAACTGAATCTTAGTCCGATGGGGGTTCCCATGTGCCAAAATGCGACTGTGGTGTCACAACACAAGCTGAGTCAAACTCAAACTCAAAGTATTTACTTCAAATAAACCAATTACAGGCACTTTTAAAGGGATCGGTCAGTCAGAAAGATGAAGCTAGTTGTCCATTCCAAAGCAGTGGCTGGTGAACCCATATTTTGAAGGATCTGACCAAAGCCACTGCAAATGCCGTCGACGTGGAGTGCTAGTTAAAGCTCATTCAACCCATTTATTTATTGGAATATTTTTTATTCTAATATTTAATATTGGTATCATCAAAGCGACGAAAGAGATCCCACTACAAAGCCATACTTTTGGCAAACTTCGGCAGCCCTAGCATGTATCGTATCTTGGTGGTAGTTCGCGCCAATGTCACGTGTGTTACAATCGCCCCCCGACGGGATCGGATTTCGGCAGCCATTACGTGCCCAAAGTGGCTATACGCGAGATAGTTGAAATCGTTTAGGTTTTATACATGTCTGCTTAAGTTAAACTGTCATATGATGCGTTTTGTGAAACGTGACGTGGTTGGCAAATTATATTGTTTTTATTTGATTTTTTGTAATATAAATGCATAAGTTGCTGCGTTTGTGTGAGGTAGCAACGCTTATGGGATTGTTATTTCTTGAATTATGTAGCAACTTCGTATCCCTTAATACACCCAACCCACATGTAAATTATAAAAAATGGTTTTTAAAATTTTCGAAAATTTTAATTTCGCGGGCTCCCTAGCGCTAATACAAAAACGACCAAAGATACATACACGTAGCATCGCCATCGACATAAAAAAAATAACAAACTACTGAAATCGAACTGATTCTGAACGAACTAAGTAGATAGGTACTAGATCAAATTAGTGATTTTTTTTTTTTTTTTTTTTTTTTTTTTTTTTTTTTTTTTTTTTTTTAAGGCTGGGAATTCATCCAATGACTGCTCCCGCTCTGGGTGGAGCGGAAGGGAGTGTCAGACTCTTACTGACTAAAACCCATCCATGTTCCTTCCGTAGCCCTTTATGTACCGGGAAAATGCACTTTGCAAATAAATTTGATATAAATTTTAATTTTCCCTACTTTCTACATCGCTATGTTCCCGTAGCTTTATATTTCCTTTAGTTTGTTCCATGAGATTCGCCAGCTGGGAGCCCTCAAACCCTGTCTCGTTTGATACTCTTCGGGTTTACTGTTAGGCTATGTTTTATTTTTAGGCTGCCGGCTAAAATAGCCCCACCACGACTTACGGTTAAAGGGGCACCAAGATTTATTAAAGGAAATCTTTTGAGAACTAGAGCTTTGTTTGTTTTTGTCAGTCATATTCTTGGATTGTAGGATGCAGTGTAATATTAAGTTTCTGATGAATAACAAGAAACTTCTGAAAACATTAAACAAAATCCTAAAATTAAATACTTTAATTAGTTAACAAACAAGTTTTTTCCCATCTAGATTTCATTGCCAATTCTACGCGCAAAAAATCAACATAAAACGCACACAAACCAAGTAAAACCTTAACAATAAGCATAAATACTCAAAGAATACATAAAGAAAAGTTGGCTTATTATTTCTGCGCATTAGGAGCGAAGAATATTGCCTCGGGCAATTTACGAGCGATATTCCGGGGCGCCTTATCTCCGATATTAAAGATTTCATTAAATCATGGCGGGCAATAAAACAGTATGATACCGTATTCATGCGGCCGCCGCTTCGGGTGACCAACTTAATGACGTGTACGGTTTGACCCTTAGCAGGCGGAGTAAGGGATGAAGTGTTGGCGAGGACGGAGTCGGTGCAGATCCTATGAGATGGCTTGTGTTCCTATAAGAGGAATTGATGTTCAAAGAGGATAACAATCCGAAATGAATGTGCCCTGGCGGCTGAGAGTATGTCATGCTCACTTTAATGTCTCGCTGATAGCGGCTTAAACGAGGGACATACTTTAGGAGAATGAAATACTCATTAAAATGAACTACTTTAACAAAGGGACCAACTCCGAAATATAAAAAACCGGCCAAGTGCGAGTCCGACTCGCAAACGAAGGGTTCCATACCATTATCTATAATAACAGTAAACAAATCATGTCTGTTGTATGATAGCCCCCTTAAATAGGTATTTATTGTATTATATTTTTTTGAATTTGTTGTTATAGTGGCAACAGAAATAATTATATCATGTATGAAAATTTCAACTGACTAACTATCGCGGTTCATCAGATTCAGCCTGGTGACAGACGGACAGACAGACAGATGGACGGACGGACGGATGGACAGCGGAGTCTTATTAATAGGGTCCCGTTTTACCCTTTGGGTACGAAACCCTAAAATAGAACTAGCTTCTCCATACAATAAATTTGTTTGCATATTTGGGCAAAATAATAATAATAGTAAGTAATTATCCTTTGACATTTAACACAACGCCATATAGTCCCAAGCTAAGCAACCTAATGCTTGTGTTATGGTAACGATATGGCTGATAAACTACTTATATACATTTTTTTTTTGTAAATACATTAGAAAAACACCCAGACCCGTAACAAATACTTGCAGGTCGTACAAATATTTATTCCGTGCGGGAATCGAATCCGCGACATGCTGCGCAGCAGTCAATCGCTCAACCACTGCGCCAACCGTGTCGTCAACCGTAGTCAAATGTGGGAACCAGATGTTTTTTTTTTCAAATTTCGGAGCCATATTAGAAGTTATTAATTTTCATGAGTACTCTCTCTCCTAAAGTATATATCCCTCGTTTAACTTAACACTGTAAACAACTTTCATCTTTTAAAGTTTCCGCTTTCAAAATCGCTCAAAGCTTGTATCTTTTAACCGCTAATAAAATAGTTACAACTTGAGATATTCAAGTAGGATCTGCGATTTGTGCGTGACCCCTTACGACCTTGAACATAAGGCTCAAAATACATTATAATTTAGTTTACGGAGGATCATATTTAATTTATTGCAGAAATAGTTGGCTAGTACTAAAATCATGATCACATTTCAAGTGGATGTTGCGATGTGTTCGTAGATATGTAGTTTTGGTTTGACTATACTTTCTAGTATGTGCTAGGGGATGGGATGCTTTATAATTTTCATAATGATGATGTTTTGCTTCTAGTGAGAGTATAGTGTATTTTTCTTTAGTTGTCTCATTTGGTAAACAAATGTCGCGGCTAATATTAAGATTTCTAGGTAATGTATGTGTCTCTGAAGCATTTTTTTTTTAATAATTCATGCCTTAAGAGTATTATTCAAAGTTCAAGACGTTTATGCTTAACTCAAAGTGTTTGATTGATACGAAAAATCAGAATTTTCGTCCCGTTTTGTTTACCAAATTGGACACTGTAAAAGAAATACACTATAGATCTTCAGCTAGTAGGAACTGTAAGAACCCGGGAGGATTCTCAGACATTAGAACAGGAGTGCTCGATATTGACATTCAGTGGCGTAAATATTTGAGAACACTATAAATCCATATTTAGATTTATTTTATTAAAAGACACTTGCTTATATCAACACGCCCAGCAGCTAAGTCCTATTCTATTTAATTTTAAAAAATCGAATGCAGACAGTTATTTTACCAACCAACTAACCAACTAGATACAACATAAGGGTGCATCTAGGCTCTCTTGTATCTTTTTACTACCTACATCTTTGCCATTTCACTTTATTCCATAGGACTTGTAGTTTTGCCGGAAATCGAGATAAACCGTGTTTTACCCTTAAAAAACACCCCCATCCACTTCCCGACCTCAGATTGCCCGTAAATTATTTTTCCTTAAATTTTTGTTATATTCTCTTCCTTTTGTAATGGGTTTCATCCTACTATGTATTTTTTCACTATTTACCATTTTCAAACGCTTCAGCACTAATCTACTAGACGGTTACAGCTCTCTAAAATTCCTTGTAAACCAAAAAGTATAAGTAGTATAATAAGTAACTAATTATTGAGAATGATCAAGAAAATACGTTAACATGTCGAACGTAATATTAAGATTATAACGATGATTTGCAGAAGGATTAACGATCACAGTTTGTTAATGCCGTCGTTAATTAGCACACAGGAAGACATTGTTACCCACAGGCTATTTTCAGGTATTTTGATTTACCTACCCGTTTCCTTAACAGAGGGACTAAAACTATAATTAACTAGCGACGCGCCCCATCTTCGCACGGGTGCAATTAAATACTAATGTGGTGTCAGTCCGATTTTGATATTTGATATGGAGATACTTTGAACCCTTTTTTTTTGAGAGTGGGAAATCATCAAATGGCTCGTCCCGCTATGGAAGGAGCGGAAGGGTGTGTCAGACTTCTACTGACTAAAACCCATCCATGTTTCTTCATTAGCCCTTTATGTTCCGGTAACCCTTTCGGACAATCCCGCTTACCCGGCAGGTTCGGCCCTAACGGGCCCTTTCATATGCTGACATCTCTTTGAGGCGCGCGTGGAACACGAACGCGCCGTCCGGCACGGGATAATTTGAACCCTAGAAGGATATAGGCTAGTTTTTATCGATGTATCACGCAGGCGAAGCCGCGGCCGAAAGCTAGTTACAATCTATACGTACTCGTTAAACCCGTATAAAAATACGATGCGTAAGTTAAAAGATCTAAGGTAGCGGACAGACGACGAGATGCGACTTTGTTTTATAATACGTATTGTACATTCAGCCAAAAAAGTATCGGGAATGGATGATTTGTTTATGGTTCCAAATTCAAATTTTTGTTTTTTTGTACTTGTTAGATTGGCACAACTGTTTTCCATTTTGGCGCGGAGTTTGAGTTACATCTGTTATTTATATTAAATACAGTGCTGGTTTTAGTAATATCATATATAGTGTGTATTGCGAATTTCATAATGGACAAAAATATCGAACAAAGAGTTTGTCTTAAATTTTGCATCGCCAATGGAATTTCGTGTTCGGAGTCACTGAAAATGTTACAGAAGGCTTACGGTGAATCGACTTTATCAAAAAACTCGTGCTTATGAGTGGTTCAAAGCGTTCAAAAGCGGTCGGATGTGATGGAAGATTTGCCTCGCTCTGGTAGGCCGTCAACGTGCAGACGTTGACGGCCTACCACTGAAGTTAACATCGCAAAAGTGAAGAAAATAGTGACTGATAATCCCCATTCAACTCTGAGAGAGATAGCCGCCGAACTTTCTGTATCTCACGAGTCGATCCGTACCATTTTAACTAATCATTTGGGTATGAAACATGTTGCTGCTCGGCTAGTCCCAAAAGATCTGAATTTTCTCCAAAAACTCAATCGCATGAAAGTCGCTGAGGACATGCTAGAACGAGTCAGTTCGGACCCAACATTCATGAAACGCATTGTTACTGGTGACGAGACGTGGGTTTACGAGTTTGACATGCAAACTAGTCAACAAGCTTCGGAGTGGCGCCTTCCAACTGAACCGAAACCGAAAAAACCACGCCAAAGTCGATCAAAAGTCAAAGTCATGTTGACTGTTTTCTTTGACTATCGCGGTGTTGTTCTGAATTCTTACCGGAAGGTCTAACGGTAAATAAAGAATATTATTTGAGCGTTATGCGGCGTTTAAGAGAGCAAATTCGACGAAAAAGGCCAGATTTGTGGAAAGAAAATTCTTGGATTTTGCACCACGACAATGCGCCTTCGCACAATGCTATCATTGTGAACGAATTTTTGACCAAACACTCAACAAATACCATCCAGCAACCACCATATTCACCAGATATGGCTCCTGCTGACCTTTTTTCTTTTTCCTAAACTCAAATTACCACTTCGTGGCACCCGTTTTCAATCGATAGAAGACATAAAGGAGAATTCGCGGCGAGAACTGAACTCAATTCCGGAAGCAGCGTTTAAAAAATGTTTTGATGAATGGATTATTCGTTGGCGCAAGTGTATCGTTTCCAAAGGAGCATACTTTGAAGGTGATAAAATAAAAGTGATGGTCCAAAAATGTATGGACCAAAAACCCAGAGTCGATTTAGACAAATGTGGTATCAATAGCTTTATTAAAATGCACAATTTACCCCACCGAAAAAAAATTGCCCATATCCATGGGGTATATGAGTTATAGACGATCAAAGTATATATGGAAAAATCGTGAATAACTTGTTATTTTTACCAGTTTTTGCAACAGCAATATATTAATAATGAATATCTTGTTATTTTTATCAGTTTTTTCAACAGCAATATATTGATAATAATAATCATAGGACAATAATAAATATAAGTAGCGATTATATGAACCTATCAAGTTGAAATCTTATATTTCACAGCTTGTAAATCATATGTCAAGATACTTTTGTCGTGAAATCTTTTTACAGTTGAATGTGCCTATTTTGTCTCAGATTATTTATTTTTTCAGTCGCTTATTTAAAAAAAAAAACAAATACTGTGGGAAAAATATTTATTTCAATTATTTTCAATGTCTATATATCATCTAAGAACCCAGCAGGTTGCATAAGGTCGTCTTGGTACCTGGCCCAGGCCAGATAATATATAATGCTAATTATGTGGGCACAACTGCCCAATGTGCGGCGACCATGAATACAGCTGCAACAGTATTCCGAAATCCTATTCGTGTTATATAAAACATAACAGTAATATGTTCTTGTCCCGACGTGCCTGGAATGGATTCGACACCTAATTAATGTACTTTCTTCGTTATTAATATTTATCCTTTCGGGGTGTCTAAAAACTTCAATTGAAAAAACCCCAGTTCCTCTAATATGTTCGCAACAGTAGGACCTTGCAAGTTTTACGTGGTATGTGCCTATTGCGAACACAATTAATTGGTCATAATCCATTCTTGGAAAATCCGATAGATTGGGGTGTGTTGCATCCATTCGGGTAAACACAATTCTTTGTCGATCCCAATGATGTTCATCGACGTAATCGGCTAATAGGTTCGGCCTGTCCCTATTTCTGTCAATCATCTCTATAAACTCTTCAGTAAATCTGCTGTCTTCATATGTTGGATGAGTTGCATTGGTAAGCGCTGCAGCTATTCTATAATCTGTCATTGCGTTGCCTAGCGCTATATTAAAATATTTGTGTCTAAATATTTTAAAATCTCTTTTTATCGTGCCATTAATGGTTTCCACGACCCATCTAACCATGGTTATTAATCTGGATTTATTTGCCGCTATTGTACTTAATTGTCTTTCATTACGTCCTACAGACGGTGGCATGTAAGCGTTATAACCACATTCCTCTAGATCCGGCAAACAGTCTCGGAAACCCCGATCCAAAACAAATACATCATGTGGGTGTAAAAACCATCGCATTGGAGCTTCTTCCATGGGACCATCATTGTTATCTAATATTAGTTTTACTATGTCGGAGTCTGAAGTTCTGGCGCCGTAGGGTCCAGTTACTTCTATGATATAGCCATCAGCACACACAATCATGAAGGGCTTAATCAAGTTGCTATACTTGTGTAAGCTATAGCTTAATCTTTGAAAGAGAAAGTTGGAAGATTTTTGAATAAATAAATAAGTGCCGTCGATAATTAAAATGGCCTTTGTTCGCTCTTCATTACCAAAAATATAATTCGGAAGTGTCCTATTCCTTTCGATCACTTCATGTCGGCTGATGTGGTCAAACCCCAGATGCCGAGGAAGGTATTCATTTTTGAGACATCGTCTAGCCTGCTTTAACATGCGTTGTAAAGACGTTTTCGATGTGTTTATCAAAGATGCCAGTCTTACGTGAGGTTCACCTGATCTAAGTTTACATAGGTATACGCCCAATACAGTATTGCACTTATTAGTTTGTCGTAAAGACGGTGTTTCTTGTAAGATACTCTCAAACTGGTTATGGTTCATTCCAGTCCAAAAATGGAGATCTTCTTCACTTATTTCATGAAGCCTTTCAAAGTCAACATTACCTTTTCTTTCAAGCACTCGTGTATACAACATAACTATTTCGCGTAAGTTTTCGTTTCTGAAATTATCTTGGCGATTACTCACATTTACAGAGAAATCCTCAAATGATGAATTCATTAAATGAAATCGACAGACTCGTGCTAGTTCTGGTATGTAAAAAGAATAATAGCTTAATAAGTGCGCTTTTATACTGTCGGGCACTTGTCGAAGTTGCGTTGAAGTACAATTGTCGAAGAGACATCTTCTTGAAGTATTCGCGGCACGTGTAAATCCAGTTAAAGAAAACGATTGCGGTGGTCTAGCTTCAGGTGTTGATGGTTGCCTCAATGCATATTCAATGCGTTGCCAGCAAGGATGACAAATAGATCTTGACCCATCAAAGACGATCTGAAATCAACGAGACATAATATTACACAATGAAACGATTGTCAAACGATTTTATTATCAACCTAATATGACCATTTTTGTAAGTACATAGATAAATAAATATTTGTGGTCAATTGCACACTGCGCCATCTAGTCCCACAGTAAGCTTAATGCTTGTAGTATGGTAACTAGACAACTGAATAAACATAGTTAAATACTTTTTTTTTTTTTTATACATACACATTATACTTTAACACCCAAACCAAGACAAACAGATATTTTTGAAACTACAAACAAATGTTTGTCTTCTGCGGGAATTGAACCCGCGACCTCGTTGAATCGAGATGAATCATTACTTTACTCGGTTTACTTATATTATCATTATTATTAGTAAAAAAGCTGGTAGGTAGGTACTATGGCCTGGTCCCCCTCTTCATGAGAGGAGGCGATGCCCCTACAGTGGAGCGTATACACATAGGTATATTGGCTGACAGTGCAACAAGTTTATGACTAGCTTAATTGCACCACTTGTAATCATAAAGCCTCTAAGTATTGTTATCATCCTATACATAAACACACATACGGGTTATGTCAGACACTATGTGTCAAGTTTATACTACCACGAACGGGTAACTAGACTTGACTTAAGACTTACTTCTTGTGGTTGTCCATGATTCAGTAGGTGCTCCACGACGATTCGATATGACTCCAAAAACTGAAGCGACAATACATGACGTTGTCTCCGTAACACAGAGCGACTACAGTTCACACAACGATTGTTCACCTCCATATTAGCAATGTCCAAAACAAAGAGTAAATCGGTGTCCGGTGTAGAAAAAGCAGGTCAAAAAAATCCAATAATGAAAATCGGTGTCCGGTGTAGAAAAAGCAGGCCTTAAAAATCCAATAATGAAACGCACAGATCACAACGGTAGCAAAGCAAACGAAGGACTGCGTCGGCGCCGTTAGAACCTCGGTTCAAGTTAAGGAACAAAAGAAATAAAAGAATAGAAAATGGCGACTAGCGTCCGTCGGCGCGCTCGCGCTCCTATAGGTAAGCCTCTCGCTCACTCAATAGAGCGAGAGGTAAGATGAACGCATCATATTCTGAAGTATTTGTGTGTATTTGTTTAGCGAAAACAAAATAATGAATAACAAAGATAGGTAATTATGCTAGAGAACTTAAAAAAATAGACGTAATCTCATTAATAAAGGACTTTGAACTTGATAGTTGCATATGATCGCTAGTTATATTTATTATTGTCCTATGATTATTATTATAAATATAATGCTGTTGAAAAAACTGGTAAAAATAACAAGTTATTCACGATTTTTCCATATATACTTTGATCGTCTATAACTCATATACCCCATGGATATGGGCAATTTTTTTTCGGTGGGGTAAATTGTGCATTTTAATAAAGCTATTGATACCTAATTTGTCTGAATCGACTCTGGGTTTTTTTTGGACCATCGCTTTTGGATGAATAACAAAACATTTTGTGTATTATTGATCTTTTCCCGGTACTTTCTTGACAGAGTAGTATGTACTTATAGCTGATTTTCAGTAATTTTAGGGTAGTTTAATTTACTTTTATCTGATGAATACCAGTAATTATGGCGGCTAGGTTTATTTTCATTTACAAATGATGCCAAATAGTTTAAAAATAGCTTTTAAACCTTGACTATAAAATTATCTGACAAAAATGTTTCATAATAAATGTAGTTTATTTACCCACAGAACCTTTAATATACTTTGCAGAAAATTAAGGAAATTTTTGCTATCGGAAGTGGCGGGAATGTAATATGACGAGGGAAGACATGTTTATTTTGAAAGATAAAATTTGGGTCACCGTGCTTACCCTCTCTTAAAATGGATAAGTAATGAAATTTCACCTCGGCACGGGGTGGCCGCAACATTCTTATTTATTTATTTCCCTTTAAATATTATGATGTTGCGGAAAATTGGTTTATGTGATATTTTGAAGATTATAGGCAGGTTGTATGTATGATCTTATTGTATTTTTCTTTCTAAAAATATATATTTACAATAGACTACGCCTTCTTTATTTTTGGTAGACTCTTTTTTATCGTGATTTATGTGTTTAATATTACTTTAACAAAGTACTGCGTCTCCTGTTTTTTTGCCATATAACATACTAGATTTCGCCCGCGACTTCGTCCCCGTGGAGTTTGGTTATACCTCAATATCGGGAGATATTTTTGAGACAAACAGTAGCATGTATCCTTCCCCGGGATGCAATCTATCTCTCTGCCATTTTTTTCGAAATCCATTCAGTGGTTTAGGCGTGAAAAGGTAACACACAGACAGAGTTATTTTCGCATTTATAATATTGGTAAGAATTTAAGAAAAGTATTTTACTTATAGTATTAGGGAAAAAACCAACATACGATTAAAAGTAAAGACAAAAAGTAAAAATTTTCATATTAAAGTACTGATAAAAAATAAAAAACTTATTACATATTAAACATCAAAATAACTGGTAAAGGGATACAAGCCAGTACCAATTGCAGTAACAATAAGAGTGCCCACAACCACGTGATAATGTGTAGAATACCCGGGTAATGTGCAAAATGCCCGATATAATGACCCACCTTTATTCCCACCAAATTAAATCGCAAACTCTATGGAGTCCGGCCAGTTGTAAAATGCAAATAGTATGCCTTTTTAGTACCTACGCGTGCAGGAAGGGTTACCCTTGTGGACTACTCACGGAGGATGTCAATGTTTCATTATTTTGTCATATTTTCTAAAAGATAAAGAGATTAGTGTGCCTTCGGCTTTAAACACCGAAATAGTTTTAAGTTTTCAACTAATCAAACTTTGCAGCTTTTTCAGAAATTAAGTACACTCTACCATTTTGAAATTTAAGCTTTTAATTTGCGATTGATGTAGCTATACTTATTACACCTACTAGCTTTATCTTTTTAAGTGATAGACTTGACTATTCAAAATCAAATTTCATCAACATAAAACAACAACAATGTGTGCGTCTCCTGCCGCCTGTGATACAGGTTCAACTTAGCACAGGCATCTTACAATATATACTTTTGTAAACTATTTCTAAGATTTTAATGTTAATATTTTACCAATTTTAATTCTTGAATAATAATAATAATATCCTTGGACATTTCACATAACGCCATATAGTCCCAAGCTAAGCAACCTAATGCTTGTGTTATGGTAACGAGATGGCTGATAAACCACTTATATTCATTTTTTTTTTCAAATACGTACATATAATACATAGAAAAACACCCAAACCCGGAACAAACACTTGCAGGTCGTACAAATATTTGTTCCGTGCGGGAATCGAACCCGCGACATGCTGCGCAGCAGTCAATCGCTCAACCACTGCGCCAACCGTGTCGTCACAATAAAAAATGATTATTTATTTATTATTTAAAAGTGCTTTTATATCACTATAAATGATTTAATACAAATAAACGCTTTAAGTTAGAATTATTGTCAAGTTAGTCCAGATACAGCTTATTTAGAATAAAAATCCTGTCATATTATATATCTTCATTGACAGTTTTCTATCTCCCAGAACGGTCACAACATTCATGCCTACCCAACCCTACGAAGGGTAGGCAGTAAGGGCAGTACCCCGAGGGTACATTGATAATTATTGCACGGTAGCTGCTCAGCCTCCTTCGTCTAACGGTCCCGCGGGGAGGCGGGGATTATGACCGTATTAATTAACGCACAAGTATCTGGTCGTGCCTCTGTTACTTATTTGTTTTGATGTTCCGGACATATTATGGTAGAAGATAAAAACTCAATATATTATATTGAGTTTTTTTCTTCGTAGACAGCTACCCGGCTAGGTAGAGCTAAATGAGCTCGTGGCTAAGTACTAACAGCCGCACAGGTCGATCCATCAGGTTAAGCTACGCAGAGGACCGGGCCCGGTCGAGGAGTCGCCTGAAAGCCTTCGGCACCTACCTCAGCGCACTGCTCCCGAGCACCAGCCGACCGACACAGCAGGAAGCAGCAGTGCAACGGTTCTTCAGAAAATCACCAAAGGCACCAACCCCCCAGAAGCCTAAGCCAACAAGAGCCGACAAAGGGCAAGTCAGCCCGCCGACCCTCGTAGTGAAGTCTGGTTCTACGGACCACGTGAAGAGCGCCTTCCTTGAGTATGTAGCAATCGTGAGAGAGACCAGGCAGGTCAGTCTCATGACATGCAGCAAGATCCTACAGACCTTCCGAAGAAAAACAGAAGGTCTGCTAGGGGTCCTACTCAAGGAAGCCGAGGCAGCAGTGTACGACAACGCCACTTCCCAAGTCATCGTGGGGGAAATGACGGGGTCGTACATGGCAGCCTACAGCGCGAAAGACGGTTTCGTGACCTTGGACAAAGAGGAGACGGAGCGCTCAGGCAAATTAAAATTCAACACTCCAAACGACGACCCGATAGTGGTTACCGCCAAATGCACCAAAATCATGCTGAACGACAGGATCCTCGAAATGGCGCAATCCATTTTGGGGACCCCAGACGCTTCAGCATCGGAGGAAAGTTGGGCGGTACCCAATGTCAGGTGGGTGAACGGAGTTCCGGGATGCGGCAAGACAACCTAGTTGGTAAAGAACTTCGATGAGGACAAGGACGTGGTAGCCACCACGACAACCGAAGCTGCCAAGGATCTCAGCGAGAAGCTAGCGCACCGCTTAGGAGATCGAGTAAAGACCAAGGTGCGCACTATGGCCTCAATCTTAGCAAATGGGTTCAAGAGCCGAGACAGATGCTACCGCCTCACGGTAGACGAGGTGCTCATGAACCACTTTGGGGCCATAGTCATGGCAGTGAAGTTGTCTGGGGCAAGCGAGCTTGTCGTCATCGGAGACGTAAACCAGCTTCCATTTTTGGACAAAGAGAACCTCTTTGAGTTAAGGTACACCCGTCCAAATCTGGTGACTGGCATCACCCAGGAGCTGCTTTGCACGCACCGCAGCCCAATGGACGTCGCGTTTGCACTGAGCGAGATATACTCCGATATATACTCCTCCAAGTCCTCGCTGTCGCGGGTCCACTCCCTGAGCGTGAGGGGTTACACAGGAGCGCAAATACCGAGCACCGCCGAGAACACCCTATTCCTGGTTCATACCCAAGAGGAGAAAGCTTCTCTTGCGAGCCAGGGATATGGAGCCGGCGAAGGGTCGCGCCTATTGACCAGGCTCAGGGGTTGACCTACGACAGCGTCATCATCATCAACACCCGGACCAGGAGACTCAAGATACACGACAGCGTGTCCCACGCGGTAGTTGCGGTGTCCAGACATACCATCAGCTGCGTCTACTACACCGACGACGCCGACGACGCCACAGGCCGTTTCGCGAAGAAGGCGATGGACGCGCCGACTAAAATGGTCGTCGAATACAACCTCAAGACGGCCATAAAACACCGAGACGAGGCCGTGATAGAACAGCTGATGCGGCTAGCGAAGTCCCTGGTCATCAAACGAAGAAGTCCAACTCCAACCCATACACACAAACACTCCCAGTCCCTACCCAAACCCCACAACACTGTAAATACAATAGCTTCTAGCATAAGACAACAACACCAAAAATTTAAAAGTAAGAAGACCATAGCATGTAAACTAAAACAATGTAGAAATAAGTAATACTGTAAAGCCTGTGACAAAAAAAATATATATATATATATGAGGATGAACTCACGCAGTATTTAAGATAACCTTAGAGTAAAGATGTCCGAAGGAGTTTTGTAATTGACTAGTATTGTATAATAAAACTGACCAAACAATAAATAAATAAATAAATAATGGCGCGGACCCCCATGTCCGCGGTAAAAGACTCGCATGGAAAAAAAAAATAAACTTGCATAAATATATATAAAGCTGCATCCGGTTAGACTGGAAGCTGACCCCCACATAGTTGGGAAAAGGCTAGGCAGATTGATTGACAACTATCCGACTAGCTTAGGTCTATTGACGTCTGACGGCCTTCCACACGGCGCTGTACCATTTATTACGAAAAAAGTTAGGATCGCACGTCAACATCCCACCGATCTTATCTACAAAACCGTAAGTAAGAACTGTGGCATGTGAATGAATTATTGATTTTATTGAACCATGAGCTCGCCTCCTACTACATGAGACCTACACATAACTAGCGAAATGTAGGTATACTATAGTTACACCTCTATCCAACCCTAGATGGATGACAAGCGTGACGTTATGTTATACTTACTAGTAAACACAACTTATTTTCGATTTTTTTAAAGCCTATCACATAAGGGCCTATGCACACCACGTTTTTTAAACGCGCCGTCGACGCGCGTTTTTGGAACGCGCGTCGCCGGCGCGTTTTTATCCTGCAGAGCAGTTTGTTGTAGTTTGTAACGCGCGGCACCGGCGCGTCTGTATCGATACAAACGCGCGGCACCGGCGCGTCTGTATCGATTCAAACGCGTGACACCGATACGAGCGCTAGCAACGAGGGAAAGGGAAGTGTGAATCTACGCTAGTAGCGTTTGAATCGCGTCTGCATCGCTACACACGCGCGTTTGCATCTCGTCTGTATCGCTACACACGCGCGTCTGTATCGCTACACACGCGCGTCTGTATCGCTACACACGCGCGTTTGCATCGCGACACAAGCGCGTCAGGTGTGCAAAGGTCTACAGGCTGCGTCTGACTTGCGTGCGTATCGCGTCTGTATCGCTACAAACGCGCGTCGACGGCGCGTTTAAAAAACGTGGTGTGCATAGGCCCTAAAAGAACCATATCGCTCACCTAACACTCTTAGAAAAAAAACCGTGAATAATACATACAAAATGGAAAGTAAAACTAACTCATATATACATAGCTACAATATACTTTAGTTGTTCAAGTCACCACAATCTTCCTAAGCCTTTTCGCGTTCCCTTACGTTTTACGAAGTGAATATTTCAGGAGGCAAGGTTTCCTTTTTTGTAAATAAACTGTATTTCAAACTTGTGTCTAATGTACAGGGTGAAGGTTTATTTGAGCCTTGTTTCGCTGTCTGTACGTGAATAATGGAAAGGTGTACCTGATTGTTGACGGAAAATCTGTGTAGTAAGTGGGAGAATGGTGTAGTGTGGGCTAAAGAAAAAGGTTTAAGAAATACTGGAAAACTGCGGGTACCACAGAACTGGTCGAAGTTGCGGTGCTTGGGTGAAGCCTATGTCCAGCAGTGGACTTCTTTGATGATGATGATGAATGCAGGAAGGGTAAATCGAATATGTCTGCATTCAAGCAATGTATTCGCTTGAATACATCACACATTTACAAGATCAAAGTTTTTTATAGAATAAAAGTTACTTCTTATAAAATCAGCTATCTGCCAGTGGAAGTTCCATGTAATCGGTCCAGCCGAAACGAACAGACAGACAAAAATTTAAAAAAATAAATAAATATATAAATACTGGCTGTGAGTATATATTTTCACATGCATTTAGTAAAAATACTGTTATTTTGTCATTACAAAAACATTTTTATTTATTTTTTTAGATGTGTTGAATAGTATCTTTTTTCCTGAAAACTATTTGAAAGAAACTAAAGAAACGCAACACCCTGTAGTAGCCACGTAAGTCGTATGTATCGCTGAGGCTTACCGGGTGAGTGGTCCCCGAGGTGCTAGCACAATATAGGTTAGTACAGATTGTCCCACTTACATAGATACCCGATTTAAAAAGACCTTGTAAGAATGTTTTAGGTTTTTACCCTCTATCCCAACTTACTAAAGTCATCATCTGCTTGCCTTTTCCCAACTATGTTGGGGTCGGTTTCCAGTCTAACTGTATGCAGCTGAATACCAGTATTTTAACATGGAGCGACTGCCTATCTGACCTCCTCAACCCAGTAACTGGGCAATACCCCTTGGTAAGACTGTCTGTCAGAATCCCGAAAATCATAGAAAGTCATTTGTGCAACTTTTACAGTGGTCAAAGATGCACAAATGACAGCCAGGACCAATGGCTTAACGTGCTTTCCGAGACACGGAGGAGTCTCGGTATGTAAAGATGGTCACCCATCCACGGCCAACCCCGGCAGGCGTAGCTTAACCTGATGGATCGACCTGTGTGGCTGTAAATACTTAACCACGAGCTCCTCTTACTAAAGTATTAAGACATTTTGTGTGGAAAATATTAAGCATTCGAATTTTTCTTTTAATACGCCGCCGGAGTTTTCTTGCCGTATAAATGCCCAAAAATTCAAAGTGAACGGCTTCCGCCCTCCAACTTTCCGAGAATATATTTCAACTTATAAATTGCCATCACATTGTTAAAACTCAAATAATTTGTACCTATTACAACTAAACTTGAAATTTTTCAATACAAATTCCAATTAACCGTACAATACAAGAGCTGAGGGAATCTGATTAAATTCATACAAAAGGCAAGTTAAATACACACAGCGATCAGTATCGTGAAACCTCGGGCGCGCCACTCAATGCGAAGGTATTTCCAATTACTCTCGAATCCTTCCATTTTCCAGTCGCAAGGAATTTTATTAACGCTGTCCCTTTCGGTTTTCGCTTTTATAATGAGGTGGGAGAGGGATGGAAGACTGAGGATTTGAGCCATCTCATGAGGCTGGGTTAATTTCCATTCGCCCGGAGCGGCGTCTCGCGTTCACCTTTCATACGTAAATTGAAAAGATAACCTCAACTATTTGCTTAGTATTCGGCTGGAGTTGACTGTGTACGCGTAATTGTAGTTTCCGGTTCTGTGGTGCGGCTGCAGCAGCTGCTCCTTAAATAAATATCTTGGCAAATTGGTGACGAATACTGCTGTAGTGATAACATTGTGCAGGCGGGGCGGTAAAAGTCATTAGCTTCAATCAGCAAGACATACCTATACAGGTGATGATCGAAGATCCTGCACGCTTTATGATTTTAGTTATATACTTCCTTCATAGTAGATAGGCAGTCGCTCCATATAAAATATTGATATTCAGCTGCATCCGGTTAGACTGGAAGCCGACCCCAACATAGTTGGGATAAGGCTAGGCAGATGATGACTTCCTCCATAGTAGGTAGATTTTTTTTTAGGAACCGATAGTAGTGTACCAACCCTGTTTGCTAGCAGAAAAAGAAAGAAAGAAAAATATTTAATTTGGGACACACACAGGAAGTACAGACGCCAGCACATCAACCTATCCCTAACTGTCAAATTTTCTCAATTAAAAATGAACCTTATGTCTTTGCAATAAAGTTCAAATACTATCAAAGAAATTTGACAGATTGTGGTAACTTGATGTGCTGGCCTCTGTACAAACAGTAAAAAGGAGCAATTAAAACTGATAAAATATTATTAAAAACAAAAAAATATGTCCTTGACACAAAAAATACACACTAAGATACTATGCTAGCTAGCTATCTTCTTATTAGCCAAGAATTCGGCTACGTGTTTGCCGTCGTCTCTAGCGTCAATCAGTTCCTGTAACGTGCAGACGACAGGACACGCAGGACTCGATATTAAGTGTCCTATCGTTTGTGGAACAGTACCACATTTACACCTGTACCTATTACTTGTGTTTTAATCGTAATTATCATTCAGTAGAACAGCGGTGGCTCAGTGGCCCCTACCTGCAAGTTGTAGGTCGTAAGTTGGCACCGAGGCAGGCACTTTACGTTGTGTATTTAATTTCATCATCACTGCTCTCAAACCGGCGAAGGAACCTCATGAGGAGGCATTTCCTAGAACAAAAAATTCGAACACGTGTGACATCCACCAACTCGCACGGGGCCCGCGTGGGGGACTATGGCCCACTCCCTCTCATAGAGTGGAGGCTTGCGTTCCGGCAGTGGCTCCATAAAATGCTGATTATGCTATGATCATTTAGTCGAATCCGGTCTCGAAAGCTGAACCATTTCATTATATGAAGTGCACATATCAAGATCAATCGAAGATCCTATCTACATACATCTATATACACAGACCACCAAACTGAACAACTTTTACTATGGGACCAACTCCGAAATCGTGAAAAAAATGAGCTGTTCCCTACATTTCGACGAATCACGTGACCAAAAATGTATAGAACAGCTGATTTTTTTTTTGAGATTTCGGAGTTGGTACCGTATTAAAGCTGTAAAAGTGGTTCAGTTTGGTGGTCTGTAGCATATATCCTTTTGTATGTATAGACCCTTTCTGTTACACCCAGTATAGGATCTAACTATATGTATCATATCTATACATAAACACACATTTTCAATTAACACACCCTGATCCCGAATTAATCTCCCGGAGCTAGGTGTACATTAGTAACGCGCAAGTTAACGAAAATGTAAAATAAGATAAGGATACCTAATAAGTTGACAGCACTAATGCCAACCCACGTCAAGACTAAGTCTGACCTTCGTCAGATCTCAGTAATGCTCGGCACATGCTCGTGGTAAGATCAGCTGTTAATTATCCTTGGGAAACTTGATTGGTCATGTGAATATTGAATCAAATCCGCTGTTTTATAGGACCAGTAGAATTAAATGAGTGAGAGAGGGAGTGGGCCATAATCCACCACACAGGCCCCGTGTGGTTTGGTGGATCCCTTTATTTACTTGTACAGACGCCAGCTCATCACATTACCACAATCTGTCAAATATGCCCAATTGAACATGAACCTTATTCTTTTTTAGTAAAGTTGAAAATCTATCTAAGAAATTTGACAGATTGGGGTAGCTTGATGTGCTGGCCTCTGTAAATATTATAGTATAATTATTTTAATTTTAGACTGCTGTTCAAGCATCAAACAATCTGGATGATAATGATCTCAAAACAATAGATAGCCACAAGCCTGCGCGCCGGTGCACTCCATTTTCGTAAATGGCTAATTCTTCTTCTTTTCGTGTGGTTAGTGACTAACCTGGTGTCAGACTTTTTATGCTGCCCACGGGCCTCTGACTTAGCTTCAAATGCTGTTGAGAAATATCTCGCAGACATGCTGGTTTCCTCACGATGTTTTACTTCACCGATTTCTAAGCAAGTGATAATTATACAATACGCACATGAATCCGAACTCGAGATCTATGACTTGGCAGTCTGACGATCACACCACTAGGCTAACACTGCTTTTAATGGCTCTCTTCAATAAAGAACTTGATGTCAAAACTCTAGTGTATATGATCGTAAAGGAAACGAAATAGATACACATAAAAAAATCGAGTCAAGGGAAGGTCCTATCGAGACCAAAACCAGTAATTACGGCAGTTAATTATGTTGAAAGAATTATTAATTAATTAGAAACTCTGCAAATATTGTGCCGGTCGCCATGTAATAGGAAATATTTATGGGGAAAGATCAAAGAGAAAATTCTAGCGTTATGAGTGTAGGTAGGTTCGTACCTACTCTGAATTTGAAGGGAAAATATTGGTAAACCTTTCGATGGTACTTTGTAGATCAAATTACTACAAGTAATTACTCACCAATAATGTGATAGGCGGTGCTAAAAAAATGGAATTAAGGATATATTCAAATTATTTCAACATATACACGGTGGCAGACGTGACCTACATACATTTCGGATTGAATACATAATCTTGAATACCCTGCACTAAAATTTTTGGTCAGTTAATAAGATTAAAATCTGTTCCATACATTTTTACTGCGTAGTAAGCGGCATTTTTGTATGAAAAAGCTAAATTTTCTTTTAATATCCGACAAAAATTTCAACATGGTAACAGGTTGTGCGTCGATGTCCCTGCTACCGTATGTACAGACGCTAGCACATCAAGCTATCCCAAACTGTCAAATATTCCCAATTGAATATGAACCTTATCCTTTTGCAGTAAAGTTGAAAATCTATCAAAGTTTGACAGATTGGATAGCTTGATGTGCTAGCCTCTGGACGACTACGTTACCTTATAACAACCTACATCAAACATGAAATAGCTTACCTACTAATTAATTCACCGTCTCTTCTCCTTTCATACATTTTCTTTCATCAAAATGTTGCCCTCCTGAAATAATATACCAATGTACCTAAGTTTAAGTTAATATATTTCCAGACGGTGCCATGATAAGCAACATACGTGATACTGAAGAGCTCTCCGGAACGGAGTGTCAAGAACCTCTCGACGTCGCACGCACTTTATTGTAATGTCTTCAACGTTCACTGTCAAGGACCTCAAGATTGACGGGAGAGTCTTCTTAAGGTAACTTGTTAATAAGATGGTGTTAAGTTTTTGACATGATAGGAAATTGTATCAATCTGCCTAGCCTTTTCCCAACTATGCTGGGGTCGGGTTCCAGTCTAACCGGATGCAGCTGAATACCAGTATTTTACTTGGAGCGCCTGCCTATCTGACCTCCACAACCCAATCAGTAACCGGGTAATACGATATCCCTTGGTAAGACTAGCTGACTTTCGGGGTTCTGATCAGGATTCGGGATAGGAAATTGTATGCCGGCTACGAATTTTAAAAGTTTTCACAACAGCTTTCAGCATTCTTATGTGAGTTTCGAGGCGAACTCCTACTACTATGACCCTGGGATCAAACACTCCAATGCCTATTTGACAAACGCCAAAATTTATATGCGTAGCCTTTTTTCAACTATGTTAAGGTCAGCTTGCGTACTGCAAGCAGCAACAGGATAAAGCTGAATATTTTACATGAGCGATCTGACTTCCACGACCCAGTAACTGGGTAATGCGATATCCCTTGGTGAGACTGGCTGTCGAACTTTCCGGCTTACGTAACGTCTGTCAAAGATCCACAAATGATAGCCGAGACCAATTGGTTAACGTGCTTTCCGAGACACGGAGGAGTCTTGGTATGTAAAGAGAGTCACCCATCCACGGGCCAACCCCGGCAGCGTATCTTAGCCTGTAGGTTGGCCCGTGCGGCTGTTATTACTTAGCCACGAGCTCATTTGGTGAACGCCAATTGATATAATATCAAGTATTGATGTAACAACAGGACTGCTCTTACCAACATACAGTTTCAAATTGAAAACTCTGAAAAACAACAGTTTATAAAATCCTTTACTAATCACCGGAACCCTAGCCAAATGAGAAAAGAATTCAAAAACCGAACAGAAAACCATTTAAAACAAAACAAACCGTTCAAGCAGCCAGTAGCAGAGGTCATTGACATTATCATTACGCTGGAGGCGAACAGTCCCTGGGCAGATGTTAAGACTGACCGCCAATAAAACTTAATGTTACTGCATCAGACGAACCTTTTCAATTAAAGCGTCTTACAATTTTAATCCGCGCCTGAATTGAACGTCTTCGGGATGGAAATGAGGGTCGTAAGTATACTTTAAGACCTGGTGTTCATTAGTGCTTCTTCTGACTGGTAATCCCGGTTTAAAGCAGGGTCTGCACGCGCACTTACTTACGATTACTTTGCCTGTTCAGTGAGTGCTGGCGATTGCATTTTATTAGGCTCCTATATCGTCACTTATCTGTCTTAACAAGGATATGTTTATGAGAGCTTAGTACAATATATTCGAGACCTTAGTCATAAGAGAGATTTTGGCTAAAGCTCAAGGCTTTTTAGTCTCACTAATCAACAGAAATATGGGACTAACTTCTCGTAAGTAGGTGTATGGTTCTTAGATAGGTACTTAGTTTTAAACAATGACGCTCTGATCATAATTGTTTCATAAGCAGAATTGCCTAATTAATGTCCAGGGTTGGTGCGTGTAGAAACTGTAGCATTAAGTATCTTGCTGATAGGATGTAGGTATGGTTTATGTATGCTACCAAAAACTACTTGCGGTGGTTGGAACCAACCGCGTAAATCTACGTACAGAGGCCAGCACATCAAGTTACCACAATCTGTCAAATTTCTTTGATAGTATTTCAACTTTATTGCAAAGGTTCATTTTGAATTGAGAAAATTTGACAGTTAGGGATACTTGATGTGCTGGCGTCTGTACATACAAAAGGAGAAAGGCATTGTGTTTATTTTTGGGCCATTTTATTTGAATTTTTGATCAACCTGTTTTTTTTATCGTGTTAGTATCAATATGTAGTCTACAATAAAGACTGCTATTGTAATAAATAGCAATGAAAAATAAATACTCTCTCCTATTATGTGTAGGTACTGTATAATAAAGAGTAGGGTAAACTTGCATTGGCCACGTCATTGTGCCTATTGATTAAGTGATAACTATTTAATACCTATTTTATCTATTGACAGCCTCGTTGCTCCAATGATCGGAAGCGACACTATACTGAGCATGAGGTACCTATATATATCGAACTACTAATCTCTTACTCCATGAGAACTGAACCAGCTGACATACTTAAATATGTACAAGACAGCCCCCATCCCAAGATGAGCGCACGTTGTCAATTTAATTCACAAGCACTTCGGCTCACTATATTATATCGGGCTCGCAATATTTACCCAGGAAACGCCCATCGTCCTGATGAACTTCAGTCCTAAACAAATATAAACATAAAACCTGCCAAGTGTCGGCAACGTTGTACCCTGGGTTCCGTTGGCATTACTAGGAGAGTTTTTCTTTACGAATTCAAGTGAAAAACTCAATAATGGATTGCAATTTTCAGGAAAAAAATGCTATTGCGTCACTAATGCTGTATTTCTGAAAAAAAATGTATGTGGTAGAATAATCAGCCAATAGTTTTCCTACTGCTCGGACACAGACCTTTTCTCCATGTGGAGTGGTGGTGGACCGTTATCCACCACGCGCCTAGTACGGGTTGGTAGCTGTCACGTGTCTTTGAAATATTGTTTCTAGGACATGCAGGTTCCCCGTTTTAAGATCAGTGGTGATGAAATCATTTGCACAAAGTAAAGCGCAAGTCAAGGTTTCAAACTAGGACTTGTTTAAAAAATTTCAGCAATCAAACTAAACGGTTGTCATAATTTTTACAGATTATTGACACTGTCATCTTTTAGACGGGGTTTAGATATTATGCTATACGCGTTCAGACGAATTAATTAAGTGTATCACCTTGTTTCTGAAGTCTTAATGATTTATATTAAGACTACATTTTTTTTATGAGAAAGTGTTTATATATTCAGACAAACGATACTACACAAATTTTAAATACAATTAAAAAAATAGTACTTACCTAAAACTATAAAATATATCTATTATGTACAAGTGGTAAAAAGGGGAAGAGCTCCTAGGGCGTCAAAAAATTCATCCCCTTCGCTGTCAGTGGCAAAGGCCCAAAAGGCTGGCAGCGTTGCCACGTTGGATAGCAATGCTGATTCTTTGGCCTAAAAATTTACCAGCCCTCTTGTCACGTGTAAAGTCGACTTACCGCTGGGCGATATCCCGAAATATTAACTAAGCACTCGGATCCCACGGCCCTAGAGTTCAACCCCAAACGGCTCGAACATATAACTTCCAATAAAGTTGCGCCGTTTGAGGTTTTTCGATCCTGCAGCAGCCACCCCAGCACAGCCCGCCGTGCTAGGAAGATGGGACGGCGCAAGGGTGTCGACACAGGTTGCATACCACACTAAAGGCGTACCCAACTTCCAAGGCATTATAGTCATTCCGTCTGGCCTCTTACCATCGTCGCGAGCCAAGCCATTACGTTCTAAAATAGCTGACACCTGGCGGTGACAAGAGCCATTAATGATGATGTCATTAATACTGGCGTGCCGTGCTAACCGACCAGCGTTTTTACTGCAAGTAAGGCAATGGTGTCCGAGGCGGTCGACTGCTTCACCGCACTAACAACGACAGAGACTACAGTAGGTACCTACTTATTTATTTAATTAGGTTCACTAACAATTGATTACACTGATACAAACACATAATACATTTTTAAAAGTAAAATATCAGTGCAGGCCAAATCTTTTCAAAATACGAACAACAGACCTACGACACCTACAGACATACGAACCTATGGTTCTTTTCAGAAATCGGTGGACCTTTTTCACGCTTACTTAACCCTAAAAATCTCCCGGCGATTGGAAACTGAGAACAAAAGTTTACCTGACCCAGTATTAAGCCATCGTACGTGTATTTGCCAACATAGGTAAAGTATTTCTCGTCTGTTTTCGTTTCAAACATGAGCTAAATCAAATTCTTCGTTTGTATGCCATTCGACATAATTAGCATTCGAAATCATGAAACGATTTTAATTATTGGCATAATTGAAATATCGCTGCGAGCGCTTTTGCGTACCTACGTAAATTTTAATATTGACCGAAATTTTGTGAATTAGGGAACATCAGTTTACGTATAGAATGTTTTAATGCGGGAATGTAATTTATAAAAATAGAGCTACGGTTTATAATCACAAAAATAAACGAATATACAGTGAGCGCTAGCTGGGTGCGGTCTCTCTGCATAAAGACGGTTAATTATAGGCTGATACTTTTGTAATATATTTTTACTAAAAATGTCAAGGTTTAAATGTTACAGGTTTAAATGTCTAGGAGTACTGTGAGATAAGCGTCTGACTGTTGAATCACTGCCTATAGCCTTTTCCCAACTATGTTGGGGTCGGCTTCCAGTCTAACTGGATGCAGCTGAATACCAGTATTTTACATGGAGCGACTGCCTATCTGACCTCCACAACCCAGTAACTGGGCAATACGATACCCCGTGGTAAGACTGGCTGTCAGATTTTCGGGCTTCTGACGACCCGTAACGACTGTCAAAGATGCTCAAGTGAGAGCCGGGACCAACGGCTGAACGTGCTTTCCGAGGCACGGAGGAGCCTCGGTATGTAAAGATGGTCACCCATCCACGGCCAACCCCGGCAAGCGTAGCTTAACCTGATGGATCGACCTGTGCGGCTGTTAGTATTTAGCTACGAGCTCCCCAATTACTGTATACATAGTAATTACATTTATGTAATGTGTTAAAAATATTGTCTGCCACGCTGCAGATACAATGGAAAATCTGCGTATAACCCACAGAACAGTTATATCTGTTCTGTGGTATAACCTGTTAACCAATGTAATTGGCCTTGGCTGTTATGTTATAATAATAAAATTATACCTCAAATAACTCATCTTTTATTTTTCTCATGCTTTTAAATAGTAGTTCAAGAATATGCTTGAACATTTTCCTAAAGAGAAACATGTCCAACCCGAGGTAGGTATATAGGTATTCCAAGAAAGTAATCATAGACTTTCAAGTTTTCTTCGCGAACTGCAAAGAGCTTTATAATTATTTTTTCTTGTTCAAGGAAGAAAATAATCTTTTACTTAGCTTTTACTAACAAGAAGAAATTATTATTAAAACAAAGAAATTATTCTAAGAAAATTCCTGACGAATGTTCAGCCACTTGTCAAACAAAGCATAATTTCTTTGTCTTCGTTATTTTAGGCTGCATTGTCCCAAAGATATCCCTAAATGTACCTTCCAAACTAACATATATAAGTAATTACAACCTTATGTAAACAACAGTGACCTGAATTCCTTAACCATCGTCAAGATAAAAAAGTGGATTAAATAAGTATTATCGAAGTTAACTAAAAAACTTTTTAAGCGAAGTAAACAAAATTTATATGGGATCACTTCCTATCAAACAAAATCAATTTACAATTGAAATGAGTGGACATAAATAAAAAAAACACATACAGTCAAACAAAACCTCCTCCTTCATTCGAAATCCGATAATAAACGGAGATTAAGAATGTATTCATAATACTTTGACTAGGTTATCTTGCTACAAAGACAACCCAGTGCAAAGTATACGTAGTATCTACAGAAGCAAGTGACACGCAGTATCTCAATCTAAATCTCATCATCACACTAACCCTCTAGAAACCAGCCATAACATTTCATCGTGCCAAAAATCTCGTCTGACATACCGTGCCGTGCCGTAACCGTACCGTCGCACCGGAGAGGCGACTATAAACCGTTTTACGAGCCCGTAGGCACGCCGACACTGCACAGATTACGGGGCCCATCAAACGTCCCCCTAAATTATTATCTCAACACATTTTCGACCACATTCACTAAGTTTATGTGTGATTTAAGAAACTATCCTGACATGTTGTTGTTGTAAATCTGTTGGGGCAGTGTTTTAGTGTGTCCATCATCATAATATGCTATGTTATTGATAAGAATCATGAATAACTTCTCTCTAGATCGACCTCTCCCTATATTGAGACGTTGTATCTCTCAAACTAACTTTGTGATGTTGGGTGTGTGTGTGGGATATGTACCTCATTTGGTCAACCTAATGAATATTCTAGGGCACTTAACTCTATTATAACCATCTTGTAACTTATTTATGACTAGCACTTTGCCCGCGGCTTCGCTTCCGTGGTCTTTCCCGCGGGACCCGTTATTTTTCCCGGGATAAAAAATAGCCTATATTACTCCCTGAAAACTAAGCTTTGCTTGAAATCGGCACAGTAGTTTTTGAGTTTATTCATTACAAACATACACACAAAAATAAAAATCTTTCTTCTTTATAATATTAGTATAGATAGTACGTATAGATATTTAAATCGCGATGGAAGAAGAATTCACATTATTGACAGTTACTTGGAAAGCAACTTACTGTTCTAGAAGCAAGTGATTTTCTTTGAATCATGTGAAGACCTCAAGTTGGTAAAGTTAATGATAGTCTTCCAAATCCCTTTCCAGTTATTATGTTAATAATTCCTTGCTACCCTTGCCGGGGTTAGCCGTGGATGGGTGACAATCTTTACATACCAAGACTCCTCCGTGCTTCGGAAAGTACGTTAAGCCGTTGGTCCCGGCTGTCATTTATGCATCTTTGACAGTCGTTACGGGTCGTCAGAAGCCCGAAAATCTGACAGCCAGTCTTACCAAAGGGTATCGTATTGCCCAGTTACTGGATTGTGGAGGTCAGATAGGCAGTCGCTTCATGTAAAATACTGGTATTCAGCTGCATCCGGTTATACTGGAAGCCGACCCCAACAGAGTTGGGAAAAGGCTGGGTAGATGATGATGTTCAAAATTCACAAATCAGAAAAATAACATACTCAACCAACGTCATACAGTATGTAACAAGATAATATCCCACCAAGCTCCCGCTATCACGAGTAACTCTGACCTTGTGTATTATTTGTTATGGTATCACTTCAATTTCGCGGGTTCGACACCCGACCTTATCCTTATCCGCGACTTGTTCGCTCTTGAACTCAAATAAGAAAAGAATTTTTCGGTCGGTTCCAAACACGGATTGGGCAGAGCCGTAGAGTAAAAATTAAGTCCACGCTTTCCGAATCTTATCGTACCGACGAATGTAATGATATTTCAGAGAATTATATTTCTGTTTATTTGGTATGGAATCAGGTGCAAGCTGGCGGTCAAATTGTGCTGGATAGTTGAACTAGTTGTTTTTATAAAAAATCATGCTTTTTGGTAGATGGGGTAGAGTCAAACAGTCAAAGAGTCCCATATGTATACGTTTTTGTAAGGATAGTTAAAGAAGACTTTCGTTATAGAAAATAATATAAAATAATAATAATTCTATATAATAGGCTTTGTTAGTACCTATTTGTAAATCAACAATAAAAAATGGTTTGCAAATTTTAACGGACCACAAATAATTACAGACATACATACGAACAGTGCAAGTTGAATAAAACCTTGTAAAAAATGGAACAACAAGGCTACAAAGGTTTACGAATTTTCAATAACAACTGTAACTAAATTATTTCGGAAGGTAGGTAGTAGGCTGTGGTCTTAGGAAACTCACTAAGCTCCACATTTAGAGCAAACATAGAACCAATTCCAATTACAGATATTGGTTCAATAAATAAATTAAAACAGTGATATATTTCACTACATCACTACATAGTATAAAAACTTTTTTACAAAAAATAAAACCGACTTCCAAAACAAACACTACAAAGTGAAAAATAATTTTGATTTCGGAAGTCGGTGGCAAAAAATGAAAATACAAAACCGAAGACACCGACTTCCGAAATCAAAATTATTTTTCACTTTTTAGTTGTGATACCTACACAATCCCCCCCCCCCCCCCCCCAATTTTAATACCACTACCTGGTATATAAATTACAGTGACAGGAAGTTATTAGAACATCGTCCACATATATTAAGTAGAATTTTTTTAGATTTTTGTTGATTTTTCAAAAACCGCTTATCCGATTTCGATAAAATTTGTATGGGACCATTTGGGAAGTATACCCTTTCCAACAAAAAAAGAATTTTTCAAATCGGTTGGCAAGCAACGGAGTTATGCGCGAACAAACATAAAAAAAAAAATACAAACATCCGAATTGAGAACCTCCTCCTTTTTGAAGTCGGTTAAAAACAAAGTCGCTATTTTTGTCTGTTTGTTTGTCTGTATGCTTAAATCTTTAAAATTACGCAACGGATTTTGATGCGGTTTTTTGTAATAGGTAGAGTGATTCAAAAGGAAGGTTTATGTGTATAATTTGTCGACATATTTTGCGGGCGAAGCCACGGGCGGAAGCTAGTATATATATAAAAGAAAGTCGGGTGTGTTCCCCCCATTATAACTCGAGATCTGCTGGACCAATTTTCATGGTTTTGTTTCGTTGGATTTGTCTCCGCTCTGAACAGCAGAATACATTTTTAATTTTTTTTTAGGTCGGTAGTGTAGGTAGGGTAGGTAGGCTAGGTAGGGTAGGTAGGGTAGGTAGGCTAGGTAGGGTAGGTAGGGTAGGTAGGGTAGGTAGGGTAGGTAGGGTAGGTAGGGTAGGTAGGGTAGGTAGGGTAGGTAGGGTAGGTAGGGTAGGTAGGGTAGGTAGGGTAGGTAGGGTAGGTAGGGTAGGTAGCTAGGTAGGTAGGGTAGGTATCACAGTTAAGACAGGACAACGTCTGTCGGGTCAGCTAGTTATAATATATATAAACTAAGTTCCTACCGCAATTTATAGTTCGTTTTTCTAATACAAAGTAAATAGTAACAGGGTGTACAGTTCAGTCATCCTCTAATCAATAAAGTAGGATCCTATTATCGGGTGCTGTCTTGTGGGTTACTGCCCGACGATTGATGTCGGGGCGTTGGAAACTCTACTTGCGCGATGCAGGATTTGGCGTGACGTCAGCGTAGTTGCATGTGGCGATGTAGATGTCGCCACACATACATCAAATAGGAATGCAGTATCGAGTTCTAGCAAATTCAACAAGTTTGTCTATCTAGCAAAATTTTTAATTTTATTTACTATTGGTTTGTAAGCTAATAAGTAAAGCCAAATAGTATGTCTTATTAGCATTGAGTGAAATCAACCATCACTAAAATGACCTATCTCCGTAAACATGTAACAACACAAACTCAAACGAGTATTCCTAATGACATGAAGTACTTAAAACATTTATCTTTTAATAGGTACGAGCACAGGAACGTAAAAATGTCGTAGTGACTTGGCGAGATTGTTCCAAATTTTTTAGTGCTAGCTTTGTATACAGAGGCTGAGCGTTGTGGAATAATGACGAATAAAATAAATGCATGATTTTAATCTCTACCGCTGGCACACTGTCGTAAACTGTTTACGAGCGACCACTTAGGCGCAGGCGCAGGGGACAGGCTGAAGCGGGTGAGGAATTGTAAAAACGAACCTGGCTAACGCTGAAAGATTTTACGAATGTCCAAAGTGGTATGTCAAACTGAGCACCCGTTCTCAGAGCATAAAATTTCAACGAGATCTATCTGAAAAATCTGCCAAACCTTTTCCCAACTATGTTGGGGTCGGCTTCCAGTCTAACCGGATGCAGCTGAATACCAGTATTTTAAATGAAGCGACTGCCTATCTGACCTCCACAACTCAGTAACTGGGTAACACGGTACCCATTGGTAAGACTGGCTGTCAGACTTTCGGGCTTCTGACTACCCGTAACGACTGTCAAAGATCCACGAATGACAGCCGGGACCAACGGCTAACGTGCTTTCTATCGTGCGTGTCTCGATACCTAAAGATGGTCACCCATCCACAAACCAACCACGGCAAATAGCTTAACCTGAAGTATCAATCCGTTCGGCTGTTATTACTTAGCCACGAGCTCCTCAAAATCTCTCAGAGATCTATCAGAAAACCTTTGAATAATTGTTACCGTCCCACTAAGTTACATAAATGTAGGCATCATTGGTCACTCCCAGTGAATGTCACTAACCAGTAATTTAGTACTATACTCGCCTCTATTTATGGGAGGCCTGGTCTCTCGCTTTCGTGCCTGGGTTTATGCTATGTTACATAATATTTAAGTAACTTTACTATTCCTATGATTCCGCCCAACTCTATTACCCCTCTGCCTAACCTTTTAAAAAAATTACAGATGATATTATTTACCCCATTAGATGTTCGCCTATTAGAAGCTGTTTGCTTATAAGAGCTCAACAATTTACACGGTTATATTTATTGTAGTTCCGAGAGAATTTTTCTCATGAACCTAAGGGTTCATACGATATTTGAAGGGTTAATGGCATTCCCACCGCAGCAAGAGGCTGCAGCCACTGGTGACTGTGGTCGGAGCCCTAACGTCCCGCCCCGCTCGTCGCTTGTCCCGTGTCCCCCACACCGCGACACCGAAACAACGCTCGCGTCAAACGGCCTGCCTCGTCCAACCCTTTGCTAATGCGATTCCTGTTTTATGACTTACGTAACGCTTCGAGCTCGTCGCTCAATGTGGCCCGTTGATTAGAGCATCTTGCGTAACTGGCACAAAAGTCAGTATTCGAAGCATTTTCATGTCACTGGTATTATGTTTTATTCGTTACGTCAGCTGGGATTTAGCAAGATGAAGAGTAAACTGGGCCCAATTGATTTTACGTATTTTTCCTTTCAAAATAAATATTATAATATAGTGAATTTGAATAGGCTTGCGTCTTTCAGGTTAGACATCGCTAAGAAAAATACATATAGTCAGTATAGGCAGAGGTGTACCTAAAGTACACCCACGGGCTCTTTTGTCGTCAACCTGGCACAAATTCAGACTCCGAGCTTCTTCTTTTCGTGTGGTTAGTGACTAACCTGGTGTCAGAGTTTTTAAGCTGCCCGTGGCCCTCTGACTTAGCTTCACACGTTATGGAAAAATATCTCTCAGACACGCTGGTTTCCACACGATGTTTTCCTTCACCGACTTTTAAGCAAGTGATAATTATAATCAGATCAGAGGTGCGTGCCTTGGGTTCGAACTCGAGACCTTTGACTTAGCAGTCCGACGGTCACACCACTAGGCTATCACTGCTATTAGACTCCGAGCTTATACTAAGAAATTTCCATTGACAATAACAGTGTCGGACCGAGGAATCGATCCCAGGACCTCATACTCGGTACTAGCGCTTGCGAACACTAAAGAAACGACGCGCTATTTACGTATCAACAAGCTGAGCGAAGTGAAGTCCGTTACTTCACTTCGCTAAAGAGAGCTAAAGAGAGGCAAACAGACAAAGCGGTCCGTTATTAAAATTTGATCTATATTAGCGCCGTCATTCACTGTATATCAACAGTATTTCCGAGAAAATTGCGAAACGTATTTCGAGTTGCTTGATGACAGGATGATTCGTTCCCGGAACTACGAACAGCGAACAATTAAATACAACATAACATATCATTCGCTTGTCCCCAAAGAGTTGGGCAGTCTGTCAATACCCTTTTTCTCAGGAACGCGAGGTGTCAAGTTGTCCATTGGAGCTCTGAAAAATCGAGCTTGGAAGTCAACACAATAAAAAAATACAGGCGTATAAACGACTTTTTCATACTCGTAAATTAATCAAAACCTTTGGTACTCTCCGTTGAAAAATAGGAAAGAAATAAGGAACAAGGTCTCAAAGCACACGTAATAGATAAAATGTGAGACCCATTAATGTTTAGTATTATCATGTATTTAATACTAACATTCGGATGGCAAATTGACTGTGACGTAGGTATACATATATTATATCGATGTTGACAACATGGTTTTCATCTACAATGTTAAGTTTGATTTTGAGATACTCATATTCATCCTAACTAGGAAACACTTCATGGTGCGTGGACCGCTACGCGGTTTTTATTGGTTTTGTCAACTAAACACAAAAATATCTATGCAAAATTAATGAAAAAGCGAAAACGGGAACAATTAAGCACTTTCCTAAACAAATTTAAAACATAAGGTCAAAGAAACAGTTGATCATGGCCAAAACAGTAGGTTAGCAACTTCAAAACTGTCACATTTATTCATACATGCATATAAATGAAGGCGCGACTCATACCTACTTACATACATATGTATGAACGAGTACATAATGTAAAACCACCGGACGGTGACATTTGATGACCGCATGCCAAAAACTGGGAATTCAATTATGATATCAACGAATGGGCTTTATATTTTATTAATCCGTTGTTTAATTAAAAAATATGCACATCGTTATCACGCATGTGTTCTTATACTGAAAAGTGATTCAGTTGCATCGTGAGACTTGGAAATAAATGCAAAACAGGATACCCAACATCATGAAGGTAACTGAATGCTACTTGCAACCTTTAACAAACAAAAAAAAACAATCTGCCTTGCCTTTTCCCAACTATGTTGGGGTGCCTACCCCAACATAGTTGGGAAAAGGCAAGGCAGATTGTTTTTTTTAGACTGAAAGCCTTTTTTGGTTAGACTGAAAGCCTTTTCAGTCTAACCGGATGCAGCTGAATATCAGTATTTTACATAGAGCGACTGATTATCTGACCTCCACAACCCTAATCTACTGTAAGCAACTGGGTAATACTACCCCTTGGTAAGACAGGCTGTCAGACTTTCGGGCTTCCCATAACGACTGTCAAAGATCCACGTACGACAGCTGGGACCAACTGCCTGACGTGCTTTCCGAGTCACGGAGGAGTAGATTTGTAAATATGGTTACCCATTCACGGATCAACCGCGGCTAGCGTAGCTTAACCTGATGGATCGATCCGTGTGGGTGCTATTACTTAGCCATGAGTTCCTCTGCAACCTTTAACAAAGATAATCTTAAATACAAGTAAGCATTCGTAGCTAAGTGATGATAAACATAAAAAACATAAACATCCTATTTCTAGTAATTTAACATATTTCAATCAGCATCTCTAAATAATTTGAATAGTCATAAGCACATTTTAAGACATCCTTATTCCCTGAAATAGCTCGTAGGCACTCGCAATCTGTTCAGCGCACTATATCTTGAAGAACAACGTTACGTTCGTATTTCAGTAAAGCTGCGACATACGTACCTACATGTACTACGTAATAATTTACGGGTAACGCAGGGCTGTCCCGAGAGTTTATATTAATTAAGTGATGCCGAGACGCGGTCACGTGCGGCACAAAGTAGATTATTTGCGGACACCCCTGGAACTCTTCATTAACGTCTACTTTTCCTTATTGTTTCGTACATTTTGAGGGAATAAGGAATGAACGAGCATGGCCTACGTATAACCTTAGCAGGGGGGCTTGTCACCAAATCACAACCTGTGTCAGAGGTGAAGGATTGAGAAGTACATCACTAGCTAATATATTTATTTGTATACAATGAAAAAGGAGATCGTGGCTAAGGAGGAGCTCGCGGCTAAGTACCAACAGCCGCACAGGTCGATCCATCAGGCTAAGCTACGCTTGCCGGGGTTGGTTGTGGATGGGTGACCATCTTTACAAATACCAAGACTCCTCCGTGCCTCGGAAAGCACGTTAAGCCGTTGGTCCCGGCTGTCATTTGTGCATCTTTGACAGTCGTTACGGGTCGTCAGAAGCCCAAAATCTGACAGCCAATCTTACCAAGTGGTATCGTGTTGCCCAGTTACTGGGTTGTGGAGGTCAGATAGGCAGTCGCTCCTTGTAAAATACTGGTATTCAGCTACATCTGGTTAGACTGGAAGCCGACCCCAACATAGTGGGCAAAGGCTAGGCAGATGATGGTACAATGAAAAAGCTGACGAAACGAACAATCCTCGCTTATACTGGAACATATAAGAAGAATGATATTCTTGCAAAGCTCTTCAAGTTGAATGTGACGTCATTACTAGTCAGAAAATATTACTATATTTAACACAGTATTGTTTCTAACAACTCTCTAAGTTAAGTCAACTTCAGACCTGCTTAAAACCACTTAGTCCCTTTGAAACAATATAGCTCATCAGTTTTCGTGCTGTGACAGCCCTGTCCTAGGCATTCGGTCACTCAGGGCTATTTATTGCTCCGTCTGCATTTCCCAGCGTCTAGACTTTCTTAAAATGTTACCTTACGGCCGACACTTATGCAGTTTACACTCATCAAGGAGGCAGTGACTAATAAAACAAAAAATAAGGCACTCTGCTAAATACTGCGAGAATCGACGGATGAAAAGCCGATTACCAGAACGCCCTCAAACAAAATAGATTCATGTAAATCATCTTTTTCTAAAAAATGAACAGGAAAACTACCAAAACAATCAGAAATATTTTCCACCAACACACACAGAAAGTAAATTGCCATTAACGGAAAAAAGCCAACAGTAACTTTATCATTTTCTTATAGACACCATAAATAAGGGTGCGACCACAAAGGTGGGTAGCACAAAGCGTATCGTTAGCAATACCACGTCCACGGCTACGGGACGGAAACGGCCCGGAAGCGGGAAATCATTCGCCGACCGGATCCACCGAGACGCCGAGCCGAAACTACCCGCAACCCTCCACCATTCAATTAATCTTGACAAAAAGCGATAAATAAATTTTCGAGCGGTCTTTGTTTTTAAGAAAAATGCAGTCTTTGAGAATTGAGATAATTTTCGGGAGTCGCCGCAAGCGTTTGAGTCATTACCCTTGGTTTAAGGAAAATGATAGGAATATACTTTGAAGATAATAGTGGTTCTAAGGACCGGCGTCGCATTTTAACTAACAAACGAAACTGTTCCAACTTTAGAAATTTAAGAGCATTGTGGAACGTTTTTATAAACACCATCATAACAAAGTTAATAATGAGTATCTGTTCTTGCATTTTGTCGATCGTCAGACCTTTCATTGCCAACAAGTTTTCGCTGAAAACTTTTTAGGCATTATACATGAAGATAGCATTTTATTCTCTCTGTCTTCCTAGTATATCTGACTTGTCTATCTTATGTGAGGAACATGAGATAGACAAGTCAGATATACTAATAAAAAGTGTGCGCTCGGGGTAGGGTCCGTCAGACCGGAGTTCCTTACGCGATACAGACAGAGAGTCGTTTGACTCACGTGACGATTTCCAAAAGACTACTATTACCGAAAGCCACATTCAGGAACTTATTTCCAAAAATTTTGAACGTGACCAATGTCTGTCCACACTGGTGGTCCACATCTTCTCCGTGTTCCAGACATAGTCGGTACAGAACAAAGGTTTGAACACGCTAATGCATCTTCTGGATGGAATTTAAAAGAATCTCCTAGTGCAGAGCTCCGAGCGTTGTCCGGAGTAGATCGTCCGCTCGAGCTCCCGTCAGATTTAGATCTCGTCCGGCCGGACGCTGAGCCGAGTCACAGCAGTATTAATTTCTTCGCAAACACCACTACTACTTACTCGATCGTATTTTACGTCTACGTTGTATTAAGAAGTCATAAAAAAAACATAGGTCTAACTGGAACGAGATTCGCACGCGGAAAAGCGTCTATTCCGAAAATAGTGAGCTCACACGTTATTTAATAGCGTTTTCGTGACAATTACGGTTCACTGCGTCACTGTGTCAGTAATGACAAAACAGCAAAATTTCGACTATCTCTTGACGCGATAGGGCGAATCTAACGTTTTTAATCTGTACCGCTTTTATTATTTTCATGACAGCCATCACTATGGCAGTTAAGTGCGGCCAGCACTATTTCTACAAGTCAGCTCTTACCGCAAACGGTGGTAAAGAACTCGTTCGAGTAATGCAAATTGATTAAATAATTGCGAGTGATTTCGATAACTTTAATTAAATTTCAAACAAAGTTTCACAGAGCCTGCAAGTTTGAATTACTAGTTTTCTCCAAAATCGTGACATTCGCCATGATCTTCATAATCTATACCTTCATAATATACCTACTTTAGGCCAAACAGTGATACTAACTTACTGAAGGTAAAAACTGAAACAGTGAAGAACTGTTTATGAAACTAGAACCACTAAAGTAGGTTCACATAGTAGTGGCTCTCGGCTCGGAAGTGAACATTTTTCATCATTTACTCGGCAATAAGCGGTTTAGTTTTCACCTCGTCTGCCGCGAACAATATAATATTTCTGTTAATAGTTTATTACACGCTCGACTTTACTGCCACGTAATTGATTTTTAAATTAAATGAAACTTTACGATGCTCTGTTATTATGAACGTTTCATTTAGCTTTCAGAAAACGATGTTGTTTGGTCTACTCAGCACCAAACGCCCTACTTTTATTATTAGCTGCGAGAAGTTACTATTTAATAGCCCTGTAAGGCGACTTACCAAAACAACGTACTATGTTGCTCTCTTTAAGAAATGAGAAGTTCTCAATTCGTATTTATCAACATTTTTTTTACATTGTGCATCTTAACTGCCAGTATACAGGTAATTTCATTAAAAAAAAACCAGATCATAGTATCGCTTGACACTCAGCTCACACGTCTGTAGACACATATGAATGTCCGAGACATATCCCATCACCCATGATAGAGCTTATGAAAGTTCCCTGCACTTAACAAAACGAAAATAACTTTCTAAATGCAATCTTAAAATAATACGACACATGACTGTTATTTATGAAGTTCTTACACATCGGGCGAGAAAAATAACAACACACGACACCGTTCCGTCCTACATTGTGTATTCAATTGGCCGCAAAGTACGTAAAGTGCTTCTATCTTTTAGCAAGGAACTTAATTATAACCCAGTTTATCTGAGCATCAGAGGCAACTTGCCAGGAGTTCGTGCGTTCTGCTGCGGGGTCGGCGACCTGGGAATTGTGAATTAAATTCTCACCAGATATTTTGGTTTGCGAATTATCTGAAGTTGGGTCAACGCTCACAGATAATCGCGAGTCGGTACTGTATTGTGAGATGCTGTGAATGTGACGAGTTTGTGACTCAATAGGACACAGGCTTGCTATGTAGTACTTATGTTGCGATGGTTTGAGATGTGTTAAAAGAGTGTCTGTGGAGTTTCTTGCCCGTTCTTCTCCATTGGTACCTTTTTTTTTGTTTTCTAGGGGAAACCTTCAAAAGGCGCCTGGACTTTTGGGGAAAAGACCAGGGAGTGTGGGATTCTAACCTCACTAAAACCACCCCTGTGATCACCATCAGCACATACACCATTGGAATGGGCAACTAGCTTCATTTACCCCACTGACCGACCCTTTGGCAATTCAAAAGAGCATGTAATTGGTTTATTTGAAATAAATCCTTAGATTTCTGATCCCTACAAAAATATTAAAGAAGTACGCATCTATCCTAGATTACCTGGGGACCTGCCCTGTTAGCTACTGAACACCAGAGTCTAATAAGACTGACCCACTTCAACGGAAAACAACTGTAGGTACTAGTAATTAACGTATTCTTCGCAGTTGGAATTGGTGTCGGAATTCCCGCTGCACTCGTTCCAATATGCACATGTTTAAGAAAAACGAAATCATGTCACCTCGAATTTATTGGATTGAGTATTAATAGTTCGCCTTTTTTCAATGTTGATCGTTGGGAAATAACAATCAACATGTGTTTTGCCAAAAGTGGTGAAAATTGCAATGGCGAATCGGTTGGGTTACGCCTATTTTATTTGCGGATGAATGCTACGAGATGCTTCTTTGAGATGACTCAACCAAAACGCAACAAATCATATGATTCACAGTAGAGATACTTACGATTATAGGTAGTATATAGAGTTTGTAAGAATACAATAAGTAAAAACAACAGCTATTCGTTACATTACGCTCGCATAAATCGTCAGAATGTATGATTGATATGTGTGATTTTTTTCGCGATTTCAGAGTTATCCTATTGTGAAAGTTGTTCATAATGATCACTACAATGACCCCTATTTTAAGGGGCCCATTTGCCCAGTGCCCATTAATTCAATTTCACCCTGTACAACGGCTCAGGATATCCTTTACCAGAAGTAATCACCAGGATTGTTCTGAAATATAGCAGTGGGACGTGGTGCGAAAGCGGCTCCTCTCACATCATCTTCAGGGACAGCCTCTAGGTAACGCCGTCATATAGATAGCTAGCTAGCTGGTAAGCTTACTTGTATTTGTCAACTTATTATTGGTACTCGTATTCTTTTTCCATTCCAGAGCTGATGCTTGAGTGCTGTTCTATAGATTCTGAATTCACACCAGGAAAAACTACAAAGTTGAAACGTCTTATGTGTCTGTAATTTCAACTACTCCTTTCAAATCTTCAAACCCTACCGGTTGGCGGCAAACTTTCCTATGGTGGGTAAGGATTCTAAGGCTGAATGATACTGCCGGCGTTTTTCAGGACCAACTGTACTGACAGCCTTGAATTCTCTTAAGCATAATGTGTCATGTTATGAAACATGATTTCGATGATATACAGAGTTGATATGACAGAGGGGCATTAAAGTACACTACGTATACTATACGTGTTTAGTATTAACTCGGTACGGTATAAAAATAAAAAGCACCAAAAATTTTTTGTTTTTATTTTTTCAAACAAACTAAATAGCTTACAAATCAAAGTAAAACGCAACCACCCTTTGTAAATAAAAACTGACCTTGTAACGCAGCGGCACCGACGCGCGCGCGCCGGAGCTCTGTTAGGAAAGATATGTACATCGTGTTCAAACGGAGCAAAAACTTAAAAAAAACATTTGCGACTAAACTACTGCTCCTATTTAATTGATTTTTGGTACAGAGCTTGAAAATGGTCCCTAGTATAAGATGTTTAAAGAAAAGCCCCTCTGTCGTATCAACTCTGTATAAGGTCCTATTAAAATAGATGGACAAATTTTAACACAGCGTTCAGTACGTCTAACCAAGGATATCCAAGCAAACAAAACTTGATTAAAATGATTTTATTTTGACCTAAAATAATAAATTGCCCGCACACTAGAATAAATGCATCTATTATGGGTAGGTACTTTCACAATTCTTGTAAGTATCTCATGTGGGTTTTTTTACCATTGTCCTTCTGGTGGTCTGAGTGATATCTAAAAGTTTGTCCATCTATTTTAATTAAAAGTCTACCTTATAATATGTTGTGATGCCCAAAATAACTACCTCCTAAATTACATATTGCCAAACAATATCTTTCCCGTTCCCCTAATAAATTCTCAAAACATCGTTACTTAATATTATTAGCAGCACCTAAATGAATGGAGTAGTAATCGCATGGTTTACGAGATAATGCTCATTAATGGGGACAAACAAACAACCGTTTCTAACTTTGTAGATGATAACAACATTCCCGATGTTGTGATCCTACTTAATTAATGTTTAATTCATTGCGCTTATCTGGCTGTTTTGGGATGCATTGTGGTATCCAGCAAAAAACAACAGAAATACCTTTACCGAGGACTACGTGGATAAGAATTGAAGATAGTGAATGGATTGCCTCGGCAAGTTGTTGATCCCGGCTGTCGTTTGCAGTTTTTTGACAGTGGCTACGGTTCGATAGAAGCCCAAAAGTCTGACAACCAGTCTTACCCCACTTGGTAAGACTGGGCTTTTTTTATTTTTTTTAGGCTGGGATATCATCCAATGTCTTCTCATGCTCTGAGTGGAGCGGAAGGGAGTATCAGACTCTTACTGACTAAAACCCATCCATGTTCCTTCCTTAGCCATTTATGTTCCGAGGTAGCGGTAACCCTTTCGGACAATCCCGCTTAACTTGGTAAGACTGGGCTACATACTTATTAAAACCTATGATATGAAACAGCTTTTAATCCTTTACTAAAAACCATTTTGCCACTACACTAATGACTTTAAAAGTGATTCGCTGCCGTATGGTTCCTGTTTCAACACTTCCCATTTGTGGGAAGCCATAAAAGAAACTAAGGATTATATTATTAGAAAGATGAGGACATGATTTTATAGCCGAAGATATCACCACGTAGAGTCCCAAGCAATACCATTAAAATCTTTTTATCAAAATTAGAAAGCTTCGCTAATCAGGAAAATTAACAAAAGGAGTGATTACAAAAACAAGCGCATCTACACCAATTATCTCCAGCAATTAACGAAATATTCTCATCGACCCAAAAATCCATTGAGCGCCAGATTCCCCGCACCTTACGAAACAAAGCTTAGGTTTATTTCCGTATAGTCGTATATATGCGACAAAATGTGCGTCCCATTAACGGGGCATTCCAGCGATTCCAGTGTTGTGTGAAGCGTGGAGAGATGTGGACGTGCGCGGGAGTCCTCGCGCTTGTAGCGTGCGCGTGCGCAGTAACGCGCGACCAGTTCTACCCGCACGGGCCGGGATACGACCAGACGTTGCCCCGCGGGAGCGAAGTTCCCTCCCCTGAAATATCACTGAAAGTACCCATCAAGTTCTACGGGGAGATTTACGATACTATTTTTGTGAGTAGTTTTATGATCTATCTTTTGGCGTAGTCCACTGATTGTCTAGCTGTGTCTTTAAGCTTTAGTTTTGGCGATGCCTATGTTAGGAGTTCTGCGTTTCAGTAAAATTGTTGGGACAGGTGAGGGGTTACTTTTTTTTTGAGGGTTCGCGACATTTATGCGAAGGTATACAGTAAAATCTGAACCGTTGAAATGGGGGCCGATTTTACAGTGAAACTTTTAGCTAACGTAAATTTACTTCTCTACAACGTTTTCTTTCACTTTGCATGCGTTCCCGACCTAAATCATTAAAAGAGATTATCTACCTAAATATGGCTTCTTGCCGCCTCGTCCTAGTGTTCGTAACATTGGAGCGTCTATTTAGCAGCCAGTAACTTCTCTAACTCAAAAAGTTGATATCTAAAACTATAGTAGGTAATCATTCGCCGCGAGTGATGGACGATATGTTATTTATTTATTTAATAACCAACTTATATTAACAGTGTGCACTAAACATACAAGTTATAGGTTAGATATTAGTACATCGAAATTATAATATAATGACTTATAGATATTATAATATTATACGAATTAATAACATTATGTTGCGCTCATATATATAGACTAACATTTGTATATAGAAAAGCAATGGATAGGTACAAACAGAATTCTTAAAAATAACAACCTAGGTACCGTAAATAATAATTTGTGCAATAAAGAAATAATAGTATGTACTGGGAGTGGCAATAGACACGAAGTAAAGGTTCGCAGTTTTAAGAAAAGTCAGTTCAGTGCTAGTAAACACGTCAAGTGAATCATCAAAATGCAAAATATTATTAATTAAGGTAAGGGCTAAGTAAAGAGGACTGGTCTTGAGGGTCACAGTACTGGCTTGAGGTATTGAAAATAGAGGACGTTGGCGAGGGCGAAGTGAATGCCTAATGGGTAGCGGAACATTTATGCAGATGTGTTGCAGCAGGAAAGAATTAAAGATTGAACCACGAATAAGTAGAACGAAGTATTTTACAAGCGAAAGATGAATGTCTCTATTCTAAATCACTACATAGAATAGAGCAAAGTCGCTTCCCGCGTCCTAATGTCTGTATGTATGCTTAGATCTTTAATACTACACAACGGATATTGATGCAGTTTTTTTAATAGATAGTGATTCAAGAGGAAGATTTATATGTATAATAACATGCAATTTCCGTCATCCATGCGGGCGAAGCCGCAGGCAGAAGCTAGTTATGTTTTTATTATCTAGTAATTGGGTATTTGAAAGGGTAGTCAATAACGTTACTTTTTATGAACTGTCAAAACGCGGCGTTTGTACGTGATTTGTATGAAATATAACAATGTGACGTCACATTTTTTGAATCAAATGGAATACTTATTAGCATTAAATGCAATTTTAAAATTATATCTTCGCATAATATTTATTTTCTGTACGGTGATGGCAGTATTTAAGAGGAGCGGTTTTTTATCTAGGTGATTTCATATTTTATTTTCGACCGTTTCATATAGTCGAATGCTGGGCTTTGATTCCCATGTTTTCTTTGAAGAAGAAGACATTTCTTAGTAGAAGTCTTTATTTGTGCCCGTCGGTGGAATATGAAACTTAAACGTGTCTGGAGAAAGGCGCACCCCCTTTTTCCGGTCACTTTTAAGTTCTAAATAAAGAGGTTTGTGTTTAGAACTTAAACCTTAAGCCGCTTATATCATATACATTTATACTAGACAAGCTCTAGACGCGAAGACCTGTAATTGGCTGTCAGATTATCATACTATTATCTATGACCATTGTATTTAGCTGTAAGTCTTCCAAAGTCATTAAATAAATAAAAATAAAAAATATCTTCCGCATGATTGACTTGAGGTGGCCTCCGTAGCCAGTAGCCTTATTCTGTAAAAATCTTACCGTGAACGCAGGTGAAGTAAGGTAAAAGTGAGCTGTCAATAGTACGAATCCCTTGCATTAGGTGGTACGACAGCTCACGTCACGCTCACGGTACTCTCACGTCACGCTCACGTCACGCTCACGGTACGCTCACGTCACGCTCACGTCACGCTCACGTCACGCTCACTTCACCTAACTTATCACGGTGAGATTTTTACAGAATCGACCGAGTATTCAACTTTTGAGTTTACTGCGAGTCCTCACAAACTCAAACTGCTACTAAAACTACTAAAATACCATACAGAACTATGAAGCGATTTATACATCATACTGTTAGCTATACACCATCTTGTCTGGCTCCTAATAACAAGCTGTGGCCACAATTGGCGTAACTCACGCGATGTTAAGGAATTCGTGGCGAAGCTACTTTAAACTCTAATCTTGTAAAGGACGAATGTATTAACAATTTTGATGGACGTTTGATGCAATGGGTGATACCATGATAAATAAGAATGATGTCTTGGGTTTCGGGAAAGAGATATTTTTTAATAGGTATGTATTTTTTTTTAGGTTACTCTTTAGGTGGCTGATCGCATTTAATATACCGGGTCAGTGATAAATGATATTTATTTCTCAAAATTGGTTCAAAAAAACAATTTCAGACTTCAAAATTAAATTATATTTTTAAACCCTTTTTCGTTTCTAAATAAAACTAATGAAGTTCCTACTCATTCCAACAGATTAAATAAAAGTTATGACAATCTCTACTTTCGCCCATTACTAGTATTGATACTATGTACAGAGGCCAGCACATCAAGTTACCACAATCTGTCAGATTTCTTTGATAGTATTTCAATTTTATTGCAAAGACCTAAGGTTCATTTTTAATTGAGAAAATTTGACAGTTAGGGATAGCTTGATGTGCTGGCGTCTGTACCTAATGACTTTGTTGAATAATAGTACTTAAATAATAATTAAACGAATCTTTTTATTGTTTAGTGGTTTTGGCCGTGGATGGGTGACCATTTTTACATAACGATACTCCTCCGTGCCTCGGCAAGCACGTTAAGCCGTTGGTCCCGGCTGTCATGTGTGCGTCTTTGACAGTCGTTACGGGTCGTCAGAAGCCCGAAAATCTGACAGCCAGTCTTACCAAGGGGTATCGTATTGCCCAGTTACTAGGTTGTGGAAGTCAGATAGGCAGTCGCTCCATGTAGAATACTGGTATTCAGCTGCATCCGGTTAGACTGGAAGCCGACCCCAACATAGTTGGGAAAAGGCTAGGCAGATGATGAGTGGTTTTCTGTTTTCGGGTATGTGTATTTAAGCTCTTTATCTTGGTGTTACCCGAATGGATAGAATACGGTATGAGTAGGTACATAAGAGGAAGTTTGAAAGTGACACCGGTGACTGAAAAGTTGTGTGGAAATCGGTTGTCATGGTATGGGCATGTTATGCGGAGGAATGAGGAAAATGTTGTCAGGAAAGTTGTGAGCATGAATGTGGATGGCTATACAAGTAGAGGGAGACCAAAGAAACGATGGATGGATTGTGTGAAAGATGATATGGCTAGGAAGGGAGTAACTACCGAGATGACGACTAATAGAGAAGTATGGAAGAAAGAGACATGTTGCGCCGACCCCAAATAAATTGGGATAAGGGCAGGAGAATGATGATGATCTTTAATTTATCTGTTCGTTAAATTATTTAGTGCTCAATTTACAGTGATCATAGTCAGTAGTGGTATTCTGAAAAACCTCACTGAGCTATCAATAGTGTCAATCCCTAACATTAGTGGGAACGACAACTCACTTCACGCTCATTACAGAATCGACCGACTGAAATATTGCAATAGATACGAACTTCGCTAATGATAGCCGATACGAGTAGAACAAGCATCACGAATCGACACCTTCCATTCTAAATAAGTAATTCGAAGTGGCACAACGAACTCAACCAATTAAACTAATAACAATGACGATTAATGCCTACAAAATAATATTGAGTCACAATTACTTTTATTGTTAACTTACCTATTGAATTAATTGCAACAGTTCAAAATGTCACATTTGATTATGCACATACATGATTTTATTTGCGTAACTCCGTGGGGGCCACGGAAATTGGACGAGAAATTTTGACCGAATCAAAGTCTGGAAGTGCCCTCGGTAGGTACGATAGGATCAATAAATAATTACGTATGCTAGTAGCAAAGATCTGTATTCTGACAGATGTTCTCTGCGAAAGGGCTTTAGAACCCATTCACAGTCATCTAACGGTCTTAGATCTCAGATTTCTAACTAGGAGATGGCCCTGATTCCATTAATTTAAAAACGTTTTATATTTTAGTGAATTCAGAGCCAGAATAATAATTAGTTTTCTTGTAAAGACATCGATCATCGAACAACATCAACTCTCAAAAAATGTTTGCAGAAAAGATTCAGCAAGATAATATATGGCCAATCGATAGTGCATTGCGTGTGCGCATTTGTGCAAGGAGGGAAGAGCGGACGGAAGCGCACGTGGGCGGGGACCGATAGCGACGGTCACTGAACGCAGCTTTTGTTTTTTTTTTAATCCCTGAAACCCATATTTTAATCTGTGGGTATAAAGTTTGAAAACAGCTTCAGGAGTCCCGAGTCTTGATTATTCGAGTAAGACTTCGACTGATATTCTCCTTCCATCATATCACTAGCGACGCGCCCCTACTTCGCGTGGATTTTACATGACTAAACATCGATATTTCGTTAGTAGGTAGGGTCTTTAACATTAATTTCATACACACATTTATAACTTTCGGAATACATTCCGTCTCGAAATGATGGTGTAAACCGTACCACACACGGACACGATAAAAACTTATTATTTATATTATGACTGACAATGTTGATACTTAATTAGGTGTTGCAACCTATGTTTCCTGCCCCCCTAACATTATAGCTATGAATTATAATTTTAATATAATTAAGTAACGTCAATATAATTGGATTGCATTGTCCTAGTCTCTATTAATTTAAATTGTATTCAAGTTACAAAAAATATTATACAACTAAATTAAACTGAACTTGGTATTCAGTAAGAGTATAAGAATAAACACTTATCGTAGCGAGTTAGCAAGAGTCGAGACCTTTTCGTAGAATTTAACGAAATATGTAGGTGATACCACATTATCGCCCACCGGGTCACAGCCGTATTTATATTAAATGCCTAATCGTATTAGATAAATGACAACTGTATATAACAATGTTGAAAAGATGTACAGTTATGTATCAATAATCTATAAAAGAGTTCAACAACGTAACCTTTGTATTCGCAGGTAAATAACCATGGAGTGCTGACCTTCAGAGCAGACATCCCATCGTTCCTGAACATTGAGTTTCCGCTGCCGTACCCGTCAATTGCGGCGTTCTACACGAACATCGACACAACGAACGTCGGCGCAGTCTACTACAGAGAAACCGACGAACCACACGTTCTCTCCAAAGCAGAAGAGAGCGTGCAGAACAATTTCCACGACTACTACGACTTCAATCCGACCAGCGTGTTCATCGCTACATGGGAAGACGTCACCTACACGTCAAACGGACGAACAAATGAGCGAAGGAACCGCTTCCAAATAGCCATTATCAACAATGGCACGGAAAGCTTCGTCGAGTTCCTGTACCCCGAGAGAGATATCCAGTGGGTGCAGAAAGACACGCAAATATTGAGTTTGCCTGACGCAAAGGCCCAGGCTGGCTTTGTGTCCGAGGATGGACGCGTTTACACCCTCCGCGGATCCGGTAGCCATCAAATCAGGAATATCGTTTCGTAAGTGTTCATCATACTGAAAGAAAATATTGCTCTGAAATAATATTTGCCCAACTAATGTTTGTATTTAATTCCAGATGGTCAAACGTTCACGAGCCTGGGCGGTATGTTTTCCGCATCGGAGATGTACCTCTAGATAGTAACGTTGTCGTACCCGACCAGTACAACCAGAATGAAGTGGAAATCGAAGAAGAGTCCAAAACGTGCACGCAGAGCGGACCCAGCGTGTGCCACATACAAGCGAGATGCGTTGACTTCCAAGCTGGAATTTGTTGTCAGTGTTATGAAGGCTTCTACGGAAATGGGAAATCGTGTATCAAAGATGATGTGCCTCTTAGAGTTCACGGTAAAATAAACGGCGTTATAAACAATGTAAACCTAAATGATGTAGACATACAGTCGTATGTGGTGGTAGCTGACGGCCGCGCGTACACAGCGCTGTCCCTCGTGCCGGCCGGGCTCGGAAGCAGTTTGCAGTTACTACATGTGCTCGGAGGTGTCGTTGGTTGGATCTTTGCCAAGCCATCAGGAGCGGCCAGAAACGGTTACCAACTCACAAGCTCGTTGTTTAACCACACCGCAGATATATGGTTCCCAGCTACGGGTGATAGAGTTACAATCAACCAAGAGTATCTCGGACATGATGTTTTTGACCAAATCATTTTAGAGGCAGACGTCAGGGGCTCGTTGCCAGTAATACTTACCGGAACAAAACTGGAGATCAGCGACTATGACGAACAATACACCATCGTAGAACCAGGCCTCATTCGATCCGAATCCACCAGAACGTTCACAAACAAGATTACGGGTGAAAAATACGAGCAAAGAGTTTCACAAACCTTCTCATTCAGTACTTGTCGTTTCGCTCCTCCATCAGTCGAAGATCAGATCCCATTAACATTGAAAATAAGTAAAAATTATTTAGGATATGAAGTCCGGGAAAACATAGTAAGGTATGGAATGAGCAACAAGATTTTCCCTCTGGGTGAAGAGGACCCTTGTATTGTAGGGCGAAATTCTTGCGGCCCTCACAGCTCTTGTGTGGTTCAAGGAAGTTCCTTCGCTTGTGTCTGTGAAACCGGTTTCACAGACATTTACCAAGACAATGCTCTCGCCTGTGTGGATATAGACGAGTGTGCATCAGGGACACACAACTGTGATAGCAACGCGGACTGTAACAACCACGACGGAAGCTTCCAATGTCGGTGTCGTCAAGGATTTATCGGAAATGGCATAAATTGCAAACCTCTATCAACATGCCGAGACAAAAAATGTGACGCCAATGCTCGATGTATAGATAACCCCGATGGAGAAGCCATATGTGTGTGCAATCCTGGGTGGAATGGAGACGGACAGTACTGTTCGCCGAATTACGAGGCAGTATGTGCTAGCTGCTCACCGTATGCTACTTGTGTTTTTACTGGCCGTAACTACGAATGTAAATGCAATGCAGGCTACTCTGGTGACGGACGTTATTGCCTTGAAAACGTTCGCAGGGATGAGACAACAACTGTTGAAAATAACGAGGCTGATTACAACGAGACGTTCGTTTTACCTAACTGCAATTCGTACAGCTGCGTATGTCCACCAGGATACTCTGACTACAGGGATGAACTCAACAACCAGCTGTGTCGTCTTGACTACGATGCTCCACCGCGTGAACCATCAGAGAACAACTACCAGCAACCTACCGGCTCTTACTATCAGCCCCCTACTGAGCCCTATTATCAAACAACTCCTGAAGATCGCTATACAACGTCAACAGAGGCAACGTATCCGCCTCCTACCGACTCCGGCTATGATTACAAACCACCATCTGAAAATAGCTACCCACCGCCTGCAGAAAACAGCTACCCAGATCCTTCGGAGAACAAATACCCGCCATCGACAGATAGCAGTCATTACCAACAACCGGACCACAACTATCAACAAACTTTAGACAACAACTACCCATCACCAACACCGAATCAATATCAACCTCCAACAGATAACCGCTATCCTGTGCCTTCACAAAATAACAATCAACAACCTTTGGAAAACAATTACGACTCGTCTTCCCAAACTAATTACCAGCAGTCGCGAGATCCTTACCAGCAACCCGAGTACCCACCCACAGACAAGGACACCAGCGACCCCTTCGGAAGTAAGATGATTTAATATTTATCTCAACAAAATATTTGTCGTCCAAGTAAATTCATTTCATTGAAATAATACGAATTATTAATTATCTTTTCAGTGAGATGTGTGGAGGACGCGCAATGTCCGCCAAACGCTGTGTGCTCCCACTTATCCGGTGACGCTTCAGGTGATTGGGGAGCAAAGTACTGCACGTGTCCAGAAGGCTACGAAGGCGATGCATACGAATGCATCGAGAAAACCGGACCCAACTGCGCTTGCGGTCCTAACGCACGCTGCATCAACACCCGCACAGACGAATTCATCTGCGTGTGTGACCTCGGATATCACGGCGACGGCTACTCCTGCCGGCCAAACTTCAGTTGCACGAACAACTCGGACTGCGAATACAATGCCGAATGCCGCCCAGACGCAAAGAGCAACGAGCTCATCTGCCAGTGCGTCAAAGGATACATCAAAGATCAAAACGACGCATGCATCCCTGACGCAGTACTCTGCAACGGAGCCTGGTGTGCTGAGCATGCCTCCTGTCTCTACGACACCGATATAGCTATCTACTATTGTCACTGTGATGACGGATACACTGGTGACGCTATTTCGCAATGCGAGCCCGAGGGACGTACGTGTGATGTTGCCAACGACTGTAACGACAATGCGGTGTGCACGCCTGTCGGCAATACTTATCAATGCGTCTGTAGTGACGGATATAACGGTGACGGGTACAGCTGCATCCCTGAAGAAACGTGCAGGTACGACCCCAACATGTGCGACTTGCACGCGTCTTGCTTGAAAAGGCACGACGTGTACGTCTGCGAATGTAATGCAGGCTACAACGGAAACGGAAGCCACTGCAACTTGAACCCCAGAAAGGCTGGAAACTTCTTGGTTGCGAGTGACGGCGCCTCCGTGTACAGAGTACCTTTCACAGTCACACCGAGAGATTTCGCGACGCCGTTTAACAGCGGAATATCGCAGATCGCTGTTGGGATCGACGTCGACTGCGAAGTAGGCAAGATATATTGGGGCGACGTTGTTAGTTACGCTATCAAAACTGCTGCGTATGACGGTAGCGAACCCAGCCTGTTCTTATCTGAAGGTAAGTTATGGATTGTTATCTGAGATGAAGTATCTTTTGACTTACTGGATATAAACTCAAATGTAAATATAACTCATTTCAGGCGTCAAGTCACCTGAAGGCATAGCAGTGGACTGGTTATCCAGAAACATATTCTGGACCGACTCTAGAAAGTTAACTATTGAAGTAGCAAACTTGGACACGAAAGCGCGGAAAGTACTGTTCGCGGTGGACAGAATATCTAACCCCAGAGGCATCGCCGTGCATCCGCGAAGGGGGTAAATATAAAGAGACCAGAAAAACAAGAAAGTTATATCACCCGACTTTTATAAGTATTGGCAATGAAATCATTTACCTCTGTGTCACATATACAAATCATGTTTTTCAAGGAGCAATCCAAATTTAAATTCAGTAATTAGTTTTAGTATTCACAACATCTTATCTTATTCACAGAAAAATCTTCTGGTCTGACTGGAAACGGACAAATCCAAAGATTGAATGGGCGAGCATGGACGGTTCTCAACGAGGCATCTTCCTGGACAAAACTGACGTGGTTCTACCCAATTCTTTGGCCATCGACTGGGAGCGAGACCGCCTCTGCTACGCCGACGCTGGCCTAGCTAGCATCAAGTGCGTCACCATAGAAACCCGGGAGAAGGAAACCATTGCCACCAACTGTCCGTATCCTTTCGGGCTTGCGATCCACGGCAATACATTCTACTGGACGGACTGGAAAACGTAAGTAAACGAAGCCCCTAAGACAAACTAATCACATGTAGCAAATTGACTCCCATAAAACCACGTAACTAACTATTTTTAACGGTCAATAATATTAACTTTCAGATTAAAAATCGAGTCCATCAATGTGGAAACGCAAGTCCGAGGCCAGGTCCCGATCGCTACTTCATCTAGAAGATTGTATGGAGTTGCAGTAGCGCCGGACACATGCCCACAAGTACAAAGCGTGTGTGCGTACAGGAACGGGGGCTGCGGCGCCGACCAGCTGTGTCTGCCCGACGGCAACAATGGCAGGACGTGCGCAGACGCAGACCGGACTCTTAGCAGGCGTTAAGCCAAACGTTGAGGCAAAAACGCCTGGATAGCCCACGAAATTTGTTTTTTTTTTTCACTTTGCAAGTAATTGTTGATCAAAATATTATTCACGACCGTGACACGAGACAACTATTGATGATTCTAATGATAAGGGTTACTTACTATATAAACACACTAGCTTCCACCCGCGGCTTCGCCCGCAAAATATGTCGACAAATTATACACATACCTAAACCTCCCTCTTCAATCACTCTATCTATTAAAAAAAACCGCATCAAATTCCGTTGCGTAGTTTTAAAGATTTAAGCATATATAGAGATATAGGGACAGAGAAAGCGACTTTGTTTTATACTATGTAGTGATTTGTTACGGTCGGTTTTCGGACCAATCTGACACCGCAAGTTGCAAAAAACAAAAGAAATTTTTTATTTCGCGGGCTACCTCAGTGCGTCCCTTAACAATATTAAGTTAGTGACATCAATACGACGTGTAACTTCGAACGACAGGCATGACTTGCTTGCTTGGCCCTAAACGCCTCCTAAGCTCCATAAATTGTCCTGAAGAACCATATTCACTAAACTCGAACTCAGAATCTTAGATAATTAACAAGTTTTGGAATTACAAACTCAATGTCATACAAAACAAAGTTCAAATTCCATTGCACTCAGGTATCTACACGAATGGTCCCCAAGAAACAAAAGTAGATACAAAATAAGATTCTGACTTCAGGTTTATTTTTAAAGGGTTTGTGTTAAACAGCGCGTTAATGTCGTTGAATTAGGTTTAAGAAGGTTTTGATTGTAGCTGGATTAAAGGTTCCGGGTTTGAAGTCATTTACCCATCTCGTACAGAGTTGGACCGTGGCTTGAGTTTGTGCAATATTTTTTTAAATATTTTTTTTTTAAGTCTACAATGAAAAGGATACCCCAACCCTTTTCCTTGTAGACTACTCAAATTCATTGTAAAATAATATTCAAACCAAAGTTATTGCATTTTATCGACCAGCATTCTTTCAAAACCTAGTTCACTACAATATTATGAAACACGCAACATTATTTAAAATCTTAGTCGAACACAACTTTATCGTATTATTACTAAACGTGTCAAAGAAATTGATAAACCGTGTTTCATAATTTCGAAGTAAACAGTTTTTATAAAGGCACTAGTTTAATGTTACCAAGTATACTTACTAACTGTTCCTAACCACACTGTAACCACTAAACATACCTCCCGCCTAATTTTAACCTTGAATAATCAATAAATAGTTAAAAATAACATTACAGTATGTTATTTTTTCTTGCTTGCAACATTGCATTTCAAGTACCTACATACTATTTTTTACCAGATTTCAATAACAAATAATTATAGCAACTATTTTGTTCCTGTAATAACCAAAATATTAGAATAAAATAATAAATACTCTTATTAAGATCTTTAATGTACTTCAATCAATGTAATTTATTAATGCCAAATCAATAAAGTTATTTATTTAAACAGACATTTTTAACTGGTTTATTTCCACGATATTAGCATAACATAATATTAAAAATAATTATGGATATCTAAAATTCTTTCTTAACAGAGAATAATAATTATGTAAAATACACTAAAAAGTTTACCTAGAATTTATAATAATTATAATTTAGCCTAGATTATATAAATCCTTTGATTTTCATGGCTAGTTATAGTTTTGTGATTGATAGAAGAATAATTGAGGCACCTAATGAAATTCAGATAAGTAAAAGACTTATTCAACTGAATTTCCAAGCAATTTTAAAAGGAATCGCATAATGCCAATAAGCATAGGAAGCAAGTTTATAATAAATTATAGTGCCTGTTATGAGGCCTTTTGTCATCAAAAGTCCCTATTGTAGAATACATCATTAGATTTTACAATAATTTGTAGCAATCACTATGTTTGTAAAACCTATTAAAGGGACTTTTTGGTGACATAACATACAGAACATCTAAGTCAATAATAAAAACACATAAGCCACGGGCGACTTTTTATCATGCGCTGGATTTTCAACGCACTGCTTAGTGCCTAGGGTTGAAAATCGAACATTGTGTTTTCTCGGCGCACTGAAATGCACTCTGTTGGATTCTCAACGCTCAGCACAACACCAAGAGTTCAAAATACAGTGTGCGATAAACATCACTCGTGCTTACCTGGGCTTAGTATACACAATCATAACTAGACATGACAACCCAGGAAAAGGTAAGAGATTACTGCTTTACCCCCACAGTTCTTCAGTGCGACCGAACTTAAATACTAGCGAGCCGGCGAAGATGAATGCGTTCTGCATGAACAGGCTAACACCGGGCCAAGAGGACTTGTTTGCACCTGGAACGAAAACCAAATGGACTTTGTTACCTGCTTCAATTCTTCTGTCTGATTTGATTATGATTTTGTAGGTACTGTTGTTTGTGTACAGTGACCAGCATATCAAGCTACCACAATCTGTCAACTTTCTTTGATCGATTTTCAACTTTATTACTAGAGAATGGTTCATGTTCAATTGGGACTATTTGACTATTTTATTTACTTATTTGGCTCACCAACAATTGAGTACGCTCTAACAATTATGGGTCAAGGCATATAGGCATAGGCACCTCTGATTTTACGGATTCATGTGCATATTGTATAATTATCACTTGTTTAAAATCGGTGAAGGAAAACATCGTGAGGAAACCAGCATGTTTGAGAGATATTTCTCAACAGCATGTGAAGCTAAGTCAGAGGCCATGGGCAGCAGTATAAAAACCTCTGACACCAGGTTAGTCAGTAACCACAGGAAAAGAAGAATATTATGGGTTACATTCAATCAATTCGGGTCTAGTCTTACAGGTAAGCACATCTTTTAGGATAACTTGATGTGCTTGCATCTGTACCAATAGAAAATTAAATAGAATTATAGTCTCCTCCAGAGTAAACACAAAGTAGTTTTTGTGTATGAAAATGACTCAGTTAACTGGATAGTCCTATGCAGCTCAGCAACTGACAAACAAGTATTACAACAAAACAGTTCATATTATTTATATACTATTCTGTACAGTATGTAAAACCATAAATGGTGCATGTTGTGTTAGCCTTTAAGTAATTGTTGCAGTTATAAATGCACTATTATGAAATTATTTTTAATGTATTGTGTAAACAATTGTTGGCTAACCTAAATAAATAAATAAAATTAAATAAAAACAGTTCATATCAAAACAATAAAATATACATACCAGCATTAACATAGTTGGCAAAGAGAATCCAGCAGGCAGCAATGAGTGAAGCAAAACCAACAACAAATCCTAGAAACAGCCAGAGACGGGCACCACGGGGCCCCATGCAACCTCCTGTGTAAGTCTCACCTCTCACCTGAAATTTGAAAAATAACTCTTTAGTGTTGTCCATTACAACTGTGGAATAATATATTGGGCTTGCATTGCTTTAAACTGGTTTTCAGAAGTCAGGAAATTATGGATGATCTACTGAAGATAAAATTATTTGCCATGTCTATTATTTACCAACTATTTAGATGAACATGCTAAGAAGTAGAAGCATAATTAAACAGAAATTATGAATTAAAGTGGACTAACTAAGTAGAAGAATAATTGAAATGAATTATGAATTAAAGTAATTGATTTGATAAGATAGCTTGTAATGCAAGCCCAGCCTATGATAAAAGGCTATGATTTGGTGTTGCTTGACATTGTCAAAGACTTGTCAATATGATAATATCCTTGTTGTTTGTCAATATGATAATATTCATCTTTGTTCTTTGTCAAGTGCCATCTAGAAACTCGCACTGGGTAGGCGCCGGTCCCAGTGCGAAGAGCCACTGGTAGATTACATCCTACTCCCTGTCTGAGAGTAGGCCTGCATCTCACCAGTGGGAACACTATAGACTGATTATTCTATGCCATATGATGGAGCACAGCAGTTGTTTGATTACCATTACATTGATAGCAAACAACCTTTACATAGAAACAAAATAATTACGAAATTCTCATCTATTTCAAAGGTATCAGAATCTTTACATCATGAACTACCAAATTCATCTTTAGGTTATCTTTAAAATCATAATCTTGGTTGTTTGCCGTCTTTGTTGCAGTGCATCTAATTTTGACCTACTAAATTGACATTCTAAGATTAAAAAACAAAGAAAACGGACAAACAGTTATCTGTGTAAAAGTGTCACTAACCTGTGCATTTGACACGGAGTTGACCATGATGAGAGAAAGAGTGGCCATCACGCCACAGACATGAGAGGCGTTGGGCAGGTTCCCAGGGTAGACCGACGCCGCGTCGATTATGAACCACCATCCTGTGAAGAACTGCAGAAAAAAAATGTTATAAAAAGTTCCTATTCTATACCAATTTCAAATAAATCACTAATGTCTTAGTAGGACATAGGAGACTACGTTTGAATTCACGGGTAGATTAGTGTAGTCGACTTTTGAAGTACAATATCCAAGAACACTTTCCTTGTGTGATGTCGAAAATTATCGTTTCAACAATTTCAGAATAGATCGAAATCAAGAAATGAGAACGTACCTACATGATAATAACGTAAGTCTTAAACGCCAATTAATGTTTTCTTTACTAGGACTACAACATAAACTCCGAACAGTTTATACTCTAACATACAATGAATGGTAATACTGCATGATTCATCATACAAACCAAAAGTCCTGATGATATAGCTGCTAGAATGTTGCGCTTTTCTCCACTTTCGAACCACACACAACTCGGCATAGTCATATTCTCGAAACAACTCATGTTTGAAATTGATTTGAACAAGAATTAACGACGAATATTATTGCAAATTTTTCTTCTGTAAAACAAATCTTTGAGATGGTAAATAAAAAGTGACAGCCCAAATTATCGCTCCCGTGTGACGTTTGATCAGTTACGTTCCAATATTCTACAATTACAATTTTGGGCATCGATTTAAAATTTTGATTACATAGAGAAATCTTTTTGGGTTTAGACCTTAGTTCGGACAGTGGGCAAAAGGTGGGCAAAGCAAGTTTAGTGATGATATAAAAAGATATCGCTATTTTGTAATAGAAAATAAATGTTTTATCTTCAATATATTTTTATAGGAAACCATTTTATCTTGATCATAGCTGCACCAACTGCAACTTGTTACCTAACTACAGCGATAATCAAAACTCCGATTAAATGACGCTTCTTTTCTACAAGAAAGCGGTTACCTCTTGGTTACCTTGATAGATACATTTTAGGACGTAACTGAGTACATTTTTGTAATTCGTAAGTATTGAAAATTCGAACATTATCAGATACTGGCAAGACCTCAACCGAGGGTATTTTCCCAGGTGTAATGGTTCCACACCCGCGACAATCCAAGTTGAGGATTTCTTTGTAGGTCCATTGAAACTTAATTGGCGCTCGAGATCCAATTTTAGTTTATTATGTACTGTTTACACAGAGGCGGCTAGCGGCGACAGACACGATAACCGATAATTGTAGGTAATTTACTAACTGTCGTGGCCATTTAACTAATAACAAGTGGTATTCTTAACAACCGTCCGCTACAGCCACCACCTCTGTCGAAGGTGTAGGAATTATCCAGGAATAATCGCTTCAAAAAGCAATAGAAAAATGGTTTAGCAATATTTGACATGTAATAGATTAAATTATTGTCCATTACATACATTATTATGCAATTGATGTACATAACTGTTACACTTATTGATAAGCCCACTTACTATATAACACAAAGAGGCCTTTTTTATTAAACATTATTATTTTTATTAGTTGTTCACTAACAGAGTGAAAAATGTTGCTGACGGGAATATTGTGTTTGTGCATTCAAGCTTCGCTTTTTATGGTAAGAGTTTTGTTCAAAAACGACATGTTTTTATCTTGTGAGAGTATGTCATATTGATATATGGTTCTAATTTCTGTTTCCAGACGGTATTCACTCAATGTATCCCGCAACCCTCATATCCTCGCGAGCCATTGTGTCCTGCCAACTCTCCATTCATCGAAGGTTACAACTTAGCTGGTGTTGCCCCAATAGCACCATTTTACGGCCGTGTCATTGGAGGAAATTTAATAGTAGATACGGTAGCCCCTCACACATTTATAGGGCCGGCTGGCGTGACGATATTCTCTGACAATCTGATCATTGAGGGTGCTGTTTTAGTGTCAGGTAACCTACCCTTCGTTGGAACCGTTGGTTTGGATGGTGTTGTCCCAGCTGCCGGTAACAGTGCAGTGTCCTATGGATGTGGTACCGGTGATATCGGTATTGTCGATATACAGGGTTCCATTAACGAGGCTCTGTTACCAGCCGGTGGTATAGGAACGCCAGGATGCGCTGGATACAATACGCTAGGTCTTAGACTTTAAGTTATTTATTTAATAGTTGAAAATATACGATATTTTAAATGATTTTCTCTTTTTGTGTTTGTAATTTCCTTTGCAACTCCTAAATAAAACTTTTCTTTCATTTCTTTAGAATAAATGGTAGATGGGTTATTGTTGTTTTATTTATACAAAAGAAACCTCTTGTGTGAACCTGCATTTTTGATGTACAAACTATATTGGGAAGGTGCCTGCATTTTCACTGGCAAGTTTAGTATTCGATTTTTTTATACTATATATTGCTCATTTGCAAAATTTTGGCCTAAATTAATTGCGCAAACGTGCCAGGTCTAGTTATCCACACGCCTGGTTTCCACATTAAGCATTGTCGAGCTGAAAGACAGTTAGGTATTATAAAATTGGTGTTTTACTGGTGTCACGCATACACCATGTGTGTTCTACACACACGTTTTTAACGTTTTTATTGCCATGAAAAACTAACAGGGGGTGCCCTTATGCTGGAGAGCTTAATTTATTGAGGCATCCACAGACAAGTACGGTCAAGCAATCGATAACCTCTTAGGTTGAACTGTGTTGAATTGTGTAGATCACTCTGACTGAGTTTGTCGAGGTGCAGTTTCTTGTGGAGGAACCAGATTTTTTTTATGTTACGCGTTTGTTCATTTAAGTACTCCAAAAAAGGATTACCCACAACATAAACAAAAAAAACACTTTAAATTTTAAGTATTTATTATAAAAAGACTGTAAAGTTACAATAACACTTTACTTAATTATAATTAAAAATTGACATTAGCACATTCGCGTACAAAACATTACGAGACATGTTACAATATAAAACCTACGTGTAAATGAGTCGATCACAGTGATTGTCCTATGACAAAGATAAGCCACGTTTCACTACACGATTTCATGCTTGGCAATGCGTCACAAATGTTGGGCAAATGTATGTAAGATAAAGGTAGTCAATATGGTTAACATTCTTGGCAATATGATAACCGGGCATTAACTTCTATACCAGGCGTATTGCAAGAGACACCGAATTAAACATTATAATGGAGTATTAGAATGTGATGGAAACGTAAGTATAATTTCTTTACTAAGGTACTCGTATAACAAAAAAAAACTACTAAATCCGATAAGTATTACATTAAAATATAGGGACGTACTGGCACTCAATTTATTATCTAATCTGTGTAAATCACGAGTGTTGCCAACATTTATCGTGAAGTGAAAATGGTTACAAGTCGATACGTGACCAGCGTATTATTATGACGTGTACTGATAGTGTTGTTACAGCATGGCATCACAGTTGCTAATTATCTCATCGGTAGCAGTAGCCTTCGTTCTGGTAACACCACTCCGGCTCTATGGACTCGGCTTGAGTTCCCATCCGGACCAAACGCTCCCTGTAGGAAAATAAATCGAATTAATATATTGAGAATTTATTTTTAGAAGTATTGGTAAATATTTATGGCCCTATACTTTTCAAAATAAAAGTATCCTCGGAAACGAAAACGTTGTAAGGTTGTCGTAAGTGAGAAAAATACAAAGTCGCCCAACTAGAGATGGAACGACTACCTCAAAAAAGTAGCAGACAGCCGAACACAGCCTAGATAATTGTGTACCTACGTAAACGTAAGGGCAAGTTTTAATGCGACTTGGTACAACCCGTTCACAATTACCTAAGCTACAACAGCGACTATGAAAATAATTTTGATACAAAATAAGGTTCAAAATAGAATAAAACAGCATTGAAACAAACTGCCCTGTGCCGTGTTATCCCCGCACATGATAACTGATGACTGAGTGACTACAGTTCAAGTTGCTGAATTATAGGCCAAACATATTATCTATTTCCTCGATACGCTAGGAAGAAGACTGAATATACTAAATAGTCTATTCAGTCTTCTTCCTAGCGTATCTCCTTCGTAGCGTACAGTCCACTCCTGGAGGAGTGGACTGTATGAACCAATAATAGCATCAACAGACCTGATATGCAGCATGCGCTGCTCGGCGTCCAGCCACGTGGTGCCGGGCTCGGCCCACAGGCGCTCGGCCAGCGCGGCGGCGCGCGGCCACAGCCTGTTGTCCAGCGTGGACGAGTCCGACTGCTCCGACCACAGAGCTGCTTCACCGCCTGTACACGTACAAAGCAAATAACATAATAAGTATGCCTGCATATTACTGCTCTACTGCAGGGCAGTACTGCTAAGTCATAGGTCTCGAGTTCGAACCCAAAGCACGTACCTCTGATTTAACCGATTCACGTGCTATGCGTATTGTATAATTATCACTTGCTTAAAAATCGGTGAATGAAATCATCGTGAGGAAACCAGCATGTCTGAGAGATATTTCTCAACAGCATGTGAAGCTAAGTCAGAGGGCCATGGGCAGCATAAAAACTCTGACACCAGGTTAGTCACTAACCGCACTTAAAGAATAAGACTGCAAGACATAATAACATGCAATTTCCGTCATTCACGTGGGCGAAGACGCGGGCAGAAGCTAGTACCTAATAAACAAGATGGCGTCTTTAGTTCCAATTTTGACCACGCGCTTAAAGATCCTTGTATTTACGACTATACGTGTTATGTCACGCTTATAAAAATCTCAGCGAAGCAGTAGCTGGAAAATAAAATGTAAAACGCTGTTCGCACGTACCTAAGATCAAGTGTTTATGTTCCTTGGCGATGGCTTCAGGACTGTTGTTATACACTTTCTGCCAACCGATGTATGGAGAACACCAGTTGTTACCTGTAGGTTCATAGACGGTTTATTTACTGACAGTTTTTATAAACAAAAACCTGATCGGACAGAGGACAACCTTTTTATGACTGAAAGAAAGAAGAGACACACTGGGTTGTCAACATACAAAAAAAAGAGTGAATATTATTTATACTTATACATATAACATAATGAAAAAGATACTAAACGATAATAAAATATCTAAAATACAATCTAGTTAGTAAATTTAGTTTGTAATTTCTTAAAGCTGCATGCATTTCATGCAATGTCCGTTACATCTTCAATATTTTTATGACATTTTCAATTCTATCTAGTATTTCTACAATCAACTTCATTGACTCTGGTATAAAGTTTTCAATATTTGTTTGAATTGAAATAACAAAAATATTGGATTCGAGAATAACGAGCTCTTACCTTCTCCGACCCAGGCCCCGAATCCGCAGTCAAAGTACAACGCGTCGTAGTTGGACATGATCAGTCGGTAGCCCTTCTCCAGGAGACCCTTCACCTGAGGACTGGAGCCGGTGGTCCAAACCTGAGACATAAGTACAGTGGTCTTAAATATCTTTGTCTTGAAAAAGTCACATCATCAATGTATCTGATGTGTCTTGATACGGTTTTCACCACTGTTTAACCGGATTTGCCTGTAGATACCTCAATATTTTAAGGTCTGCAAGCAAGTTTTAAAAATTTTAACTACTAAGCGACTACAAGCTCAGGGCGCCCCATGTGGGGTACAGACCCGGCTTAGGGCTTCTTCGGGGGAGGACAGCAAGGGATAGGATGGATCGGATTAAGCCTTCTACTATTTAATACCAGAAGGCTTCTTATTTTTAATGTCCATGAATTTTGTACAAACCTGGATAATGTAATCATCCTTGTCCAGGAAGTTCTCGACGTGTGAGAAGTCTGTTAGGGTACTGGTCCAAAGAATCAGAGGAAGTCTCTTTCCGAAGGCCTGTAAAAAAAATAAAGGTGTCGCAATTTAACAAATTCCTAGCTCAAACATTGTCTGCATGCAAAAGGGCATCAGGGTGCTTAAAAATATCTCCATGAGTTGTAATAATTTACGGTCGTGAACCTTGGGCAGTCACAGTAGTCAGCCCCACTACTAGCTTGCTGAACAGCCAATATTTTTACCATGACATCGACTTTCATGCCATCACTCGAAAGCGGTTTGCCTTGACCCTTCACAGACTGCCCACTGCCGAATGTCCGTTGTGATGTCAACATCCTGAGTACGTTGTGCGATAGGTGGGCTGATATGCTTCATACGTTTTTATACATACTTACTAAGAATACTTTTAAGTTTTTTAGTAACACAACTTTGTGTTCACTGTGGTCTGAAATAAAGGTTTATTATTCCAAACTTTCAGTACCTTGTAAGCCCTATCCTGTGCGTTCATCTGGAAGTAGTTCCAGAGCTTCAAGAAGCTGGCCTGGTCCAGGTTCCACCTGTTCTGGATCATGAACTGTTGGATCTCCGTCGAGGAGTTCCAGCACCTCTCGCTAACCTCGTCACCACCCATGTGGAACATGTCGGGGTTGAACACGTCTAGAAACACAGAACACAACTATTAAAGATGGCTATTATTATAATTTATAACAAAAAATACTGACGCGCAAAGGAGAGCAGAAAGGAAGGATTTTCGAAAAATCATCCCCTAAAGGAGTTAAACAGTTGTATGAAAATAAGTCATTTTTGGCGAAGAAAAATACCGTCAAGTACATGATAAGAGTACGAGAAAATTTGATAATTTTCATAGTAGACCTGTACATTTATTTATTTAATACTTTAAGCACAGAAATGTACAGAGGCGGACTTAATGCCATAGGCATTTTCTACCAGTCAACCTTCGGGTGATTCTGCATCACCTATACAGTGGTAGGTGCAATAAGAAATAAAGTGTCAATATTTATTTAATTACGAATACACATATACAAACTATAAATATAATAATAAATATATGTCTAATTATATTATATAAATAAATTCAATACTATACCTACTATAATAAATGAAACGAACATTGGGAGAACATTACCGGCGTGATGATTCTGCCAGCTTCTTGCGAATATGCTCGCGAACTTTTAATTTAAAAGATAGACGGTTGGTAGCCATCCTAATTTCCTGGGGGAGCGCATTCCACAGAGAGATAGACTGAATGAAGAAGGAAGAGTGCATGAAGTCAGTGCGGTGAGCGGGACAATGAAGAAGGCGATTATTTGAAGAGCGTAGATTTTTTTGTGATTAGCACAAATGTACTGAAAGTGGGAGGCAAGGTAGCTAGGGGAAGAGGGCGAATCAAGTACATCTTTGAAAATAAAGAAGTGAATCAAATAAAAAGTTTACATTCACAAATAAAAATCTAAGGAATTTAAGAGTGTTTAAAATAACATTCTAGAATTAATAAATACAAATACAACAGCTATAATAAAGTAGGTGACAACTATGCAATGGGTCTTTTTTCACACTGTTTAATTATGAAGTAAAGCAATACGTTACCAGCCATATCCCTGTAGATATCCTCCAAGTAATCGTACAACTCCTCCCGAGTTGGGTTCAGCTGTCCGCAAGGAGGCTCCACGCAGTACGTCGACCATGGTTCAGCCTGGTAACAACATAATATAACATAATTAACATCATGCCCGTAATACGGCGCTACAGGCCTAAAGGGGAGCAGTAAGAGACCTAGAAAAAAATGCGGGCGTTGTTGTATAGAGGCTTAGGGGGCGATTTGTAATTTCATCTAGATAGTGGTTTTTAAGGAGCCGATAAAATAGGGACGCTAAAAAATCATTTATTCTCAAGATGGGCATTAGACAAAATAAGTTTGGGAACCCCTGTAGTACATCCGTGTTTCCCCAGTTGTGTTTATGTACCTTGTAATAGGCGGTGAACCTAATAGGTAACATCAACCGGTCTCACAGCCAGACGGACAGTTACCTACTGAGAAAGTAAGGGAAAAACCCAATGACACTACTACTACAAATAAATGTCTTATCTTATCTTAACACTATGCCCGACTTGGGAGGCGAACCAGGGCTCCCGGGAGATGAGATAATTATGTCTCTGACAACCAACGGGTTTGTGGCATTTGAAAAACCCAGACTTCCGTGAACGCAAAACAATAACCAGTATTGGTTGTTTTTTTGCAAGATTTATCTCCTCTCTGCACTTTGGCTCAATCGGACCTAACAGAAAACTCAAGGCCTTATTATTTAAAACGTTTAAAATCTAGGTGACTCGGCGACAAGCCATGTCGGTAAATTGATTGTGTTTTTGACTTACTGAGAATACAAAGCTTCTTAAAAATTATATTTATATTTAATTGCATTCCATAATGCTTAAAGCTAAGGTACAATTGACTATTTGAATCGGTCAAAAATAAAATATGAAATCACGTGGAAAAAAGACCGCTCGTCATAAAAACTTCCATCACCGTGCAGAAATTAAATATAATGCGACGATATACCTAATTGTTAAATTGCATTTAATGCTAATAAGTATTCCATTTGAGTCTAAAAATCTGTGACGTCAAAATGTTATATTTCATACAAATCACGTACAAATGCCGCGTTTTGACAGTTTATAAAAAGTAACGTTATTGACTACCCTTTCAAATACCCCATTACGGGCCCTGTAAGGTACAGCAAAAAGTATAAAATTAATTAAATTGCCCCTGGTCTATTGACCCCAGTAATGATACTACCAGTTAAGGTGAATGCGCTAGTGTAGCCCACAAAATTTAAATTTTCTTACGGTTTTTTCAAATTCCAAGTCAGTATTCTCGTGGAAAGAGATTAATCTCGCGTCTGGAAGTCTTAAGGGGGAAGCGCCAGGACAACCCGCGAAATTCCATTTTTCCGTAGATTTTTTGTAATTTGCAGATCAGTGTCTAGTTGTATGTTGATCAAAATATGATTCGCGGCTGTAGAATAAGGTTAATTTTCAATTGAGAATATTTGACAGTTTGGAATAGCTTTGTATCCGTCTTCCACTCGTCGGGCAGATTGAGATCACGAAGGCGCAATAAACCGTAATTCGCATACTAAAAACAAGTCACATAACTCGTTTGGGAACAGCGGCACATTTACATATAACTGTTATTGTATGTGAATTTGGTATTTAAAACTACAGCATCCAAATTGAGTAGCACACTTTCAATCACAATATGAATGATTTCGAAGGATATTGCTAATCTATTGCTTCATATCATCATCTGCCTAGCCTTTTCCCAACTATGTTGGGGTCGGCTTCCAGTCTAACCGGATGCAGCTGAATACCAGTATTTTACATGGAGCGACTGCCTATCTGACCTCCACAACCCAGTAAATGGGCAATGCGATACCCCTTGGTAAGACTGGACGTCATATTTTTGGGCTTCTGACGACCTATAACGACTGTCAAAGATGCACAAATTAATGACAGCCGGGACCAACGGCTTAACGTGCATTCCGAAGCACGGAGGAGTCTCGGTATGTAAAGATGGTCACCCATCCACGACCAACCCCGGCAAGCGTAGCTTAACCTGATAGATCGACCTGTGTGGCTGTTAGTACTTAGCCACGAGCTCCTCAATCCATTGCTTCATATGTTCGAAAAATTTATGTACTCAATAAAAGCAATGTTGTTGAATTGTCAAAATGAGAGCCATTGGCAAACCCCACGGGCCTCATGAAGAATTTCAAAATGGCAAGTTCATACATATTATTAATCATTAAGCACCTTAAACTGACCTATGAGCTCATTCGTGTCTAGCCCCTTAAGATATAAAAACAACTTTTTCTCATTTTTAAAGTTACAGGTATTATCTAACACTTCTACCGCAGCGCTTGGATACATACGGTACGTATCTTTTTAGCATATTTCTAGGTGATGCGACAAGGTAGCGAAATTCAAATTTTCTTACGTTTTCGGTATTTGATTTACCCTCAAATGTCATGATTTCATGAAATAATCATTCAATAGGGTAATTTAAACTTTGTGTGCTGTATGTATTTAATGATATATCATTATGTAAATAAATATTTGTCTCAGTCATATTTTGCTCAAAATACAACCGGATATTGACCTGTAAATAAAAAAAAATTAAGAAACTTTTAATTTCACGAGCTACACTGAGAGCTTCAACAAAAGGTTTAATAAGAAACGCTGTAAGCAGTGCGACGTACCTTGAAGCAGACGGTGAGTCCGGAGTCCTGCCAGCCCTCGCCCACATGCGCCGGCGCGTCGAACTCGGGCAGCACGCGTACGCCGCGCACGTGCCCGTACTGCACCACCTCTTGCACGGCTTGCTTAGTGTACACCTGTAAATTATCATCATCATAGATGCCTTTACTTTGTAAAGATTAAACAATTTGGTCCTTTGAATCGGATACACAATCTATGGATATAGATCAGCCGAATAGTCTGATAGCTGACTCGAAGGACCAAATTATGATGTTAAACACCAAAGACCACTAGCATCATTCTCCTGCCCTTATCCCAATTTATTTGGGGTCGGCGCAACATGTATTTTTCTTCCATACTTCTCTATTAGTCGTCATCTCGATAGTCACTCCCTTTCTAGCCATATCATCTTTCACACAATCCATCCATCGTTTTTTTGGTCTCTCTACTTATATAGCCATCCACATTCATACTCACAACTGTCTTGACAACACTTCCTCATTCCTCCGCATAACATGCCCATACCATGACAACCGATTTCCACACAACTTTTCAGTCACCGGTGTCACTTTCAGACTTCCATTTATATACTCATTCCGTATTCTATCCATTCGCGTAACACCACACATCCCTCATAGCATTCTCATCTCAGCTGCATGCAATTGTCTTAGCCTCGAAAGACGTAAGAAGATTTGTGGCTGATCCGATAACACTGATCAAAGTCACATTAATACAGTGTCTCCAGAGAACAGTGGTGACCATAGACCTTTTTTATATTTCTATGGCTCCGACTCCGACAAGTCGTGATCGTGTGGGTTCGAAACCTGGTTTTACTTTGTGTATATCACCGCTGCTCTCAAAACGGTGAAGGAAAACATCGTGTGGAAACCCGCATGTCCTAGAATCAAAAATTCGAAGACACGCGACATTTTCCAACCTGCATAGGACCACGTATTAGATTACGGATTACCCACTCCCTCTCATAGAGAGGAAGCCTGTGTCTCAGCACTGGTAAATTATAGGCTTATTATACATGATTATGCAAGGTCTCCTCTAGACGTAAATTTTCCTTACTGGCTCGTGAACAGAGAAATAATGGGCCAGTAAGATGTGACCTGTTTGCTAAAATATCCTATTTATCTAAGTAAATAGTCATAATGAATGAGATTGATTGATTGAGTGAGTGAGATTGACTGTTTTTTTTTTGTTTTTTTTGGGGATTTTTTTTTGGGTTTTTTTAAGTAAGTAAAGTAAGATTTGTTACCTTAGCTGGAGAGTAGGCACCGATCTTGGCCAGCTGAGGTCTCCTGCTGACCTCGAATGGGAAACTCTGACTGTCGGTGATGTGCCAATGGAAGGTGTTCAACTTTACAGCCGCCATCGCATCTGGTTTAAAGGATAATATGTATTATGAAGCTGTCACAAATTCTTAGTTTAGTACAAGGAAAACGTTTAAGTCTTGAGACCCTTTTAATATTTTTGCAGTTGACTTGAAATAAACAAATAATAAAGAAGGTTATGAATCTGCCATCTCATCGTTTATGTCCCATTAGGTACATGGTACCTACCCTATTTGCATCTTGACTTACGACTTAGTATGCCTGAGATTTAAATAAGCATCCAATTTGAAAATCACGCATTTAAATAAAGTACTTTTTGCATAATCTTGAGGATATCGTAGGTACAGACGCCAGCACATCAAGCTATCCCTAACTGTCAAATTCTCTCAATTAAAAATGAACCTTATATCTTTGCACTAAAGTCGAAATACTATCAAAGAAATTTGACAGATTGTGGTAACTTGATGTGCTGGCCTCTGTACCTGAGCTAGATATAGAAAACCTTGAATCTAAACCTTGAATATTATTAGAAAAAAAAATATATCCTCAAGCTGCGTCTCCAGGTTTTTTTAGGGTTCCGTATCGCAAAAGGAAAAAAACGGAACCCTTATAGGATCACTTTGTCTGTCCTTCCGTACGTCTGTCTGTCAAGACCCTTTATCTCGGGAATGTGTAGAGGTATCGAGTTGACATTAAAAACATTATAAAGGTGTTAAAAATTACATTTTTTTGAGTTACGTGTGCATAAATGCATGGAACAGCCTATTATTTTTTACGCGATTTCAGGGTTCATCCCATATTACAAGTTGTTCGTAATCGTAACGATAAGCGCAATGCTCCCACGAAGTCTTAAAGTTATTTTTTTAATACCTTAAAGTCCCTGTTTTACAAATATCTCACCCCGTCTGCTGAATTTGGCTAGCTAATTTAACCTGACCTTGCATACATATTATTATTTTCGTTACGAACGCAGTGTGTTGACTGTGTGACTCTACAGGAAAGAGGTCTGTTTTGAGTATATTTACCGATTGTAGCCTTGATGGAGTCAATGCTGTAGAAGTTTCGCGCAGTGTCAAGGAGGATGCCTCGGTACGGGTAGACCGGCTTGTCGGTGATGTTCACATCACGCACAATCTATAAGGAAAAACGTACTTTTAATAGTTTCGGTATAGTCTGTGTGGTATTTACAAACTATAGTCAAGATAATTGTATGAATAACAAAGAAATAGAACGATAGGTTTAAATACCTAAGGCCCATTAGCGATATTACAGACCCTTTTTTAATTATTTGTATAAGTAGATAAAACATATACAACATAATTGAATATTTAGGCCCACTTGAACCACAAAACACTTAATTATAAGTATTTGTGTGGTTTAAGTTAATAAATAAACAACATTTAAGTGGCTGTCTATATTGGCAAATAATAGCTGTTTAATAAAAGTCTACAAATAAAACAAAAATTAAGTGTCTGTAATGAAGTGTTCGTAATGAGAAAATAACTGCTTTTTGTTAAGTGACTATAAAATTAAACTTATAAAAAAAATTGTCCGTCAGCTAAATCGATTTTGACGCGCTTTCACTGTCAGATAGCTTAAGTTCTTTGAAGTAATCTACTTGTGTTGTTATAAGAAGGAAAACAATAAGGGTCTACGCGGGCGAAGCCACGGGCTACAGCTAGTTGATTAATAAATCCTAAACAAAAAAAAAACCGTGTTGTGCCCGATTGGGCCTAAACCAAGATGAACAATTAAGAAAGTAGAAAGGTTCAACTTTCCACTACGTAAACGTAGCTCAATCATGTAAAGAGAATTTGTAAAATGACAACATAATTTCTCCAGTAATTTGCATAATAATTAGTGAACAATAAAAAAACATTCGAGTTATGTAAAACACTGTTAATAAAAACACATGATTACCTCAGTGTAAGTATTTTACATAAATATTGTAGGTACGGTCAGCAACAAAAGTCGATTAATACTTTATTTTGTTTATTTTGTCTTAATTCTTGACTAAACGATCCGTAAAAAAGTAATACCTATATACTTAAAAATAATGAAGTGACAATAAACTTTTGTTGCTGACCGTACAGTTACCTCTTATGCGTGACGATGTTAATTGCTTTGTCCAGTTCATTTGCGAACCATTGGCAAGATCGAAAGTGCGATACGATGTAATATATAGGTACTACCTACGTACTTCTATAGTTCGATTCTTCGAATGCCAAACTTTCACCGACGATTGAATGGTAATACTACGATTTGAATATAACAAAATATCACGCCTGAAATCCTCAACGAGTGAGGCAGAGGTGTACCTATGTTGCGGAAGGATCGTACAGTCGCCAGCACCGCAAGTTACCACAAACTGTCAAATTTTCCCAATTGAACATAAACCTTTAAACTTTAGGAATAAAGTCATGGTTACTTCAAAACAAAATACATTGATTGATTGATAAGTAATAAGGTTTATAAAGATTTCTTTTTTTGTAAATGGGCTTTGTTTAATAGTGTGCGTTCACGTTCACTGTCTGGAAGAACGAAGTTCCTGGTCACGTATGATTTAAAACAAAAACAAAATTTTCGCAGGCGCCATCTTGTATTCTCATTTTGACCAAATAAAGGAATAAAGTTGAAAAGCTATCCAAGAAATTTGACAGATTATTGTAGCTTGATGTGCTGGCCTCTGTACATTCCCGCGACCCCCAGTGTAGGTGAGTGATGGAACACCAGGGAGGAGGACATTCATGACAATTTTCCACTACGGAAAAATGAATGTTAATACCTAGGTACACCACTCCCACATTACGTCAATTATGTTTAAGTCCGGTAGTCCCATTTAATACGTGATACAGGGCGAGGCTATTGCTATCAACCGGACACAAATCCAGACAAAACTGCAACTGATTTAAACATTTTAATAATAAGTATTTACTGTTCCCATATTTATCTCCCGCGCGGTTTCTTTCACCCGCTGCTCGGCTCCTATTGGTCGTAGCGTGATATGACGGCTTATTGGACGACTCGCACGAATTTAACTCGCACGAAACGTGCGAATCGACTACTTTAAAAAATATGTAGTCGATTCGCACGAAGTTCATTTAATGGCGTGCGAATCGACACCTTCACAAATATGTAGTAGGCTATTCTCACACGTAATGTTTTTTATGAAATGCAGTTAAGATAAAGTACAGTTGAGTACAGAAGTGGTAAGGTCAAATGTGTTTTACTCGTAATAGATAGATAATGAAAACACAATCTATAATAAAAAATATCTGTATTAAAATTAAAAATCTAAAAAAAAAAAAAAGTAAAAAAAAAAAAAATTAAAAAAAACATGTAGATATGCCACGTTTTAAGTAATAATTATTACTTATTTAATACAGATCTTTCTTACTTTCAAGTAAATATCTGTTATTTAAACTTCGATTATTTTTTAGTTTTATTTCAGTGATGGCTGAATACGACTGTACTTTAATTTTTTTATTCCTTAAAATGAAATGTGTGCGAATAGCCTACTACATTTTTGTGAGGGAGTCGATTCGCACGCCAATAAATAAAATGTGTGCGAATCGACTACAGAAAAAATGATATTTTTTAAAGTAGTCGATTCGCACGTTTCGTGCGAGTTAAATTCGTGCGAGTCGTCCAATAAGCCGATATATTATGACATAGCCTATGGCCTTCCTCGATAAATGGAGTATCCAACACATAAATAATTTTTCAATTCGGACCAGTAGGTCCAGAGATTAGCGCGTTCAAACAAACTCTTCATCTTTATAATATTAGTATAGATTAACATCGTACAGTTGACGACCTAAATACTTAGGAAAGTACCAACTTACCGCATTGCTAGGGTTTCTGCATTCTCACTAAGAATGGATTACTACATCAGAACAATTAATGTGCATCACTAAGCTGAAGCCATTAAAATTAAATAGTTCTATTTATATCGTAAAAGCGTCGTATCGTTTTTTCTTCAGATCGCTTTTAGCTATGATAGCGCCTATTGTGTCACCCTTTGTTAAATTATCTACATTTAAATCTGTATATTAAGACCTCGTGGAGGAGAGGAAAGGAACCCGAGGCTAAGTAATAACAGTCGCACGGATTGATCCTTCAGGTTAAGTTACGCTTGCCGGGGTTGACCTGTGTATGGACTGGGATGGACTCCTCCATGCCTCGGAAAGCACGTTAAGCCGTTGGTCCCGGCTGTCATTCGTGGATCTTTGGCAGTCGTTACGGGTAGTCAGAAGCCCGAAAGTCTGACAGCCAGTCTTACTAAGGAGTATCGTGTTACCCAGTTACTCAGTTACTGGGTTGTGGAGGTCAGATAGGCAGTCGTTCCATGTAAAATACTGGTATTCAGCTGCATCCGGTTAGACTGGAAGCCGACCCCAACATAGTTGGAAAAAGGCTAGGCAGATTTATTGATGGTGTACTTAAGAGTATTCTATTCTATTCTACAGGGTGAAATTGAATTCAAGGGCAATATAAGGGGTCATTGTACTCATCATTATGAATAACTTTTACTACGGGAACAAATCTGAAATCGCGAAAAAAAATCAGCTGTTCCCTACATTTTGACGAGTTATGCGGGTATAATGTATGGAACAGCTGATTGTTTTTTCGCAATTTCAGATTTGTTCCCATTGTAAATGTGAGTACAATGACCCCTTAATATATTGCCCAAGAATTGAATTTCACCCTGTAAATCAGCTGTTATGATAAGTAAAAAAATAAACATACGCAGAATAATTAAAAACAAGCTTAGTAGTAAACTAGAGCTTGGTTTCGTCACAATTAAATTTCCAAGTCAAAAACTACAGGTTTACCTACATGTATCTATCTAAAATCGATTTGCAACCACTTCTAACTTTATGTGAAAACCAGATGCCCCCGCGTGAATTCACCCGCAGCTCGGTTCCTATTGGTCGTATCGTGATGTTACATAGCCTATAGCCTTCCTCGATAAATGGACTATCCAACACAAAAATAATTTTTCGATTCGGACCAGTAGTTCCAGAGATTAGCGCGTTCAAACAAACAAACTCTTCAGCTTTATAATATTAGTAAAGATAATTAAAAAAAACAACATCGGCAAAACCTAATTTAAAAACAAATTAGTGTGACTGACCTGGGGAAGCCATTAAATATGTAAAAGCAAATATCGCCTTGATTCTTGGTCCTGAATTTTATGCTAATGTTCAGAAGTGACAACTAACATTGAGTCGGCGAGAACCGGTCCGTTAAATATAAACTCGCTTGCCAGTTGAGGATAAATTGTTGCCTGCTGATGCCCTTAGGAGGCGGAGGGACCAGTATACAGGTGTGTGAGGAAGGTAGGTAGGTAGGTACAAGTATGTAATTGCCAGGACAGGTCGAGAAACTTCTCGAAGTCGATCTTGTTTGATTAAAAGTTTTTTTTTCCAGTTTAACTTTGTTTTATGATCATAACCATCACACCTTTAATCCCCGAGGATTTAGGCAGAGGTGTAGCTATATTAATCATCATCATCATCTACCTAGCCTTTTCCCAACTATGTTGGGGTCGGCTTCCAGTCTAGCCGGATGCAGCTGAATACCAGTATTTTACATGCAGCGACTGCGTGTAGCTATGTTAATATTACAACAAAATTTCGAAAAGTTAAGTATGTTTAAGCCTCATGTTATACCTACGGGGTGAGTCTATGGCTATCAACCGAATAGATATTCCGACCCCAGGCTGCTACTAAGAAACTCGTTTATGGTAAAACCCAAAAACACGTTGCCCGACCTGGAAATCGAACCCTCACATAGGACCTCATACTCAGTAGTAGCGCATGCAATCAATAAACAAACGAGGCAGTATCCTATGACAACAGCAAATCATGACCTGAGAGGCTGAGACGAGTCAATGACCTGGCTATGGCAACGCGTGAGGGTTTGGGGACTTAGTGGAGAACAACCTAAATTGTTACATACATAAAACCACGCCTGTTTCCTAAGGATTAGCACAGCAAACCAACATTCATCCAGTTATTTAAAAATAACAAGCAAAGTCTTACCATGGGGTATCGTATTACCCGGTTACTGACTGGGCTGTGGAGGTCAGATAGACAGTCCCTCCATGTAAATCACTAAGCGGTTAGACTGGAAGCCGACCCCAACATAGTTGGGTAAAGGCTAGGCAGATTGATTGAAATATAACAGGCAAAATATATCTGTAATTTGCCTGATAAATGTATAACTGGCTAAATGTCGGCTCGAGCCTATTATTATTTTCCTTGTTCCCTACAATATTAATAAAAACACAAAAAAGTGTTAATGCACAGACATCCGTGTCGCACGTTGTAAAAACAGCGAAGCGGTAGCGAAGTTATATGACTAAGCAACTCCTGCGCTGCATTTTTCATACGAATCTTCTTTACGTGCTTGATGAAGTACGCATCAATAATACTGTTATACTTCCGCGTTAAGATACCATTCAATGAATATAAAGTTACAATGTTTGAATTCAGTATTCTAGCTATTCTAGATGTAAAATCTGTATGAGGAAGAATACTCCTCATCGCAACTTCACGTCTAAAATTATATCACAGCATCTTGTGGTTAAGGACCTACTCCTGGGTAATTATAGCTGTATTATTATGGCAAGTAAAAGGTACTTTAAAAATGTGAGGGTTAAGTTCAAAATCGATTGAGAATATTTTAACACTTGTGGTAACTTGATGTGGTAAGCTGGTCTCGAGTCATAAGTGCATAATATGTCGACATTGTGTTAAGTTTCATCGATATCATTGATAATGTCGCTTCTCAGTCTTACCAGCATATGGTTCCTGATGTCGTCGTACACGATCAGCTGGGAGAGGGTCTCGAGACCATGTCTCAGTCCGAAGAATGAGCCAGCATTGACAGTGGCGTTGATTCTATCACTCGATGCTGCCTGCACGCGGAGCGAGTAGCTCTCGTCCATTTCCATGGAAAATTCTGAAAAACATTTACTATTTTATTCATAGCACTCATATTGACGACACTGTTGGCGCAGTGGTTGAGCGATTGACTGCTGCGCAGCATGTCGCGGGTTCGATTCCCGCACGGAATAAATATTTGTGCAACCTGCAAGTATTTGTTCCGGGTCTGAGTGTTTTTTCTATCTATAATATTATGTATATACTAGCTTTTGCCAGCGGCTTCGCCCGCGTGTTTGTAAGAAATTATCACACGGGAACCATACATTTTGCCGAGATAAAACGTAGCCTATGTGCTATTCTAGACTATAATCTATCTCTGTGCTAAATTTCATTCAGATCCATTCAATAGTTGTTGCGTGAAAGAGGAACAAACATCCATCAATCCATCCTCACAAACTTTCGCATTTATAATATTAGTAGGATTTACAAAAAAAAAACTATATAAGTAGTTTAGCAACCATCTCGTTACCATAACACAAGCATTAGGTTGCTTAGCTTGGGACTATAATATAGTCATATTATGGCGTTGTGTGATATTATTGTAATTGCAATAATATAATTGTTACAATAAAGATTTGTAAACTAGAAAACTTTTTAATTTTTTTTATTGTGGATTCATGTGCGTATTGTATAATTATCACTTCCTTAAAAAACGGTGAAGAAAAACATCGTGAGGAAACCGGCATGCTTGAGAGATATTTCTCAACAGCATGTGAAGCTAAGTCAGAGGCCCAAGGGCAGCATAAAAACTCTGACACCAGATTAATCACTAACCACACGAAATAGAGAAGAGGATTGTGGAATTGATATGGATAGAATATGGAATACTCTTGAACTCGATCACGTACGATGGAAAACGATGGATCAGGGCTATGATGGAGCGAGTATGCCCAGAAGATACCTTGAAGGCAGAAGGGTTATATGTGGAAGAGGACACAGGCGCTGGCAGGGACTCTGAGTTTTTAATTAGGAAAAATTGGTGTTTTGAGCTGCTGCCATGGCTTTTTATGGTAAAAAAACATTTCTGAATATGCTTTGTCTTCCTAATATGGTCAAAGAACCGGACCAGAACTAAGTACGAACATGTTTTAAAATTGTAAATTAATTATGTATTAATTTTATTTTATTTCAAACTTAATTTATGTAGGGTAGGACACACACAACAATGTGACGTCACTGATTTTTAGAGTCAAATGGAATACTTATTAGCATTAAATGCAATTTTTCAGTTATATCTTTGCATTATATTCAAGTTCTGTACGGTGATGGAAGTTTTTAAGATGAGTGGTCTTTTTTCTATATGATTGCATATTTGACCGTGTCAAATAATCAATTCTATATATTTATTTAAGTATTTTTTAATGCTAGTTGAGAAAGAATATTTCATTAAGTACTTATTCACATACGTATATTTAATTGCATTCCATAATGTGTGAAGATCCTACAATAGGCTTAAAGCTAAGGTACAATTACGGACCCTGTAGGGCATAGCAAAATGTATAAAATAAATAGTAGGGTAGGTAGGGTAGGTAGGTAGGGTAGGTAGGTAGGGTAGGTAGGTAGGGTAGGTAGGTAGGGTAGGTAGGTAGGGTAGGTAGGGTGAGTAGGTAGGGTAGGTAGGGTAGGTAGGGTAGGTAGGGTAGGTAGGGTAGGTAGGGTAGGTAGGGTAGGTAGGGTAGGTAGGGTAGGTAGGGTAGGTAGGGTAGGTAGGGTAGGTAGGGTAGGTAGGGTAGGTAGGGTAGGTAGGGTAGGTAGGGTAGGTAGGGTAGGTAGGGTAGGTAGGGTAGGTAGGGTAGGTAGGGTAGGTAGGACCCGACAGACGTTGTCCTGTCTTAACTGAGATACCTACCCTACCTACCTACCTACCCTACCTACTCTAGCTACCTACCCTACCTACCCTACCTACCCTACCTACTCACCCTACCTACCCTACCTACCTACCCTACCTACCTACCCTACCTACCTACCCTACCTACCTACCCTACCTACCTACCCTACCTACCTACCCTACCTACCTACCCTACCTACCTACCCTACCTACCTACCCTACCTACCTACCCTACCTACCTACCCTACCTACCTACCCTACCTACCTACCCTACCTACCTACCTAACTACCCTACCTACCTACCTACCCTACCTACCTACCCTACCTACTCACCCTACCTACCCTACCTACCTACCCTACCTACCTACCTACCCTACCTACCTACCCTACCTACCTACCCTACCCTACCTACCTACCTACCCTACCTACCTACCTACCCTACCTACCTACCCTACCTACCTACCCTACCTACCTACCCTACCTACCTACCCTACCTACCTACCTAACTACCCTACCTACCTACCCTACCTACCTACCTAACTACCCTACCTACCTACCTACCCTACCTACCTACCCTACCTACTCACCCTACCTACCCTACCTACCTACCCTACCTACCTACCCTACCTACCTACCCTACCTACCTACCCTACCTACCTACCCTACCTACCTACCCTACCTACCTACCCTACCTACCTACCCTACCCTACCTACCTACCTACCCTACCTAAAAATAAATAAAAAAAAAAAAAAAATGTATTCTGCTATTCAGGGCGGAGACAAATCCAACGAAACAAAAACCATGAAAATTGGTCCAGCAGATCTCGAGTTATAACGAAGGGAACAAACCCGACTTTCTTTTATATATATAGATACAGTGCTGGTTTTAGTAATATCATATATAGTGTGTATTGCGAATTTCATAATGGACAAAAATATCGAACAAAGAGTTTGTCTTAAATTTTGCATCGCCAATGGAATTTCGTGTTCGGAGTCACTGAAAATGTTACAGAAGGCTTACGGTGAATCGACTTTATCAAAAACTCGTGCTCATGAGTGGTTCAAAGCGTTCAAAAGCGGTCGAGATGTGATGGAAGATTTGCCTCGCTCTGGTAGGCCGCCAACGTCTGCAACTGAAGTTAACATCGCAAAAGTGAAGAAAATAGTGACTGAAAATCCCCATTCAACTCTGAGAGAGATAGCCGCCGAACTTTCTGTATCTCACGAGTCGATCCGTACCATTTTAACTAATCATTTGGGTATGAAACATGTTGCTGCTCGGCTAGTCCCAAAAGATCTGAATTTTCTCCAAAAACTCAATCGCATGAAAGTCGCTTTTTGACCAAACACTCAACAAATACCATCCAGCAACCACCATATTCATCAGATATGGCTCCTGCTGACTTTTTTTTTTTCCTAAGCTCAAATTACCACTTCGTGGCACCCGTTTTCAATCGATAGAAGACATAAAGGAGAATTCGCGGCGAGAACTGAACTCAATTCCGGAAGCAGCGTTTAAAAAATGTTTTGATGAATGGATTATTCGTTGGCGCAAGTGTATCGTTTCTAAAGGAGCATACTTTGAAGGTGATAAAATAAATTTGGATGAATAACAGACATTTTGTGTATTATTGATCTTTTCCCGGTACTTTCTTGACAGAGTAGTATTACCGCTGTGCATTGTCTTGGTACCAATTGTCATGCTAATCACAATCCCACGCTTGGTTTTTTCTTGGAACTGTTGTCATACACCATCAGTCGCGGAGATTGTTCGTAATACCGGTTTGGACATATAACTACAAGCACATAAACATTATGTCTCCTTCGAGGATGTTGACCTCTGAATAAGCGGTAACTATGTATTAGGTACTAACACTTTGTCCGCGGCTTTGCTCCCGTGGTCTTTCCCGTGGGACCTGTTATTTTTCCCGGGATAAAAAACCTATGTTACTCCTAGAAAACTAAGCTTTCCAACGGTGAAAGAATTTTTTAAATCGGTCCATAGTTTCGGAGCTTATTCATTTCAAACAAACAAACAAAAAATCAAATCTTTCCTCTTTATAATATTAGTATAGATGTACTAACGTGTTATAACTATACCTAGATCGTATACATTGCTTAGATACTACATCCATACCTAAGCATTTCTTTCAATTCAACCAATTACAGACACTTAAATTGTCAAGGAGTCCGACAGTTAGGTCAGAAAGTAGAAGCTAGATGGCCAGCCCAAACCGTAGATCTCTATGAAGAAGAACTGGCAACAAACTCCTTGGACAAATCACTCACACACATAACGCTTGAAACTGTTTTAAATCAAGATATTACAAAATCCTGCAAATTGCTTCTAATATTATGTGAGAATAATGTGAAAGAGAAAAATTAAAAACAATTCAATATATAAGATAAATTAGTCCAAGTTCCTACTTGATAATCGAGAACAAAGTGACCTAAGTGGGTACGTTACATAAGTAGAGCACCCTCTTTTAAAACTAATTAAGTGTCGGCGCACGATTCTTATATCCAAACGAATTTAAAGACGCTTGATTTAAGAACAGCTACTATTCGTTGGAAAATATTCCGAAGGCACTTAATAAAGGCTTCAGTAACAAGGACATAAGACTTGTTCCTGTATGCATACCAACACTGGCACAAGTCCAAGATTGTAACGGGTGATTTTTTAAGAGGTATTATTTTGATTTAAAAAAAAAACACAAAAAATTTGAAAAATTTGATGAAATCTTTATTGGAATCGATAGAACGATCAATATAATTTAATGTTTGAAGATGATTTCATGCAAATACTGGCCGCGGCTCCGGTTTAGATGGCCCATTCGCAAAGCCCAATTTCGGCACACTCTCTCCAACATATCAGCCGGTATATCACGAATAAATGCTTCAATATTGGCTCCCAGTGCGTCAATCGTTGCTGGTTTATCCCTGTAGACATGAGCCTTAACATGGCCCCACAAGAAATAGTCCAAAGGCGTTAGATCACACGATCTAGGCGGCCAATTGACGGGCCCAAAACGTGAGATAAACTGTTCACCGAAGGCGGCTCTCAATTGGGCCATTGTTTCGCGTGCCGTGTGGCATGTGGCACTGTCTTGTTGAAACCACATGTCAGGCATGTCCAATTCTTCCATTTTGGGCAAAAAAAATCGCCAATCATCACACGGTAGCGCTCGCCATTCACAGTAACGTTTCGGCCATTGTCGTCTTTGAAAAAGTACGGCCCGATGATGCCACCGGCCCATAATCCACACCAAACAGTACATTTTTCGGGATGCAGTGGTAGCTCTTGCAATGCTTCTGGCTGGTCTTCACTCCAGATGTGGCAATTATGCTTATTGACAATTTGACATATCCATTCAACCAGAAATGAGCTTCGTCGCTGAACACAATTTTTCGATAAAAAAGTGGATCTTCCTCCAACTTTGCCAATGCCCATTTACCAAATGTTAGACGTTGTGGGAGGTCGTGTGGCTTCAATTCTTGCACCAGCTGTATCTTGTAAGGTTTTACACCCAAATCCTTTCGCAAAATTTTCCACGTAGTGGAGTAACAGAGGCCCAATTGCTGCGAACGGCGGCGAATCGACATTTAACGGTCATCACTAACACTGGCGGATACAGCCGCAATATTTTCTTCGGTCCTCACTCTACGTATGCGTGTTCGTGGTTTAATGTCCAATAATGTAAACTGGGTTCGAAATTTAGTCACAAGCTTCCGAATAGCTGCCTCAGTAGGCCGACCAAACTGCCCATAAATTGGAAGAAGTGCGCGATGCACTCTCTTAACCCAGCATGCATTTTGATAGTAAAATTCAATAATTTGCAAGCGCTGTTCGTTCGTAAGTCGATTCATGGTTAAATTATAGACCAAACTGAACAAGTTTGACGATGACACAAGACACGATTCACGCGTGATCTTTCAAAAACAGTGTTGCCAAAAAGATACCAGTAAAAAAATCACCCTTTACAAGGATGATATTTACTTCGAACAAGGAGAAATCAGCTGCCCGCGACTTCGTCTGCGTGTTTTTTATTTTGTCCTTTTGCAATACAAATATTTAACACTAGCTGCTGCCGCGCGGTTTCACCCGCTGCTCGGCTCCTATTGGTCGTAGCGTGATGTTACATAGCCTATAGCCTTCTTCGATAAATGGACTATCCAACACAAAAAGAATTTGTCAATTCGGACCAGTAGTTCCAGAGATTAGCGCGTTCAAACAAACTCTTAGGCTTTATAATATTAGTATAGATGTAAAATAGACTATGTCCGGGTTTCAAGTTAGGCTCTAGACAGACGGACTGCACCCTGACTGCAATTTTGCAGTTTGAATCCAGTTAGTACGACTGCAATAAAGATAATGTGATTAGACTATTGATTGCCACGCAGCAGACAATGCAAAAACTGTTGGCGTATAACGTGTAACTAATGTAATTGGCCTTGGCCGTTTTATGTTATAAATAAATAAAACTGCCAAAATCCGTGCATTCCGATTGCACTCTGATTGCAAGCTAGCTGTATTTTTTTAAACCTTTCGCACACAATAAAGGTACAAAGGCGGACTTAATGCCTCTACCAGCCAACCAAGGGTGATGAAGAGATTAGCTTAGTGATGAACTGGGTGGTGAGCTGTATGCTCGACTTGCAGTTGAAATGTAGTCAGCCTGTCTAGCACAAAAGCTGCCAATATTTTTTGTGCTATTCTAAGCTCAGTGCCTTGAATGCATACGTGTTCATGGCAGTATATGGGCTAGAGCGTTATCTATCTGTCAAATTTCATAACGATCGGTTCTGCGAGCTTCAAAATATAACAGACAGACAGACAGAGTTATCGCACATATTTATTAGTTGTTGGAATTATTGTAAAAACTTGCGTACACAGGATCCAGTAAATCGTTGTGGGACAAATTAAACGTTTCGTAAACTAGCTCGTCATGCTTGCGAGGCGCGGTTTCCTTTGGAAAGTCAACAGAACTTGGAACGAGTTTGCCTGACGAGAAGGTTGGTAAGGATAAACTAAAACATTTATAACTTTGTTTGCAACTTTGATGCACCATCGAGTTAACTACTTTTATAAAGTTCTTTTTTTGAGTCTGTCTGTGTGATCGCGTTGTTCTTTTTAACTGCAGTACCGGCAAAGGATTTTAATGCTGTTTTCATTATCATTTGAAAGTTGATGTGTATTTTACCTTTTACTATTAAACTTAGAGTGCCCACTTTGTTTTTCGAGACATCGCCAAGAGGTTGATCGACCCTTCACGTGACCTAGGGGAGGCCTATTTTTTGGTCAAAGAATCAGCATTTCCATACAACGCGACAATACTGCCCCAGCTTTTTGGGAACTTTTCCTGTTGACAGCGATGTGGACGAATTTTTCATGTTCTTTAATTACCATACATATTATTATGAATATTAAACTTAGAAATAATAAAGAAATCTTGATGTTATGTCAAGTCGTGGATACCGGCTGAAGCAGACGGGGATCACTAATCGATAATAAAATTTTATAAATTTTAAGACTCAATTTAAATTGCCACAGAAAGGAATGTAAGCCAGTTATTGTGCATAGCAAAATTAACTTTATGGCAATTGTGTAACGTACAAACTAGATACGAGCTTGTAAATGCCGGAAAACCCGAGAATATGCACGCATTCTCCAGAAGACGCGCGGCCTTTTAAATTTGGCTCGTAAATATCTAGTTTGCACTTTACACGATTGACATAAAATTCATAATGCTTTGTACAAAAAACTTAACTTCCATTCTGTTCCGTGGCAATGAAAATTGAGCCTATGAATACATTTTATGAGCTTAAAACAACTAACCTACGAGTGTAAATTAAATACATCGTCAATTAACTTTTGATACTAAGCACTACTACTTCCTACACTTTCTAAATATTTCCAAATAAGTAATGCTACTTAGGGGTTTGTATTTAATACAGTGTGTTAGGTTAAACGAGGGACATAGTCCAATCAACAAGGGGGTTGGGTAAGGTGATAATTCCTCTGTCGCTGAAACTTTGCAGTGTGATAAAGTAATGTTTATAGATAACGGTTGACCAGTTATCCAACATTTTTTTTATTTAGAAGTTAGGTATTTACACCTAAACATGAAAATCATTTCTAGATCTGGGGGAAAAATTGCTCCGTCCAAAATTCCTTCGGTATATGCCAGTATATACTGATATGTATAGGTATGTATCGGTATCCAACATTTTTTTTATTTGGGAGGGCCAGGAAGTTAAAAATACCTATTTAGGTCCATAACTTGTTCGAAAAAATTCCTCCGTCAAATTTTCTTTTTTTGTATGTTTTAATATCGTCAAATGTATCGCACTGCACGAAGATCCAATAGATTTTGCATTTGTAACATAGCATTACGGTTTTCTGCCAATAACTCAGTGAAAAAAAATCCTCCGTCTTTTTTTATTAATTTATCTGTCATAGTATACGTAAATGAAACAGTTTTTTTAAAGATCCAATAAAATTTCGGCAATACACACGACTTTTAGAGTATCAACTATTATTTTAAGATGAATGGACTACGAGCGGGCGGCGGGGGCAGTGCGGGGCGCGGGAGGAAGGGCGCCGGCCGCCGCGTTGCATACATACTCACTTTTCTGTTTTTTATAGAATCTAATGATATTTCGATTTCGGACATGCACCTTGTAATACATTAATTAACTTATCATATGGGTAATTAAGTACCTAGCACGTCCGTACCGGAAGCAATGAGTTTGAATATCTCTTGGGGCGATTCAGATATTCGATTGATCGTATCGTATATTTTTCATGAATTGTGAAGTAACCATACCATTGATAGTGTCGGACCACGCACAACCAACAAGCTTAACATAATAGTTGAAAAACATGCTCTTCATTACAATTTGTAAGAAATTACCAATTGTCCATAAAGGTACAATGTTATTTGACTATTACTAGACAACTTGTAAAGCTTGCTTAGTTGTGATAGTTTTCCTTTGAACTTCATTATTTGTATACATGGTGAATTTTTCAAGTGGGCATAGATGGCCTAATCCGAATATACGAGTAATAACTAACTTATTTCTTATTCGGGATTCTTTAAAAACTGTTTAACGTCAAACAGTCTTTGTCAATTAATATTTAGTTTTATTTATTCAAAGGCACTTGAACGTCAAAATTAAGTAACAAACAGGCACTTAACTAATCATTGGTTTTGTTTCATTATATAGGAACTATAACAATTATTAGCAGTGGTTGAGCGATTGACTGCTGCGCAGTATATCGCGGGTTCGATTCCCACACGGAACAAATATTTGTACGCCCTGCAAGTATTTGTTACAGGTCTGGGTGTTTTTCTATCTATAATATGTATGTATTTACGAAAAAATGAAATATACGAAAAAATACGAAATGTCCAAGGATATTATTATTATTTCTCGATACTCGTACAACAAGTGTATAGAAATATAAAAAATCGACTACCTAAAAAACCTTTCAAAGCAAAAATAATTTTTATTTCAGTTTTTGCCACGAACTAAACATAAAAAAAAACATACAGCGAATTGAGAACCTCCTCCGTTTTTTAAGTCGGTTATAAATAATGTTACTTCTTTGCTGTATTGTAAACATTATCAGCCTACTGTACCATTTTTTTCGCCAAGTTTTCTTCGATAGGTACTTACTTCCTATCCGCCCCCCATATTGGTATTGTTCCCCTTTTTCAGATATAGATAATCTACCCCAATGCTTAGCACATTAGTGCTGAAGAAATTCTATGAATATTATTTTTCACACATATTTGGAAAGAAAAATTTCATGGATATTATGTATTATCGTTTTGTGAAATTTCCATGGATATTATGTATTATTATTAAAAATAAGCTACTTATGTTACATTAACCATTTTTCCATAAATAACATTTATAATAAGGAAGGAAAGAAGGAAACGCCATGTAGCCCGCGAAATTCAAATTTTCTTACTTTTTTTGCAAATTGCAGGTCAATGCCAGGTTTTATGTTGATCAAAATATGATTCGTGACAATAACAAATATTTTGTATTATTATCCTTTGATTTAGCAATATACATACATATCTCACTAAGTTCATAAAATAACCCTATGGAACGAATATTTCTGTAATATTGATGCCATAGGATGATATTATGAACTTACTTAGGGTTGTATTAATGATTTATATTGTTACAATTTTGTAAATAAATACTTGCTACGGTCGCAAATCATATTTTAAAACGTGTCACTGACCGGGACCGGCAAATTGCAAAAAAAACGTAAGAAAAATTTAATTTCGCGGGCTACCCTGAATAATTATACAAATCACTCATTGATGAGAGTATAGGTATATTGGGTGCAGAGGTCAAGCTACTCCAATCTGTCAAATTGGGAAAATTTTACAGATTGGGGTAGTTGATACATGTATGTACTGGCGTCTGTACAATATGTTTCTTTTTTCATTTTGGTGGATGTCACATGACTTCGCATATTTAGTGATTACTCTCGTTTAAATAAATATTTTTTTTATAACTGCACAATTTAGTGTAAGTAACTAAATCCACTATATGGCACCTATCTATCAATTTATCAAGTTAGGTATTTTATCTGACGAAAAACTGTAGAATCTATTTCAAAAGGATTACAAAGTTACAATTGCTTAACGGGCTCAACTCTACTATTTTTTAACATTTTGTTGTGCTGTGCCTTTGTTTGTCAAGCTCGACTTGGTGGAGATTAGAAGTATATATTTTTGTTTCTTGGTTAATAAAACTTTATGAAGATAGTTCAATAAAAGTAAGTTTAATAAGAACGAATGGTTAGTTTATTGTTTGTTACTCACGAATGAGAGTTGATTGATACCAAATAATTAATAAACGTTGAGAAAAAAAATTGTATCAGTGTTTTTAATTCAAATATCTCTTGTTATACATAATATGCTATGCTAAACATATTGTACAGAGGCCAGCACATCAAGTTACCACAATCTGTCAAATTTCTTTGATAGTATTTCAACTTTATTGCAAAGACATAAGGTTCATTTTTAATTGAGAAAATTTGACATCAAGCTATCCCAATCTGTCAAATTTTCCCAATTTGACAGATTGGGGGGGCTTGACCTCTGCACCCAATATACCTATACTCTCATCAATGAGTGATTTGAATAATTATTCAGGAGAGCCCGCGAAATTAAATTTTTCTTACGTTTTTTTGCAATTTGCCGGTCCCGGTCAGTAACACGTTTTAAAACATGATTTGTGACCGTAGCAAGTATTTATTTACAATAATTGTTATAGTTCCTATATAATGAAACAAAACCAATGATAAGTTAAGTGCCTGTTTGTTATTTAATTTTGACGTTCAGAAGTGCTAGGTACTTAATTACCCATATGATAAGTTAATTAATGTATTACAAGGTGCATGTCCGAAGTCGAAATATCATTAGATTCTATAAAAAACAGAAAAGTGAGTATGTATGCAACGCGGCGGCCGGCGCCCTTCCTCCCGCGCCCCGCACTGCCCCCGCCGCCCGCTCGTAGTCCATTCATCTTAAAATAATAGTTGATACTCTAAAAGTCGTGTGTATTGCCGAAATTTTATTGGATCTTTAAAAAAACTGTTTCATTTACGTATACTATGACAGATAAATTAATAAAAAAAGACGGAGGAATTTTTTTCACTGAGTTATTGGCAGAAAACCGTAATGCTATGTTACAAATGCAAAATCTATTGGATCTTCGTGCAGTGCGATACATTTGACGATATTAAAACATACAAAAAAAGAAAATTTGACGGAGGAATTTTTTCGAACAAGTTATGGACCTAAATAGGTATTTTTAACTTCCTGGCCCTCCCAAATAAAAAAAATGTTGGATACCGATACATACCTATACATATCAGTATATACTGGCATATACCGAAGGAATTTTGGACGGAGCAATTTTTCCCCCAGATCTAGAAATGATTTTCATGTTTAGGTGTAAATACCTAACTTCTAAATAAAAAAAATGTTGGATAACTGGTCAACCGTTATCTATAAACATTACTTTATCACACTGCAAAGTTTCAGCGACAGAGGAATTAATGTAATTTCTCCATACAAAGAATTTCCTTATTGACTGGACTAACATACATTCATGAAAATGAACAACTTTGACTATGGAAGTATACCTAAAATCCCGAAAAAAAAAATCAGCTGTTCAGTACATTTATGTTCGCATAATTCGTCAAAATGTATGAAACAGCTGATGTGTTTTTTCATATTTCAGATGTGGATCCATAGTGAAAGTTGTTCATTTTCATGAGTACAATATCCCCTGACAGTATGTCTCTCGTTTAACCTAACACATTGTATATTATAGAAATATCTGTGTGCCCATGGGCAGCATAAAAACTCTCGCCACCTGGTTTTAGTCACTAACCACACGAAGAGGATATGTGGAAGGTAAATTAACAGTCATTATAAAGGCAAGCTTACCAAAGACATCAGGATTTTCGTTGACAAGTTCCACATACACTGCCTTTCCAGTCGACTTGGGCGAAACTCCGTGAGGTATCGCCATAGACACCATCTTCTTAAATCTCTGTAGGCAATAATATTACTATATCATTATCATAAGAATGCATGTCTGTATTATAGTTTTAATTGTGTAATAAATTATATGTTTAAGTCGTTGACTGCCACGCAGCAGACACAATAGAAAAACTATTGTTCGCGGCTCACCGGTGACCGCGTTGGGCCGATTTTTCAACTTTTATCTGTAGAATAAAAATGGCAGTTTGTCATATTTTCTATGCAAAAGTTCTCAAACTGTCATATTTATTCCTCCAATAAAACTTATCTGACGACTGAAAAATCAGCCCTAAATAGTATAGTCTTCGGCCGTTCTATTTTAAAAAATAAGTTGTGGAACCACGCGTAATTCTGCGCAAATACATTACTATAATAACATAACACGACGCGCGACGCCTGAATGCCACGTATGGTTAGACCGAGGTGCACTTATAGTGCACCCACATTTCGCCTGTTATGTTTCAGTCCCATGTACAGAGGCCAGCACATCAAGTTACCACAATCTGTCAAATTTCTTTGCTAGTATTTCAACTTTATTGCAAAGACATAAGGTTCATTTTTAATTGAGAAACTTTGACAGTTAGGGATAGCTTGATGTGCTGGCGTCTGTACCTAATTTGGGGCGAGCCTATTGCTATCAACCAGGTACAAATATAGACTGCAATTACTAGAAAAAGCAATAAACAACAAACAAATCTTTTGGGGTCCCGGACCTTTTGAAGGTGTGTGAAGGGCCGAAGCCAAATTGCAGTTACACGTTTTTATGAAATTAAGCAGCAACCGACGATGATACCTGTAGTGCTATTCTGTAAAAAATTTCACCGTGAGAACGTAGGTTGAAGTGAGTTTAAAGTGAGCTGTCAATAGTAAAAACCTGTCCTTCGTAAAAGATCCGCTTCACTACTGCGTCGGATGCGGGGCAGCGACAATGCTCTTCAGAGCATTGTTGCTAGTAAGACTGAAGGCCGCCTTATGGGGCATCTGTGCGCTGTGCATGTACAGTTGCCGGGTGTCTCTGTGAGGTGGCGTAATTAAGTTATTGTGTGTTTTAGGCTGCTATACTAACATAGGTTAAGGAATACTAACAAATTTATGGGTTATACCTGATGTAAAGATAAATAAACAAATAAATAATAGTGCCAATCCCTAGCATTAGGTGTCTCCAGCATGACAGAATCGCCTATTTGAATCGGTCAAAAATAAAATATGAAATTAGAGAAAAGACCGCTCGTCTTAAAAACTTCCATCGCCGTACAGAAATTAAATATCATGCGAAGATATAATTGTAAAATTGCATTTAATGCTAATAAGTATTCCATTTGATTCAAAAAATCTGTGACGTCATATTGTTATATTTCATTGTTTCATACAAATCACGTACAAATGCAGCGTTTTGACAGTTCATAAAAAGTAACGTTATTGACTACCCATTCAAATACCCAATTGGTGTAGGACTATTGTAGGATATGGAAACAAACATATTAGGTTTGGGCTACAGTGAACTGGTTGTTCTAGGACTACGGGAAACTATAATATACCCTTCCTGATCAATGTTTTATTTATCTATACTAATATTATAAAGAGGTAAAATTTGTAAGTTTGTAAGTGTGTATGTAGGGGGTAATCTCCGGAACTAATGGTCCAATTTCAAAAAAAAAATCATTGATAGAAACACAGAACAGATAACCTCTTTAACTGTTCTGTGGATAGAAAGCTACATTATTCCTGAATGCTATAGGCTATAAATTATATTTATATCATACATATTAGCCTAGCTATCGCAATTTTCGTCTAGCAAGTCGGAAAGAAATACCTCCGAAAACAGAATTATTTGCATGCGCTGCCTAAACAGTTACAGTATATCGCAATTTTCCGTGGACGAAGTCGCGGGCAGAAGCTAGTAAAATATATTATTATAACCACAGGGCGGATGTTGCTATCAATGTGTCGATTGTCCCTTGCACAATCCGCTAGCTTAGCTACTACATCCATTATGATGTATGAATACGTACGCGTAATCAATTAAAATCATTGCTATTATTGTAATTGCAATTTTATTAATTGTATTTATTACTTATCTGTTATCTTGTATGTTAGCAAACCGATCATTATTATTTTGTAATACTCGTTTAATTGCCATGCGTTAGTCTCGGAAAAAATCGGCAATGGCTCGACTGACTTTAATCTCACTTTACTTACGTTTTCAGTGTTCGATTTTACAGAATAACGTGCTTTCCGAGACACGGAGGAGTCTCGATATGTCAAGATTTCATCGTGGATGGGTGACCATCTTTATATACGGAGACTCCTCCGTGCCTCGGCAAGCACGTTAAGCCGTTGGTCCCGGCTGTCATTCGTGGATCTTTGACCGTCATTACGGGAAATCAGAAGCCCGAAAGGCTGACAGCCAGTCTTACCAAGGGGTATCGTATTACCCAGTTACTGACTGAGCCGTGAAGGTCAGATAGGCAGTCGCTTCATATATAATACTGGTATTCAGCTGCATCCGGTTAGACTGGAAGCCGACCCCAACATAGTTGGGAAAAGGCTAGGCAGATTGAGGCTTCAGCAAGCTAAAGCTAACAACTAAGCTTTCTTCTTCACGAATGCTACATATTTTCCTCTCACACCTAATAGAACTACCAAATAAAATAGGACTTACGTCTCCAGCATCCTTCATAAGACTGGCAGATCTTCCCTCTTGCGCCAGCTTCACAACGATGTTGTTAATATTGATCTTAGACAAGAAGTTTCCAAGGTCTGTCTTGCCAGTTGGTTTCGGCCATAGTAAACCTGCAGGAGAAAACTGGCTTAATTAAATGCACGCTATTGAATCAGTACATACACGGTTAAAATCACACACGAAAAAAGCCGTTCAGTACATTTATGTTCGTCTAACTCGTCAAAATGTACTGCACATTATTTTTTATTTATTTTTATAATGAGTAGAATGACCCCTTAAGGGGATTAAAACGACTAAAATTTAACCGTGTAGGTATATAAGAAATAAACAAAAAATATATATAAAAAATATTAATGATTACCTACCTATGATTACCTACGTCCTATTAACTGTTACATTGCAAAGATGTGAAATAAAAGGCTTTTTTATTTTTATTTTATTTTATTTATTGAATCAGTTGGAGCTAAAGTTGACAATTTCCAACAAACTTTCAAACCAGTTATTGATACTAAAGAGATCCCGATATTAAATGTTATCTTTGGAAATAAAGCAAAAACGCTTATTGGCAAGATCCATAAAATAGGTATTATAAATAAGATGACCCAAAAAACATCTCTAATTGGCTTTGGGACCCCAAGCCGCGAGACATCGCCATAAAGTATGCATGCTTAGCAGTGTGTTTATTGTTCCGTTTTGTACATTTGCATAATCATTCCAAATTCTGGTTTCAAGAGGTCAAGAACCACTGGTATTTGAGACTCTCGCGAACCAAATTTAGAATTCGCCAATCTTCTTATCAAATGTTTTGGACTTTTTTATTTAACCAAAAAAATTTATCGACTGATGTTAATCAGACGATTCAAATCCATTGCAGATTGATTTTGCAAATTGCATTGAAGTCATGAATTTTGATTGCTACAGTGCATATATACACTGTGTTAGATTAAACGACAGACATACTTTCAGGTCGTATAGTACTCATGAAAATCAACAACTTTGTCCATGGGATTGGTCCCAGAATAGAATAGCTGATATATTTTTTTGAAAAAAAAAAAAAAGCTATTCCATAAATTTTGACGAAATGTGCGAACATAAATGTACTGAACAGCTGATTTTTTTTCGTGATTTCAGGTATATTTTCATGAACCTCCTGTTATATAGTAACCCCTGAAAGTATGTCCCTTGTTTAACTTGATGTACCATATACTCAGAAATAAATAAATTCTAATTCTAATTCTAATTCTAACCTAACATATTGTATTTTCATTTTGTACCTATTACGAGTATCAACTGGAATTATTAAAACAAGTTCACCAGCTGCCTATCTTGTGCCACAATCAAATGGGGGAAGCGGGTCATCATAGCGTCCATGATAGGCGATCGTTTGGTGCTGCAATGTGCAATACTGCCTAGGTCCAGTAGGTTTCCATGTAATCAGCGTGGTACCTTCCGTACTTTACATGCTCTAGTCGTTTGCTATCTAGAAAGCGTGAACCTTTATCGAAGCTAAATGGTCATTGAACGAAACACTATGGATACACTTCAGTGCATCTATTTGATTTTTTTTGATTAGGGAGACAACGAGCCCAGTAATGATAATAGTGATGAGATACGGAGGAATTAGGAATACGTCTTGAGGAAAGTTTTAAGTTATTTGATGGTTTTTTTTTTGAGTGTGGGAAATCATCAAATGACTCCTCCCGCTCTGGGTGGAGTGGAAGAGTGTCGGACTCTTACTGACTTAAACCCATCCATGTACCTTCCTTAGCATTTTATGATCCGGGGTAGCGGTAACCGAGAGGAAACGTTTGATGATTTTCCATCCTTAAAAAAATAAGGCTCTGACAATATTTCATTTTTTTAATATTATAAATACGTTTTGTCGAAAACCGGCTCTGTCTCTAATAAATCGGTCTGTAATAAAGTGCATTCAAAAGTATTTTCGATAAATCTCGTTCTAAGTAACTAACTTAATACCTATCTGTAGGTAGTTAAAATGCTTGCAATCTAACTAATCCTTCACTCACACACACAATGAATTCTATTTGGAAAATCATCCTTACTGCTACTACATAAAGACGCTGTCAAGGCAAATAGAATTTGAAAAAGAAGAAAAATAATCCGCGAATTAATATCGTTATTAGGTTAAATAGATACGAAATTCTAATATCAAGTGTTATTTTATTAGACATGTGGAAATATCTGATCATTTTTACAATAATCATGTGTCGTATTATTTTTTACATTTAACATGCTTATTTACTTGTATGCCATATCCAATATACAGTCGCCAGCACATCAAGTTACCCCAGTCAAAATTCTTTGCCAGTTTTTCAACTTTATTACAAAATCACAAGGTTAATTTTCAATTGGGAAAATTTGACAGTTTAGGATAGCTTGATGTGCTGGAGTCTGTACATGACCACACACATAAGATCATTATTTTATAACACCTTGATGTACCATATTTTAACGGCAATTAATTAATTATTTATGTTATATTCCTCCTTCCTAATATCTCTATCCTTATTAATATATCATCCATCTCTATCGTTTAAGATTTATAATTACTTTGTCCAGGAAACATACCTACAGGTCGCCACCAAGCACACTTCATCAATATTATTGTCACGATAGGTAAGATATTTACGCTACTGTCGCGCTGCTAACGCCCTAAAGTGAAAGCAGCCTAAGGAAGTTCAACATTATCCTGAAAAATTTAATTAGTATAATATTGTTGTTCTAGCAGTCCATTAACGAGATGGGATTAATAATAATTAATTAATCATTTAAATATCCTTAATGGGTCGTGAATTTCAATTCGGAACAATGGCCACACCAAAACTATGGTCAATATGTTGGCTTTGAAACCGCATTTTTTAAACCTTTTTTTGACTCTTCATTATTTTGTAGTAGGCTGGTAGGCATAAAGGCCTGAAAAATCTATATAATGACGAGTTACATAGCATTGCTGGCTCGGTTAAGGAGTCCGGGAGTGTATTATAATTACCTATACTTTGCTTAAGCGTCCACTTGATGAGGGAAATCACTCTAAAGTCCTAAAGTCTAATCAGACTTAAAGTATCTAACTACTTATACAGTGTGTTAGATTAAACGAGGGACATAGTTTCAGTGGGTATAGTACCCATGAAAATGAACAACTTTGACTATAGGATCAACTCTTGTTTAACCAAACATACTGTATACTTATAGTCTCGTATTGTTTTCTTTCTACAACCTTGGTTTTTGCCAAAATCTCTGTAGACAGGACGTGTCATGGTCTATTCTCATATAGCTCTCTCCAATTACTGACAAAGAATGATAGTCCAAAGGATTTGTAAGGAATTGCTATTCCACTGCTACAAATTCGTCTGACAAACAATTCCCTTTCATTTTGACATTTCAACAAAATTCATCGCGTTATTCACGCAAACACGCGAGACTAAGGATTTACAATTTCCTTCAAAATCTTTCGTAATAATTATGATTGAAAGTCTCCTGCCTAGCCTTTTTCTATCTTTGTTGGGGTCGGCTTCCAGTCTAACCGGATGCAGCTAAATACCAGTATTTTTATATTTTACATGGAGCGACTGCCTATCTGAACTCCACAACCCAGTCAGTAACTGGGTAATACGATACCCGTAAGACTGGCTGTCAGACTTTCAGGCTTCTGGACTACCCGTAACGACTGTCAGAGAAGCGCGAATGACAGCTTGGACGAACGTCATAATGTACTTTCTGAGACACGGAGGAGTTTCGATATGTAAAGATGGTCACCCATCCACGGACCAACCTCGGCAACCGTAACAATTTCCTTCAAAATCTTTCGTAATAAGTATGATTGAAAGTGGGTTACGAAATTAGGTTGCCGTGTAGCATGACGCAAGCCAGAGCATTTTCAATTGATCCATGAATCTTATCTGCAGATTCATAGCGATAATCACAATAAAGTATACAGCCACTTGTTTACTTGGCCCCATACCGTGACAATGCTACATTGACCCACGTTACACGAAGGTGACGCATACCCTGACATTTACAAGAACCTGTTCCGATTTTGTCGCGACTCGAATAATTCGAATATATCATAATAATCGTTGCGTGTTGGACAATCGATTAGCTTTACGATCATATCGTTTACGAACACTAGAGTAGGTAGTGTTGAACTCAGAGAAAATAATGGTGTAGGAAATCATCATCATGATTCTGTTGCTAATTATAGACTATTTCCCTATCGGTCGACGGGGTTGCTCTATATTCATCACAAAGTAAATTCGTCATAAATTGAAAAATCCATACATTGAGAGTAAATTCGTCACACGAATTAAAAATATGTGTAAAGTAGCAATAGCAACCAAAATTATAGAAGTAAATCATTCACTTAAGAACTCTGAGTTTTATGAAGATGTAAGGTAAATTTGTAAACGTGCTGTGATTATGAACAATACATAACATTTTTATTCAACTTCTTGTTTATTTTATTTTTCGACGAATTTACAATAAACAAAATTAATATAAGTATTGGGAATTGTGACGAATTTAAACTTTTTTTTGTGACGAATGTACAACAACCCGGTCTACGTAACATGTATTTTTCTTCCATACTCCTTTATTAGCCGTCATCTCGGTAGTTACCCACATCCAGTCATATCCTTTTTCACTTAGCCCATCCATCGTTTCCTTAACATGTTACTCTACTCTTTAACCATTCATACCCAACTTTCCTCACGACATGTTTCTCAGTCCTCCGTATCACTTTGTCCATTCCATGATAACCGATTTCCACAAAACTTTTCAGTTACTGGTGCCACTTTCAAACTTCCTCTTGGGTAGGTACTCATTTCTTATTCTATTCATTCGCATAACACCACACATCCTTCAGTACTGAGCCTAGGTGAAACCTTAGATATGTTGAACCTAAAGCTGGTTGGTTAGAAAATAACTGGCAGCATTCGATCCTTCAATAAGTATAATTTGAATATATTTATTTTTATAAAACATTTCAAATGTGAACTCTGTCATCTTAAAGTCATAAATTGATTAGCTGCTGCCTCGTGTTTTACCTTGTAGGTTTGGGAGTGAAGACACCTCTGGTTTTCACATAACGGTGGAGGTGCCGGGTAATGTCCCATGTGTTCTAATATAATTACAGCAGTGAAAATATTAATAATCCTTCAACAGTTTTATGTTGGGCATTTTTTTTATCTTTTTGATTTGTTGTATGGTCTGTCCTTTTTGTTTTTTATTTTGTGGGTGGGTAATCATCCAATGATTTCTCCCGCTCTGGGTGGACCGGAAGGGAGTGTCAGACTCTTACTGATTAAAACCTATCCTTGTTCCTTCCGTAGCCCTTTATGTTCCGGGGTAGCGGTAAACCTTTCGGATAATCCCGCTTAGTACGGTCTGCCTACATTGTATCCAAAACTAATACAAAGTTCTGATAATATTGACAGATGAGTAGATGAGGTACACTACGATAAGACCACCAACATGTTTATCATTCTAGCTAATAGACAACATAAAATGACAGCGTTGTTGACAATGTGTGCTATCGCAATTTGTGGTGATCGAAACAGTTAAACATACTGGAAAATGATTGAACTGAGAGATGCCAATTTTATTTTAAAAAAAGGGTGTTCTTTTAGTTGCCTGTGCCAGGAGCCACAACTCTGCTTACCTAATTAAGTAAATCTTCCTCAATGGAAAAGGGCATGCTACCTACGCGGAATTCTGAAATACCAGGACAAGAATAGGGTGATGATGATGTTGAGTTTCTCGGAAGTCCGAATCTAAAAATAAGCATTCTTTGATCTATCTTGCTAGAAGACTTACCATACTCAGTACAGAACATCTTGCAGGCCTCCAAACTGAGAACGGGGTCTTTATTCTGAGGGTCATTGCGGGTCTTCACGCATTTTCTATCTTCGCAAGACCACCTCCATGGCGACGCTTCTTCGGCAGTTGCGCTAAAGCAAAGAGAACACATAGATAAAGAGTGAGCTAACATTTATCTGAAACTAGGCAAGCCTGTTCTTCAGTGATAATAATAATTAAGTAGGAGATTATCAATCAGGTTCGAATACCTAGACGTGCATCTATACATCACGTGCAATTCGTGCACAGCTTGTATTGATCTTATGCTGCGGAAAAATAACAATATTGCAAATAGTTTTATTTCAAGGACAGCTCAAAACTATAGTGTGGTGTTTAAATTTCTTGAAAATTTGCTAATTATTATGAAAAAATACAAACTGACAGGGTTCTGGCAAAAAATCTGCTATAATTTCGGAAAACTAGTTGCGGATATTAGTGATTTTCCATTTATTAATTAAAAAGCTCTTTCAGCCACATGAAAAACTATGAACAAGACTTTTCAAATCGCAAACAAATTCGTTTAAGTAAATTAAAATTGATCGTCGTAATCAATTTCGTGTGCAACTCACGGGGTCAATAAAATGTGCATTTACTTGAAAACAGACAATGCAAATACGAAATGTACATTGCAAACATGCACTGTCTGTTTCCGGATCATTTATTTTAACATGACAGATGTGCTTAAACGGTAATTAAGAACCACATGTCCGTCTTACGTAAATGCGGATGATTAACAAAGACCTACTGCTATCAACGAATCGATTAAAGACGTTTATCCATTAGCATTCAATTTACGACGAAAATAGTAATGCTAGATCAATTTAAGAACTTAGCCTACTATATACCAATTATATATCTGAATATAAATAGTATATCTGAAACGCATTCAAGAGCTATCATTTTTCGGATTCATGTGCGTACCTATTGCATAATTTTCACTTGCTTAAAAATCGGTGAAGAAAAACATCGTGAGGAAACCGGCATGCTTGAGAGATATTTCTCAACAGCATGTGAAGCTAAGTCAGAGGCCCATGGGCAGCATAAAAACTCTGACACCAGGTTATTCACTAACCACACGAAAACGAAAGAAGTGTCAAAATTCCATATAAAATAAAGACACTGACAACTTTTTAACGTGTTTAATGCGCTGATCGCGTTTTAACAATCTGCCTTTAACTAGTTCAATAAATCCTCCCACAAGAGTGACATTAAAATTGCAGGGCACATTACAGTGTGTAATGATTGAATAAGTAGTAGGTGGATCATTTTAAACAGACTTTTATGGAGCCGGTGCAGTCCCACCATCCTAAGTGCCATAAATAAATCTGAACAGCTCAGGATATCCCGGGAACGCGTAACTGTTTGGGGCCCGACCCGGCAACGGATGTGATAGGATACTTTCAAAACTGTGGTGCCAAATTCTGTTGTTAAAGTTATTTTCGACCAAACCTCACTCAAGTGAATGCGTACAACAAAGCCCGTTACGTAGCGTTTAAAAAAGTTTACGTGTTTAAAACTTCTGTCAACTTCCAGCGATTTATTAAGGGTGAAATTGAATTCATGGTAAACATTTTAAGGTGTCATTGTACTCATCATTATGAACAACTTTTACTATGGGAATAAATTGCGAAAAAAACAAATTCGCTGTTCCGTACACTATGCTTGCATAACTCGTCCAAAATGTAGGGAACAGCTGATTTTTTTCGCGATTTCAGGTGTGTCCCACCGTAAAAGTTGTTCTAGGTGATGATTACAATGACCCGTTAAAATATTGCTCATCAATTCTATTCTCTATCTCTATATATAATTCTATTCAATTCACCCTGTAGAATAAGACCGATATTAAAGTATGTTTAGTGTTTAACACATTTAGTGCTAACCTTAACGACTTCCTTGTATGGCCTAAGGCAAGTTAGTATCGGCAACGGCATAGGTATACTAAAACTAGATCACTTCACTTCATGCGTTCTTACGACAACACCGTTCGATTTTCGTAGCTAAATTAAGATCTTAACGCTTTTTTTTTTTAATGCTGGGAAATCATCCAATCACTTCTCCCGCTCTGGGTGGAGCGGAAGGGAGTGTCAGACTCTTACTGACTAAAACCCATCCATGTTCCTTCCTTAGCCCTTTGTGTTCCGGGGTAGCGGTAACCCTTTCGGACAATCCCGCTTAAAGATCTTAACCCTACCTACTGGGTGAAGTTTAATTTGGTGACTGCCTTCTTCTTTTCGTGTGGTTAGTGGCAATAGTGGCTTACATGGTGTCAGAGTTTTTATGCTGCCCATGGGCCTCTGAATTAGATTCATATGCTGTTGAGAAATATCTCTTAGACTACCTTAAACCATGGGAATGGATTTTCAGAGCAGCAAAAAATCCCCATCCAGAATACTTATCTAGCTTTTTTGCGGGTTCAAAGACTGACACTATCGACTGTCGCCGATGCAACAAAAGTCATCAGTCTTACCTACTACTTGTTAAAGAGACATTGCAATTGTGACGGCTGAGGAACTCAGGGTGTAGCAAAAATACTAAGAGGTCTAACCATGAATAATTTAACCGTGCTACAAATATATTTCTTCTTGTTATCATGAATTCCCCAATATCCATGGTATCACACAAACAAAAGTAATGATTTAATTGTTTATTTGGTGTTATAGTGTACATTGCATTGTCACATATTTTTGTCGTTAGCGTACAGGGCATGTGTTGCTTGACACGTATATGTGACAATGGCTTTCAAAGGGTTAAAAGGGGTTTTCCTCAACGTCACAAATTAATGATCAAGTGCTATATATGCAATTTAGAGCACGCAAGTCTGAAATTCTGTATTTCTTAACAGTTGCGAAAATATTTTGTTCAATATTATTTAAGCGTGTTCGCACTTTCAAACTGGACGAAGTTATGAATAGCTCGGTGATAAAATCTATCGCGTGATAGAGGTCAAAATATGGTCGAAACTACAATACAATGTCGAAAGTAGACTAAATACTCTTACTCAATTTTACATGTTGTGCAGAGAATAATAAAAACTTTGATAATAATAAGGAAAAGACAATTGTTTTAAAAGAGTATCTAACCGTGGAGTTTCTTTCGGGGCTCTTCTCCATAGAACATTTAAAAAGTGCCCATGTGAAATAAAACAGTTGGGTATTTGAAAGGGTAGTTAACATCGTTACTTTTTATGAATCGTCAAAACGCGAAATTTGTACGTGATTACAATATGACGTCACAGATTTTTAGAATCAAATGGAATACTTATTAGCACTAAATGCAATTTTACAATTATATCTTGGCATAATATTTAATTTCTGTACGGTGATGGAAGTTTTTAAGATGAGCAGTCTTCTTTCTATGTGATATCACATTTTATTTTTGACCGTTTCAAATAGTCAATTTGTAATACTACGTCTTGGTCTACCTCACCGGGAGTCTGACCAGTTGCGCAACCTCCCATACATTTAATGCCAGTGCGACCATGGTTGCGCAGCTGCTGGTGTCCTAGTGAGATAGGACCCTTAAAGTGGGTATCTCACCGGGAGTCCGATCGGCTGCAACCAGCCAGTCCTAGTGAGACAGGGCCTTATCATTTTTATTTTACTTATACCTTTATACTGCGATATTTAAGAAATACAAAAATACCGCAGCGCTGGTATTCTGTTAGGGGCCGCTGTGAAATACATATAATCTTAGGTACCTATTAATGTCGTAGTTCCTAATCGTGTCAATACTCAATACTCAAATCTTTATTGCATTCAATATGTATCACATAGATGGTGTAATCAAAATAAAAAAAAAACAATACGGACCCTGTCGGGCACAGCAACATTAGGAGAGAGGAAGAGGGCTATGTAGCAATTCAATAATATTATTATATGTATGTTATTAGATGTGTTTGATATGAATAATTATGTGTATATATTTTTAAAATCTTAGGTCTCTGTATTAGGTTTAATAAATAAATATCTTAATAATTTTAATTATGTATTGTATTATAATAATCTAGATATGGAATGTTTGTGCAATTATTAGAACTATGTTTCATTATTATTATTGTTTATGTATTTAAGTATATTTTTATATTTATATGTATTTGGTTTCCTTCATTTCATATTATAACGTGAGCGAATAATTTTATTTTGCAATCGATTTGTCATCTATAAACTCCTTAACTGAGTAGTATGCCTTGGATTGCAGAAATTCCACTTGGTGTCCAACTGACCGCGTGTCAGAAACACATACTCTCGGTGGCCGGAACATAGTTTTCTGTTTGTTACATGTTGTTTTGTTGTTGTTGTTTTGTCAGTTTCACGAAGAGTGTTGATAAGAACCCTTTTTTGTTGTTATCTACGTACTACCAAAGTATCTCCTCGAACATAACATTATCAGAATAGTTAACATCAACATTGTTGTACCTATTACCTGATACCTCCTAGCCACGATAGATAAAGTGAAAACATGCATTTTCTCCACGTGGATTTCTAACGTTGCAGAATCGACACTTCAATGCAATAACACGGCCCAATTATACACGCCTTTACGGCTTTTTTTTATACCTATTGAAATATATATTTATATAAATATAATTTAAAAAAATATATATACAGGGTTATTTGTAAAACACCAGAAACCTCTTAAGAGGTCATTGTACTCATCATTATGAACAACTTTTACTATGGGACCAAGACTGAAATCGCGAAAAAAAATTCAGCTGTTCCCTACATTTATGTTCGTATAACTCGTCAAAATGTAAGGAACACTTGATTTTTTTTTCGCGATTTTAGGTTTTAAATCCTGGGTAGCTCCTAAACTATACAGTATACATAACTGCTGTACATACACCCCCATGTATAATCAGCAATTATTTATAGTTTGTCTTGGAAAGCTCTTCAAGGGAGGCTTCTTATATTTTTTTTCCGACTTCATTTCGCGGGCCACTCTGTATAGTCTGTATGCTACCTTCTTATATTCAACTTACACTATAAAAATACACGAGTATCACTCCATTCAAAATAAGATCTAAATCTATCTACTTGTTTTAGATATGTATCGAACATAAAACTCACCATATTATTGATAATAGCGCCAAGTAAATAGTGCACAAGCAATATCTTTGAAGCCACATCTTAATCTGCAAAGAAGAAAACAAATACTTATTAGATACGACGGTTTATCTCCCAACATTGATAACTTGCAACAGTTTGTACTTAATTTAAAAATGACCGACTTCGAAACAAACACTTTAAGTGAAATGTAGTTTTGGAAGTCGATTTTGTAGTGTTTTTTTGGAAGTCGGTTCTTTTTTTTACTTTTCAGTTGTGGTATCTAATCTACCCCACACAAATTCGAATACCACTACCTGTTATGTAAAAAAACAATGACATGAAGATATTATAACTTCATCCACATGAACTAAATGGGAATAAATACGTTTACGGAAGCTAATTCAAAAATTCCCAAAGCAAAGTTATAAGCCAAAAAATTATATGGGACCACCGCGCAAGTTTCTTCTTCAAATGAAAAATAAATTTTCAAAATCGGACAACAATGATAAAGGTGTAGATTAACACAAAAAAAATACACTAACGTCCGTGACTGTACAGTAAAACTACAGTCACAGACTTTAATTGATGAGTCACTTGCCACTGTTCGTATTTCAGTCCTGTAAATCGGGTTTAGTCGGTTATACTCGTACATCCAGACACAGAAAGTCATAATGTCTTGAATCTAGTAATAATTGTTTTAGCGTAGCCATGGTAACGTTAGCATACGGTGAAATATTAATTTAATTGTTCTTTGAAATCGACATTTCAACTGCCACGGCCTTCGGATAGGTTTTCAGAATTAACGATTATCTATCTCTCATTAGCTCTCATTCCAAAGAGGTCAGTAGCAAAATAGATTGGATAAACTTATGCAACCTCTAATAATCCCTCCAACTATAAACCTCTATGGATAAGACTGTTTCCGATTAAATACTAGTAATTCGTCATCTTGTTAGCGAGCTTAATCGTGTAAATTCGTGTAATGTCGTGAATCTATAAAACTGCAAAATGGAAAAGTTTGTAAGTGTGGCTCATCAATTAATTTCAGTGACTGTACCTACATACACACGGGCATAGAAGACAGTTAAAAAAGGAGGTTTTGCCGATGAAGACCCTTCATAGAGGCCAATAAAAAAAATAAGGGCCAATTATCGTGTTCGTCATAGCAGACACAGCACTCACCGTGCTAATTTAATGATCCTCATTTTAGACAGCAGCTACCAGCTAGGGTCCACGTGGTTGTCTTTTATTTCAAGTCAATGTCTTATCGAAAAAATCATTTAACTTGCCCTGAACTTACACATGTCTCAATTTATGACAGACCGGTTTGAACTGACCGAAAATAATGACTATTTCCTATGCTGATAAGGGTAATAGAAAACTCCCATTAACGACTTAAATTGCTTGCAAACAGTCATTAAAACACCTAAGTTGGTACATTAATCAATTAACGGTCCTTAATTAAGTTATATTTAAAGTTTTTGCTTGTGTGATCAGTAAGTATCATGGTGGTGGAAGACTTAGAGTTTGGTCATAAATAAATTAAGAATAATAATATATAGACTGATATAATAAAGCTGCAGGGTTTGTTTGTTTGTAAGACCGCGTCAATCTCTGGAACTAGCAGTTGGATTTGAAAAAATGTTTTTGCATTTGATAGCGATTCTTGAGGCAATTCTTCTTCTTTTCGTGTGGTTAGTAACTAACCTGGTGTCAGAGTTAATGCTGCCCATGGGCCTCTGACTTAGCATGACATGCTGTTGAGAAATATCTCTCGGGCATGCCGGTTTCCTCACGATGTTTTCCTTCACCGATTTTAAGCAAGTGATAATTATACAATACGCACATGAATCCGAAAAATCAGAGGTGCGTGCCTTGGGTTCGAACTCGAGACCTATGACCTGGCAGTCCGGCGGTCACACCACTGCTTTTTTGCAGGCAGTTTATAGGCTGTTTAATAACATGCTAAGGACTTTGTGGGACGCAACAAAAATAAAGACAGAAAAATGCTTACTGAAAACGCCGAAACAACGCGGGCGGGCGATGGGATGCGACATGCGACATCGTGGACCGAGTTGTAGACCAAGGGAGTTTTATAAAAATGTAGCTGTTATTTTAGTATAAGTAGTGTGTGCTATCTTAAGGCATCCACCCGAAGGAAGTCACGGGCAGAAGCCAGTATGAGATAAAATTCTCCGAAGAAATAAGGGAAAGGCATCATGAAAAATTTAGGCAATATGAATTTGTAAACTATTTTTAAATGAGATTTTATTTTATTCTATTCGGAAAACTTACAGATGACTTATACAGTGGTCTTGTACAATATGAAATTGAAGGCCATTTACAAGTTGCCGCTGAAAACACTAATACTATAAATGTAAAAAAATAAGAACACTATTTATACACGAGTGTATGACAACAGTAAAATTATTCCAGTACCTACTTTAAGAGGCTCAATCGGGTGCGAATATAACAGATAAATGATTTATCACAACGCTATACATTTTTACGGCTGTTGTTCGAATCTGTGGTTGTTAGTTCGAATCCAAACTTTATATACCAATATTTTTTTTTAAATATTGTCGCACTATTATTTAATAGTTAGTAGAACGCGACGTATGTACACAGATAAAACAAAGTAAAGCCTCTTCTGTCGTCTAAGAATATATTAGAATTTATTTATATACAGTGTGTTAGGTTAAACGAGGGACATACATTTTTAGGGGTTGCTATGGGTACTCATGAAAATGAACAACTTTGACTATGGAACTATACCTGAAATCATGAAAAAAAATCAGCTGTTCAGTGCATTTGGTAATGTATGGAACAGCTGATATTTTTTTTCATATTTGAGATTTGGTCCCATGGACAAAGTTGTTGATTTCCATGAGTACTATACAACCTGAATGTTTGACCCTCGTTTAACCTAACACAATGTATATCTATGGTTAATTTACTGTTAATGAGAAATTCCGTCTGTTTACAATCACCTGTTACATTATTTTAAGGAAAGCCGTTTGACAGCAATAATCTGTAAGAATAATGAGACGGCGTATCAGTGTTGTGCACTTGTGCCATTAGGTATTACACCTAAGTAAGCGGGATTATCCGAAAGGGTTACCGCTACCCCGGAACATAAAGGGCTAAGGAAGGAACATGGATGGGTTTTAGTCAGTAAGAGTCTGACACTCCCTTCCGCTCCACCCAGAGCGGGAGAAGTCATTTTTCGCAGCCTTAAAAAAAAAAGGTACTACCTACACCTATACAGGTGAGTATCATAAAAATGTAGCTATTGGTAGAGATATATGTATGGTGTCTCGCTAGTATCCAGAGTGTACAAGTCTACAAGGCCTTAGCTTCCAATTGCCGCGGCAATGACCAATCGAGATGAACATGATAATACTCAACATTGTTGCGTGGATGTCTATGTGTGCGTCCACACTGCGAGCCTAGCGCGGTTGCGACGACGGGCGCGAAGTATCAAACATATGAAACGCGCCTTTGCGTCCATATTGTAGTGACTAAGGCGGAAGCCTAGTGCGACGGGACTGAGCGACACAGCGCGCGTAGTTTTCAAACGCTCCTGTCCGCGCGTTCTGGCCGCACTACGGGCCTAGTCAGCGAGCGACCCAATGCGCGGGTGGCGGGGGTAACAAACCAGTTCGGTCTTGTCGCTCGGCGTATGCGCGTCTACATATAAATACAAAACTTAGTAAAATCTTGTTTTATTCTTACCTCAGAGTTATGAACAATTTCTCCTCAGGTCTAATACTTTTGCGAAAGTTAGTATCTTCTTTGGTGATTTTAGGGGCTATTTTACTTAGTATGTAGTCAAACGTTGACATGGGCATTCGCGTATAAGTACTCAAAGAATTTTGTAGGGTATAATCTCAGTTCTTCATATAAGTTAAGAAATTCACCAGATATTCCTCTGCTTTTATTAATTTCGTGCACACCATCTCTAGTGTTCAACACCTCCCATCTCAGGATCGGACTGTCTAGTAAAAAAAGCAGATCCTCGTCCATGTTTGCAACACCTGATATACGTCGAACCGCTACAAGAGCTCGCGCTTAAGTGTGGCCACCACACGCCCCCGCTCGCCGCGCCCGCCTAGGCTCCAGTCACCGCGCATTCAGTGCGGACGCGGGACTTGAAAACGAAATGAATTTCGTTCCGTTATCATTAATGTTATCATATAACGTTCCAAAATTTGTAACGATACTAAAACTTAAAAATACCAATAACGTTACAAGAAAGAAACGTTAAAGAATATCATTTTCGTAGAACAAAATTTTAAGTAACGTTACAGGTATCAGTAACATTAAGCTTATCCGCTTGTAATAACGTTACAGGTGAAACGTTACAGATTCATTTGTAACGTTATTCTTAAGAACTTTTCTCGCTGACTACCGCTCCGTCGTCGCCCGGTAGCCTCGGCACAAGCCACCACTGTATTCGTTCGAGAGTGCGCATCTTTTCCCGACATCTGCCTACTTCTATATATTTATGTGATTGTGTCAGCTTTAACTTTTTTTCTGTATAAGTCTCATCGGTGTGTTCTATTACTATTATAATGGGTGAGTATCTATCATTTTCGCTATTTAATAATGAATACAATTGTTAATGCTGTCTCATTGATCCTGCGGTCTATAGATAATAGATATAACGTTTAATAATACATAAGTACAGTTTTATATCTCACGAAGCGACGTGCGCTTTAGAGATGCGCCGAGTACTCATTTATTACTAAGTACTCGGCAATATTCGGCCATTTTATTAGTACTCGTTATCGGCCGAATAACTTGATTTGACTGTCGAAGTACTCGTTACTTACGGGTGTTTAGTTGGAGTCATAATTATTCATTATTTACAGGTGACAGTGACGATGATTGTATATTCCAAGAGAATAGTCAGCCACTTTTTACGGAGGTTCAGAATGAGAATGAGTTTAAGAGGAACGCGTATATCGACAATAGTAATGCTAACTATTTCAATTTATTTAAAGAACCACTAGTACTTAGTGTGATTTTGTGATATCAATCAATCAAGTGATATATTGCTAGTACATATCGCCTGATGTTACGGAATCACACATAGGTATATTACTTATTTGTTTATAGCCTGTAGTTTAGAAAATATTATAGGTTGTATTTCTTTCAGGCACAAAACATTCTTCTGATGAAATATATGACATGTCACAATCTTTATTGCTGCCAACTACTTCTTTAACTAAACGAAGACGTTTACAAGAAAACGATGACCAGGATGTACAAGAGAAGGACAAAATGGATAATTGTGACGGTAATAAAGAAAAAATACCAGACAAATGCGAACAGAATACACAAGATTTATTTGAGAAAGTGAACGAAAAACACAGCGCCAACGAGATAACATTAGAAAATAACTCTGAAGACAACTCTGAAGTTCAATGTATTCATTGCACTTTTGATAAAGAATTAGATAAACGTAATTATTATTTTGGTAATTCACTAATCGGAGAATTACAATTATTACCTCCATGTATGAGATCTAACGCTTACATCAATATTTTGAAATATATTGATGCACTAAAACATAAGCATATAAATAAACGCTCAGACGTATTAAGAGGAAGAAATAATATTCCACTTTGAAAATGCACATAAATGAAGCAAATTTTAGTAATGGTGGTCTTACGTTTTTTGTAATTTGCAGGTCACTGTCAGGTTGATTCGCGACCGTAACAAATGATTTTACAGAATTATAATCATTAGAATCAGCAATACAACTCCTTAAATTAGAATAATCCTCAAATGTCATGATTTCATGAAATAGTCATTCAATAGGATTATAGGAACTTAGAGAGTTGTATTGAAGATTCATAAGATTATAATTCTATAAATAAATATTTGCGGCCGCGAATCGTATTTAGATCAACATACAACTTAATACTGACCTGCAAATTGCAAAAAACGTAAGAACATTTGAAGGGGGTCATCCTTACGCTTTCGCCTTAATAGCATGTGTATTTCAGTATTTCAGGGAGCTTGCCGTTATGATAGAAATTATAAGACTACTACTACTAATCCACTCACGAGATATTTTTGAGACTCACAAACGGAATCTTGAGTCATGAGCTGGTTTCGCAGCACAGTCGCGGGTCGAAATGTCTAAGCTAGTTGAGTAGTCCCAAAAATATTCCGTGTGCTGATTTACATTAATTTATAGAATCATTATCATTTGATTAATCAAAGCTTAGTTAAGGGCGATCCGCAGTTGTAGCCCGCGAAATTCAAATTTTCTTACGTTTTTTGCAGTTTGCAGGTGAGTGTCAAGTTGTATCTTGATCAAAATATGATTCGCGACTAAGTTAAACTTAGAGAGATATTTTAATTATTCTAATGATTATAATTCTGTAAATACATATCTGTTATAGTCGCAAATCATATTTTGATCAAGATACAACCTGACACTGACTTGCAAATTGCAAAAAACGTAAGAAAATTTGAATTTCGCGGGCTACAAATATTATTTCTTTTAATTTTAATAATAAAATTTTATACTTGGAGAAAAAGAAGATAAAAATCAACCCGTATTGTTTAGCATTGAATTATAATTACTGAATAATCATAATTTCTTATTAATTGTTATATTTTTTGTACAAATGATTACTTCGAATAAACAAAATATCTTCAATAATATCGTCTTTTAAATTTAACCTTAAATCAGACACAACGAATTTCATCGATGAAAACAACCTTTCGACGCTTACTTCAGTAACTGGTGTTGCCAATACAATTTGAGCTACCTTGTACAGTGATGGATATTTTTCTTTCTTGTGTTCCCAAAACTTTAATATGTCTGCAGAACAATCTAACAACGGCTCTTCTAAAAACACGCTGAGTGCCTCTTTAAATTTTTGCACGCATTCATCTATGATGCCTCCAAGTCTCGGTTGCAGTAATGTTGAAATATTATCATGTCTTTCTCAACTTCTGTCGTATCTATATGATCACTGCTTTTTTCAAAATCATTAAATTTCAATAATCTAGTATACAGGGACGTAATCTGACTTTTCGCAGCTTGTTGTTGGTCTATTTTCAAGGTGGAGTTTATTCGTGGGTCCATAATCATAATGGGCGTCCATGAATAGCAACTAATTTTACGCACTCTTGAAATAGTATAGTGAGGGTATCTTCAGATTTTTTTAATGGAGTTGAATGGCTACTTGAGCCGCTTTCATTTTGATCGCAAACATTTTTGTACTCCTGTGGATGGTGTATTCAGTATTGATAAATGTTTTGCAAGATTTGCACCGTGTTGTGTCTGAAACAAATAATGCCCATTTTATACATTTTTGGATTTGTGTATTCGTACATTGCAAGGCAAATGAATAAAGTTGCGCCCTAATGAACTGAAGTAAACGGTGTAACTGTAAATGAATGTCCAGTTAAAATATTAAAATCTGTAAAATAAATAAAATGGAATCAGGCGTTACTTTGCGGAAATCCTTGATATACTGATGCTTATACAATTACAAAATCTAGTTTTAATAATTTACTTTAGGTATTATTTATTAAGCTTAAATGCAGTATGCATGCAGCACCGCCCATCCCGCAAATATATCCACATGAAGATTATGCAGAAGGTGGGAATAATATAATGCAACAAACAACCCGAACACAAAACAGAAAGGTACATAAGTCAATCACATGTATGTACTTCACTTTTCATACCTACGCTCGGCGCGGCGGTCGCGCTAGGATTGTCAACTATGGCTTACGCAAAAAAAAACTACCTATCGTGGTAGGTAGTGGCACTCGTATCTAGTTGTTTGATTTATTGTTGAGAATGAAACAGGAAGAAAGGAAATATAAACTAAACAAAACATATTTTAATTTGTTAATTTTCACTATCGAAAATCCCTAATAACTTCTAAACGGATTACCCTATTTACCCAATTTATTTTGCCCTATCGGATTGAGATCTAAACCTATTAAATGACACTAAAAACAACAAAATATAACAAAAAATCATGTTTTCAACTTACGTAATATTTGTTGGCGTGAATTTAACAAAAAAGTTACTCCGTTTATACTGATTCAAAATAGGAAACTATTATATAAATCGAGCTTAGATAGCTTTTTTTGTTGCTCCATTTTTGCACTTCACAGACCTACGCGTGTCTCAAGCGGATGGCACTCGCAATAGTTTTTTGGGCATAATCCAAAGTTGACAATCCTAGCGCGACCGCCGAGCGTAGGTACAATATGAAAAGTGAAGTACAGACGCCAGCACAAAATTTTCAAAAAATGGCAAGTAGGTACTTGATGCGCGCTCGCTCGCCGGCCGCACGTTGCAACCAGCGATTTGGCGAGCAGAGCAAGTTTAAACCTGTTTTCGCGCCCAAGACCTGTGTCAACTAAACCGCAGAGTACTCGGTAAAACTTGTACTCGGCGTATCCCTACATGTATTTAGAAAACACTTACGACAAACCTTTTGTAATTGTAAACATCACACACACTGCTATCGCGGACGATAAAATCATCATTCATCTATCAATAATATTAATAAGTAGGTAGTAATATAAGATTTTACTTACCCTAAGAGTTTTATTACAACCCGGAACACCACATTTCGACGACTGTTTGTCGTCGCTCAATGAAAAATATCTGTACACAAAGTTCTTCTTCTTACGGCCCATGATTTAATAAAGAAACTGTCAAAACTCAAACTATACGAATTGAAATCAAATAATGTAAATAAATAAACACAGTGAAATGCTACGTTGCCGTATTGCGCTCGAGAAATAAGTACCTACTACTAGACTAGACGACGACGACGCGTTTCGTATGCGTGGCCGCACCGCACACAGCATGGTCATGAAGCTGGCAACGTTGCGTATCGAAATGAATGAATAACGTTATTATATCGTTATACTAATAACGATATATTGATAATATTGTTAGTGAACACTTTAAGATTTCGTTCCGTTTGTCAGTATCGTTATAGCCAAGGTATTAATTTTGTTACGATCCTGGTGGAACGGTACAAATTATCGGTACTGGAACTACGCGTAACGTTATTTTGAGTAACGTTTCAAGTCCCTGACACTATGATTTATGGGTTTGGTATTTGTTAAATGTGTATCTATTTTGTTATTATGTAACATAAATATGGATTCAAATTAATGTTGATATCATCTAAATATGGATTTAGATAACATCAAAATTAATTTGAATCTAAAAATTCTATCCAAAAAAATTCCAATTTCAAAAAAAAATATGTCTGGCATAAAAATATTAACAAAAAATGTAGACATTTTAACAATACGTTACATTTCTTTACTATTTTCCCGTGTTATTTATCGATTTACTTATCTAACTAGTTTTCTACGACTAGCGTAAACATCGAGATTTATTCATTAGATTTTTAGTACCTAATATTAATATACCTACCAGGTACAAATATAAACCTTCCAGACTAATTATCTACCTTAATTATGGAGAAAACCGTATCAAATTCCGTGGCGTTATTTAGAAGAACAACCTCATAGCATAAAAAGAAAACAGGTTCCTTCTAAAATAAATGTTATATAGGTACCTATTGATTCAATTCGATTCGCACTTTTCCTGTTGACGGCGATGCAGACGAATTTTTGATGCCCTCTGTTTTTTTATATAAGTAGGTTCACCCCACCGCCACCTTTTCTATAGGTTCTTGTACATACATATTATTATTATTACCTATTTTAAAACTGCGCTCGTTTAAACTATGTAAATAGGTAGCTTCAGATTTCTTTTTGGAGAAAAATAATAATCGGGTTACTGAAAAATTTGGTGCAACCAATAAAACAGAACTGAAATTGTTTAAAAACTATGACAGCTAAATCTATACATATAATAAAATTGTAGAAAAGTGGTGTCTGTACAATGGAAATAAATTAAAAATAAGTAGCAGGGGTTGTTACTATATCGATGCCGAACCCGAAATCGTATATTTTTTTGTCTGTGTGTTTGTGCACGTTAATATCAGAAACGGCTAATTCGATTTAGATGCGGTTTTCACTAATATATTGTAGTAAGCTTCTTATTCGTAAGTAAGCTATTATTTCATGTCAATCGGTTCATAAATAAAAAAGTTATGTCCACGGCGAACATTTGTTAAGGTATTCTATCAAACGACGGTATTTGTTATTCAAAATATGCTGCCCGAAAAGTCACTATTCCACGGACGAAGTCGCGGGCACAGCTAGTAAAGAGGCCAGCACATAAAGCTACCCCAATCTGTCAAATTTCTTTGATGGATTTTCAACTTTATTACAAAATTATAAGATTCATTTTCAATTGGTGTAATTTGACAGTTTGGGGTAGCTTGAGCTTGCTAGCTGGCGTCTGTACATAATAATCAGCATATTATCTAAACCGACGTAGGTAGCTAACCCTAATACCAGAAAATTTTCGTATAGGTACAGTCGATCTCAAAAATATGGTAGATACTAATTCAAGGACAAGGAACCATTTTATCGTCAACAACCTTTGTTCCATAATAACATAGTAGCATTGTATAGGTACAAAACATAGTAAGCATACAATTTATTTTACCAAAACGAAACAAACATTGTGCCCCAAAACATCTATACCTACATCCTATGATCAAAACAAGTCGTCAGTTAATCTACATATTATAGTATCTCAAAATAAATAAACAGTTATTTTAGTTCCATTAAAATAGTTTACATAGTTCCATTATGCGAGGAGGCCTTAGAAATAACTTTTTACTTGAGATTGCGATGTTATACAGGGTGTCTGGGCTGTGGTACAGACCATCAAACGGAACAAGTTTTTCCCGGGGACCAACATCGTAATTGAAAAAAAAAAAGTCGTTCCATACATTTTGTCTAGTAGGTATTGAAGTTTTGTATGGGACGACTTATTTTTTTTTATTGCCTATTCTTTCTTTAGTGCCCATATACGCGAGTGGCATCTCTACCTAATCTGTGGCGAGTGGCAAGCGTCAGAGGCGCCAATACGTCCACGGTTGCCGTAGACAAAGTGCCGCTCAAGTATTTGAGCCCCGTACAGCGTGTACATGAGCGGCACGTTGTCAGCGGCTGCAGCAGCCTCTGCCGTTGACACGTGCCGCTCGTGTGTACGACCACTAAGACATCAGACTAACATTTTAACAATAATAATCAAACATTATGAGAAGTGGTGCGATATGAAGTTAAAACCTTCCAAATACAGACAGAATAAGCGATAATCGTCAGAATTTAACCTTGAAAGTATCCGATGATAAGTAAACAAACCTGTTTACACTATCATCACAAACTTTTGGAACAGATCATAAACAAGCCTTGTTCTTAGAAATCCTGAATAGACTGACAGTAGGTAGGAGGTAGCTACTTACTGTACGTTAAAAACTTTAATTAGAAAACTATGACCTTATCTTATCGTGAGCAAAAGTAAAAGTACCATTAATGTAGGGCCACTAATACCTACTTAGGTATGAAGTCGCAAAAAATTGGCAGCGCAAATAAATTCTATGTTACAGACAAGATATGCGCGCAATGAATTAAATGTTTTTTTTTCCTTCTTAAAACTGCACTCGTAGAACAAGGATTTTGGACCTAAGTTAGGTCTACCAGTCAGCATGTTTTGTGCTGATTGATTATTGTATTTTTAAAGTATGGAAAAATATCATAATAAGTTAAAAGCATTACAATCAAGCAATGTTCTAACAATTATATAATTTAAAATAAAATTAAGTAGGTATTACAAATCGAACCTCCACACGATCCGCGCGAGCGCTACTGCGACAACTGAGCTATAGGTCTACCGGAATCTCATGGTATAAAAAAATATTGTGATTTTCATATAAACAACAGTTTTATCCTTATTAAATTCTAAATGATTGATTTTATCATTTATAAACTGATTGATTTTATCTAATTTTCAATAAATCTGAGTTTATTTGGAAATTTTACATTAAACCTAATTAATGCAAGACACACTTTATTCATAATATTTATTTAAAATTACTATAAGAAAGCTTAGTATTATCAATACTCGTTCACAGCTAATACAACATTATTACTTCCTCGCAGTTAGAAAGGGTTCATTTCGTTCAATCTTGAACAGAGGCCAGCACATCTAGTTACCACAATCTGTCAAATTTCTTTGATAGTATTTCAACTTTATTGCAAAGACCTAAGGTTCATTTTTAATTGAGCAAATTTGATAGTTAGGGATAGCTTAATGTGCTGGCGTCTGTACAAAAAACTTTGATCAATGGAGAAAACCGAAAATTAAAGAAGGTAAACAAAATATTTACAAATGCGGTACCTTGATCTTGTCAATTTTTTCTCTAATAAAAATGAGTTTTGATTAAGAACCTAATTTTTCGTTATACGATAGTAACCGAACGAAAAGTTGTTGCCATTTTTCTTTTATAAAAAAACTTCGTAAACACAAGGAAAGTATCGAATACGCACCTATAGAGCGACTACGTCCACACTGCTCCGCGATCGCTGGGACAGTGGCCTAAGTTGGCGAACACACGATTTCCCGCCCATGCAAAGCGTGCGACGAAACTTGTTTAAATCGCAACTAGCTGCAGCGCTGCCGAGATTGGATATTCCTGCGCTAATACTGTATACGTAGGCTGTAGGATAATAATTATATTTTCTACTTATTTTCATAATTAAGTTAAACTATTTTTGGACTACTTCGATTAGATTAACTTGAGTTCTAAAACAGGGAACATTTAGAACATTTTTATTCAAATTGTTTTTGATATAAAATAAATACATACTTACATAAGTACATACATACACGTCGTTACACTAATTAATCATTTTACACCTGTGGTAAAAACACTTTCTTTTAGTTTATTCAGAATTAGTTTTAAACCGTTACGATAATTTATTGATATTTTAACATTTTATTTTTCAATAATGTCGTATGTAAATAAAGAAAAACTATCTATCAGTGCATCTCACCGAAAATCTTTCTTTTTAATTATTGACATCCAAAGTCATTACATTGTACCATCATAGATCAATATGTAAGCTAAAGAGTTTTTAAATAACTAAGCCAGAAATTCCGTGAAATAAAAATTTGAATTTCGCGAGGTGCCCTGAGGTAGCCCGCGAACAAGCCATAGGTACTTTGTTGGTAACATTTAGTAGTTAGCAATATCTTCAATGCCCTCCAATAATTTTAGAGTTTTACTAATAAAAATATTAAGTTAAAATTATTAATGTTTTGAGAAATGTGACATGTACAAGTCTGTGAGCCAAAAAGCTTTGATCCCTTGCAACAAATATCTAGAAAACTTTAAATTTGACAGAAGATAAAAGACTGTCAAATGAAATTGACTTTGACAAATAACAATACATCGAAATCGAAGCAAAAGTGAAAGATAAACTTTATCGTTATTATGTTAACATGACTAATTGAGGCACTTACCTTTTAAATTGTATTAGAAAGCTGCTGCAGAAATAATGGATCCCGCTCTACTCCGGGAGCGTGAAGCGTTTAAGAAAAAGGCACTTGCTACGCCGAGGTACGTTACATGCTTGTGGTGGACACCGTTAGCTCGCGGGCACTGTTCGCGTCGCGCCGTCACGACAGGCGCGTACTTTCTCTCGCTCACACACGCTGGCACCAGCAATCCCAATTATCAATTTACATCATGATAACTTTACCAAAACTATTGGGAATGACTGCTAAATTTTTATTTGACCTTACACTATATTGCACCATTTGTCACGTACGTTTCAATGTAAATAAATGAAGTTTCAATGTTATTGCTGTTTTTCCCTTGTCTTCTAACTACATTGCCAAACTCTGCTCATTCATTAAATCACTCATTATAATTTTTCAGTATCGAAAAGAAAAAGAGAGATGACTCTCAATTCAAAGATGACAGCAAGAAGAAATCTAAATCATCAAGCTCGGTCAGCTCTGGACCGAAGCTGGATGCTAACAAGTGAGTTACTACATTGTATTATGTAAACACCATGAAAAAGATAGAAATATACCTCATGGCAACTGTATTACCATGCTTAAGTTCTGGTATCCATAACTTAAGTCATAAGAAATAATGAAATGATGATGATTCCAGCTACAAAACAATGTCGGGGAGCTCATCATACCGATTTGGTGTGCTTGCTCGCATTGTCAGACACATGAGAGCACGCCATCAGGAAGGGGATGACCATCCGTTGACTCTTGACGAAGTCCTGGACGAAACTAACCAGTTGGATGTTGGAAATAAAGTCAAACAGGTTGACGATTCTTTATTTAATACATGCAATAAACTATTCATATTTTAATGTGAAGTATTCATGGCTTAAAATTAGAAAGAAGAGTATTTTTCTCTATCGGTCAAACTTTAAAGAAACAGTGAGAAACGAAAATAATAAGTACTAACTGGCAATGTTGGTTGGTGTCCGCAACTCCTCGTCAAAGTGCTTATTGTGTGGACTAATTAATAATAACAAATATTTTTTCAGTGGCTACAAACAGAAGCTCTTCAAAACAATCCTAAAATCGAATGCACTCCTGATGGAAAATATATTTTTAAGCCTGTGTATAAAATTAAAGACAAGAAGTCTTTATTAAGGTAAAATGTTCCATTCATAAACAGACACAAATGTTTTTTTCACAATATATAGGTTGTGTTAAAAATAAACCCATCCTTTATTTTTGAATATGCAATTGTAGACATTTTAATAATATTACTTTCTCCTTCTAGATTACTTAAACAACAAGATCTCAAAGGCCTTGGAGGTGTATTATTGGAAGATGTCCAAGAGTCTCTGCCTCATTGTGAGAGGGCACTGAAAAGCTTAGCTCAAGAAATTCTGTATATAAATCGTTCTACTGATAAGAAGAAAATATTGTTTTATAATGACAAAACTGCAACACTAGATGTAAGTTGAATATTTAGACTGAAGCTTATCTATACTCATTCAACCAGAAAGGAGTATTATCTAGGAATCATTACTGCCCAAGCTTATGTCATGAAGTCCGAAGAGTTTATAATAACAATATGCGCCAATTCTAAAATAGTCCTAGGAACACCTGCAGCCTTATTGCCGAACATACAATAGGGGATAATACAACAATTTATTTTTTAGTTTGTTACCTATATTATAAAAAATATTGGAAACATATTTTTTCTTCTTTTACATAATCCAAAGTTTACTTAGATACATGTTAAAATTTGGCACAACTTCACAAGTGTTTAGTTTTTATACTTACTTATTTGTGACATAGTGACCCCACTCCCGATGTGTGGTAAATAGCTCAGTCATTTTTAACAATATGATGAAGCAAAAAATAAGTGTTTAATATTTTTTTAATATCTTGATCCTCTAGAAGAGATCTATATATTATGAAGAGGTGCCTAAACATTACGCTTTGCTTTTTCTCTTCAGGTTGATGAAGAATTCGTAAAATTATGGCGTGCTACTGCAGTCGATGCAATGGATGACGCGAAAATTGAAGAATATTTAGAGAAACAAGGCATCAAATCAATGCAAGACCATGGCCAACGAAAACCGGTTATGCCAAAACGAAAAAAAGCTGCACAAAAAAGAAGGCAGTTCAAGAAACCAAGGGACAACGAACATCTGGCTGATGTTCTCGAAACTTACGAAGACAATACTTTAACGCAAAAAGGAGTTTCTATCAAATAAAAGTTTAAAGTTAAAGAGCTTCTTTTTCATTAATAGATTTTTAGAAAAAATACTAGGTTCCACTAGCAAGCCACCAAGGTAGATAACGTTACTGGGAATAATTAAACCTTGATTTAGTGATTTAATTGTAATCAAGGTTTATTTACATATTTTCGATTTTCTAATCTAATATTGGGACTTTGTATTTCTCTTCTTTGTAGACTTGTGTGTATAGCCTGTGTATTTATATGAAATAATTTATAATATTGAATTTAAAAAATATATATTTTATTCTCTCTATACGAAAAACTGCCTGTCTCAGCATCTGCCTCCGTAAATCAGAAGACAGTCATTTTAAACCTATTTGAGAAACAGTTTACGAAATGCGTATTGTTGAAATAATAATCCTAGGAGGTCCCTTGACTCTCGCGCCCGGCCCTGGTGCAAGCCATGGTCCGGGGCGAGAGGGAGTGGGAGGCAGTCACCTCCTGCGAAAAAGTCATGCTCGCGAAGGAGGTGGCGGGATGGGAGAGAGAAAGGTCCTCCCGTCCCAGCCGCCGCGGGAGACGCCCCGGGCGTCGGGACCCGCGTGACGACTCCCGGCCACCGTAGGCCCGGGCCTGCGGACGGTGAGTAATGGGTGACTCACCGTCCGATCAGCACCAGACCCGTGCCGGACGGCGCGTATATGTTCCACGCGCGCCTCAAAGAGATGTCAGCATATGAAGAGGCCGTTAGGGCCGAGCCTGCCGGGTAAGCGGGATTGTCCGAAAGGGTTACCGCTACCCCGGAACATAAAGGGCTAAGGAAGGAACATGGATGGGTTTTAGTCAGTAAAAGTCTGACACTCCCTTGCGCTCCGCCCAAGGCGGGAGAAGTCATTGGATGATTTCCCAACCTCGAAAAAAAAAAGCCATGCCCCAGCCCAAATGATTTATTGTTACCTACCATTTTAATACCTTACATGAAACGAAATTACACGATCATCTACTGTTTTTTTTCGTTCCAGATCATTCTCACACAATCATGGGTTCCATGACGCAAAAATCTTAAAAAAACTTCAACTTTGATTGATTTACTCAATGTTCCAAGAAGCTGAAAATAAAGCTGATAGGGCAAAGAATGTACGGCGTGCGAAGTGAATACGGAGACTGCAGATGCAGAAGAATTTAAATATGAAATCGCATTTCGTGTCTTTTTTTTGCGGTTTTCAACATTATTTGGAGATTTCCCGAAGTTTTGTATGAAAAATGAAGAAATCTCTACGTTTTGTCATGTCGCAAAAACCCTGCAATGCAGGTGCGAGTCGCAAGTGATGAAGGAGTTTATTTATAAACGTTGCTTGAAGTTAAGTAATAATTAGCGACTGATTAACCATACATTTTTGATATTTAAACGTCTCTTAACTTTAATCATTTCATTTTGAGCATATTACCTGTAGAGACATAATTAAAACCTTTCACACTTTAAATGTAAAAAAGACTGCAGATCTGTGGGGTAATTCTGTAGAAGTTGCTAAGTCTGTTATTGACATTGTAGCACCTAATTTAGCTCTTATTTTTAATAATTGTATCGACTGTGGGGAGTTTCCTGACCTAATGAAACATAGTAAAGTAATACCTTTGTTTAAATCAGGTAGTACATCAGACCCCACTAACTATAGACCTATTTCAGTACTACCTACCTTCAGTAAAATATTTGAGAAATTAATTCTAGAGCAATTACAAAGATTTTTTAACAAACATAAATTATTACATACCAAGCAGTTCGGGTTTACAAGGGGTCGTTCAACTACCGATGCCGGTGTTGAAATTTTAGGACATATTTACAATGCATGGGAAGATAAATGCGACGCCTTGGGTATTTTTTGTGATTTGTCTAAGGCCTTCGATTGCGTTCTTCATGAAACATTAATCAGGAAACTCCGCCATTACGGGATCCGAAGCACCGCTCTGAATCTTCTTACTTCGTACTTGAGTAATAGAATTCAGAGCGTTGACGTTAATGGAAAAAGATCACCCGGATCTATAGTAACAATGGGAGTCCCACAGGGCTCGATTCTTGGCCCTTTTTTGTTTCTTATTTATATTAACGATTTGCCTCACCTCATAAAAAATAGTCATGATATAGTGTTATTTGCAGATGACACTTCACTTTTGTTTAAACTTAAACGTCAGCAGCTGGTTACTGACGATGTAAATAGCGCGATCGCAACGGTAGTTCATTGGTTTAATGTTAATAACTTACTTCTTAATGAAAAAAAAACCAAATGTATTAAGTTTACGCTACCCCACGTTAGACAGGTGAAAACCAAAGTGTTGATAAAGGGCGAAGAATTGAATCCTGAAGATACCACAGTATTCTTGGGCTTAACTTTGGATGCTAAGCTTCAGTGGGGCCCATATATAGATAAATTGTCAAAAAAACTAAGCTCCGCAGCATACGCTTTTAGAAAAATTCGTACTTTAACTGACACAGAGACAGCCCGCTTAGTGTACTTTAGCTATTTTCATAGTGTAATGTCGTACGGTATTTTGTTGTGGCGAAATGCCGCCGAAATTCAGACTATCTTTGTTTTGCAGAAAAGAGCTGTTCGATCAATTTATAAATTAAGTCCGAGACACTCTCTCAGAGAGAAATTTAAAGAAATAAATGTAATGACTGTACCTTCACAGTTTATTTTTGAAAATCTTTTGTATGCCCATAAAAATATAAAATTGTTTAAAAAATATAGTGATATCCATGATAAGAATACTAGGAACAAACACAAATTTGTTGTACCCACTACAAGGCTCAAAAAAATAGGAGGCTCGTTCAGATGTCAATGTATACGCTTTTATAATAAACTTCCAAGCCACGTTCAAGATCTAAGCCTTAATAAATTCAAATCGTTCGTTAAACGCAAGTTGTGCCAGAATGCTTATTATACTGTCAAAGACTTTATTGAAGACAAAAGGGCTTGGGATTGAGCTGCTCCAATTGTTTACATATTGAATATTCTTTCTCTTCTTTTTTTTTACATCCTAAACTAGTTGATTAGCATCTGAGATTACTCCTGGAGCTGCTGAAGATTCACAAAAACTATTTGCATTATATAACTTCAATCTCTTAGCAGTGTATAATTCCATAGCACGTTTGTGAGTACTATGTACCTACAATAGAGCTACCATTTACTGAGTACGTCTTACATTGACCTGAATGTGCCCTGGCGGCTGAGAGCATGTCATGCTCCCTGTAATGTCTCACTGATGGTGATGCGTATGTTGGATCATTTAGCTCCCATCAAAATGGTTGAGCTGAATGGTGCTAATCCATGTGTCATGTTCATGAACGAGCGCCGTCAGTAGGGACTGGACACCTCTTAGCTGCCACGGCTGTTTTAAAATTTAAAATAATTTTGAATTGTTTTTTTAAAAACTTGTAATTATGGACGCTTTTATTAAGTTCTGCATCATTCTCACGTGTAATTTCAACATGAATGATGCTACCCAGTTTTTGTAAACATATTTTGATTTAAAAGAGTGTCCATGGAGTTTCTTGCCCGTTCTTCTCCATAGGTACCTACTGCTTTGGAATGGGCAACTAGCTTCATCTTTCTGACTGACCGACCCCTTGACAATTCAAAAGTGCCTGTAATTGGTTTATTTGAAATAAATGCTTTGAGTTTGAGTTTATCAGCGTTTATAAATAAAGGGGAAAAAGTTTTTATAATCATCATCTGCCCAGCCTTTTCCCAGACATGCTTTTTTTTTTTTTTTTTAAGGCTGGGAAATCATCCAATGACTGCTCCCGCTCTGGGTGGAGCGGAAGGGAGTGTCAGACTCTTACTGACTAAAACCCATCCATGTTCCTTCCGTAGCCCTTTATGTTCCGGGGTAGCGGTAACCCTTTCGGACAATCCCGCTTACCCGGCAGGCTTGGCCCTGAGGGGCCCCTTCATATGCTGACATCTCTTTGAGGCGCGCGTGGAACATATACGCGCCGTCCGGCACGGGTCTGGTGCTGATCGGACGGTGAGTCACCCATTACTCACCGTCCGCAGGCCCGCGCCTACGGTGGCCGGGAGTCGTCACGTGGCTCCCGACGCCCGGGGCGTCTCCTGCGGCGGCTGGGACGGGAGGACCTTTCACTCTCCCATCCCGCCACCTCCTTCGCGAGCATAACTTTTTCGCAGAAGGAGGTGACTGCCTCCCACTCCCTCTCGCCCCGGACCATGGCTTGCACCAGGGCCGGGCGCGAGAGGTCGCCGCCGCCGATCGCCTCTACGAGGACACGGCGGTGCTCCGCCCAAGCGGGGCAGGTTTGCACCGTGTGCTCTACCGTGTCCTCTGGGCGATCCTCGCAGTGGTGACACCCGGGCGTTTCCTCCCGCCTGATGATGTGCAGGAACCTCCCGAAACATCCATGTCCGGTGAGGACCTGCGTCAGGCGGAAGGTGAGGGCGCCGTGACGCCTCTCTAGCCACTCCTCAAAGAGGGGCCTTACCGCCACTATCGTGGCGTGCCCTTCCCAGACATGCTGGGGTCGGCTTCCAGTCTAACCGGATGCAGCTGAATACCAGTATTTTATATGGAGCGACTGCCTATCTAAAAGTTTTTATAATATGCATTTAATCATCACACATAGCCATCAAATGTAATAATTATAACAGGTTTTGCAATAAAACACAAAATTAAAAATAAATACCTCTAATTTCAATTCTTACTCAAATATTATAAGGTATTTAACATTTTTATAGAACTAGGAACAGTGTTCCATAAGCAAGGTACATCTTATTCTATTGTACGTTGGTCTGTGTTTGTCATAAGAGAAAAATAGAGTGCATATATCAATAATAAATGCCCTGTTGAATATGAATAAATTATTTGTACAAGAAATTCTTACACTTTTACTTATAAAACTCAAACTTAAAATATTAAAAATATTTCTACAAAATAAATTATATCCCATTAAAATAGATGACAAACTTTTAGAAATTATTCAGACTACCAAAATAAGGACAATGGTAAAAATAATAATAAGAAAAACGCATTAGGTACCTACAAGAACCTACCTGTGTATGTGATGTGTTTATTCTAGTGTAAATTTAATGTGTGAAAAAAAGTGGCAATTTAATATTTCAGGTCAAATTAAAATCACTTTTACCAGTGCTTTTTTTGCTTAGATATCTTTGGATACGTACTGAACGCTGTGTTAAAATTTGTCCATCTATTTTAATGGGACCATATATAAAAAGTCTGAATCCACCGGCCGCTACAAGATCTAATCTACCGGTGGTCTTCTTAGCGTGTCTATGGCAATCTAAATTGACTGGGCCCAGCACAAAGGCACATTCCATCTTTTTTTCATCGATGTATTAATCATTATGAATAACTTTCACTTTGAGAACACACCTGAAATCGCGAAAAAAAATCAGCTGTTCTCTTTAATTTTGACGAGTTATGCGAGCATAATGTATGGACCAGCTGATTTTTTTTTCTCGCGATTCCAGTTTTCTTCCCATAGTAAAAGTAGTTCATAATGATGAGTACAATCACAGACCCTAACAAATTGCCCATGAATTAAATTCACCTGTAGATTGATGCCAATACAACCTGAGAAGGTCACATTTTCAGAACTTTTTCTGATACATATAACTAAGTTCATAGTATGGTACTTCGAAATTCACGTTCAAAACAAGTTGCTAGTGGATAATCCTGGCCACTTGGTTATTCTGTGCAATATATATTAATTAAAAAAATATTTATACAGTATACCACTTTATCTCACAACAATGTCAAAAATTCGTTTGATAACACATCAATATAATAACGCAACATGCGTACCTAAGTATAATGCTGGTTACTAATTAATTAAACGTAACATCACACGAACACACTAATATTATAAAGGCAAAAGTTTGTGAGTCAGTGTGTGAGTTTGTATGTTTGTCCGTCTTTCACGCTTAAACGGCTTAACGGATCTGGATGAAACTTGGCACAGAAGTAGTTTATGACATGGATTAACACAGGATACTTTTTTCCCTTGGGATAATTTCCGACATTCACGCGGGCAAAGCCGCGAGTAGCAGCTAGTTAAATATAACGTTGAAACAATTGGCTAGTTTTTGAGTTACATTTCATGTTGCATAACGTTTTGGACGGTTTATTTTTGGTTAAGTTACGTGTTACGTTTCATCCTAATCTATACCACAAATAATTAAGTTAAAACACTTACTCAAGGCGCATTACTGCATAAATTATTCATACATAAGTAACATAGCCTTTCTGAATATAGTTCGGTGTATCTTGGCGGTCCTGAAGTTAGCTGTGTGGCTGCGCAATGGATCTTTTAGGAACGAAATTGTCTAGTGCGCACCTAATCGGCTAACTTCGGGACCGCCAAGTTACGGTCGTAATGTACCTAGGTACAGATTGTACCAAAGTAAAAACCTCTGAACGCTGCAACGAGTGAGGTATCAAAATAGAAGCAGAACTGTCATAGTTCGGTTTAGTTGCAAAAACTTGCTCTGTTCGCAACTTCAGAGGTATCTTTTTGGCACAACCATTTAGCTCGAAACTGTCTAGTTATTAATAAATTAAAAAATCTTACTATTTATGAACCATTCTTATACATACAACAGTTGTATTGCATTAGTTTTATTGACGAATGTACTAATATAATTTGTACAATAGAATTGTCTAACCTACTAAACTACACCCTGTATTTATCACATACGTTTCTCATATACACTTATATCTTTTTATAACTTACAATTTACGTATTTAGTTGTCTTTTACATCCATATACTTAGTATACTTCGTTACGTAAATTAATTAAAATTTGTCATAATGTAAATATTACTCTGTATTAATGTGCTCTGTATATAACTGTACGATCTTCTTAATTAAAGAACAAGATCTTTTCTTTAATGTTCATTATATAATACACTGTTCCACTGATGCCACTTTTTCAAAAATCACAAGGGCGACAAATCCATCACTTTTAGTACTCTGCGCAGACCGAGAGAAGCGCCTTCTCCGTAAATGCAGAGTAATAGGCATCCTCCAAAGACTGCACTTTCAGACACACATAATATCAATGTCATCAGAAACCAAGAGTTCAATAAGCACCACTGCATCACAGTCTGGTGATGAATAAGTCCAGTGAGGTTGGTTTTTGCTGCACGTTCCGCCTGCTCAGGCGCTCGGACATGATCCTCACCACAAAGTCTGGCACCAGGCAAGCCATCACCACCGCTATGTTGAGGAACCAGAACGCTGGCGAGGCTATCAGACGAGTGTACGTCCCGAGGACGTCGCCGTCAATTTGTCTAAAATTAACAAAAAAAAAAAAACCTTTTATTCGTCGAAGAGGTAGGAGGAGAAGGCAGAGAGGTGTATATTTAAAAAAATGCGGCAAGCACATAGGTTGTGCGGAAATGTGTGCAAGTAAAATATGAAATTAATATTAAAACCGCAATATCTCACGAATAGTGATCCGTAAGAGAAAAGTGACGGGACCATTTTTGTAGAGAATTATATGATCTATAACTTTTGTCTGACCTATTTTCACGATAAAACTTACCGTTTTCAAGAAAAATGGAAAAAACCTTAATCTTTTACGTTTATTTATCCATTTCCATTTATTTATTTATTTAAATAGAACGGCCGAAGCCAATTACACTATTTAATATAATTTGATATAAAATATAATTGATTTAACTCAGTCACGCATTCTTCTCACAAAACTTCAAACATTCTGATAGTATCACCTTCCATTCATCCGCAAACATATCAAGATTTGTGTTTGAGTCCAGGAGAGCGTTAATAGCGCCTAATGTCCGAGGGATGGGTGACTTCGAGTGCGCAACTGTGCGGCAAGTTGGAACAGCCAATAAGCGGTGTTTCCTGCCGCGACAGTAATTGTCTGGGACAAATAGTTTGCAGATTACATTATGCAACTCAGGGTCATCGATCCGAATAATCGACCTTGAATAATTTTTTTGCAGACGTAGGATCGACGGGGATTTTTGACCTTTTATTTATAATGAGGTTTTTAACGTCTCTGCCAATTTTCAGCTCTGTGAATTTTGGCTAAGTTTCGACTTACTTTTGTCTATTTTGACTGGATTACGAGGCGCGCGCGCAGCGAGTTCGCGGCGTGCTGTCTAAACAATCAGTGACAGGATGAATTCCGACGAGGAAATTGTTGTTCGTTGTGCGTCCGCGGCGAACGCGTTCGCTGCGCACTCGCCTCGTTTTGGACTCGCTTGCAAATCGCCAGTGTAAGAAGACCCTAAAGTTATAGCCAACAGACTCAGCCACCGAAATTCCCGTTGAACAACAACAGCAGTAACACTTTCCGACTCGGAAAAGTTGTGTTGTTTTAATCCAGATTATGAGTCTGAGTGTAAATAATTGTTTCTAAAAACTATTTTGGTAAACGCCAAGAGTCGTGGACAGGGACTTCTAAAAACTTTTATTGAACCTCGTGTCGTCTCGCTCCATGATGGCGAGCACCATAAATTTTGCCGGTTTTGAAGAACTTCACATCATCATCATCATTCTCCTGCCCTTATCCCAATTTATTTGGGGTCGGCGCAACATGTCTTTTTCTTCCATACTTCTCTATTAGTCGTCATCTCGCTAGTCACTCCCTTTCTAGCCATATCATCTTTCACATAATCCATCCGTCGTTTCTTTGGTCTACCTTACTTGTATAGCCATCCACATTCATGCTCACAACTTTCCAGACAACATTTACCTCATTCCTCCGCATAACGTACTATGACAACCGATAGAAGAACTTCACATATCTTTCTGAATAAAAAACTTTATAATACTTACAAGTAAATTAAAGAGTATACTGTATTGAAGGCGATGTAGAACAGTATTGACCCGATGATGGAGGCCACGAAGACAAGCGTATGGTAGCGAGCTTGCAGCCACAGCTTGAGGTTCACCACCACTGTCAATAGGTGGAACGCCACTGCACCGAAACACCTGAGAGGAAACTTATGTGTTTAGTAATGTGCTGCAGTGACGAAATTACCAGATGACTATGACTATTACAAGATGCCTACCGGCTTCCCGGTAAAAAAAATCACGCTTAGGTGCTTTCAACTTGTCTTTGTCGGCGACCAATTCCCACCAACTAAATAATTTTTGCTATAAACTCAAACTCAAAGCATTTATTTCAAATAAACCAATTACAGGCACTTTTGAATTGTCAAGGGGTCGGTCAGTCAGAAAGATGAAGCTAGTTGCCCATTCCAAAGCAGTAGGTACCTATGGAGAAGAACGGGCAAGAAACTCCATGGACACTCTTTTAAATCAAAATATGTTAACAAAAACTGGGTTACATCACTCATGTTGAAATATACACATAAGAACGATGCAGAACTTAATAAAAGCATCCATAATTACAAGATTAAAAAAAAAACAATTCAAAATTAATTTAAATATTAAAACAGCCGTGGCAGCTATGAGGTGACCAGTCCCTACTGACGGCGCCCGTTCATGAACATGACGCATGGATTAGCACCATTCAGCTCAACCATTTTGATGGGAGCTAAATGGTCCAACATACGCATCACCATCAGTGAGACATTACAGGGAGCATGAGTATACAGAGTTGATATGACAGAGGGGCATATACTATAGGTACGTGTTTAGTATTAATTCGATAAGGTCAATCGGCCTAGCCTAAAGGTATAAAAATAAAAAGCACCAACAATTCGTTTAGCTAAATCAGAGTAAAACGTAACCACCCCTTGTATACTAGGTTATACTAAGATTTATCGTTTTAAGGTGAATGACTTATGCGTATAAACATAATCAGCTGTTAGGAAAGATATGTACATCGTGTTCAAACGGGGCAAAACATAAAAAATCATTTGCGACTAAACTACTGCTCTGATTTACTTCATTTTTGGTACAGAGCTTGAAAATGGTACCTTGTATAGGCAGTTTAAAGGAAAGCCCCTCTGTCGTATCAACTTTATAAAAATCAGTCACTGACAAAAATCGCCGTTCGGCCAACATTTGTGCACTTACCACAGGTCTATAGTGCGCCCATCAAGGCTGATGATGGAGTACTTGATAGCGAAGTACGCGAACCAGTACAAGACCAGCGAGTGGTAGGTTGCAGTCACGCACCACGCGAGGAAGTACGGCCACGACATTAACTTGTTCTTCCTAATGTCTTTGTATAGCGCTGGGTTGCTGGAAACAAAAAAAAAACGTATTTTTCAGTCAAGGGTCAAAATAAGCTTAGAAAGCACTTCATCATCTACCAGTAGCCTTCCGGTTTTACCAAAAGCACCTGAATACCAGTATTTTACATGGGGTGACTGTCTATCGAATCTCAACGACCAAGCTGGTTAAGACTTAGAAAGTACAGAGGCCAGCAGATCAAGCTACCCCAATCTGTTAAATTACTTTGATAGATTATCAACTTTATTACAAAAGGATAAGGTTCATTTTCAATTGGGAATATTTGACAGTTAAGATAGATTAATGTGCTGGCGTCTGTACAAATTAATTGAAAGTTTTGCGCATTTGCATCCAGGACCCAATGCATGCGAAGCGAGGCCTTAGCCACTGGGCTATTACGATATCTGGGTCATCAATGATAAATGTAGCAATAATAATAATAAGCTGTATACATACTTGGCCAAAGTTTCAGCAGGCCAGTTCTGTTCCGTGACGGACAGGATTAGTATCGGAAGTGACGTAAACAACAAGTTGTAGAACGTCAGGTACATCGAGTCGAAGATCGATTGCGTTGAGAACACCGTGTGGATTTGAAACAGGACCTGCGGATTAATTCATGGATGTTATTTATTTCAACATTTGTTTACCACTAATTCAGAATTACGATGCTAATTAAACTCAAATCTTAAATACAATATACAAACTAAATCTAAAAAATATATGTATATGTACAAGTAGTAAAAAAAATAGTATTAAAATAAGGGAAGAGCTCATAAAATTCGTCCCCATCGCTGTCAGTGGGCAATGTGCCCAAAAGGCTGACTGTTCATCAAATATTTCCGGATCTCGCCCAGCGGTTGGTCGACTCTGCATGTGACCAGAGGACTGCTCAAGTTTTAGGTCAAAAAATCAACATTTGTTTTTATATTTGAATCGTAGTTATATGAGAAAATGTGAAAATAGGTATATAAAAAAAAATTACATATTCTTCGAGAAATATGGTCCTTCTCTCATTCTATAATATTAGTCTATGGTCCTTCTTACTGGATCTATGAATCTAGACAAAGGTTCGAACAGGCAGTTTACATGACTAAACTAAAAGTAATGTTTTTTCTTCAAATATGACAAAAAGCTTACCATAATATTCCCAAGGACTAGATTTTTATAGAAAAAGTATTGTATTAGCGTGGCTAGTCTCTGGTTGTACCAATGTCCCATCACTAGCAATATTTTCTTGATCATCGAGAACTTTGTGAAGGCAAAGTCAGCAGATCTGTCAAAACACAAACGTCAAAATAAGACAAAAACAAATTGAACTCACAAAGTTCATAAATAATGTTCATAGACTTATGACTGAGGAGCTGAGAAGGAATCCTGCATGCGTAACCTCTTCGAAAAAAAAACTACTCTTCATTATGCGAATGCACTCCCCTACTACTACCCCCCCTAATTTACCCTAGTTTTGGAGCCAAAGTTACATTATTTTGTGTAATTATTATTAGTAGTTAATTAACTGTCGTACTGCCAAGTCATAGGTCTCGAGTTCGAACCCAAGGCAGACAGACACCTCTGATTTTACGGATTCAAATGCGTATTGTATTATTATCACTTGCTTAAAAATCGGTGCAGGAAAACATCGTGAGGAAACCAGCATGTCTGGAAGAGATACTTCTCGACAGCATGTGAAGCTAAGTCAGAGGCCCATGGGCAGCATAAAAACTCTGACACCAGGATAGTTACTAACCACACGAAAAAAAGAAGAACTAAGTTTAAAATGTGAATGATACTTGTAATATTCGTTTAAAAATCAGTTTTTTTTTAAGCCCAAACAATACAAAAACTGATTTCCTCAACTCGCAAAAGTTATTAAACTAAAAGCGGTCGTTGACCCAAAAATATTAAAATATTGTTTAATCATTCGATAGCGAAAGATATCGATATCATTACACGATAAAAACGAAATATTTTACGATATCCCTCACGTATCGGAACACCGCATGTATATTTTGCGCTAGATATTTTCATTTGACCTTGTAGATTCGAACATGGCATCGTATTTTGTGATGTACAGACGGCAGCACATCAAGCTATCCCAAACTGTCAAATAGATATACCCGATTGAACATGAACCTTATTCTGTTAGAAATCAATTTGAAAATATATTAAATAAATTTGACATATTGGGGTACGTGAAGTACGTACAGTCACGAGCACCAATATGTATACTCTGAGCAACTTTAAAAAGTGTTTTTCTCCTTCTGCATTTATTGTAATTTTATATCGTTACGGACATAGTATTTGGGAACCAATACTTATATGAAATAGGTTCTATTATCAAAGAGTTATCGTTATTCCACGAGAAAAACCTATGAGCGTTTCCAAGTGTATAACATATTGGTGCTCGTGAGTGTACGGTAAGTGCTGGCATCTTTTTTTTTTTTTTTAAGGCTTGGAAATCATCCAATGACTGCTCCCGCTCTGGGTGGAGCGGAAGGGAGTGTCAGACTCTTACTGACTAAAACCCATCCATGTTCCTTCCATAGCCCTTTATGTTCCGGGGTAGCGGTAACCCTTTCGGACAATCCCGCTTAAAGTGCTGGCATCTGTGCGCACTAAATGAACAGTTCATCCACGTATGTACCTGGCAGCCTGGTGGCCCTCGCGGCCCAGTATGCCGAACCCGACGTGCGCCTCCTGTATCATGGAGATGTCGTTGGCTCCGTCGCCGATGGCCGCGGTGATCGGCCGGCCGGGACTGTCCTTTATTAACTTTACTATCTGTCAAATTAAAATGAACATAACTTCAGTGTCAAATTTTAACTAAAATTAATATAACATCACGGCAACTTCCCTCGAAAGGTTAGGCTAAGGAGCACCCAAAAAGCAAAAAATATTATTAAAATTGCTTGTGTTTTAATAACATTCCGTGACTTTCAAACACAGTGTAATTCTCACAAATATTTGTTTCGAGCGCATCAAAATAAGGAAATGGACCGATCATCCAATACACGACCAGTTCACTTTACCTGATCCTTCAATCAATCTGCCTAGCCTTTTCCCAACTATGTTGGGGTCGGCTTCCAGTCTAACCGGATGCCGCTGAATACCAGTATTTTACATGGAGCGACTGCCTATCTGTCCTCCACAACCCAGTCAGTAACTTCGTAATACGATACCCCTTGGTAAGACTGGCTGTCAGACTTTCGGGTTTCTGACTACCCGTGACGACTGGCAAAGATCTACGAATGACAGGCGGGTCCAACGGCTTAACATGCTTTCCGAGACACGGAGGAGTCTCGATATGTAAAAATTATCACCCATCCACGGACCAACCCCGGCAAGCGTAGCTTAACCTGATGGATCGATCCGTGCGACTGTTATTACTTAGCCACGAGCTCCTCCTATTACAAAACTTATTAAATTTGATTAAATACTAGGTTTTGCCAGCGGCTTCGCCCACGTGTATGTTGGAAATAATCCCACGAGAGCCGTAAATGTTTCCGAGATAAAAAGTAAAAAGCTTATATAATTTACTAGATTATAATCTATCTTTGTGCCAAGTTTCATCCAGATCCGTTAAGTAGTTTTTGAGTTTATTCGTTACAAACATACATACAAATCTTTCCTCTTTGTAATATTAGTATAGACGGACAAAAAAACATATCAATGCCAAAAAAGCACAAACAAACAGGAAATCTCTTTGATCATATTATCATACCTTAGCTTTCTGTATAGGCGACAGTCTACAACACAGGACCGCATGACACTGTATCGCTATCTCGGCGAAGGCGGGTGCATACACCGTGTCCAATACATGAGAGATGCTGGCCCCATCGACCACTAACGTCAATTCTCTATAACTCGGCTCGTCTATGATTCGTCTGCACTCGTTGAAATGAGCTTGTAATGTCGTCTCGTCTTCAACGCCAATTATGAACATTCTCCTGTCGTTCTCTGATATATGTGCGCAGGATTGGGCGACGTTTATCGCTGTTTGTACCTGGAATTGGAAGAAATCAATAATATCATTTCTATGGCAACAGTTCATGAAACATAATCTATAATTATAAAAATCAATTGCTGTTCGTTAGTCTCGCTAAAACTCGAGAACGGCTGGGCCGACTTAGCTGATTTTGGTGTTGAAATGTTTGTCGTAGTCCAGGGAAGGGTATTAAGCGGGATTGTCCGAAAGGGTTACCGCTACCCCGGAACATAAAGGGCTATGTAAGGAACATGGATGGGTTTTAGTCAGTAAGAGTCTGACACTCCCTTCCGCTCCACCCAGAGCGGGAGCAGTCATTGGATGATTTCCCAGCCTTAAAAAAAAAGTCCAGGGAAGGTTTAAAAGGTGATAAAAGTTAGGTAGGTAGGTAGGTAGGTAGGGTAGGTAGGTAGGGTAGGTAGGTAGGGTAGGTAGGTAGGGTAGGTAGGTAGGGTAGGTAGGTAGGGTAGGTAGGTAGGGTAGGTAGGTAGGGTAGGTAGGTAGGGTAGGTAGGTAGGTAGGGTAGGTAGGTAGGGTAGGTAGGTAGGGTAGGTAGGTAGGGTAGGTAGGTAGGGTAGGTAGGTAGGGTAGGTAGGTAGGGTAGGTAGGTAGGGTAGGTAGGGTAGGTAGGTAGGGTAGGTAGGTAGGGTAGGTAGGTAGGGTAGGTAGGTAGGGTAGGTAGGTAGGGTAGGTAGGTAGGGTAGGTAGGTAGGGTAGGTAGGTAGGGTAGGTAGGTAGGGTAGGTAGGTAGGGTAGGTAGGTAGGGTAGGTAGGTAGGGTAGGTAGGTAGGGTAGGTAGGTAGGGTAGGTAGGTAGGGTAGGTAGGTAGGGTAGGTAGGTAGGGTAGGTAGGTAGGGTAGGTAGGTAGGGTAGGTAGGTAGGGTAGGTAGGTAGGGTAGGTAGGTAGGGTAGGTAGGTAGGGTAGGTAGGTAGGGTAGGTAGGTAGGGTAGGTAGGTAGGGTAGGTAGGTAGGGTAGGTAGGTAGGGTAGGTAGGTAGGGTAGGTAGGTAGGGTAGGTAGGTAGGGTAGGTAGGTAGGGTAGGTAGGTAGGGTAGGTAGGTAGGGTAGGTAGGTAGGGTAGGTAGGTAGGGTAGGTAGGTAGGGTAGGTAGGTAGGGTAGGTAGGTAGGGTAGGTAGGTAGGGTAGGTAGGTAGGGTAGGTAGGTAGGGTAGGTAGGTAGGGTAGGTAGGTAGGGTAGGTAGGTAGGGTAGGTAGGTAGGGTAGGTAGGTAGGGTAGGTAGGTAGGGTAGGTAGGTAGGGTAGGTAGGTAGGGTAGGTAGGTAGGGTAGGTAGGTAGGGTAGGTAGGTAGGGTAGGTAGGTAGGGTAGGTAGGTAGGGTAGGTAGGTAGGGTAGGTAGGTAGGGTAGGTAGGTAGGGTAGGTAGGTAGGGTAGGTAGGTAGGGTAGGTAGGTAGGGTAGGTAGGTAGGGTAGGTAGGTAGGGTAGGTAGGTAGGGTAGGTAGGTAGGGTAGGTAGGTAGGGTAGGTAGGTAGGGTAGGTAGGTAGGGTAGGTAGGTAGGGTAGGTAGGTAGGGTAGGTAGGTAGGGTAGGTAGGTAGGGTAGGTAGGTAGGGTAGGTAGGTAGGGTAGGGTAGGTAGGTAGGGTAGGTAGGTAGGGTAGGTAGGTAGGGTAGGTAGGTAGGGTAGGTAGGTAGGTAGGTAGGTAGGGTAGGTAGGTAGGGTAGGTAGGTAGGGTAGGTAGGTAGGTAGGGTAGGTAGGTAGGGTAGGTAGGTAGGGTAGGTAGGTAGGGTAGGTAGGTAGGGTAGGTAGGTAGGGTAGGTAGGTAGGGTAGGTAGGTAGGGTAGGTAGGTAGGGTAGGTAGGTAGGGTAGGTAGGTAGGGTAGGTAGGTAGGGTAGGTAGGTAGGGTAGGTAGGTAGGGTAGGTAGGTAGGGTAGGTAGGTAGGGTAGGTAGGTAGGGTAGGTAGGTAGGGTAGGTAGGTAGGGTAGGTAGGTAGGGTAGGTAGGTAGGGTAGGTAGGTAGGGTAGGTAGGTAGGGTAGGTAGGTAGGGTAGGTAGGTAGGGTAGGTAGGTAGGGTAGGTAGGTAGGGTAGGTAGGTAGGGTAGGTAGGTAGGGTAGGTAGGTAGGGTAGGTAGGTAGGGTAGGTAGGTAGGGTAGGTAGGTAGGGTAGGTAGGTAGGGTAGGTAGGTAGGGTAGGTAGGTAGGGTAGGTAGGTAGGGTAGGTAGGTAGGGTAGGTAGGTAGGGTAGGGTAGGTAGGTAGGGTAGGTAGGTAGGGTAGGTAGGTAGGGTAGGTAGGTAGGGTAGGTAGGTAGGGTAGGTAGGTAGGGTAGGTAGGTAGGGTAGGTAGGTAGGGTAGGTAGGTAGGGTAGGTAGGTAGGGTAGGTAGGTAGGGTAGGTAGGTAGGGTAGGTAGGTAGGGTAGGTAGGTAGGGTAGGTAGGTAGGGTAGGTAGGTAGGGTAGGTAGGTAGGGTAGGTAGGTAGGGTAGGTAGGTAGGGTAGGTAGGTAGGGTAGGTAGGTAGGGTAGGTAGGTAGGGTAGGTAGGTAGGGTAGGTAGGTAGGGTAGGTAGGTAGGGTAGGTAGGTAGGGTAGGTAGGTAGGGTAGGTAGGTAGGGTAGGTAGGTAGGGTAGGTAGGTAGGGTAGGTAGGTAGGGTAGGTAGGTAGGGTAGGTAGGTAGGGTAGGTAGGTAGGGTAGGTAGGTAGGGTAGGTAGGTAGGGTAGGTAGGTAGGGTAGGTAGGTAGGGTAGGTAGGTAGGGTAGGTAGGTAGGGTAGGTAGGTAGGGTAGGTAGGTAGGGTAGGTAGGTAGGGTAGGTAGGTAGGGTAGGTAGGTAGGGTAGGTAGGTAGGGTAGGTAGGTAGGGTAGGTAGGTAGGGTAGGTAGGTAGGGTAGGTAGGTAGGGTAGGTAGGTAGGGTAGGTAGGTAGGGTAGGTAGGTAGGGTAGGTAGGTAGGGTAGGTAGGTAGGGTAGGTAGGTAGGGTAGGTAGGTAGGGTAGGTAGGTAGGGTAGGTAGGTAGGGTAGGTAGGTAGGGTAGGTAGGTAGGGTAGGTAGGTAGGGTAGGTAGGTAGGGTAGGTAGGTAGGGTAGGTAGGTAGGGTAGGTAGGTAGGGTAGGTAGGTAGGGTAGGTAGGTAGGGTAGGTAGGTAGGGTAGGTAGGTAGGGTAGGTAGGTAGGGTAGGTAGGTAGGGTAGGTAGGTAGGGTAGGTAGGTAGGGTAGGTAGGTAGGGTAGGTAGGTAGGGTAGGTAGGTAGGGTAGGTAGGTAGGGTAGGTAGGTAGGGTAGGTAGGTAGGGTAGGTAGGTAGGGTAGGTAGGTAGGGTAGGTAGGTAGGGTAGGTAGGTAGGGTAGGTAGGTAGGGTAGGTAGGTAGGGTAGGTAGGTAGGTAGGGTAGGTATCATAGTTAACGTCTGTCGGGTCAGCTAGTATTAATTTAAAAAAATGAAATGCATTTCAGCATTAATGCCAGCCAGATGCTGGTTTTCTAGTGAACCTTTACGGACAAGTGTCGGTCAGAGCTGTAAAAGTAACGAAAAAAAGCGTACCCGTATGTATTCGTTACTATAACAATTAGAACTCGTTAATATCGTATCGTTACGTTACCCGTTACTTCTGATGCCTCATAACATGCTATGTTGTAGATGTAGATGGCGCACCCGTTACTCAGTACCGAATACATACGGTTTGCTTCAGCTCTAGATATGTACCAAACAGTTTCAACATAATACGCTGTATTATCATCTTTTGTACATGCTTTAGTTATTTGCCACAGGTACCTTATCGCCAGTCAACACCCAGGTCTTGATCCCGGCTCTCCGCAGCGAGGCGAGGGTATCGGCCACGTCGTCCTGCAGACAGTCCTCGACGGCAGTGGCGCCCACTAGCGTCAGTTGTCTCTCCAACACTCTGTATTGTTGTGTCACTTGTTGCAATGCGTCTGCGCTCTTGCCATCTAGGCGCTTGATCGCTGTAACGGTTAATGAAAATCTGTTTTGGAATAGCTTAAACACGGCTAATGTTTTTTTGTATAATTTCTATGTTTGGTAATGTCACTTTTGATATGTTACTCAAATTACAAGGCCATCAAAATAAGACGTCGAGTTAAAAATTTTCGAGTGGGTTGATACTACTGGCTAATTTGTATTTCTTTGTTATTGTATATTCATACAATTTGCTATTATTTAATAGCACTATGTTTTGTGCTATTTCTTTTGTATGTACTAAATTATTATCTATCTTCAGAGGGCCTCGGGCTGAGTTTAAGTGATTGCTCGCCGCTGCGAAAGAATAATTATTCTCCTGGCCTAATCCCAATTTATTGGGTGTCGGCGCAACATGTCTTTTTCTTCCATACTTCTCTGATAGTCACTCCCTTTCTAGCCATATAAGCTTGTACACATTCCATCCATCGTTTCTTATATCATTAGTTAACAATTTGGAAAACTAGTGGTATTTTGACTTACCATCTGCGACTCTTTCATACTCTTCTTCAGGCACTTGCCGGTACGCAATGGCCAGAGTCCTGAGACCCCTGTTGGCGAACGTGCTGATATCTCGGTCAGTCTCTTCTATCAGACTAGTGTTTGTGCAGAGAGGGAATACATAACTTTCCGCTCCTTTGCAGAACAGCCAGATCTGGGAAATGAATTAGAAGGAAGTTATTAAAATTTACCGAAAAACATGTGGAAGTAGAATTAAATATTGTGTTTGATAAGTTCGTAGTAATTGAGACTTGTGAATATGGCAAGTAATTTAGTAAAATAGGTAAAATTATTGTCATTTACGTTTTTATGGTAACAGGATGCGACGTTAAGTTTAAAGCTTGTTTTTATTTTTTTGAGGGTAGGATGTCAACAGATGTCTCCTCCAGCTCTACATGGAGCGGAAGGGACTGTCAGACTTTTACTGACTAAAACCAATCCATGTTCCTTCCCGGAAAAGAGTTACCGCTACCCCGGAACTGAAAGGGCTAACCTTTATGTTCCGGGGTAGCGGTAATGCTCTTTCGATATGTTTCAATCGTGATAATAAAATCTAAATAAAACAGAAACAACAGCCTACCTTCCCATCCTTATCCCTTAGAATAACAGACATCCTCTTCCGCTCCGAAGTAAACTCAATAACCTGTAGTCGCTCATACATCTCCGTATGTTCTCCCACTTTCACGACCAAATCGTTGCCTTCCTCACCCAGGAACGTCACTCCAAACCTCTCCGCTACTTCTACGAGAGCCTTCTCATCAGGACTACTGGATTGGTAATCCATTTTGTTACCATTCTCGTTAATGATGGTGTTCCAAGTAACATTATCTATTACTCCGTTAGAAGGAGTACTGGTCTTGACTCTCTTTCGCTTGAAGAAGTTTATAAGCTGTAAGTTGCTGGTGACGGAGAGACGAGCGCTCAGCCTCTTCATGTCTTCGCTTAACACTTGCACTGAGTGGCAAAGGGCGAGGATTTTAAAGAAGAATTTGACGTCTGTCTGAAATAGAAAGAGAGTGTTTTTTACATGAATCAATCTGCCTAGCCTTTTCCCAACTATTTTGGGGTCGGCTTCCAGTCTCACCGGATGCGGTTCCTTACACAATAATATGGAGATAATATCACGGTTTTTGTCATAGGGTAGGCTGACACTGCAGAGTAGCGCACGGTACGATTCTATACATGACCCAAATCGTTAGCATGAATTTAGCACATGATTCTAAGACCCAGTGAAGAAATTATTCTTCGTTCATTAAAATAAAAATCTGCAGTTATATGCAAAAGTGCAATAGGTACCTACACTAGAAGATTTTTTTTAAAATATCCGATCAAAATTTTCAACCCACCCGCTGGTAGGTCTAGGATCACGTACTGAATTCCACAGATAATGATTTATCCGTGTTTGATGATGTGTTATGTTACCCCTCTATGATTTAAGCGGGATTGTCCGAAAGGGTTCCCGCTACCCCGGAACATAAAGGGCTAAGGAAGGAACACGGATGGGTTTTAGTCAGTAAAAGTCTGACACTCCCTTCCGCTCCACCTAGAGCCGGAGAAGTCATTGGATGATTTCCTACCCTCAAAAAAAAACCCATTATGTTTATTTAGATACTTCTGCTTGATTTAATTCGTGTTATTTGACAGCGGATATTAAATGTGGAGTGACTAAGTCGCACATGTTGTTTAGTGCAACCGATTCATTGCCGCAATTAAAGACACAATAAAATTAATAATTTTATTATCCACTATTAATCAAGGTTAAACTACTCATAGGGTAATTGATATATCGATTAGCAGTGTATTAAGTACTGTTCGTTGTTGCTACCTATACCCGTTTTATTCATAGTTTATGTCTACTGAATTCTAAATAATCTGAATTCCGCGGTCATAATGAAATAGTGGGGAAACCCAAGTTAATTAACTTTTAATTGTTTTATAGAAATAAATTGATAATGACGCAATACGAGGTATTATGACGTACGTAACGCGTGCTATAACGCGCGCGCGTGCTTGCTTAAGTAACGGTGAAGGGTAACATCGTGAGGATGCCTAAGAGATATTTCTCAACAGCATTTGGAGTAGAGTAAGAGGCCCATGGGCAGCATAAAAACTGTGACGCCAGGTTAGTCACTAATCACACGAAAAGTAAGAAGAAGAAGCGTGCTATACGCTGTTGATTGACACATTCAATGTGCTGGCCCGAAGCCGACCCAAAAAGGTCTCAGCTCATTAAAGCCACCCGGCACCCACTCCGCACCGCCTCGTCTCCACGGCGTCCACTCGTTGGCGATAGGTGGTCCAAGGGTGGACGCCATGTTATCATCAATAAACGTCGCGCGGTCAAACAGTGGACCTCGCATCGTCAACCATTCAACGCAAGGCAAGCATGTCAGCAGCGAGTTGTCACCGAGTGGTCCACCCGCCGTCCGCACGTGGACGCTTACGACCGAGGCGAACCGGTGACGCCACGGAGTTGAAGTAGCTCACTACGCATACCCTTATAAAGAATGCTAGCCACTGGAGGTGAATGCTGAACGTGTGGAGTGGGTGCAGGGTGGCTCTAATGAGCTGTGACCTTAATGCCGCCCGTCTGTACCAGTTAATGCACCCGTCTGTGCCGATTAATGCAGCCTGACCGTGAGTAGCATTCATCACGACAAATTAAAGGAGTATAGTGGTAGTATTTCAAAAATTATAATATAGTTCAAAGTAGAGGGCTTTCAGCCTCGTTGCATTTTTGAGACCCGGCAAAAAAAAATTCGTGACTCGATACGGTCTCGAAACTCCCGTGAAAAACGAGACTTTCGAGACTACCTATTCATTTCAAAGTAGGTTTCATACTTAAAGATTCAGCGTACTCTGTTCCGGATCCCTCATCAATCAGAGCTTTTCAAACGCATTTTTAGTTTTTTTTTTCTTTCGTTCAAGCATTGCAGCTAAACTGGACTATCTCGTCTTGCAATCAATTATTAATTATAGTTCTCTGTGGAACTCTTCCTCTAAGTTTTTTTTTGTACTTATAGTTTGTTCTGTTGGTGTTATTTCTGAAGAACTTCGCTTCTTTTCGGACTTTATTAATCACATGTATTTTAATTGTTAATTATTTGATACTGTTAATTATGTGAGTCTCATAAGTTTCGTTATTTCCGAAACCGAAACTATCAGCCTCGAGTCTCGAAAATAACAAAAAATCGTCGAGACCGAGGTTCCCGGGATGAAAGCCCTATAGATACTCTACAAACTATATTGCGCAGGGGGAATCGATTAGGATGAAAATAGTTTATTCGCGAAGATAATCTTGACCTAGATTATTTCAAAGAGATAAAACCATTTTCCGGGTACGTCCGTACTTTTCAAGTACGTGTCATACGTGCCACACTGAAATTCGCTCATAAGATAAAAAGATCAGTGCGAAATATGGTAGTTATCTTATCTGGTATATCAGTTAAAGAACTCCGTGGCTTAATAATAACAGGTGACCGGTCGATTGAATGTTAAGCCCTGCTTGCCGTGATCGGTTTGTGGATGGGTGACCATCCGTTACTTATCCAGATCCCGCCGTGCCTCGGAAAGCACGTTAAGCCGTTGGTGACTGTCATTCGTGCATTTTTCTTTACGGGTAGTCGGAAGCCCAGTCCAACAACCAGTGTTACCAAAAGGTACCCTGACTGGGTTGTAAACATCAAATAGGCAGTCGCTCCATGAAAAATAAAGGTAATCAGCTGCATCCGGTTAGACTGGAAGCCTACCCTAGCATAGTTAGGCAGGCACGCAGATCTATTACATCAACTAATCATATTGCGCAAATCATAAGACGGCTTTGTCACGGCCGGCCATCATACATAGTTTAGTTTTTCCAATAAAGATACCTATTGTTCTGATATTCCGTAATCTGAATTTATCAGCAATAAAAGAAAAACATCTGAATTTGGTTAAAATATCTGAAGCCGCTGGTGTAAGAGAGATGCGACCTTACGAGGAGATTAGCCTGGTAGGCTACATATACAGAGCAATGGAAAGCGTTATGGGAGACCTTTGCCCAGCAGTGGGACTATAAAGGTCGAAAAAAAAACCTACAACAACGCCCTTATTTTGTTAATAAAAGCTGTATAAAGCGACAAATAAGTTACTAAAATGTTTTTAGTAAGTTTCGCAATACACTCCGTGCGAGTCGTATCAATGTGCGAGTGCTAGAGTGTACTGCGAAACACTAAAGAAAAGATCGTACTGCGCGCTGCGTTACCATGACATGACTGTCATTTCATGTTCATGTTTTGCTAACTATATATGTGACCCTGTTTTTTTTTTAAATACCTAGATCTTTGAATCAAGGAGTTTCAGCCACATACCACAGATATTACAAAAAACTGACCTGAAACATATCCACGGGCTCATCAAACCGTTCCACATCATAGAGCTTGGATTCCTTCTCCTCATACATTTGCCCATTGATGGTGCATGCTTTGAACACCATTTGGTTCTTGGTAAGAGTGCCGGTTTTGTCCGAGAACAGCACTTCCACTTGTCCTAACTCTTCGTTCAAGTCTGATGTGTTCGCAGCTGCGGGTCTGCCCGTCTCTTCACATCGGAGGTCTTCGTCCCAGCCTATGAATAACGATCCTGTGGGAGAGTCGATGCGTGTTATTTACAGGTGAAGGCATGGCTTTTACGTGCGATTAAAAATAGACAGTGAAAAAAATAATAATAGACTGTGTGTATGCTAAATAGCCAAGTCTAAGTAACAGCACAGTGGAGCGGAAGGGAGTGTCAGACTTTTACTGACTAAAACCCATCCATGTTCCTTCCTTAGCCCTTTAGGTTCCGGGGTAGCGGTAACCCTTTCGGACAATCCCGCTTACCCGGCGGAGTTTATAGTATATTGGAGTTATTACTAGCAGTTACAATAATACATGCGTAGGCAAAATATTATTATTTAAGGATCGCATAAAACGAAGTACACTTACCAATAAACTTATACAGCTCTATAGTGACGTACAGCGACATTGGTATAATATAATAATAGAGTAACAAAAACGAGAACAGGTCTTGAAGAACATAGCTTAGTGGGAGCGGGTACGGGGTCCCAGGACCGAGGTACTGGTTCCTCTCTGGGTTATGTAGCTCAATCAGTAGCTTTGCGATCAAGGAGACGAATATTTCGATGACTAGAAGGCCTATGAAGTACAGGAGGGACTGGTTGATAGCCAGTTCACTTGACGAAAACTTGTTCCCTGAGTATTTTGAATTGAGAGCTAGTTTTGTTTCTTCACCTGTAACAGAAAGTGTTTGTGTCAATACTTTAGGGAGAAGCGCCACGGTAGCCCGCGAGATTCAAATTTTCATACGTTTTTTTTTGTAGTTTGCAGTTCAGTGTCAGGTTGTATCGATCTGCCTAGCCTTTGCCCAACTATGTTGGGGTCGGCTTCCAGTCTAACCGCATGCAGCTGAATACCAGTATTTTACATGGAGCGACTGCCTATCGGACCTCCACAACCCAGTCAGTAACTGGGTAATACGATACCCCTTGGCAACACAGGCAGTCAGACTTTCGGGCTACTGACTACCTTCTGATTACTAGTGTCAGGTTGTATGTCGATCAAAATAAATGATTCGCGGATGTAACAAGTAAGTATTTACAGAATGATAACTGTAAGAATAATCAATACAACTCTCATAGTTAGAATTGCCCTCCAGTCATAATTTCATGAATTATTCATTCCATAGCGTACTTAGAGGATTCTATTGATTCATATTTTGATCAACATTAAACTTCTTCTTCCCAGCTAAAGCACTAGGAAGTGGTGAATGGTGGGCGTTTTTTGGGGGACTGTCTTATGTAACTTTGACCTTCAAAAAGTGCTGATTTTCAGCCTAATTTGAATAAATGACTTTTGATTTTGACTTAATACTAACCAGCATATTGCAAATAACGTAAGAAAATTTGAATTTCGCGGGATAACCTAGCCTTTTCCTAACTAAGGACAGTTTACAGTCTAACTGGACGGATGCACCTGAATAACTGAATCTTAAGGTAATAGTAGTTAGGAAAAGGCTGTAGAAATAATGATGGAGTTGATTTAAAAGCGGTCTTCATCATTTGCATACACAAAATGGGCCTTTTCACAAAAAAAAATGTTCAGGTTGGTTACCAGTCAAACCAAATGCAACTGAATACACACGACTGCCTATCTGACCTCCACAACCCATAACTGGGCAACACTGTAGCTCTTGGCAAGACTAGTTGTCTTGTCAGACTTTCCGGCTTCTGACGACACGCAACGACCGCCAAATATCTACTAATGACAGCCTGGCCCATTATCTTCACGTGCTTTCCGGACCGACCTCGGCAAGAGTTTTTCCACACAAGTTTTAAAAGACAGTTTTCATATGTTTATTTGCTGCATGAACAAATGTTTAAAACTCTCTCCCGAAGTCTATATTCCTTTTCCTTTTGCAACATTAAACTTAAATGTATTTTTTAAACTAACTTACCCGTATAAATAGCGCATCCTATCGCCCACTCGGTGTTCTTGACTCGGGATCCCCTGAGCATCAGGTGGTCAGTTGTGAGCGCCACACTGTCCTGGTAGGGGATCTCCAGCCTGCCGAAGAACGTGTAGAGATCTGCCACTGGGTTGGGCACTTCAATCCGCATACCTTGTGGGAGAATATCTAAGGAAAAATGGGCATAAAGCTAGAGCAATTTCATTTTTTCGCTTCGATTTTTTCGGATTCCGAACTCGGTCATTAATTCTTTATTTAACGTATATAGGACGAGGTTGTTTGTTTATAAGTACAGTAGGCCTTTTTTTTGAGGGTGGGAAATCATCCAATGACTTCTCCCGCTCTGGGTGGAGCGGAAGGGAGTATTAGTTTCTTACTGACTAAAACCCATCCATGTTCCTTCCTTAGCCCTTTATATTCCAGGGTAGCGGTAACCCTCTCGGATAATCCCGCTTACCAAGTACAGTAGGCTTAGGAAAATCTTGACCATGCTAAGAACCTTGTCCGTCTTATCAAACAATGCAAAAGGTGACGTCAAAAATGACGTATACGACGCGCGACGTAACACACGAGTGATAAACAGAGACATTGACAACACAATGTGAATTTAATGTGACCAAGTCTTAACCCCGCTAGCATCACAAATCACTAAATACATTTTTAAGTAAGTATAACCTGACCGCTTAACTGAGATCCTGAGATAGCTGCGCGATGCGGGAGGGATGACAGTTGTCGCAAGTTGACGAATCCAGAGAGCTCTCGCATCGCGTCATCAACCCCCCTCCCCTCCACACACCGCACACCTCAGGAACGGTCACAGTTAAGCGGTTGGGCTAAAGATTTGAACGTATTTCAACATCATACTGTCTCTGTCATTTCCAAACGATTGACAGAAATGGAATGATAATGATATTTTAAAAACGTTTAGCGCTAAATGCCTTGAATGGATTGCGGTGCAAGCGGGCCTTGAAGTGATCTAAAGGTTCATAAATTCTTGTTTCGAATATTTAGGTAATGTTTTAATGGACAGATTAATGTATATTTGTTCAGAATATGTGTTTAGAGATTTGTTTTTGGAGACAGATCGTTGTTGATTTCCTAAGCTATCTTAAGTGAGCGAGTAACGATGACAATGAAATGTGAGTCTGCGATGATCGCACAAATAAAAGCACGTATGAGATTCCAAATATCTTTATTGCCACTATCACAAGGTGACGAGATGTACAAAACCCGCGTGGAATAAAACTACTTATCTAATCGAATGTATAAAACATTTTAAAGCTTAATATGTTTATTATGGCTACTGTATACATAAGTTCCAAAGTACCGTTTTACACATAAAATACCGCTGAATTCAAATAAAGTGATTTACAAAAAACAAACAATAAATTATTACTTAGGTATAGGTATGATTTCTAAGGGGTCATTTTACAAATGTTTCACACACCACATCACAAAAACAGTAACAAATTAGCACACAACACATAAGCTGTATGAATGATTAAATCAATCACAGTTACAGAAATCTTGTACCTGGTGTAAGGCCGACTAACAGCGGAGGTACCCTCAAAGTCTTCAAGTTGGTCTCTCCATCCAGGTTGGCAGTAGTCACGTAGCATTTCCCCTTATCCCCTGCGGAGCAGAGCAGTACCAGGTCTGCTGGCACCTCCTTGCCGCGCCGCACGCGGACGAGGGTGCCAGGCGCGATCGAGGAGTTGCGGACTTGGTTGATCACGCCTTTGTGGACTATCTCCACTGTTGAATGACAATTTCATGTTAAATTTTCTTTTTGACTTATTTATTAATTAACATGGCCCTGCAAACTCAAACTCAAAGCATTTATTTCAATTAAACCAATTACAGACACTTTTGAACTGTCAAGAAGTCGGTCAGTAAGTCAGAAACTTGAAACTAGATGCCCATTCCAAAATGTAGATTTCCATGGAGAAGAACGGTCAGAAACTCCAAGGATACTCTTTTAAATGAAGATAGGTATTCAAACATTCTGGGTACATTATTATAGGTACTGCATTGTTACACTCACATGAATATTAATAAAAGCTTGAACTATAAAAGAGGTCATGGACCTTTGGGTTTGTTTCAGGGATCAGTCAGGTAGGAAATACCGGCTCATTCTAGTTTTGTATTTTTAACCATAAATCTACGTATAAAAGTATCTTAAAACATCTACATACAGAATAAACATCATCAGATTTTAGCCGGTAATGCTTGTTGTACATAATAGTAAATTAATTTAACCAACTATCTACATATATACACTAGGGACAGTATTTTTATCTCACGAAGCGACACGCGCTTTACTTGTGTACCTGTTGCTGTAAATGTTTCGATGATCGAAATAATAGTACCATCCCTCTCTCGTCTCCCTTTTCAAAAAATATTAAGTTTCGGAGCAAGCAAGTCTTGTTGATATATACAAATCTGCAGTTATCTCAGTGTTCTTTAAAATTCCAAGGGTGTTCTTAAAATAAGTTTATTTCAATTACAAAGTGCGTTTTCGTACATGATTCGGAGATCTATTAAGCAGGAAGGACTTGTGTTAGGAGAATCCGCTCTTCCACTTAGTAAAAACTATAATTGCAATAGAAAACAGGGAAAATACCTTCAAAATTAGCATTTAGGGTTATCTGATTCGACGAATGAAGATAAGATAAATCATTTTAATAAAAGCGATACATACTATCATCGCTATCTATGTATACTCACATTGACATTACACAATAATATTAAAGTTTACTATATCTACGGTTCAACAACTAGATGGTTTTATCACATGTTGTTTCTAAACTTGATATTGAGATAAATAACGGTTTTCCTCATCACTTGTGATGTATGGACCAAGGTCTGTCGGTATCAGTGTTGATGAACTTAAACACATAAGTTGGGATATGAACCTTTTTTTTTGTAAATGGCAACTCGCAGTTAAAGCTAGGGCTTGTCTACTGCTAAACCGGGCTTGCCTGTGAATGCCACAACAAATTGAGGCCTCCAGCCAGGACTTAAAAATGTATAAACTATGCGATTTTTTTTTTTTAAGGCTGGGAAATCATCCTCCATCATGGGAGCTTAAGGGAGTGTCAGACTGTTACTGACTAAAACCCATCCATGTTCCTTGCTTAGCCCTTTATGTTCCGGGGTAGCGGTAACCCTTTCGGACAATCCCGCTTACTTGCGACTACACGCTAAGGGCATTCCCCTGTGGGGGCCTTCGGGTTAGGGCGTCGCTGGGGCAGGACAGCAAGGGACAGGCTGGATCGGATATTTTGAGATATCAACTACTATGTTATTTTTATTATCTACTAGCTTCTGCCCGCGGCTTCGCCCGCAAATTAGCCGACAAATTATACACATAAACCTTCCTCTTGAATCACTCTATCTATTAAAAAAAACCGCATCAAAATCCGTTGTGTAGTTTTAAAGATTTAAGCATACATAGGGATATAGGGACAGAGAAAGCGACTTTGTTTTATACTATGTAGTGATATGTAGTGACTAGCGACCCGGCCCGGCTTTGCATGGGTGCAATGTAGACTATCACGCAGGCAAAGCCGCGGGGGAAAGCTAGTTAAACTATACGTATGACCACTCTATCTATTGATGAACACCGCATTAAAATCCGTTGCGCAGTTTAAAACATCTAAGCGTATATATAGGGACAGACGGCGGGAAGCGAAGAAAGAAGTTGGACTTGACAGCCCGAGGAAGGCTACATTTTTAATATCACGCTAGAACCTTTAGAACCCCAACAAAAAGAAAATGTGTTAGAACGAACGCTAAGTGAAAACGAAGTAAGCACACGGGCCTATTGTGCATTGCCTTAATGCGATGCGATGGGGTGGTCGGGTAACAAGAAATTTCCCGCGGACGAAGTCGTGGGCAGAAGCTAGTTTAAAATATTGTAAAAAAAACATACTCTAATAATACGTACGTTCTAATACACAATTAAATTGATAAAAGATTACATACTTTTAATTAAAAACAAACGCTACCCTGAATAGATAATCAATTAATCTGCATTATTGATGACGCGGACTGATTGATAAGCACTTGTTAAATTATGCAGACCGCAATAGCTATGGATGCTCGATTAAAATGCCTTAATGCCTACGCATTGATCGGTATAATATCTTCACAGTCATTAGGTAGACTGCGTCTTTGGCCGATGGTTTCTCCGACCAGCTATACTCGAGACTTATACGGGGGAAGCGCCAGGGCCGCGAAGAGAGCCTAGTAGCAGGATTGACCGAAAGGATTACCGCTGCCCCGGAACATAAAGGGCTAAGGAAGGAACATGGATGGGTTTTAGTCAGTAAGAATCTGTAACTCCTTCCGCTCCACCCAGAGCGGGAGGGGTCATTTAATGATTGCGCACCGTCAAAAAAAAGGGCAGAACGCAAATGTTCTTAGAAATTTTCTGGTCAATGTTAGGTTGTATGTTGATCAAAATTTGTAATTCGTTGCCACAAGTAAGTATTTATATAATAACAAGCTGCTGCGTGGATGTCGGAAATTATCCCAATGGAACGTACTACTAAAAGAATCCTATGCGTTAATCCAGGTCATAAACTACCACAGTGCAGTTTCATACAGATCCGTTCAGCAGTTTCAACGTGAAGAAGAGACAAACATACATACAAAGAAATACACACACGTGTGATAATCATTAGAATTATCCTATGGGGGTTCCATCGGCAAAAATGACGGACTTCCATACAACCGATTTTCACTTCGATGTACATTTTCACGCATCCTTTGCGTGAGAGCAAGAGAGATAGTCATAATTACAGTTACTAATAGTAATCACGGAATTAATAGTTGTTTAAATAAAAAGCCGAACTAAAAAATAGAAAATAAATAGTTAAAACTATTATAGTAAAAGCAAGTAAGCAAGACGACATCGGGAATGACACATCGCTGTCAACAGTAAAAGTTCCCAATAAAATTATAAAATGGAATACTTATCAGCATGAAATGCTATTTTACAATTACATCATCAATTATTATTATTCTGTAAGTTCGTAGTTGCTACGGCCGCGAATTACTATACTTACGTACTTTTTGATCAACATGCAACCCGACACTGACCTGCAAATGCCAAAAATAACTTTCAATATGTGAGATGACGACGCGACGCTTGCAGCCAGGGCAACGGTTGCGAAGGCTGCGCCCAGCTTGCGCAGCGCACCAGACCACGAGCGCGGCTGCGCCGCAGTCGTCAAAGTGACAATTTTTTTTAGTGACATATTTTGAAACATTTCTTCTAATCGTGTATTTTTGTGTGTTTGTGTATAGTTTATTTAGTTTTTAATAGGTAAGTGTAGCTGTAAGCTTTTATATATTTACATGTCAAATGCCGGCAGTAGCGACGCCGGAAACTGTGCTAGTCAACCTTCTACATCGCTTGATGTCCAGCTGGTGAGATGTCCACATTGCTCCCAGGCACGCTTTTTTAAAGGAGAACGGGGGCTTAGGATACACTATGGCAAGATCCATAAATCACATAGTGTACCATTGTGCCCCCCAGCCACATCCCAAAACATCAACACCTTTAGATCAACCCTTGTGGTTAAAGCTTACAAAATTGAAAAATTCTACCCCAGTTGTAAAGAGAGTTCCCCGGGGCGCGAGACGGTCTGTTGCGCTGAGTTTGGCGCAATCTCTCCGTCTTGTGACCCAGGAGAACTCACAGAGTGCCTGGGAACAATTACTTACCTTCCCTTATAGGATTCTGCATGTGAAAAAAAATTTGGCAATTAAAAAAACTTTAACGAACCAAATTAAAGAAAATTGTAACATTTCGACCCAAATTTTCGATCCTAAATTACCTCCATTCAATAACATTTCACAAAAGGGCTTATGTTCACATGTGGAATCCAAATTAAGTGAAGGTGACATCAGAGGAGCAGCCAGAGTGCTGTTCAGTAGCGATGTGGTGGCGCCTTACTCTCCAGAAACGCTAACAGCTCTAGAGAGTAAACATCCAGCGCCTGCGGATGGTCTCACCTTTCCCGACCCCCCCGATTCTCCCGACCTAAATTCAACTTTCCTAAACGTTTCGGCTCCCCAATTGATTGCAGCCGTAAGCTCTTTCCGAAGTGGTTCCGCTGGCGGCCTCGACGGCCTGACTCCACAACATCTCAAGGATCTTTTGAGCTCAGGCGCCGGGGAAGCTGGTGAGTCGCTTTTGAAGGAGCTTGCGGCCCTAATTAACCTCATGCTCACCGGCGGTGTGAACGAAGCCGTCGTCGATGTCTTATACGGGGCCAACCTGTGTGCCTTACGTAAGAAGGACGGCGGCATTCGTCCCATTGCCGTTGGCTGCACCTACAGGCGCACGGCAGCCAAAATATGCTGTAAGCTATACAGTGAATCGCTTTCAGCTAAGTTTCAGCCCCTGCAGCTAGGTTTTGGCTCTAAAGGGGGCTGTGAGGCTGCCGTACATGCCTTTTCCACCTTTTTAACCTCCAACAAAGGTGGGATAATCCTCAAGGTTGACGTAAAGAATGCCTTTAACTCTGTCAACAGGGACACTTTGTTGGCTGAAGTCAAAAAGGAATTACTTGAAATTTATGGTTTTATGTGGCAATGTTACAGGCACCCGTCTAAATTACTATACAAGGACAATGTTTTGGAATCTTCAGTAGGTTGCCAACAAGGTGACCCTCTCGGGCCAGTCATTTTCAGTTTAGCTATTCACCCAGTTATCCAGAAACTAAATTCAAAATTTAACGTGTGGTATTTGGATGATGGGACTCTAGGAGGTGATGTAGACACCGTTTTGAAAGATTTACAACTTTTGAAAAAGGAATTTAAATCTATAGGCCTGGATCTCAACCCTTCAAAATGTGAAATTTACCTTTCTGACATTACCGACAGACAATTGACCCTAGATAAATTTAATGCAATAGCCCCACAAATAAAAATTGTAGAAAAAAGTTCACTACACCTCCTAGGTTCCCCTATTTTGGAAGACAGCTTTTCTCCTTTTATCGACGAAAAAATCAAAAACTTTAACGAGATTTCGGACCGACTTTCTAAAATCTTACATTCGGCATTCACCTTAATTAGATACTGTTGTTTTGGCCCAAATTTCATGTATTTTCTACGTTCTTCCCCTTTATGGAAGCAACCACATCTCTTGGACAAAATTGACCAAATTATTCGCAGCACTTTATCATCTATTTTAAATGTGGCCTTGGACGACCGAGCGTGGCTGCAAGCCACACTGCCCATTCGTTTTGGCGGCCTCGGCGTCCGCAAAATTACTAGTGTAAGCTTACCGGCGTTCCTGTCCTCTGTCCACAGCACTGAAAAGTTGACCGGGAAAATTTTAGCCCCCTCCCTGGTTGATTCTGCAGTGCCGTGCTTGACCGACGCAGAGAACGCCTGGAAAGTGGCATGCCCAGATATTGATCGGCCCGTGAACCCATCTTCCCAGAGACAGTGGGATGAGCCGCTCTGCAGGTTGGTACGGTATAATCTTATTAATACGTCCACCAACACTGCTGAGCGTGCCCGCCTACTGGCTGTGGGTGAGTGGGAGTCGGGCCTCTGGCTTCAGGCACTTCCGTCACCCAACATAGGCACTCTGCTGGGTGACACCACTTTCCGGCTCGCTACATGTTTGCGTCTGGGCGCTCCTTGCGTGGCTCCGCATCGCTGCCAATGCGGTGAAGTTGTCGACTGCCTCGGACACCATGGTCTATCCTGCAGTAAAAGCGCAGGCCGGTTAGCACGGCACGCCAGCATTAATGACATAATCCGTCGTGCTCTTGTCACCGCCGGGGTGCCAGCTATTTTAGAACCCAAAGGCTTGGCACGCGACGATGGGAAGAGACCAGATGGAATGACACTAATGCCTTGGAAGGTAGGTAGGCCTTTGGTGTGGGATGCAACGTGTGTCGACACCCTTGCGCCATCCCATCTTCCTTGCACGGCGGGTTGTGCTGGGGCAGCCGCTGCAGGTGCAGAAAACCTCAAACGGCGCAAGTATAACAACCTTATTGGAAGTTATATATTCGAGCCGTTTGGGGTTGAAACACTAGGGCCATGGGGTCCGAGTACCCACTATGTTTATCGAGACATCGCCAAGCGATTGGTCGACTCTTCACGTGACCAGAGGGCTGGCCTATTTTTCGGTCAAAGAATCAGCATTGCCATACAACGTGGCAATGCTGCCAGCCTTTTGGGAACTTTTCCTGTTGACAGCGATGTGGACGAATTTTTTGATGCCCTTTGATTTATTTTATTTTGTTTCCCTCCTGTTATATACTTGTAAATAGTTATTAGTAATGTTTTAGGTTTATAGTATTGGTTAAAAATGTAAGAGAATTTCATATTATAAGATAAAATCATTCAAGTAAAAAAAAAAAAAAACTATTATTTTATAAAGAAGATTCTTTGAGATACACCCACCTTCCTACTGCCTGTAAATAAATATGCGTCATTTATAGGGAAATTAGAAACATGTCATGAAAACCACTCAATTAATGTATAAGTTTCCTATCTATTTACATAGTTTCAAGTTTTAAATACTCTGAAGAGAAATGGTCATTCGTAATAATAGGTAAGCGGACACAGATAACTAGAATAAACAGTGTTATTGTAATCAGATAAGCACGATTACTGCTAACCTCTCGGCTAAAGTATGCGGAACTTCATAAAAGTACTGAGGTACAGATGCCAGCACATCAAGTTACCACAATTTGTCAAATTTCTTTGATAGTATTTCAACTTTATTGCAACGATATAAGGTTCATTTTTAATTGAGAAAATTTTACAGTTAGGGATAGCTTGATTTGCTGGCGTCTGTACATCCAGCTAACCAAATCAATCTTCCTAGGCTTTTCCCAGCTACATTGGGGTCGGCTTCCAGTCTAACCGGATGCAGCTGAATACCAGTATTTTACATGAAGCGACTGCCTATCTGACCTCAGTTGTGGAGGTCAGATAGTCAGTCAGTAACTGTGTAATACGATATCCCTTGGTAAGACTGCTGTCAGACTTTCGGGCTTCTGACTACCCGTAACGACTGTCAAAGATCTACGTATATGACGATGAGATGGTCACCCATCCACAGACCAACCCCGGCAAGCGTAGCTTAACCTGATGGATCGATCCGTGCGGCTGTTATTAGTTAGCCACAACCCAACCTGTCAAATTACTTTCATAGTTTTTCAACTTTATTACAAAAGTCAAAGTCAAAGTCAAAGTCAAAACATTTATTTCAAATAGGCACAAGAATGGCACTTTTGAACGTCAAAAGCATAAGGTTCATTTTCAATTGACCTTTGGACACAAACACTGCCACTATTTTTTGTGCAATTCTAAGCTCAGTGCCTGCAACACACATACGTGTTCGAGGCAGCGTATTGGTAAATGCAATGCCAAAAATAATGATTTACGAGGTTTGTAGCAAGAGGATTTCTCTGGTTTCTTCATACTCCCATGATAGGAAGGCGATCATCATGTCAGCTGATAAACGTCCACCGCTGGGCATAGGCCTCCCCCAACCACCACCAACTCGACCGGTTGAGTGTCCAGCAACCAGCGGATTGTTTATGTACATATGTGTTGTATTTATGAAACTGTTCCTTTGATACGCGTTCGCTTTCCATACTTTTTTTTTAGGGTGACAAATCATCAAATGTACCCTCTGCTGAGTGGAGCGGAAGGGAAGGTCAGACTCTTACTGACTAAAACCCATCCATGTTCCTTCCTTAGCCGTTTATGTTCCGGGGTAGCGGTAAACCTTTCGGACAATCCCGCTGATACCTACCTACCTCTAAATACAGGGAGAAAAGGTATTGTATGTATCACAGAACAGATAAAAGTTATCTATTCTGCGGTATGTGTTGTTGTAACTGGTATAAATGTGCGATGATTTGGCTTTTTTTCATAGACCGAACCTCAATTTTAGAATGTTTGTAATTCTGTGAGCACCATGTATTTATGACATCATTAATTTTACCTGCCGTTGTTATAATTATGTGTTTTTCTTTTCACCTTTTGTGGTGTAGTATTTTTACTGTGGGTGCATCGTCTTCACATATAATTTTATAATTCATGTATACAAAACATTTTAAAAGAGTAACGGTGGAGATTATTGCTCATTCACCTCCATACGAAACTAACGGAAGGGGCGACTGGACTCGAATTCTATTTCTTGTTCATTTTGACGTTTAAAAGTGCCTTTCTTGTGCCTATTTGAAATAAATCATTTGACTTTGAATTTGGCAGCTTTCATTTCAGAGCGATGTAATAATTTGATAGATAATTCACCTATTAATATTCAGTTATTTCATAATCTATTGTCACACACTGATTCAGAACTGACTAAGCCCTAAGGCACGAACAATGCCCTGCCTGTTTACTTTGTGGAAATCCCTAACGTATGAAGTACCAACTGATTGAATAGTCGAATCATGTAAAGATAGATAAAGTTAACTGTTGGACGTAACATTCAAGGTTTTAAAATTGGCATTGTATATTCTACAATACTATCCGTTACATAGTCTATTCAGATAACTTTAAAATAGATGGCATTTATTTGCAAGGTCTTAAACCTTTTGCTTTTCCATTTTTACATACATAGGTACTTAAACTTACACCATCAGGGTCAGATAGAAACTAAATAAAACCCGCTACGATACTTCCATAGGTACTCCTTTTCAATTGACTAAGCCAAAAATCAAATGCGTTAGCGATAAACACAAAAAAACACTTGAAAGTGAGAAATCATTTTAATTTCGGAAGTCGGTGTCTTTGGTTTTGTATTTCCGTTTTTTGCTACCGACTTTCGAAATTAGGTTGTTTTTTAGTAAAAACAGTTTTATTTATATTTTACTTTTGAGTTTTGGTACCCCACAGTCTCCACACCAACCAGCTTTCAAATAAAAAAATAATCATCAAAATCGGTTCACCTAATCGATAGTTCTGATGTAACAAACATTAAAAACAATCGAATTGAAAACCTCCTCCTTTTTTGAAGTCGGTTAAAAAATTAAACTAAACAATAGGCTTGTTTAGTTTTGCCATTAATCGGACACCGCGTGTTACTTACAAGGATGTGCTAATGAAAAAACCCACTAACTCTGCCTGACTTAAGGATTGAATTCGAAACGAGAGTCTTATTTGTCTATAAACAAATGAAATTCATCAATCATTGGCAAATTAAAACAGTAAGTACATTTTACTTTCGCTAGCACATCAAGTTATACCAAACTGTCAAATTTCTCCAAATGATTTTTAATCTTAAACCGTTGAATATTAAGTTCAAAATCGACTGAGAAAATTTGACAGTTTGTAGTAACTTGATGTGCTGGCGACTGAGCCAAAATAAACCACACAGTCTCGAAAATGATGTTTACTTATATTATCTCCTGTTATCTCACCTATCTGGTTGTTGACCTTGTTGTCAGTTTTGTGCCTGAGCCAGTCTTCATAGCCTTGCTTTATGGCAGTCACCAGCACTACGAAGCTGAGCGGCAGTATGCTGGTGAACGGCGAGACTGGACTGTCTGTGAAGAAAGAAAGTTATACATTAATAATATCCTCAGCATTTAAAATGGTCTAAGGGGCTTCTGCGACAGCGGGATTGTCCGAAAGGGTTACCCCGGAACATAAACGCCTAAGGCGAACATAATGTGTTTTAGTCAGTAAGGGTCTGACACTGGATCATTTGATGATTTCCTACCCTAAAAATAAAAAAAAAGATCCAATTATATTATGGATGGGATGCGACACTAGCAGTTGGTATCTACTTAGGAATTCACATTCCTGTAAAGCCCGTAGCTAAACTAAACTGTGCATGGTTTTAGAGCACGAATGTAGGTAGAGATAAACTACGATAACAAGGCGCGCCCCTCTAAATAACTGTTTCAATGTTTGTAGTCACATCCTTACGAAAGATTTTGTATGTATTTGTAAATATTCGTCTTCAGCAGCAGGCGTTGTGAGTCTTGGTTGCGCCTTGTAAGTACTTTCACAAATACTTTCAAACGTTTTAAATTTTTGAGGGGCGGGAAATGTGCGCATTCCCCTTAAACTTAAGGGGAAGATTTATTAAAGCATGGTTAGACCTGCCGTCCTGTATGGATCAGAGTGTTGGGAAACAAAAGAAATGAATGAAAGACAATGGGGTATTTGAAAGGGTAGTCAATAACGTTACTTTTTATGAACTGTCAAAACGCGGCATTTGCACGTGATTTATATGAAATATAACATTTTGACGTCACAGATTTTTAGAATCAAATGGAATAATTATTAGCATTAAATGCAATTTAACAATATATCTTCGCATTATATTTAATTTCTGTACGGTGATGGAAGTTTTTATGACGAGCGGTCTTTTTTCCATGTGATTTCATATTTTATTTTTTCGTTTCAAATAGTCAATTGCATGCAGCTGAAAAGTTGTGTGGAAATCGGGAAAATGTTGTCAGGAAATTTGTGAGTATGAATGTGGATGGCTATAGAAGTAGAGGGAGACCAAAGAAACGATGGATGGATTGTGTAAACGATGATATGGCTAGAAAGGGAGTGACTACCGAGATGACGACTAATCGAGAAGTATGGAAGAAAAAGACATGTTGTGCCGACCCCAAATAAATTGGGATAAGGGCAGGAGAATGATGATGAGGAGCGGGGAATGCTACCGTAGTTTAGCTTTACTCAAAAGGATCTATTATCAATATTGTAAAGGGTAAGTTAATGGCACTTACAGCAACTCGAGGAAAGGAGCTGAATTGAGATATGAAACTTCTATTTCCTTCAATACCAATTGTAGATAAATTGGACCTTGAGAAAACTCGTGTCATTCAGTTGAATACTTACTTTAATAGAGTAATGATATAGAATAATAAGTCGTTCGAGGACGTTCTTCGAACGAGTACCATCCCTTGGTTTAAAATGTAAATTACAGGCTCTTCTTCAGCCTGTAATATCGTTTTAGTCTACAATCAGAACATAAGTGAAATTACTTTGCCTTGCAACATTGTAAATTATATTACACTAGCTTTCGCCCGCGACTTTGTCTCGGAGTACGGTTATATCGCAACATCGGGAGATATTTTTGAGACAAAAATCTCAGTAGCCTATGTCCTTCCTCGGGATGCAATCTATCTCTCTGCCAAATTTTGTAAAGTGGTAAAAGCGTGAAAAGGTACCATACAGACATAGAGTTACTTTCGAATTACCTACCTATAAATTATTAGCTTTATTAATTATCATCGTGTGATCCGTTAATAATGAAAGTAAGTTAGTTTTTTTTATAGATAAGAAGATTCAAGTTAAATCAACCGTAAAAACTTAAAAAATGATTAGGGACGAAAAGAGTGTCCATGGAGTTTCTTGCCCGTTCTTCTCCGTAGGTACCAACTGCTTTGGAATGGGCAACTAGCGTCATCTTTCTGACTGACCGACCCCTTGACAATTCAAAAGTGCCTGTAATTGGTTTATTTGAAATAAATACTTTGAGTTTGAGTTTTGACGAATGTGTCTACGTATTGATTTGAGAGACGCAATCTAAACTGCCGTTTGGAATTTAAATGGTCATTTGCAAATGCAGGCTAAATCTATATACAGGGTGGAATTTTGTAATGCCCCCTGGAGGGAAAGTACTCTTAATACTGTAGATAGAAAATTTTACTCAAAGGAAACATTCCTTTATTTTTGAATAGAAAGAAAACTGCATTCAAAGATTTCCAAAAAATCGCTTGCCACACCCGGGAATCGAACTGACTAAAATCTGCAAAAAGTACACACTGTACTTTTAATGCCGCGATCGTTAGTATCAATTATAAGGATGAAATCTCTCGAACAAACTTGATAAATTAAATGATAGGAAAACCATGAAATCTTTATTTATTTACAAAAAAATGTAAACTAATTAATTAGTTGCTCGAAATGGGCTCCATTTTCTTGGATACACAAATGTATTCTTCTAAATAAATACCTTTAATACCTGGATTGGTACAAACGGCACAATCAGATGGCCTGCGAAATCACCAGATCTCACCCCATTAGATTTTTTTTTATGGGGATATGTTAAAAACCAAATTTACATTAAATCTTATGCGAATGTAAACGAGTTGAGAGTTGAAATTCAGAATACGATTTATAATATTCACCACAACACGTTATTAAAGGTTACAAGAAATGAATTTGTTAGAAGAATACATTTGTGTATCCAAGAAAATGGAGCCCATTTCGAGCAACTAATTGATTAGTTTACAATTTTTTGTAAATAATTAAAGATTTCATGGTTTTCCTATCATTTAATTTATCAAGTTTGTTCGAAAGATTTCATCCTTATAATTGATACTAACGATCGCGGCAATAAAAGTACAGTGTGTACTTTTTGCAGATTTTAGTCAGTTCGATTCCCGGGTGTGGCAAGCGATTTTTTGGAAATCTTTGAATGCAGTTTACTTTCTATTCAAAAATAAAGGAATGTTTCCTTTGAGTAAAATTTTCTATCTACAGTATTAAGAGTACTTTCCCTCCAGGGGGCATTACAAAATTCCACCCTGTATATAAAAGAAAGACGGGTTTGTTCCCTTCGTTATAACTCGAGATCGGCTGGACCAATTTTCATGGTTTTTGTTTCGTTGGATTTGTCTCCACCCTGAATAGCAGAATACATTTTTTTTTTTTTTTTTTCGATCAGCTGCTGATTTTCCTCCTATAGGGTAGGTAGGTAGGTAGGTAGGGTAGGGTAGGGTAGGTAGGTAGGTAGGGTAGGTAGGTAGGGTAGGAAGGTAGGTAGGTAGGGTAGGTAGGTAGGGTAGGTAGGTAGGGTAGGTAGGTAGGTAGGGTAGGTAGGTAGGTAGGGTAGGTAGGTAGGGTAGTTAGGTAGGGTGGGTAGGTAGGGTAGCTAGGGTAGGTAGCTAGGTAGGTAGTGTAGGTATCACAGTTAAAGACAGGACAACGTCTGTCGAGTCAGCTAGTGAACTATAAATAAAATAAAGTACGACTAAATTTCCTTTACCGTTAATAGCAAAACTATATCGGACAGATTACGCACACTTGATAAGATTACAATTTAAGTATATCGTAAATAATCGTAATATGTGAACACGAACACAATATATGTATGTACATACATTATAACTGGCCACAAGCGTACTATTATCTATTGATTAAAACCGAAGTGATTTATCTATATAACACTATGATCTTACTGATGTCCCAGAAATTCTTTTAATAGGGATGATGACAAACATTTTTTTTTGTCCATCAGCTAGATTATTAAAGAATATTGGATACGTATTTTTTCTTTTTTACGTAATCAAACGATTAAGTCAATAAATTGAGTTAAAATGTGCCATGACGTCACACCTACGTACGACGTAACGAGCCCCCGCACTCCAACTTTAAAGCGTTCCATCTAGGTCGTTTTGAATTCATATGATAAGGCAAAAAATACGTGCTTAATATTTTTTTATTATCTGACTGATAATAAAAAAATGTTTTTTTTAGCCCAGGCGTCATCCCTATTCTGATACCTATGATATCATAGTTTAAGTTTGGAATCAAGTTTCAGCTAGATGTGCTGGTATACCGATCTAAATATCAAATATTTTATTTAGATGTCTATCAGACATCGTAATACGGACATTCCTATACTGAATTCACGAAGGATTAATTAAAGTTTACTCCAAGAACATTTATTCCTAATCACAAAATAATTTGACTGCACCTAAGGCAAACTCCCATGCAGTATAATATAAATCAGCAGTTCATCAAGCCTAACAGGATTCTAACACGGAATCAGATAACGACTATCAAATTTGAACAAATCTTCTGATATCTGTGTCGTTAATGGATATCATACATGATTTATCGTTTTGCGAATGATTCTTAACTTTTAATCTATGCACAGGGTCAGCAGAAAACATTGGTCCCCGGTTCAGAAAATGGCCTAAAACCCGTCTGCGAAGTATGGCGAAAACAGTAGGTTCTCAATGGTCTTCTCCTTGATGTCTACACAATATTCCGTTGTCTAATTCAGCCTTTCCCAAAGTGGGTGATAACGCATGCAACGCATAGTGCGTAGGAGCCCTAAGAGACCCAGAAAAAAAAATGAGGGCGTTGTGTAGAGGCTTAGGGGGCAATTTGTCGATTGGCGGCGACCTCTCACGCCCGACCCTGGTGCAAGCCATGGTCCGAAGCGAGAGGGAGTAGGAGGCAGTCACCTCTTTCTGCGAAGCAGTCATGACCGCGAAGGAGGTGGCGGGATGGGGGAGAGAAAGGTCCTCCCGTCCCAGCCACCGCGGGAGACACCCCGGGCGTCGGGAGCCACGTGGCGACTCCCTGCCACTGTAGGCGCGGGCCTGCGGGCGGTGAGTAATGGGTGGCTCACCGTCCGATCAAGACTAGGCCCGTGCCGGACGGCGCGTATATGTTCCATGCGCACCTCGAAGAGATGTCAGCATATGAAGGGGCCCTTTAGGGCCAAGCCTGCCGGGTATTGGATTGTCCGAAAGGGTTACCGCTACCCCGGAACATAGTTTAGTAACGGCTAAGGAAGAAACATGGTCGGGTTTTAGTAAGTAAGAGTCGGACACTCCCTTTGGCTCCACCGAGAGCGGGAGAAGTCTTTGGATGAATTCCCACCTTCAAAAAAAAAGGGGGCAATTTGTAATTTCATCTAGATAGTGGTATTTAAGTAGGTGAAAAAATTAGGGGTACTAAAAAATATTTTTTTCTCAAAGTGGGCAGTAGACACAATATATGATGTTTGGAAACCCCTGGTCTAATTGAACGAAGGACGTTTCCTATCCATTCTTTAATAAACAAATTACGATGTTCTTTGACCACGACTTATGAGTATACCAGGTCGCTGATACTGTGTACCAGGTATTCCGATCGATTTATCTATTTCTCAGAAAAGCTTGAACTATTACTTACGCTTTCACGTGCAAGGACAAACGAACCTGAATTTATGAAATTATCATAATAGTAAATTCATTTTCTTTCCCCCTTAGGCCTGCTTACATGTCAAAAAACAAAATGCGTTTATCGCTTAATCTATACTAATATTATAAAGCTGAAGAGTTTGTTTGTTTTTTTGTTTGAACGCACTAATCAAAGTAGCTACTGGTTGGAATTGAAAAATACTTTTTGTGTAGGTTAGTTCATTTATCGAGGAAGGTTATAGGCTATATAACATCACGCTACAACCAATAGGAGCGGAGCATGAATGAAAAAGGTTACAAAAACAGGAGAAAAACATTTTTGATAGCTTCCGTTGCGTGTGCTGCGTAAACGGTTTAAAATATGAAAATATCATGTATGATGGAATTGTTCCTCTTTAAAAGTTCCATAAAAAGTCCGCGACAGCATTATGTCTATCTTTTATGATTGACTCACTATAACCTTTTAGGTAATCTTTGTCCGAAATTAATGCATTATTTGCGAAGGAGTTTTATCAACATAATATGAATCCTTATCCAAATAAATATGTTATTAATCACAAGTATTTAAATGTTAACAAAATTGTCCATGACATCACTTGATTTCAATCAACATCTTAGGAGATATCTAAACCTCTCTCTCTTAGAAAACCTCTCTTTCTTATTAAAAGTACACTTTCTAAACAAGCTTATTACAAATTAGAAGATTATATCAAAGATAAGGATGCTTGGAAACATGCTGGTCCTGCTCCACAGGACAATCTAGTGTCTAGACAAAATCAAACTGGTTGCTAAGTAAATTAGGTAATTTGTACCATATTATTTTATTATATTGGAATAACTTCTCACACATTGATTAATTTATTATTATTAACTTTTAGAATGTTTGTAAATATGTGAGCACCATGCACTTATGACATAATTAAGTTTACTTGCCACTGCTACATGTGTTTTTCTTTTCACCTTTTGTGATGTATTGTTTTTATTCTGGGTGCATCGTCTTCACATTATAATGTTATAATACATGTATACAAAACATTGTGAAACATTTTAAAAGAGTAACGGTGGAGTTTCTTGCCCATTCTTCTCCACACGAAACTACCTTTTGGAAGGGGAGACTAGAATCAGTTCTATTTCTTGTTCATTTTGACGTTCAAAAGTGCCATTCTTGTGCCTATTTGAAATAAATGTTTTGACTTTGACTTAGGTGACGTAGACGAAGTTGCGCGGGTCAGCTAGTATTATTATAACATTATTCCATATTCTGTCGCCTTTTTAAACAATGGGGATGATGACTATTTTTTTTTTATTAGTCCGTACGCTAGATTATTTTAAAAAAATGGACACGTAGTTTTTCTTTTTTTACGTAATCCAAAGATCACGTCTAATACATTGAATTAAAATGTGGCATGACGTCACAAGTAGGTATATAGTTTTTATACTTACTTGTAACGTAGGGAGCCCCCGCTTCCCCAACTTTAATGCGTTTTATGATTTATCTAAGTCATTTTCTATTATTATGATAAAGCAAAAAAATACGTGTCAAATATTTTGTAATTATCAGATTTTTTACCTAGACATCATCCCTATTGACCGAATCAGAACGATGTTATAAATTCGTTTAGCGCTCATTTGTGTACAAGTGTAGTTAAGTTTAATTGGTTTTTAATTTTTTAAGTGAGATTATAACGAGTGAGTTTAACGTATCGTCCGACTAGATCAAATATAATTAGGTAAATCGAATGATACTGTAATTTTGATTATCCCATTATTATTGGCTACGGTTTTTCCAATCATTATAATAAATTATTTATTTCTGTGACAACCAAAACAACGATTAGCATTTTCAAGCAATAGGAAAAAACGTACGATAGTATTAAAAGTACAAAAATTTTAAAACAAAACTGAAGTATAAAATATCAGGAAGTGTGTGTATTCAATAAAGAAAAATAAGGATAAAATAGGCACACGTCATGTAACGCTTTCACAATCCACACTAATATTATAAATGCGAAAGTAACTCTGTCTGTCTGTCTGTTCCCTTTTCACGCCTAAACCACCCAACCGATTTTGCTGAAATTTGGTATGTAGATAGTTTGCATTCATGAGAAGGACATAGGCATATTATTTTTTGGAAATTCAACCCTTAAAAGGGTTACAAGGGGTGGCAAAGTTTGTATGAGAAAAATATTTTTATTGCACATTTTTGCGTAGGGTAGGTAGGGTAGGTAGGGTAGGTAGGGTAGGTAGGGTAGGTAGGGTAGGTAGGGTAGGTAGGGTAGGTAGGGTAGGTAGGGTAGGTAGGGTAGGTAGGGTAGGTAGGGTAGGTAGGGTAGGTAGGGTAGGTAGGGTAGGTAGGGTAGGTAGGGTAGGTAGGGTAGGTAGGGTAGGTAGGGTAGGTAGGGTAGGTAGGGTAGGTAGGGTAGGTAGGGTAGGTAGGGTAGGTGTGGTAGGTAGGGTAGGTAGAGTAGGTAGGTAAGGTAGGTATCATAGTTAAGACAGGACAACGTCTGTCGGGTCAGCTAGTATTTCAATAACGGAATGGTTCAATTCACTAAACAACACATACCTAATAGAAAGAAAGTCACAGCTGCAGTGGTTCCCACGTTTTTTTCCACGAAGTAAGACATAAATTATTCAGAGTACATTAGTACTAACTATCGTCAACTCTTCATTTTTAAAGGCGAAGAAATTGTAAAGACAAACATGCTATTCGATTTGAAAATGACATACCTACACGTTTTTACAAAATTATGTTATTAAAAGTTTCTAGTGCCAGTTTTCTATATCAAAATTTCTTTTTTTTTTGATAGTGGCATCTCGCAGTTCAACCGTAGGGTTGTCTACTGCTAAGCCGGGTTTGCCTGTTGATGCTACAATAAAATTGCTGCCTCCAGCCAGGGCTTGATAAAAACTTACAAACTAAGTGACTACACGCTAAGGCACCCCCTGTGGAGGTACGGACCTCGGCTCGCCTCGGGAGTCGCTGTCGCGGTCCAGGCTGGATCGGGCGTATATCAACATGTCTACCAAACTAGTCAACTTATAATCGAACTAGCTTCCGCCCGCGGCTTCCCCGCATAATATGTCGACAAATTATACACATAAACCTTTCTCTTGAATCACTCTATCTATTAAAAAAACCGCATCAAAATCCGTTGCGTAGTTTTAAAGATTTAAGCATACATAGGGATATAGGGACAGAGAAAGCAACTTTGTTTTATACTATGTAGTGAAGACGAAAGTTTTACAAATTGATACCAATTACCAAATGCTGTTATTCGTTTAATTGGAGTACTTACTTATACTCTATTATGCAAAACACTTATTTCTACGTAATTAAAATGGGGTATGCCAAGGGGTTTCTAAATTCATAATGGATTCATTGTAATTGTACTACTAGTTCAAGGTAGGTGTTTTCTTTGGCAACTTTTGTGAATAGCTCACTTGTGGAATGGTCTTTTGGTGGTAACAACTGATGTTATGTTGATAGCATACTATTACCATATCAATCCCGAACGACTACTTTTACATAAAGGAGGGCTTTTTTTTTGAGGGTTGGAAATCATCAAATGACTCCTCCCGCTCTGGGTGGTGCGGAAGTGAGGGTCAGACTCTTAGTGACTAAAACCCATCCATGTTCCTTCCTTAGCCCTTTATGTACCGTAGTAGCGGTAACCCTTAACAATCCCGCTGATACGGCAGGCTTCGGTCCTAACAGGTCCCTTCCTTTATGCTGACATCTCTGTGAGACGCGCGTGGAACACGAACGCGCCGTTCAGCACGGGCCTGGTCCTGATCGGGCAGCTGGGACGTGAGGAGGGCTGAACCGCAGAAGTGGAAATAAAACACAAAGTAACATCAGGCCTGTTAACCCACCACGGGTTAGGAAGAGGTGTACCTATTACCTATAGTAAACCTAAATTTTGCCAGTTATGTTTAAGCCCCATGCAATAAGTGACGAGTCTATTGCTATCAACCGAACAAGTCTAGGCTGCCATTGAAAAATGCCAATAACACTTAGCCCTTTGGAAATTAAATCCCGAAACTAGTGCACATCTTACGACAACTAGACTAACGAGGGGAATATGTAGTAATTAAATTTTCGACTCACCAATAACGAGAGCGATGATAGTGACGGTCAGGAAGTAGAAGTTGACGATTCTCCGGAACTGCTCAGAGAGGTTCTTGGGCAAGAACCAGAGGAGCGTATATTTGGAGGTCTTGATCTTGTTGTGCTTCGTCTTATCGCCTTCGATGCGGGCCCCCACATTGACCTGCCGCGTCTCCGTCGTCGTCGCTGATACTTTGTTGCCCTGGGCAGATGAGGAATAATATGTTAGAACTTCTTTGCGTTGGAGAATGTCCTCCAGCACCGTTTAAGGCTCCGTACAAGGTTCCGTACTAGACTTGCGACAAGCGCGCGCTATATATAAGTCGCAGCATGCTATCCGCTGCTGCAAAAGGCGTATAGCTTGAGCGTATAGCTCGTGGCGGCGGGGTAAGAAAATTTGCCCCAGAACCATTTTTTGGTATCGACTGACAAACTGAACGTTAATTAAGTAGGTAATAGTAGTTATTAAGACGCTGGAATGGACTGCACAGTTGTTGTTTTTTCTTATGTGATGCTGACCGATGTAACCGTTGGGTGGTGAACTGGCGATATCATTCCGCTTAACTTTCACACTTAATGCCTAATCTATTAATCAGTTTAATTAGATCATTAGTTCTTTGAAGAATATAATGTTAAGAAAGAGCTCTTACCTACGTTTTGATCTATAGACCTACAACGACGCAAAACATTAAAAAGCCAGGTAGTGGAGTAAAAAATGCATAATTTCACATTACACAATAATATCTTGAGTTGACTGATACGAAACTTTCAGTGGTTACATATGTGATGCAATTAGAAACGGTAAATGTCATCGACAAAATATAATTAAAGTTCTTCAATTGAACGACTTAGTTCATAATTAAATAACTTTTTAATTATACGTTACAGAAAGTCAAAAGGCTAGTGCTACGAAAACTTATGACAAGACTTAGTTTATAAAAGCATGTGTTTTTTTTAAATTACTGCTATCAAAAAAAAAAGCGCCGTGCGCCATGCTCGGTAAAAGATTCTCAATTTGAGGGTGAAGGTAGCCGTACGTCAATACTATTAAGACTAAGTAAGTAGTCTGCAAACATAAAACCTACCGAATGAGACATGGTCTTTAGGATATTTCGGCGTGTTACCAATGTGAATGCGAATTCTTATGTCCAGCTCAGTTAAAATTCAGTCCAGGAACAAGAAATTGGGACATTTTTTTCTTCTAAAAATCCTCTTACCCAGGCGAGTGCTTTAGTAAGAATAAATATTATTGTTGATACTCTTATAGGAACATATATATCTATTATGTAGCGCTGACAAACCCTACTTAAGTCGTCAAAGTAAAATATACCGTCAGAACATGTTTAAATATGCATAATGCCATCAGCACCGTGGGACATTACGCGAAATGAAGTGTGAATTCAAGGCCCCTACATATTTCTATAGTCACTAATCGATAAATATCAGCTCTGGCTTTGATATTAAGTTCTAATAACATTTTTCAAGCACTTTAGAATTCGTCATATAATTAAGAATCTTGTCCCAATTCACACGATGTCATTGGTTTGTGTGATATTGTGCATAAGCATGCTCGAGGGATGTGGGAGAGTCGGACTGATACGAGCCGGACTTAGATCTCAAACGAGGCCATAGCTTTAGTTCAGACACTACTTTCAAAAAGATGAAGGCATAGGACAGGCCTCTGATTTTAAGGATACATGTGCGTATTGTATAAAATCAAATAAAATTATGAGGCATGAGGAAACCAGCATGTCTGAGAGGTATTTCTCAACAGCATGTGAAGCTAAGTCAGAGGCCCACGGGCAGCATAAAAAAGTCTGCCACCAGGTTAGTCACTAACCACACGAGAAGAAGAAGGCATTGGAAAACTAAAGTATAGGGTTTTTCAAGAAGAACTTTGTTTTTCAATTGGGGATACACGAACAACATGACAGTTTTGACATTTAGTTTTTAAGGTATTCGTAGTAGATGCTTAGGCAATTGTTACAATGAATTCAATTTCGCTCGAAAATCGAATTAAAATAATTAAAATCCACTATAAAATGGTTGTTCTGTTAAAGTTACATTTCGTAAAATTCGTGATATTTTCGGACAACATAATCGTCCTTCTGAGACCGCTGTATGGTGCGCTATGTGGTCTGGCGGCGTGATTGGGTTGTTTTTTTCGAAGATGAGGCTGGAAATGCGGTAACGGTCAATAGATTCCGCTATCGCGAGATGTTAACAACTCAATTTTGGTCTATTATTGATGACGTGGATATCACTGAAATTCAGCTGTTAAGTGGCCAGCCAGATCGTGTGATTTAATACCACTGGATTATTTTTTGTGGGGTTATGTTAAGGGCAGAATCTATACGGAGCCAATCAGCCTTTAAACTCAAAATCCGTGATGTGATTAACGGAAAAGACCCGCCATGTTGCCAAAAAGTGATTTAAAACTTTGAAAAAAGAATTGACATCTGGTGGTGGACATTTGCCAGATATCATTTTTCATTCATAATTGACAAACTTTTCTCTTCGTAATACAATAAAAATTTGAATCATTTTCATCTAAATTCTTTTTTAATTTTGTTTTAGAAAACAAAGTTCTTGTTGAAAACCCTTTATTATTGCTTCAGCTTCGTGGCTAGTAAATTCTTCGGTAAAACCTTGTTCAGTTGATATACGTTTTGTATATATTTAAGTTATAAGTACATTTCGAGCTTTTTTTGATAGAATGGTATTACTTTTATGTGAATAAAACGTTTGCAATGAAATGAAACTATTAAGAAAATTGAAAAAATATTACCTTCATTTGTTTATTGAAGAATAACGAAATAAACTTTTTAATGGAACCCATGAGGTAGGCGCACCATGTCGGTGGCCCCCTGTTGCCGTGCCTGCGGTCAGCCTGCCAATGTCAGGATCGGACGCCACGGACGCACAGCTGCACGTAATTGTGAGAAGGGTAGCATCTGACTGCAAATTAGCGCTTCCATTGGCATTTGCTGATGATTACCAGGGTCGATACTTTCAATATGTTGGTGGTTTAAGCCTTTTATTATCATCGATCAATTTAAACTTTTTTTTTACTTGCGGTGGATACGAGATAGTTTTACCTATCTGTCTTCCTATACTAACAGGATAATTTAAAAAACATTATTAAAGCTTTTTTAAAGAGTTACCGTGGACTTTCTTGACAACTCTTCTCCATCGAAACCGACCAATAGAGGAGTTGACAGGATAAAAAAAAGAAATTATATTTAATCCGTCAGGACCTTCGTCCGAGGACCTTCAAAAAGCTCTCTGTTCAAAACAGACTAGACAAGCCAGCCGCCAGTTACTATTAGTGGCTTGCTATATAGCAACTAAACTATTTCTACGCACAACCTGCTCGAGACGCGATAGCTATGTGGATAAATCAATCAATCTTTTATAATTAGCACCTCTATAAACTAATGTGACGTGACTAATAATTCGAAGAAAGAATAAAAACCAATTAAGTATTTCCACTGCAATAGATAATAAGGTATCCGGAAAACCACTAAATTAATGGTCACCCCAGCCACTTTTATTTTCACCAAATAAATGTCATAAGTTTACTGAAGTGAACTGATTCTAAGGGTGAATTTCACCAATGAAACTGAATGCGTTCAGCATTTAACCGTTTAACCCATAGGCTGTCACGAACACGTTCGTGTGTTGAAGGCACTAAGCACAAAAAATAGTGGCAGTGTTTGTGTTAAGGGCTGTATGATTTTTTTCTGTAGAATATTGATTCCAGTTTATTTATTTAGATGTGCTGATCGTGTACAGTCTCAATGGTGAAATTGACACTAATGCCCGTATTACAGAACCTCACTCAATACTCAAGCATTGCTTGAGTCTCGATTAAAGCCATTTGATTGGTTAAAACTAGTTTTAAGTAATACTTGGGTCTTGAGTGAGGTTCTGTAAAATATATAAATAATAAATCTGTAAGTACTTAATGTAATAATACTTGGTTCTAAACAGAATATTACTTAGTAACGCTTGGAATACAAAGTGGGCAATCTCGATGATCACAACTGCCATTAAACAATACTTTCAATGCATGCTATTATTTGTAGCTATATCAATATTTGTCAACTTTGTTGGCAGTAGATCAATAGATAGGCGTATAACATATTGCAATTCACTGAGCTTGAATTTTATGTAAGCTGAAAGTAGAATTGTATGACTCAGGAGAAATGGTAGAGCAAAGTAGAGCTTATAACATAAAATTTTAAAAATTTATGAGAATTTACCAACTGCCTGCAAGAAATTTTCGAAGACACGTGTAAAGTTTTCGATGCAATCACAAAACGTTATAGTGCACGCAAACTGAAGATACTTCCTATACAATACGTGTCTCTGACATACCTACGCGAAATGATTCAATATTGTGACATTTCAAGGACGCCGATAGGTTTTCAAGGGGGACCGATTCTAGGAATTAACCCTTGCCAGTTGATAGGTTTGGTTTATGAAGGGGGAACTTGGCTATAGACAATCAGATAAAAATATGTAAAAGAGGTTTTAACAGGACCACTTCATGTCGGGCGGGATCGTATTCGGGACCGTCAGGAGTCATAAGCTTTCACCTTAAGAAGCCCTACGGAGTAGTTCTATAAATTCAATTTTTCTTACGTTTTTTTTTCAATTATCCGGTTGTATGTTCATCAGAATATAATTCGCGGGCACACCAGGGTGGCCGGTAGCACCTGGTCAGAATTACCCAAGGATCGAGTTGAATAGCATGCGATTGAAGAGGCCTTTTTTTTTTTTTTTTTTTTTTAAGGCTGGGAAATCATCCAATGACTGCTCCCGCTCTGGGTGGAGCGGAAGGGAGTGTCAGACTCTTACTGACTAAAACCCATCCATGTTCCTTCCGTAGCCCTTTATGTTCCGGGGTAGCGGTAACCCTTTCGGACAATCCCGCTTACCCGGCAGGCTTGGCCCTGAGGGGCCCCTTCATATGCTGACATCTCTTTGAGGCGCGCGTGGAACATATACGCGCCGTACGGCACGGGTCTGGTGCTGATCGGACGGTGAGTCACCCATTACTCACCGTCCGCAGGCCCGCGCCTACGGTGGCCGGGAGTCGTCACGTGGCTCCCGACGCCCGGAGCGTCTCCCGCGGCGGCTGGGACGGGAGGACCTTTCTCTCTCCCATCCCGCCACCTCCTTCGCGAGCATAACTTTTTCGCAGAAGGAGGTGACTGCCTCCCACTCCCTCTCGCCCCGGACCATGGCTTGCACCAGGGCCGGGCGCGAGAGGTCGCCGCCGCCGATCGCCTCTACGAGGAATGCGATTGAAGAGGCCTACAGTGCATTATAAGAGGCTGTTGCCAGATTATCAGATAAGATTAGAATTTAATTAACTTAACTTCACCTATCTATACTTAGAAGAATCAACTATCTATACATATGTATATTATAATAAAATTGTAGAAAAGTGGTGTCTGTACAATGGAAATATATTTAAAAAAAAGTAGCAGGGGTTGTTACTTTATGGATGCCGAACCCGAAATTGTAATAATTTTTTTTTGTCTGTTTGTCGGTTTGTCTGTTTGTCTGTGTGTTTGTGCACGCTAATATCAGAAACAGCTTATTCGATTTAGATGCGGTTTGCACTGATATATTGTAGTAAGATTTAGTGTTTATTTCACGTCAATCGGTTCATAAATAAAAAAATTATGTCAATTTAAAAAATCACGGCGAACATTTGTTAAGGTATGCTGCTCGAAAAGTCATTATTCCACGCGGAGGAAGTCGCAGGCACAGCTAGTACCTAATAAATAATAAGGAAGTCGTTGTTTACTCAGAAGTTTTAATAAGGGTACTCCCACGTTTCAACTGATAGAGTTTTAACATCAACATCACTCATATCTCAATGAGTGCTGATTTTAAGAATGACAGCACGTAGGTACATACACATAAATACAGGAAACTTAAGTGTTCGATAGTGCATAGAGTGCGATTGTACTGTACACGAATCAATTGGCAGTATTGGCACGTACCTATGTGAGAAATGAATGATCCTGTGATAATTTTGAGGTCTTTCTACATGGTGTAACCGAAAGGGTATATACATACAAAAGGACATGCTACAGACCACCAAACTGAACAACTTTTACTATGGGACCAACTCCAAAATCGTGAAAAAAAATCAGCTGTTCCCTACATTTCGATGAGTCACATGACCAAAAATGTATAGAACAGATGATTTTTTTTATGACAAGAAATTTCACCAAAATGTAAATGATACAGTTTGTTTAGAGTTGTTTGTTACGCAATCTCGTGTGGACGGCGTACCAGATTTTGATAAATTTTGGTACACAGTTGTACTAGGTATGTACCTATATCCTATAGATACATATTTTAATTGTATTTCTAATTGTCGGGGTATACACTTATACATAAAATAAAAGGATTTTTTTGAGAGTGGGAAATCATCACGCTCGGAGTGTCAGATTCTTACTGAATAAAACCCATTGATGTTCCTTCCTTAGCCTTTTGTGTTCCGGGGCAACGGTAGGTAACCCTGTCGGACAATCCCGTTCCGCTGACCTGACATTTATATTCACGAACACTATTGGCGCTTACCTACTCCATTGAAAATATGACAAGCGCATATAAAATGTGAAGATTTATTTACTTGACTGTTTATCAATAGCGACATAACAATAAACATGGTAACATAATGACTGCAATAATCGACGTGTCCTCTAATCTGATAAGATAGACATTTTTTTGTATTTTTCTCCAGTTTTATTTAGCAGCGACATAGGTAGTTTCCAAATACAATGAAACAAGAGACATTATTTTTTTTAATAAATCAGAGATGTTAGCAGTAGGTACTAAGTACCTGAGTACACACGCCCTTCCGTGTTCAAATACCTAAGTGCAAATGTACAGACAAATATTCCCAATTGAATATGAACCTTATTCTTTAGTTTTAAAGATGAATATCAATCAAAGAAATTTGACAGATTGGGGTAGCATGATGTGCTGGCCTCTGTACAACCCTCCTCAAATTCCTTTACCTTACTGGCCTATTTTATTTATAGAGACCGCACTATTGGTTCGTTGACATCCGCGTACAACACAACGATAAAATCGCAAACTTAATTCGTTTTACTCACATAGCAAAAGGAGACGAAGTATGTCACCCAGGAGAAAACGTACACACACACTCGATACGTAAAGTTGTAAATAGCAACACCACACTCTCTCATTTTAATCACACTTGTTTCACATTTTAGACACAAACATTCGCGTATGACCGTGTATATGAAACACAAATATAACAATGAGTGTTATACGGCTAACCTGATAGCGAAAGCTATCTTATCGTGTTCAATACGATATCAATAAAAGTTTGACGACATGACACCGCGTGACTTCGGCCCTAGACCTTCCAAGTTTTAGTATTCCTCGGTCAGCTGTTATCGAAAAGTTTAAAAATAAAAAACATGGCGCCAATCACAGGTGGCATTAACATGAGGTAGCATTGACAACTAACTAGTTTGGTTCTAGGTTAATATTAATTAGAAAAGGCATTAATATCTGACAGCTGTGATTTGTATAATTACTCACGTGCGCCTTGACTTGTATATATTTTATTTTTCTTGTTTTCAAGTACGATATTTTACTGCATTATTTTTATAAGTTAATTTGGATAAAACAATAAAAGAGACAATTATATAAAGGAACCAGCAAAACTGCGATCATTTACCTTTGTCCTTACTTCCTAAGATCAGTCCTGACGGCCAAATTGAAGCCGAGCTTTAAGCATTTATTTAAAAATAGGTAGCTTCTGTCAACGGTTTCGCCCGCGTTAATACACTCGAGAGCAATGAATCCGGGTCACTTAAAGAATGTTAAAAATCTCGGAAACTAAAAATGATAGGTTAATGCAATAAATTGTATTTAATAGACAATGTAATACTCCTTAAATGAAAGTAAAAAAAATATGAGTCACCATACATTTTATTAACACAAAATTACATAAAGAAAAAAACTGCTGATCTCTCCTTAAAACAAAAATAGGAAACATGAAATTTTTGAACTTTATTACGATTTTCTTGAATTTTAATACTTCGTATTGCCTCCTCGTGCTTCCATTACTGCGTTTACGCGGTTTGGCATGCTGTACACCAAGTTCCTTATACGATTTTGGGGAATATTCTCCCATTCCTCTGTGAGAGCAATTTTGAGCTCACGAAGCGTGATTGGGGGAGGGTTTCGTTGTTTTACGCATCTGCCTAGCTCGTCCCAAGCATGCTCGATCGGGTTGATATCCGGGCTGCGCGCTGGCCACTCCATACGAGTAATGTTCATCTCTTGAAGGTAGTCATTCACAATCCTACCTGTATGAGGTCGGGCATTGTCATGCATAAATATAGCATCCTCACCTAAATTGACCATAAATGGACCAACGTGATCATTGAGGATTTCTTCCACATATCTTACGCTAGTTAAAGAGCCGTTTTCTATGATCACCAGCTCTGTGCGACTTTCAGAAGAAATTCCGGCCCACACAAGTACAGACCCACCACCGTAGGCTACTTTTCTTCGATGCATGCTTGCTTGAATCTTTCCCCTGGTCTTCGATACACTCTGTGTCTTCCATCGTGCTTGTAGAGCATAAATTTTGATTCGTCGGAGAACATAACTTTTGACCAATCTTCAATACTCCAATTTACGTGGCCCTGGGCATATCTTAGTCTTGAAATACGATGCCCACGCTCCAGTTTAGGGCCGTTTGCAGGTCTAAGGGGTTTTAAGTTAGATTCAGCAAGCCGACGTCTTACTGTCCATGCACTTGGGTTACTTCCTCTGAGGCGTCGAAACTGATTTGTGAGTTCAGTTCCTGTGAGAAAGCGATTTCGAAGCATGGTGTTCACCAAGTATCGGTCTTCTCGTGCTGTGGTACACCTGGTTCTGCCCGTTCCTGGTCTGCGTAGGTTAGAACCAGTTTCTTCGTAACGTCGGAGAACTCTTTGTACTGTTGACAGCGACACACCGACAGTCCTGGCTGTATCGCGCTGACTCCGGCCGGTTTCCAGCATTGTAAGTATTCTGGTGCATTCTTCAGGCGTAAGCGACATAATTTCAGCTTGAATAATGAATATAGAGCACTATCAACATGGTTTATGTACCCACATAAATGACAGATTACAAACAAAAGCAAAACCAAATGCTGTAATTTCGTAGTTCCATCTTCGAAAGTGGCCCTTTTTCAAATTTGATTTTTTTATGATATAACTTTACAAAAACTAAGAAGTTTTAATACCTTCATTTAAGGAGTATTACATTGTCTATTAAATACAATTTATTGCATTAACCTAGCATTTTTAGTTTCCGAGATTTTTAGGATTCTTTAAGTGACCCGGATTCATTGCTCTCGAGTGTATTTCCAGAAATTAAGGTTGGTACTGGGATAAAAATTTTCATAATGTGTATTGCCAAATCTATACTAATATTATAAAGCTTAAGAGTTTGTTTGTATGAACGCGCTAATCTCTGGAACTACTGGTCCGAATTGAAAAATTCTTTTTGTGTTGGATAGTACATTTATTGAGGAAGGCTATAGGCTATGTGACATCACGCTACGACCAATAGGAGCCGAGCAGCGGGTGAAACCGCGCGGGAGCAGCTAGTTTCAGATAAGTTTACGCGTTCTGGCGTGATTCAAACTCAAACTCAAACTCAAAGCATTTATTTCAAATAAACCAATTACAGGCACTTTTGAATTGTCAAGGGGTCGGTCAGTCAGAAAGATGAAGCTAGTTGCCCATTCCAAAGCAGTAGGTACCTATGGAGAAGAACGGGCAAGAAACTCCATGGACACTCTTTTAAATCAAAATATGTTTACAAAAACTGGGTTACATCACTCATGTTGAAATATACACGTGAGAACGATGCAGAACTTAATAAAAGCGTCCATAATTACAAGATTTTAAAAAACAATTCAAAATTAATTTAAATATTAAATATTAAAACACCCGTGGCAGCTAAGAGGTGACCAGCCCCTACTGACGGTGCCCGCTCATGGATTAGCACCATTCAGCTCAACCATTTTGAAGGGAGCTAAATGGTCCAAAATACCGCCACCATCAGTGAGACATTACAGGGAGCATGACATGCTCTCAGCCGCCAGGGCACATTCAAGTCAATGTAAGACGTACTCGTACAATGCTATTATGCTATTATAGATTGAGGAACAAACATCCATCCAAACTTTCCCATTTATACTAAGGTTCTAATCTGTAAATAAATGTAACATTGGGCACATTTATTATTGACTAGCTGCGTGGATGTCGGAAATTATCCCAAGGGAACGTACAGACGCCAGCACATCAAGCTATCCCTAACTGTCAAATTTTCTCAATTAAAAATGAACCTTATGTCTTTGCAATAAAGTTGAAATACTATCAAAGAAATTTGACAGATTGTGGTAACTTGATGTGCTGGCTTCTGTACTACCGGGATAAACAGTGTCCTATGTGTAATCCAGGTCATAAACTACCTCTGTCTCAAATTTCATTCAGATCCGTTCAGCCGTTTGAGCGTGAATGACGAAGAAACATACAAACTCAACACACACACACTCACTCTCAAACTTTTGCCGTTATAATATTAGTGTGATCGCGACCAATAGCGAAGGAGTACTCAATGGCCATTGCCACGTATCGCCTGCATCGCTCGCTCCGCTCTCGCGAGGCTATAGCAGATTTTTCTAACCCAATGTACCTATTATTTAAAACTACTTATTATACATACCTTTTAGCCCAATAGCCATCATAAAAGAGCAAAGCGCCACCGGTGCAGCGCCTACGCAGCCTTCGTCTGATGTATTCCAGGTCGCAGATTTGATTCCAGAGTCGTCGGCAGAGCGCTTGCTTGTACAACCTAAGCATAATTACTTGATCAGAAAAAAATAATTTTACGCAATGTATTAGTTTGAGTATAATAACTATACATTAGTCCGGGAACAATCCATAATGGTAATGGATTGTTTTAAATTACAGATGAACACGGTAATGGTTATAATAAACCTGAGTTGTTTTTTTTTTTATTGTGCTCAGCTGATGGCGACGCGTCATCCCCTATTACGGCGAAATATGGTTGTACTATAGGTACACCTCTCTTTAAGCCTTTGGGGAATAATAATAATAAACTGTATAATAATAATAATGTAATTGTAACTTTGTGTTAGAAATGATTCCAATTAATAAAAGAAAATTAATCTTTTTTTTTAATTTGGTACATTTACATACAGACCGTACCAAAGAGATTTTTTTTAACCTATTCACCGCTTGGTTCAATATCAATTGCTGTGCCTCCAGCACCCAACTCATTAAAAAAAACCTTTCATTCAGACGAATAGGGTCTTGCAATTACCTAAATAAAAGACGAAAACCGAACATAGCTTCTCAGTCGTATAAATACGACTCACACGGCACGAACAAGAAAACATTTGTCGTATTAATCCGACTGGAGCCGTTAAAAGGTTAATGACTGTGATTGTTTAGATGAATCAGATAGGGTAGGCCTTATTAACATCTTAGTAGATAATATTAAATGAAACAAATACTTAGATAAAATCAAGTATAATGTTCGTGTCTATAACACATTAAAAAATTTACCTTATCTGCTTGGCTTAAGGTTTATTTTTGATTAAGTATTAACTACAAGAATACTTTGCCTGGGAATCGAACTCAGGACCTTATGCTCAGCAATAGTGCACCAGTGTAATAGCAGTACTCTTTTAATATACCTACCATACAAAAGAAAAAGGAGTGAACAAGTACCTTAGCATAATTATGACTTTCTGTAGTTACTGCTTAGCCCAATGGGAGTAAGGCTTGAGTTTATTACATCATAATTCGTTCATAACCCATACTCCAAAGGCAAGTTCAGCCTAATCAAAGGTGTGATAAGCCCTAGGAAGGTAACAATAATATTCTTGGATTTATTTCTGAAGGCTTCCAGTAATGTTTCAGTGTGACACGGATGCACAATGAAGTAAGGTCGCTGGAATATTGGATGTTCTTGCTGAGTTATCACTGAGTAGAAGTCCTTCTGGTTTATCCTGTAATTTAAGATATAGATTTAATAAGATATAATTATAACAATCAAGTTAAATTTCTGATGCTTTGGGAAATATAGGTGTGACATTATGTTAAATTTTTCGGAGTTGGACAACCGTGTGTCGAGATATCAATCAATCTGCCTAGCCTTTTCCCAACTATCTTAGGGTCGGCCTCCCTCCAGTCTAACCGGATGCAGCTGAACACAAGTATTTTTTTTTTCATGGAGCAAATGCCTATCTGACCTCCACAACCCAGTCAGTAACTGGGTAATACAATACCCTTGGTAAGACTGGCTCTCAGACCTTCTGGTTTTTGACAACCCGTAACAATTGTCAAAGATGTGGATCTTTGACAGTTGTTACGGGTTGTCAAAAATCAGAAAGCATGTTATGTTGGTCCTGGCAGTCATTCGTGGGAATGACTGCCAGGACCAACATAACATGCTTTCCAAGGCACAGAGGAGAGTGATATGTAAAGATGGTCACCCATCCACGGACAAACCCCGGCAAACGTACACGATACGTGCGGCTGTATTTACTATAATAACCAATAGTGCATAGGCAGAACAGAAGCACAGTGGAAGCTCTTGTACTTTATTTATACCTTCCAAATAATTATTTGAAATAGGTATGTATATTTGAAAGGATGAAGAACTTATACTTTCTATTCCAAAACATTGAATAATCTATTGAACTGATAGTTTGTTTAAATAAACAATAACTTACTGTATAAATGACATTTTTCTAATATCTTCCAAAGTTATTAACATCCCAGTAGAGTTCCATACATTGAAACTAAATGAAGGTACTCCATAACTCAAATTGTAAAATATCACATAGTCTACTTTATACAAACAAGTTGTGTCGTTATCCTGACACTGAATGAAAGTATCTTTTCTTATGTGTGTCTTAGTTATATCTATTTTATCTAGTTTTAACGTCCACCCATCGCATATTTTTTCCGATTTTTTTACAAATTCTTCGGCTGCTTTAAGAAACTCTTCGACCATAATTGTCCTGGCAGACATTGTAACAACGACGGTAATGACTGTAATTAATTAAGCCATACTTTACAAAATAAAAAAAGGGTTAGGTTTGTTTGTTTAGATTTTTCGCTGCAGTCAAAAAAACTCACAGACATCAGAATCTTCGTTCAGTAATCATTAGTTTGGGAAAAAACTGACGTTTACTACAGTTAAAGCTACTATTACTAACTAATCCAAGAGTTTTTTGCAAACAAGCTACTTCTTTCGTAACTTCTATCGTGGAATAATTTCCGATATCCTCGTGGGCGAAGCCGCTGCAGAAGCTGGTCAATTAATAGAACAATTTTTCTCTAATCAAATCGATTAAAGTTTTCTAATGGAAAGTGGCATCACTACTAGCAACAGCTGTCTCGCTTGACAGTCACACACCGTCAATGTCAAGTCGAAAGACAAGTAGATTCCATTTTGACGTTTAGCTCAATCCAGCGCACAGTGATTTCGTTGTTTTCTTTTTAGCAGTCTATGAAAAGTAACAAAATCTTATCAGTAAAGTGATAAAAATTATTAAACAAACCGTTTGGGGCTGCTATCGACTAGATCACGACTTGTTCTACTCAGTCGTATTTATACTATCAACGGTTCGCGACTTGTCCGGCCAGATCAAGAAATAATTAGATAATTAGCTCTGTAAGTACAGGCCCTACGGAACAGTGACAAAGTTGCAACGTTTGCGATGTGTTGGCTTAATTGCTGACAGTTGACTTAGTAACCGAAAAGTACATGTGTAGTCTTTAGTTTCCTTTTAAGTTTTTAATTCAACTTCCTCATCTCTATGTAGAATATTATTTATTTTTTGCTAACGCAAGCTGCAATAGCTTTATGGTGTGTATTGTACTAATAAATAAACCGCAGCTGCTTCCGGATTTTTTGTCAGAAAGATGAAAAACTTATTTAAATATTTTTATTACAAGTAAACTAAAATTCTACCAGCTACATTTAAATAAAATAAATTTTAAATGCCAGTAATATTTCTTTTACAATTCCAGAATTTACCGCAGCATCAAAGAATGGATACTCTAAAAAACAACTGGTTCACTGAAACATGTGAGATGTGGCCCGGTGGCACATTCTCCATTGAAGTGAAGGAGGTCTTGCACTCCGAAAAGTCCGAATATCAGGATATAAATGTGTTTGACACCACTAGCTTCGGAAAAGTGCTGGTACTGGACGGTATCATACAGTGCACTGAAAAGGACGAGTTTTCATATCAGGTAAATATAATGGGGTTTATTTGACTGACTAGTCATACATTTTGGAAGTTTGAAGGCCTCTTAACAATCCACATCATTAAAGTAAGCTTCTAAGAAAAGTATAGCTGGATTTTATACAAGAGAGATAACTGTAGGTCCTCACTAAGGTGTAGCAAAAATTTTAAACCACCTCTGGTAAGGATTGCCAAATCTGGCTATTTAACAAAGAACACTAAGCTTAGTCATGATCCCCCTAGATTCTAGTTCTAGGTCATACTAGAACTATGATATTTCTAGTTGGCTTAGAACTTGACTAGTTAAAAGACAGTTGTATTTGTTGCCATGCTTAAAAACAAAGGGTCAATCATTCTCCTGTAGTGTGTGGTTCCATTACCGAACCATTATCTTATAACATAAACCATAAATTCATATTCAGAACCAAACTACTACATATTGATATACATAATATATTAAAGTCTGTAAATATATTAGTAGTATCTGTTTATCTGTCATCGGTGAAGGAAAACAATGTGAGGAAACCAGCATATTATTATCTGAGAGATATTTAACAGCATGAAGTTAAGTCAGCCCTTGGGCAGCATAAAAATTCTGACACCAGGTTAGTTACTAACCACACAAAAAGAAGAGAAGAAATTTAAAATCTGTCTTTAATTTAATTCCACTATTTATTGTATTTCACATCTGTTTTTCAAAATCATAATGAAAAGTTATTAAAAACCATGAAAATAGGATGTATTAATTTAAAATAAATAATATGATATTTTAGGAAATGATCTCCTTCCTACCCCTGTGCTGTCACAAAAACCCTGAGAAGGTGCTGATTGTCGGCGGAGGGGACGGCGGCGTCGCTCGTGAGGTCGCCAAACATCCTCTAGTCAAGGAAATTGTACAGGTATGTTCTGTAAGCTTATCTTACTAATATTATAAATGTGAAACTTCGGATGGATGTGTGTGTGGAAGTATGTTCGTCACACCAGAACGGCTGAACGGATCTGGATGAAATTTGGCACAACAACAGATTACAGTCTGGAATAGCACATCGGATATTTTTTTAACCCATGTGGGCAGCATGGCCGTTGCAAAACACCACCAGATTTATTCTGTTAATTTTGCATGCAAGATCAAGGCTCACTTATGTACAGTAATTGAGTAGTTACATAACATCACGCCCTGGACGGTTAGGCAGAGGGTCTCCTTAATACACCTACATGAGACCGCTTCTTGAATAGTAAAACCGGGTTAAACTAATCAACCCTGGACTGCTGCATTAATATTTTCCAGCTAATCAACATTTTATGTTAGCTAACTAATGTGACACACAAAATGCCAAAAGTTGCTACTATATGATGTTTATAATAATGGCATTAACGTGAAAGCCTAAAAGTGAATCATGTCCCATCCACCATGCACTCTTGAAATTTAACACAATCATAGTCTAGCATTACAATTAACCAGACTATTTATGATTTCAAACAATAGATGATTATTCATATTATTTAAAAACAAACAGTTTAGTTAGACACAATGTTTTGTATTCAGCGTGTATTTACAAAACTCCTGCTGCGATATCTGCCAAACTCGTACCTTGATACAGAATCGCGGCAACCTAGAAAAAAATGGCTATACGAGATAGTAGAATATTGTTGTAACTAATGGATATACAGTGTGTTAGGTTAAAAGACGGACATACTTTCAGGTTGTACGTATAGTACTCATGGAAATCAACAACTTTGTCCATGGGACCACCTCTGAAATATAAAAAAAAAATATCAGCTGTTCCATAAATTTTGACGAATTATGCGAACATAATTGTACTGAACAGCTGATTTTTTTTGCATGATTTCAGGTATATTTCCATAGTCAAAATTGTTCATTTTCATGAGTATAGTACCCCCTGAAAGTATGTCCCTCGTTTAACCTAACACACTGCGTAACAGGATTTTGAATGAAAGATTTTTGTCAGTTCAGAAGAAACATAGCCTGATAATAATTAAGAACAAATAAGCCGTTAAAATCGAAATATTGGTTTAGTTCTAATCACAATGTATTGTAATAAACGTGTCAAAAGAGATAACATCAAAGTAACTTCATACAGACGGAACATTAACGTGCGGAGACAATACGGCATTGATAACATTCCACACTATAACCTTTGTTATCAGTAACGATACTATGTAATTACTTAACGTATTTGATAAGAAGTTATCTTACCCACCAGGAAGGGATGTATCCAGCTGGGAATAATAATTAGTTTTAATCTAAAAAATACTAATTAGATTTTTTTTGGAAAAAATATGTATTATGGATAATTGTTATTAATAAATTAGTGCTACCTGCTATAAGATACCTTAAGCAAACAAATGTGAATGCAATAACTATCCCCTAAAATCTACCTAATCCTGTACAAAGAAGCAACGCTATTTAGTTTGTGCATTTTATCTAGGTTAATATGTGTGTTGAAGGCACTGAGCTTAGAATAGGACAAAAAAAAATGTTTTGTGTTAAACTATAGGTGATACCGTCTAAATCTACGACAATAATAATTATTTACCCTAAAACATTTACATTCTAGGTAGAAATCGACGCAAAAGTCATCGAAGTCTCAAAAAAGTACCTTCCGTTCATGGCGGTGGGTTTCGACAGCCCGAAGCTGACTCTACACGTGGGTGACGGCTTCGAGTTCATGAAGAACCATAGGAAGGAGTTCGACGTCATCATCACAGACAGCAGCGACCCCGTCGGGCCAGCCATCAACCTCTTCCAAGAAAACTACTTCGCGCTTATGAAGAGCGCGCTCAAACCTCACGGTATTGTATGCTCCCAGGCAGGCACTGTGTGGAACGATCTAGAACTAGTCTCCAACACGCTGAAGATCTGTAAGAATCAGTTCCCTAGCGCGTCCTACGCTTACGCGTCAGTCCCTACGTACCCATCCGGGCAGATAGGCTTCGTCATCGGTTCCTTGGACAAAGATATGGTCTTCGATCAGCCCCAACTCGTTTTTACGGCCGAGGATGAAAAAGAAATGAATTTAAGATACTACAGCAGCGAAGTGCATAAAGCTGCGTTCGTACTCCCCACCTTCGTAAAATATCGCTTAGCTTGATATAATATATTTTTGTGTAACTTGTACTTAAATGTGCATTTATTTTTAGTTTGTAAGCGTCTTTGTCATAAGGTAAGGCGGCATTTCGAATCTATTAGTCCGTTTATTGAATTTTATTTTGTTTAATCCTCAGGTATCGGTTATTGATATTAAATCTATTTGTTACATTTATATTAAATCTAATTTTACATTGTACGCTCGAATCAAATCTATTTCTAACATGCATGATTTTTAAATGTACCTACCTCTATTAAATTCACTATACTTAAATAAAAAGCAACACTGCATCACTATCGTATAAAATCTAACATATTATACAATTACAGTAAGTTAAGGATTAATTCCATCATTTTACGCGCCAAAAACAACCACAGATAGCTCAAGCTCATATTTCGATGTTGAAAATGTTTATAGCATAATTTATTAACAACACTAACCCGTAAACCAGCGGCCTTTAATAAAATTATAATATTATTCTACTATTGTTACTAAATTTAAAATTATATTAGTTTATAAGTGTTATTGTCTACAAAGTTAGAATATTTACTTTAAAATACTCGATTTCGATGTTTATGCGTCAATTACCATTCCGCTACATTCCTTATCATTAACAAAATTAATCAAGAATAGTATTTATGCGATGTTCTAGTCTCGATTAATACTTGTACTCGATGAGTGAAAATAATCTATAGGTGTATTTATTCATTATAATAAGTCTGACATAGTAACAGACAAGGCAAAATAAGAGGTCTCTCTGTAAGAAATATAATTATACGGTGACTAACACTAAAATCTGTTTCTAATAAACCATTTAGACATAAAAAACTGAAAATAGAAATCTCAATACTGCAACAAATAAGACAAGTGAAGAAAAATACAGTTACCTACATTGCATTGGTTAGACTTAGAACATGTTTGTCTCTGTCGATTTAGGGGGCGTTCATTAATTACGTGATGCGATTTTGGCGATTTTTCGGCCCACCCCTTTGTTGAGATAGATCGTAAGAGTGGAAGCTCCCTTATGTGGTCGCTAATATTATAAAAATATACTATGTGTGGGCATTATAACCACGAAAGACTAAACTGTCGGTACAAATTCAATCGAAAGAGGAAAATAACATGATATTTATTATTAACTAGCTGACCGACAAGATGTTGTCCTGTCAGAATTTCAATCTATAAAAAAAAATCAAATATTCCCGGGATTTTTTTTTTTTGTAAAAGCCTTGTTCGGTGTACTATGAACATTTTTGAAAAAGAAATGCCAAATCGGTCCAGCCGTTCCCAAGTGATGTGCTTAACAACGAACAGCTATTATAGATAATTTATCTCAAATAGAATATGTTTTAACATGAATCAATAAATAAATAAATAAACAATTAACCACATTCCTTAGGAGTGTCAACTCACTCTAATTTTACAATCCATAAAAAACTTGCTCATTTATTAATGTGATAATGATAAATAAAGAAATCGTCATAAATATTTTTGTACAATGTTTTTGTATATTTTTTATAAATGTTAAATCAGGGACAATAAATGTATTTTTATAAAGATGTTTCTTTTATTTCTAACAATACACCACTCCCTTTTCCATGGCTTTAAAAAGTGGAACGCTACAATTGACTATTTGGAACGGTCAAAAATCAAATATGAAATCAGATGAAAAAAAGATCGCTCGTCTTAAAAACGTCCATCACCGTACAGAAATTAAATATTATGCGAAGATATAATTGTAAAATTGCATTTAACGCTAATAAGTAAGTATTCCATTTGATTCTAAAAATCTGTGACGTCACAATGTTATATGTCATACAAATCACGTGGAATTTCCGCGTTGTGACAGTTCATAAAAAGTAACGTTAATGTCTACCCTTTCAAATACCCAATTTGCTAACTACCTCAACTTCAATTTTGTTTAACTTTGACCTTCGTTTTGCTTGAACCACAACAATAGCATACTAGAGTAACAATGAACAAGAGCAATGCTTCAAAAGCGACATACTCAATAGACTGAAAGAACAACAGTTGCGGCTTGCAGATGTGTCTCCCATGTGAGGACATGTCCAGAGGTCCGTAGCGCGCCGTCTGCTCTATGTAGTGTATGGCAGTGTCCATCGGCGGGAGGGGGCGCTCCCACCATTGTTTGCTGAACTGTTTAGCACGGGCACGCATTCTGTAATACCGTAATGAAGTTGATAATTCATTGATCTTCAGAATTGTAATACTAAACTGCTGAGGAAGCGGGGGCAGAGTGCCAGACTGAGTTGTAGAACACTCTGTACACAGGGTCGCATGGACCTTGACTAGCTACCTGTTTCCAAGGATTCAGTAGGTACCTACATGATTCAAAACTCGCCAGGAAAAAAAATTGCTGTTCTAAACTGTTTTACGCAGTCAAAACAGTTAGGAATAACTATTTTTTTTTTCGATAAGTAGGTACACTATACGAAACAGCTGGTTTCTTAATAACCAAAGAAATTGCTCATTGCATTGCAGGTTTGTCCAGAATCGTACTGAATCCAACCGGTAGGTACACACGGCTACACATCAAGCTATACAAAACCAGTTTACGCTGGTCTCGCATCGTACGGAAATCCTATACAATGCGAGATCAGCTTAAACTGGAAATGTATAGCTTGATGTGTAGCCGTGTGTACGTGGTTGATATTGACACCTATTGTTCACTATGAATGGAATAATAAATACTTATTTATCCAGTATAAATGGAATAATAAATACTTATTTATTATTCCATTTATACTTTCTTAGGTAAAGACCTTCCGGAATGCTATTGGTTTGTAAAGATTATTATTATAAACATCATCCAGTCCTCGAGATGGACTAACATGCCTTTCTGTCGAGATTGATCAATTAAGACATGTGTTCTAACATGACCATTAAGCCTGTTACAATGAAATATCTACTTAATGTAGGAAACAGGATAACTAGTAGGGGTAGGTACATATTCTCATACTTACTCAGGCGTCAAAACCTTCACGATTGCCTCGTACAACCTGTCTTCATCAACATCATAGATCGCCAACGCCTCAGCAATTCCGGCGCGCTTAGCGTATGCAGCATTCCCAGGCTGGTCACCCAGGACTGGGATAACTAGTGACGGTACCCCTGCCGCGACCGCCTCCGTCAGGCTCAGGAGACCGCCATGCGTTATGAATGCCACGCAGTTCGAGTGGTCTGGAAATTGAGGAAGACAGGTGTATCTACCTACTTATGAAATAGATGGCCGGATCTGATATTAAACTCTGGTCACACTGCGGCAAACCCGCACGGGAAGCGGAACATGACGGCGCACGCGTCTACTGTTTTCATAATTACGAAGTCTCGCGACTATTCGCGCTATTTTTAACATCTCCGTACCTACAAGTTTGTTGTCACGATCGGCACGGGCAACTGGGGCAACAGTCGTTTCACATCAAATCATCAAATTTTAGCATGAGTTCGAAAGATTTTATCGTAGTGTGTTTCTTTCTTTTCTTTTTCTTTCTTTCTTTCTTCTTTAAAAGACAATCCTCTTTAGTTGAGCTAGGGGTCAGCCCCCCACGGGGGTTGCGGAAGTATTTTCAGTTCCCGCGACCCCCGGCGCAGGTGTGAGAGGGAACACCCGGGGTGGTTTTTAGTCAGTAAGAGTCTGACAGACCCCTCCGCCCTCCCCGGGGCGGGGGACAACCATGAGGATTTTCCCCCCGGATCAAAAAAAAAGAAAAGGGGTCAGCCCCTAGCTCAACTAAAGCACGAAAAATTGTTTGTCTCATATATCTTTTTACCCAGAGGAGTCCCTACCCGAGAATCTATCTATGGCTGGGCCATAACTATGTAAGTAGGAACGTTTGAAACAAAGTTCGAACAAAAAGTGGGTAATAAAAATTTAATGCACTCATTTATTTCGTGCAACTATGTAGGTAGGTACCTATTCAAATTCATGGTCATCTGACATGTTGGATGCATTGTAAAATTACCGTGAATGTTATGGGTTTATGCACGGGAGCCAGATTTCGCGATATGATTATGTACCTTCGTTAGCAGTTACCTACTGGTTGCAGTTGTATAATTGCATTCCACATCCACACTAGCAAAACCTGACATTTATGCTGTCTGTGCGTCTGTTTGGTATATATCTACATTCGAATTCGCTGAAGAAATTATAATTCTATGCATCAAAACTAACAACTTAGGTAGGTACCTATGTAGGTAGTTTGCTATAAATACTTACGAAGTAAATCATACTGGGGCAACCATTTTAGCACGAGCACGTTTTCTGGCAACCCCGTAATGTCATCCGTTTCCCATTTCCAAATGATTCGTTGTGGTAAACGCGCGAAAACTTTCAAGATGGCCTCCAAATGTTTTGGCGGCAGCGATGAACCGCGAATTAGAGATCCAAAGCTGAATAGAATAACACCATGCTTTGATTCTGATACCCAAAGCTCGAGATCCTGCGTGGTATTAAGTAAAAGGAGATAAAATAAATTGTTTAGGATAAAGCCACAAAAATAAACTATGCCTACATACAATGTTGATTTACCTCAGGTAGAGACTGAACAGTTTTGTTGTGAAGATGAATACCTCCCACTTCGACCACTGATGGTGGCAACACCCTCACCCCGTTCAGAGTATAGTGAGTATTGACGAGCACAACACTAGCATTCTTTGCCAATTCTTCTAGAGGCGGCAGTTTGCGACCCAGCCTCGTCTCCACAACATTCTGCTCATTCCTAGTCACGTATCTATGCCAGTACTTATAAAAATTTATGCTAAAAGCATTCTCGAGTTTCTCTAGGAACGTCATCTCATCACCGAAAGGCAGCAACATAGAGGGGAAGGTCGCTGGATTGTCGTCTGCCCCAACCCTCGCAGGAGTCCACGGCATCAAAGCACACGACATCAGTCCAACTGAAGGCGCCGCATAGTTGTGCACTATACCCATCATGCAATCCGTATGGAAATGCTCCACTAGTACCACATCGTAAGCTCCTTCGCCTTTAACAAACTCTTCGAAAACATCCGAATAAAGCAGTTTTTCGCAAAGCTTGAGATTAAAGTCCATAAGGTTGGAGGCTAGAGAAAATTGAGTGGAAAATTTTCTGGCGTAAAGAGACGGGTCGTCATAATCTTGTAGGTCTACCACTTCTACGTTTAACGGCGCTAGTCCTACCAAGCTGACATCGCGACGATTCACATGTGGCGTTGCTGACGGGAAGAAGGAAACCACAGTGACGTGATGACCACGTCTTGCTAACTCATCTAAAACTGGCTCGAACACCATATGATGGCTCTTCCCGGGATAAGGAAGAAGCGCCAGTACTTTGTATCCGTGACAAGCACCCGCGAATATCATAAACACGAAAGGAAATAACATTTTGTGTATTTTTTCGCGCACGTCTTTACATAAAGATCGCCGATGGCCAACTGTAGTAGCGCGAGTGCACAGGTTTGTTGCAATTTGTGCATCTATTATTAGATAAGAGTGGACCGACAGAAGGTACACTACACAACTACATGATAACAGTGAAGGATGTCTGTGCGTCATTCCGCAGTTGTTATCAAATTAAAGACGACATCATGAAAGTTGGGTAAGACTGAATTTGCCTCTATCTTAAAAGAAAGGAGGGGTAAAAATACCCGTAGCCTTGTACTAAGGGAACGTTCCTAAGACGACCCACTGACCAAAATAAGACAGTTTAAACGTCTTATAAAACAAGTTCACTGTCCTGAAACACTTAACACTTATGGTGGTGTCATCACAATTATTGCCTCCTTTATGTACCTAGGTAGTTAGGCCTAGTAACACTGACAAAGAAACGAACATAAATCGCACCTTTAGAATGAAAACGACGTAACTTAAAAAAGTGACTTTCAGGGAAATAGCAAAACAAGTTTTGAAATTCTTAACATTTCCGTATTATTTCTTTCGTGTTTATGTTTGTGCTGAAAATAATAAAAAAGTCTCTTCACTATTTTCGTTTTGAGTCATTTTATGACTATAGCTCAATTTTATATTTTTTTGAATTGTGTCGTTTTCATCCTAAAGGTGCGATAATGTGCGTAGTAACAATTATTGTGGCATTAGAAACGGTGACCATAAAATTACCTAAAAACTACCTACCTGATCCAGTTCGAGGACACAACCGCATAGTTACTGTGCGAATTGTGCTAGGTACATAGGCCGGCTTCATCAAGCTACCCCAGTCTGTCAAATTTCTGCGATAAACTTCAACTTCATTACAAAAGCATAAGGTTCATGGTCAATTAGGAATATTTGACACAGCGTCTGTACATCTCTTTATTTTGTTTATGGTATATCGAATCTGATGGTCTGAAGCAAACCGTGGACTAGCTTTCATTATCACATCATCTTCCAGGTAAAAGACTGCCCATAAGTCTAGTATTCACCAGAATAAAGATCATCCCAAATTACTGCAATTTTTTTGGTCTCGATCTATGAGCTAAATGTTTAAAAAAAAAAAACATTTTTTTCTTTATATAAACTTAACATTTGCATTTTATTTCATTTAATTTACGTCAGTCGCTGATAGTTCCGTCACATTTCTTTAATTTCCGTTGTTCTTCCGCCTCGTGGATCGCTGAAAACACCGCGCCCGCTTTCACCTTCTTCAGTATTCTTTTGTCGTGGAACGGATGCACGTGAGCTGATATCCTGAAATAAATAGCGAGGGTGTAGAAATTATTTATTCAGACTAACGATACTAATTAAGAACAAATCTTAAATAAAATACAGGGTGTAACCGAAAGCGTATATACATACGAAAGCATATGCTACAGACCAGCAAACTGAACAACTTTTACTATGGGTCCAACTACGAAATCGCAAAACAAAATCAGCTGTTCTACACATTTTTGGTCACGTGACTCGTCGAAATGTAGCATAGGTATTTTTTTTACACTCAAACAAAAAATACATCTATTATGTACAAGTTGTAAAAAAGGGGCCGAGCTCAGGTGAGGGGCGTCAAAAAATTCATCCCTATCGCTGTCAGTGGGAAATGTGCCCAAAAGGCTGGCAGCGTTGCCACGTTGGATGGCAATGCTGATTCTTTGGCCTAAAAATTGTCAAGCCTTCTGGTCACGTGTAGAGTCGACCAACCGCTGGGCGAAGGCGAGTGTTGATTTTATCAGCTCTAATGAAGCCAAGAAAAGTTTCCAAAAAATTGTCTTCGAATTACGAGTACCTACACACACTAAAGGCTGACTCTGATTTGGGCGGGCCGCACCGCATGCTAAAATCCTCATACATTACTTTCGCACATCACTACATAGTATAAAACAAAGTCGCTTTCTCTGTCCCTATATCCCTAAGTATGCTTAAATCTTTAAAACTAGCAACGGATTTTGATGCGTTTTTTTTTTAATAGATAGAGTGATTCAAGAGGAAGGTTTGTGTATAATTTGTCGACATATTACGCGGGCGAAGCCGCGGGCGGAAGCTAGTATTTTATAAATCATCGCACACTACAGACGGGCTGCGCTGCGCTATTTTGGATAGTAATGTGCTCCAAACTTTAATGCAACATTTTTCAATGATCACTTTTTCACAAAACCGACATTATCTCAGAACCGAAAATTAAGCAAAACATTATGTATCATTCACTAACACGAGTTACGTCCACGTAGTCAACGTGAAAGGAAGTTTCGGTATCAGCGGTGGGACAATAGGGATGTTGAAAAGATTTAAAAAAAAAATCCGTCAGTGAGATAATAAAAAAATATCAGACGCATATTTTTTACTTTAATATCATATTACCTAATAAAAATGACCTAGATAAAACGCATTAAAGTTTGGGCGTGGGGACGCGCTACGTTACTATTCAGCATAAAAAAAAGAACAGCAGTTTAAAAACTACAAAGGAGTGACGTCATGCCACATTTTAACACAATGTATCGACGTAATCTTTTGTTTATGTGAAAAAAGAAAACATACGTGTCCAATATTTTTTGATAATCTAGTTGACTCTAAAGGCTAAGGAAGGAACATGGATGGGTTTTGGTTAGTAAGTCTGACACTCCCTTCCGTTCCACCCAGAGCGGGAGGGTATCCATTAGATGATAACCTGTCCTCAAAAAAAAAAAACCAATAACAGGCTAGGATTATATTGTACTCACCTCTGTACAACAACGTCATTCTTAGTGAATACATGCGCGGGACACCTGACGTTGTTCAGGTAGTCCACGCAGCGCCACTGGCGCGTGTTGTTCCTGTTCGTATGCTTCAGATAGTACAGGTAACGGTTCAAGATCATTTGTAGGGAACCCTGGTTTGATACTGTGAACTGCATTACCCTTAAGTCTGAAAACGTTAATATGCATATTAATAACCGTTTTTACTAGGCAAAAAATCAATCTGCCTAGCCTTTTCCCAACTATGTTGGGATCGGCTTCCAGTCAAACCGGATGCAGCTGAATACCAGTATTTTACATGGAGCGACTGCCTATCTGACCTCCATAACCCAGAAACTGGGCAATACGATACCCCTTTGGTAAACGTAACGTCGCCGCGTCGTAATCATAACGACTGTCAAAGATGCACAAATGACAGCCGGGACCAGCGGCTTAACGTGCTTTCCGAGACACGGAGGAGTCTAGTTATGTAAAGATGGTCACCCATCCACGGCCAAATAGGCAGTATTCATAAATATTTCTTTTTAGCAAAATTGCCATTCAGTGTCAGGATATGTGCTGATGGAAATTTGATTGGCGACCGCAACAAATAGATACGTATTTACGGAATTATAAAATCAATAGAATCATCCATTCATCTCTCTAAGTTAGAACTGGCCTCAAAGTATATCAAGATTTGAAGAATTAGTCATTTAATAGGGTAATATGAACTTTAGAGCATTGATTTCAAAAATACACCTGCAAATTGCAAAATTTAAAATGTTGACTACTGTGACTTACTAGGGCTATCACCAGTGTGTACGACGTCGGCATTCTCAGAGGCATCCCTGATTTCAAAAGACACCGGCGTTGAGTCCTCTTCAACTTGTTCTTCCGTGTAGTGTTCTTCTAAGGATCTCGTGCTCAATATCGTGGGGCCTTCATCACCTTCTCTGAAAATATATCGTTTCTTTTTTGTATTTTTTATATTACATCCCCAGTTACTTTTTAAAAGTATGTAAGTAAACATAATATAAACTAGCTGTTCCTGCGCGATTTCACCAGATCCTCTGCTCCTATTGGTCGTAGCGTGATTTTACATAGCCTATAGCCTTCCTCGATAAATGGACTCCAACACAAAAAGAATTTTTCAATTCGGACCAGTAGTTCCAGATATTAGCGCGATCAAACAAACAAACTCACTACTATCTTGATGTTTTGTCAGCTAAAGCTAGCGTGGTTCAGAAACTGCTCAATGAACCAAGATTTGACCGTACATTCAGATTGGAGATTTATAAAATTACTAGCTCCTACTAGCAAGCGGCTTCGCCCGCGAGATGTCGGATCTGTCCTCCCTTTCACCCCCTTAAAGATCGAATTTTCTAAAAACCATTTCTTAGTGCTACCCCCTACATTATAAAAGGAAACTGTGTGCAAAATGTCACATTCCTAGTCCAAGTAGTTTCGGCTGTGCGTTTATATGTCAGTCAGTCAATCAGTTTTTCCTTTTATAATATAGACTAGCTGACCCGACAGTCGTTGTCCTGTCTTCACTATGATACCTACCTGACCTACCCTACTTGCCCTACCTACCTACCCTACCTAACCTACCTACCTACCTACCGTACCTACCGTACCTACCTACCCTACCTACTTTTTTTAAATGTAAAAACCTTCTCCTGACAATAACAAACACAACAAAAAAAGAATTAGTGAAATCGGTTCGTGCGTTCTGGAGTTATAGCGTCAGGAAGGAAAACCCGACTTATTTTTATATTATAGATGACTGCAATGTAGAAATTGTTTATATAATTATTAATGTAGACAATATTTTTTACTAAACGCTTATAACAGAGTAAAATGTACAGGGTCAGTTTAAAAAACTTACACGATAATATTGGTCATGTTGTATTTATTTTCATCATCTTTGGTTATTTCAAAGTAGCTGATCTCCTCATCAAGACTCTCCATATTGCAGTCCGTTTCGTGGTCATTCTGAGAGTTCTGAGACGTTTGCTGGTTGGTGATTATTGAATCTGATATCTTCTGAAATGCAATAATTACTATGGTAACATTACATGACCAAATATCCCTTCACCTGTACACAGTGCCGGATTAACCATATAGCAAGAGTAGCAATTGCTACGGGCCCCGCGCGAATGGGGGCCCCGCGTAACCAAACCAATCTCCATCTAAACGTAATTTTTTTGAGTGACAGTGCAATGAATTTACTTGATGTCACATTCATTAAATTTGGTTGCTAAGTGCATTGCAGACGAGTGCATTTTGGAAATACATTTTTTGTTTCCGGTGCTACACATCGTCCAAGCTTTCTTACGGAAGCTTTTACTTAAAAACATCCGATTTTGAAAAGGTTGTCAGAGACTAGGTGGTCCGTCAGAGCTGATGCTACGGAGCACTTCTATGTGGATAACCGATACATAGAACAGAACCTATAGATAACAATTAAACATATTGAGAGTTGAAGTTTTTCTACCACTTTGTATGTACATAAGAACCCATAGCAGATCAAGGGCCCCTGGATAGAATTTGCTACGGGCCCCATGCTTGCTTAATCCGGCACTGCCTGTACAACAATCTTAACAACCATGACTCCAACTTAAACATGGCCGCTTATTTGGCCCAAATATATTGCATTGGATTAAAACGAAAAGAAGAAGATGTCTTATTGACATATCTCCATCCGATCTTGATCCACAGTTATGCTCTTCCAAGACTCAGAATGGCAAACTTGGCAGTCGAAGTCATTACAAACTCAGATCAAGATCAAGTTCAGGGTACATTATTCATACTGGGCGTTAGAGGTGGGTATAAAAATGTGCTACTACCGCACAGTAAGATATTGAAGGTTATGGATGATGATGATCAAACTCGGGGCCATAAGTGAAGTCTTCAAAGCTCTTAGTTGAGTTTCAGAGCAGTAAAAGTAATTACATTCTCTTACTGCATTTGAGGAGTAAAAAAATGTTAAATTAACAACTAAATATAAATACCATATCTTCAAGGCCGTTTATATGGAGTTCTTTGCCAGCTTCCAAAAGTTCATTCAAATTATCTATAGAGATTAATACCTCGCCTGTGTACACATACTCCAATAGAGCACATAATGTAGTATAAGAAATTTTCTGAAATAAAAAAAATTTTTTAAATAGTTCATCTAAATGTCATATAGAATAGTTCACATTATTTCTTTCTGTACGTTGAAACGAGGAGGAGTTAGTGGCTAAGTAATAACAGCTGCACAGGTCGATCCATCACGTTAAACTACGCTTCGGCAAGCGTAGCCCACCCACCGAAAGACGGTCACCGTGATAGGTGACCATCTTTACATACCGAGACTCCTACATGCTTCGGAAAGCATGTTAAGTCGTTGTTCCTGGCTGTCATTTGTGGATCTTTACAGGTCATTAGAAGCCCAAAAATCTGACGTCCAGTCTTACAAAGGGGTAAAAAAAATCATCAGCTAAACAACACAGCACACAATACAGTCATATTTGAACAAGTTGATAATTTTATTTTAAGTATTGCCGTTTTCAACATCTGTAAAAACTGACTGACTCATTTAAACTAATAACATTCATAGTTATGTATTAATATTTGCACGCCAAAATATGTGGAAAACATGTCTGAACTATTTAATTTTTAATGTTATCCTGCATGCATGATTTTATTCCTGTATGTGTTCACATGTTGGAGCAAATAAATATATCTTATCTTATCTGTATCTCTAAAAAAAGTAATTTTATTCAAATTTGCTAAAATTAAATATGAATCTTTACTGTTTCAATGTCAAAAATGACAAGAGTTAGTCCCCAAAAACGCCCACCCTTCACCACTTCTTTTTGTTTCTGCTAAGGAGAAGAAATGGGATAACTAGGGGTTTGTTGCGGTACTCTTCCAACAAACAAACAACACATCTGTATAAATCCAAGGTCTAAGCTACCTAGACCAGTATCTTATACTTGGCTCTAGAGCCGGCATTCTATACTTAAATATTCAGTCAACATATCAATAAAAGTAGTAATTTACATAGTGTTTCTGCCAGCCAGCAACCTCCAACAGATGAGTCATGGACATAGGGCTCTCCGAAGGATTGACACAGCATCTGGAACTACATTATTTGCTGTGTCAATTATTCAGGGAACCATATGTCCAGGAGACGACGCGCGCGATGTCGGTCGGAGGGTCATCTTAGGAGCGGCTGAAATCGTTCATGAATAATTAAAAGACGCCTTACATTGAGGAATATAACGGGATGCGGGCACTTAGCGGTGGATATCATCTCCTTGATGTATGGACTGGCTAGTGCTATGATCACTTGGTGGACCTGCACTAGGTGGCCGTCTGCAGCGAGAGTCATATCCACAAACTCACCATTCTGAAAAGAATTCGGTAAATTGTTGAAAAAAACATGAAATATCGTCTTCTGTTTCACGATTTTATCTTTTTACCTGCTGCAAACTGCTTAATCCATTACATATGTTCTTCTTGTGCGCATTCCATAGTAAAGAAAACTGCGACTGAGCCATCGCAAATGTATTTATTTATTTACAATTTACTGTTATTCGAAGTCGAACGACAACGCTTGTTTGTTAACACACGGGCAAAGAGTACAATAATAAGACTGATACACACGGGTTTCCGTAATTTTGTTTGTACACAGATTGAGAGCATGAGTTTGTATAGATTTAGCCTTTTTGACATTTACAGTAAGACAGGGATAGAAAGAAGTACAAGATATAACTAGAAAACGAAGCGGGAAAGAGATACAAATCGGATCTATGCTTAAAGTTGCAACGCTAAAATCCTTTTAGATAGAATTTTAAAAAATACACTCGTGAACAAAAGTATTTAATCGCCTACTTGTTACTTGTTCCGAGCGATTTAAAAAATAAAAAACTAAATAACTGGTGAAAATGCTACCATTTTTGACTTTACTGTAAACTTGAAATTCGTGCTACATGGTCACCATTCAAGAGTAATCATAATTCAAGAGCTATCCTGGATTAAGTGAAGAAGTAAGGAATTTAGGGAATTAGGAAAATAACCAACAAATAAAACAACAAAAAGTATTTTTCGTAACAATGTTTTGTATTACCTCCCTAGGGCTAGGGGAGGCAATACAAAATATTGTACAGCCCGAATACGCATATTCATAGAAACCTAACTAGCTACTTAATTGATTCTTGCCTTCCCACTCCTCTATCAAAGCCAACTTCAGCTCATCAAGGCTCTAAGGCGCAGGATTTCTGAAACCTTAGTTGGTTTTAAAGATCGCTCGAAGCAAGTAACAAGTAGCTGATTCTATACTTTTGATCGCGAGTGTATATAGTCGAGTAAAAAATCTACAAAATAAACTTTTCACTAGGGGTGGACGTTGGTAAGCGGGACTGTCCGAAAGGGTTACCGCTACCCCGGAACATAAAGGGCTACGGAAGGAACATGGATGGGTTTTAGTCAGTAAAAGTCTGACACTCCCTTCCGCTCCACCCAGAGCGGGAGCAGTCATTGGACGATTTCCCAGCCTTAAAAAAAAAAAAAAAGGGGTGGACTCAAACGGACCCAGGACGGACGGGTTCGGACGGTTCTTCGTTGTACAAACCAGTCTTCGAATGACTTGGTGCGATATTTTCTTTTGCGCCTATGAAAGTACAGGCAATGGTGCTAAACCTATCACACTCGTCGGTTGCATCGTTCGGCGTTCGTGTACAAAACAGTAGTGGTATTCTGTAAAAATCTCACCGTGATGACGCGTAGGTGAAGTGAGTTTTGAACTGTCAATAGTGTAAATCATAGAGGAAAGTAATATATCGGGTAGTGTAAATTCTTATTAATAGCAGTGTTTTACCTAAAAATAAAACACATATTAAATACTTACCTTATTTGAAACTTACTAGATTGAGAGTGGCACTACTGATTTCCGCTATATTTCCCTCTCTTTTGCTCCTTAGCTTGATTGTATCAACCTGTCTCTTTCGCTCATCCAATTTCCCCACCAGGTGGCGCTGCCAAATGTGGGCTTAGACCCGGCAGTGAATCGCTGATCATTGTGTCGAAAATCTTCACCAGGTAGAGATTAAATGTAAGCTTCAAATAAGGTAAGTATTTAATATGTGTTTTATTTTTAGGTAAAACACTGCTATTAAACACTTGACCGTTATTTGAAGCTTACTAGATTGAGACGTGTTTGTTATCACCTGGTGGGAAATGACGCCAATGTGAACGGGGTAAATACTTAAGTTATTAATAAAACTAGATGTGCATAGAGAGAAATACACTATAATTGAAGATTATTCAATACATACTCATGTACATGAAGGGCAAACCATTATAATCAGTATTATATCGATTTATTCTATTCTCCGTTGAACTAAAGAACAATTTTTTTTTTTTTTTTAACTGTAATCCTTTAATAATCACAATCAAGAATATAGTGAAACATAGTAATATGTGGTATCTAGAATATTAAACAAATCTAACACTGATTTTTAAGTATTACATACTTTGAACAATAATTCCTTAATGACACCTTTAGGTAAGTTTAATTAATAGGATTAAACGTTCTAGACACGTTACAACTAGAAATGGTTCGCGTACAGGGCATCACTTCTCTACAGTAATACCGGGTGAAGGTATTCTGTGATCGCCAATTTCCTCTAGAGAGTATTTCGTCTAAGGGATAGTTGTTAACCCAGTTCTTAGAAGCTACAGCAGACCTAAGACTACCAGGCGAAGCACTTACTCCTGCTTCTAACAAAAGAGATTTGACCCACCCCGCTATGACTGTGCGAGAAGCGACCCTTGCTTTTCCTCTAAAATTAATAAACAGATTATTAAGACACCCTGACTGGCGTTTATCTTTTAATATATTTATAGTTCGTTTTACCCAGAGTACAGGGTCTAAATTCTCGTTGGCAGGATTAGGAGATAGTCTCCAGCCCGACTGTCTATAATCGGCGGTATCAGTTTTGGATCCAAATATTGGCCATAGGATCAGACAATTGTTATTTTCTGACAGGTGTTTTGAATCCACCGCTAGTAGAGTTAGATCATGAACTCTTCTGCCAGAACAAAGGAGTAACAAAGTTGCCGTATGTCTACAAGTAGCAAATACATTATTTGCGTCTACAGAATAGCTTCCCATAAATTCGGCTAGTTGGTCGACGTCCCAGACTATTGATTTTTTAGCTACTGGGTTTTTTAAGGCAATAGACTTAAGCATATGAGTAACTAAAACGTGGGAGCTTAATTTGGCAGATTCGTCAGGGTTACTTAGCGTGCAGACCACAGATTTATGCAATAAGATAGTTTTATAGGCTAATCCCTCTATAAGACTTAAATCTGCAAGAAAACGAGCCAAGACTTGACCTGTAGGCTGGAAAGGATTTAATTTGTGCTTTTTTGTCCATGTGACCCACCTCTTCCATGCTACTTGATAAGTCTTTTGGGTTGATGGCCTCCAAGAGGATTTTAAGAGCTGTAACTGAGCTACATCCCATTCAACCAAGGTCTTGGACCACCCCCACATTTCCATACTTCTAACGTCATCTCCCGGACTCTTGGGGGTGGGAGGCCTGTCACAGTATCTATCAGCTGTGAATGCAGTTTCTGGATTGTGAATGGAGGTCCTACCGCACGAGCTTTTAGGTCTGCTCTCCAAAACACTCTTTCCCACTTCGGAACTACTATTAGAAAGACACCTGACGCGGAGTTGAGGTGAGCTAGAACCTTGGGCACTAGGTAAGGTGGAGGAAACACCCAAGCTAGTGGGTAAGTCCAGCTTTGGGAGAAGGCATCGTGGTACATTGCTTGATTGTCGTTCTGATCCAGTGATACATAATTCATCACGACTTTTGCCCGTTCTGACGCAAATAGATCTATCACTGGAACGCCGAACTTTTTGAACATTTTTTCCGTACACTGGGGTAAGAGATGCCACTCCGGAGGGAGGCGGTGACGAGATAGATGGTCTGCGTGACAGTTGTATTTTCCTGGAATATGTTGAATTTTCAGATTGATTTGGTATTGGTTTTGGATTTGAAAAATTCCTCTCGTAAGTTTCAGCAATGAAGGAGACCTGGTCCCCCCTTCGTTTCTCAAGAAGGCAACAACAGTCCTGTTGTCGCATTGAACCAGAACGGTGGACTTTGACATATTTGGACCTCGCTCTTCTAAGGCCTTTAGTATTGCAAGCATCTCCTTTTGATTGCAATGGAGCTGTTGCTCTTGATCTGTCCACGGTCCTGATAGTGCGTATCCATCGAGCTGAGCCCCCCAAGCTACGTCCGACGCGTCGGTGGTCAGGAAATGTGATGGTGGCGGGTTGTGAATCAAGGAGGCCCGATGACAATTTAGCAGCCACCAATTCAGGTCCTCCTTTACTTCTGTAGGTAAGGCTACACTGACACAGTGTTCTTTTAGTTTTTTGTTTAGGAACATAAGAGTGTCCCGAAAGTGAAGTCTGCCCATTGGTACCATGAAACTGGCAAAGTTTAGAAGTCCTACCAGGCTTTGTAGTGCTTTCATCGTCGTTATATTTTTGTGTAACAGATCCAGCACTTTTTCTCTGATTTTTGTGATCTTTTCTTGTGGTAGTGATCTTTCGTTTGTCCACGGATTCCATAGAACACCTAAAAATACCATATTTTTGCACGGAGTTATGACAGATTTTTGATAATTCGTCTGCCACCCCAAGTAATGTAGGCGATCTAATAGCATTTGGACGTGTACCTGCAGGACCTGATGGTCCTGGTGAACCACGCAAAAATCGTCTAAATAAACGAGTATTCGAATACCCTCCTTCCTTAGTGTCTGTGCTACCCAGTTTGTAAGAGTCGCGAAGACTTTGGGCGCTGTGCTGAGGCCAAAGGGAAGGCAGGTCATTTCTAGTAATTTTCCTCTGTAACTTAGACTTAGGAATCGCCTGTGTGACTGGTGTATTGGCAAATTGAAGTACGCCTGTGACAGGTCGACTTTGCAAAGCCAATCGTTTGGTTGGAGGAAGTCTAGGACACGAAACACATTTATGAGCTTGAATGGCTTCGTGTAAACATAATCGTTCAGATTCTTTAGGTTGAAAATAGGCCGGTTGGTGCCATCGGCTTTGGGGACCAGAAACATTGAGGAAAGGAAACTCGGAGAATGTGGAACTTTCTCTAGCACCTCTTGCATTATCATTTGCGATATGATAGTAGACATTGCCTCGGATACCTTAGTTTGAAATGGGCTTTGTGCATTGGGTATCACTAGAGGTGGTTTTTTGATGAAAGGTATGCGATAACCTTTTATTATGTGAAGAAGGGTTTTTGGTGCTTCGAGTTTCTTCCATCGATCGGCATAAAACTTTAACTGGCCCGCTCTGAAATCTGGTGTGTCACAACCTGCTTTTCTTCCCTCCTGGAGGATATTCCGATGCTGAAGTCCGTTTCCGGTTATTTCTGCTCGTCTCTTGTTTGTTAGATTGTTGTTGAACTCCTCGCGACCGAAAGGGCCCATGATAGTTGTGGGTAGTTCCACGTGTTCCTTTATTGTTATTGCCGGTTCCCTGTGTGGGATGGCAATGGCCCGACCTCTGTGAGGCATGGTTGTGTGCACAGCCCTGCGAGGGCTGGAAGCATGGCATAGTGCAGCACGCTTGGCGGGCACCCTGCGAGGGTGCCCTGTAATAAGCTGACCCCTGCGGGGGGTAGCGAGTGGTCTTCTTAAATCCTACTTGCGAAGTAGGTTTAAAACCACTGGTTTTATTGGGTGGTAGAAAGGTCTTCTTAACACCTCCATTCTTTTCCAACGTTGATGACAGCAGCTCAGGACTAAAAACCAGCTGATTGGAAGGTGGAATTTTGCGTAACGCAGTCTTGAAAAGGGGGTCGCGAACGTAATTTATTATTCCGTCTCTACGCATTTGAATTATTTCTGCGCGATGGCCGCAAATAAGTTGAATCATATCTGACGACACTTTATTATATTCCCCATCCGAAAATAATTCAGAAATTTTGTTATGCAATTGCTCGGGTGTTACACTACCTTTGACACGTGCCCAGGATAAAAGATCGGTCATGCTGGTTTGCATAACCTCTCGCTGTTTAAGGGCACAAAAGGTTAGAGCACCATAGGCTTTGTCAGCCAAGGCTAAATGTCTTATGGAATCATATGGTTTGATTTCTTCGTTGATCTCCAGTTCAGTAAAACCGGGGCTCTAGTTATATAACTTCTGCACTTCCGAATACCTAACCTCGCTCCATTCATTTTTATTGAAATGCTGAATATTATTAAGAGAATTGAGATAATTTTCAGGAGCTTTAGGAACAGGCGGTTCCTTTAATTTCACTTGCAAATCAAATTTGAATTGATGTGATTCGTTTGATTTTTCACCTCCTACATCATAATCACACAAAGACCTGTAATCATTATTATCTAATAGGGAAATTTCGTCATTACTACCGTCTCCCTGCATCTCTGCTGAACGTGGAGGTGAACATGCAGAGTCTTTATCGCAATGAAAAACACGTTCTCGTAGCTCGCTAATTTCTTGAGTTAATTGATGCAATAACTCTGTTTTACGAGAATGGCGGCCCCCCTTCTTTTTTTTATAGTGCCGGCGACGTTTCTTTTTATTTGGCTTCGCTGATGACGAAGTGGAACAGCTAGAGGAACTGGACGAGGAACTAGAGGACGACTCGTTTGTCAGGCGTTCTCGACGCAATGTAGACCCCTTAGTTTGTAACCCCGATGGACCCGGAGCCTCCATCGTATTTAACTATTGGATTACTTGCGCCCTCCATCCTATTTAAAACGAAAAACTTCGATTTTTTTATTTTAATTTAGATTCCGATCTCGGTGTACTAACGTGTCCGTAGCGATTATCATACACCCAAACTCAAAAACGAATCTATTGTAACATTAGCCTTTAGCCTTAAAGGCGCTTAATAAAAACAACATTTAATCATTGTGAAATCGTTATTTTATAAAAATAGTTCCTACAATTGTTAGAGCAAATGAGGGTAGTTTGAATTTCAATACAAGATTCGCATTGCGAATATTATAAATCTGGCAAGAGCAAGTCGAACGGTAATACCGTTTATAATACAAACATATTTTAGCTTTTGCCCAAAAACATAGCGATCATGCATCGCATCACTGAAAGTTTTAAGCAATTTTATTTCTACTTACAGTTTTATTCGATGTGATGCACTTAATAATCACTTAAAACAATACAATATTATAAGTTTTAAAACAATTTAAACTAGTTGTCTCGACAACCTCTTTACACGCGGAAAAAGACGCCAATGATCAGCGATTCACTGCCGGGTCTAAGCCCACATTTGGCAGCGCCACCTGGTGGGGAAATTGGATGAGCGAAAGAGACAGGTTGATACAATCAAGCTAAGGAGCAAAAGAGAGGGAAATATAGCGGAAATCAGTAGTGCCACTCTCAATCTAGTAAGCTTCAAATAACGGTCAAGTGTTTAATAGGTGGAATGACAGCTCACTTCACGCTCGCGTCACCTAAGTTTTCACGGTGAGATTTTTACAGAATCGACCGACCGTCCTTGCAATTGAGAGTGAACCTTTTGTCAATGAAATACAGTCGATAATCTGTAACCAGTTCTCAATGTTGTCGTTCGGGATGCGAAGATCAAATCCGTGTAATTTTAAAGTGGGTGATAGACGTGCGAACTTTAAGTACGCGGTTTTTAAGATCGCGAACTTACTCGGCTCGACGTCGGTGACACACGAGAAGCTGTCTCACACTGTATTACCATGTCATCGACGGAAGAAGCTTTGTGTTATTTAAGAATTGTATCTTTATCCCTCCTAGTGCATCTGCATGAACTTACGAAAAAAAAAAGCGGCTCCCGGCTCGCAGTGCTGCCACATGTACGAGCCGAGACGAGCTACGAGTAAGATTTCAAACCGGTTGGATCGCCGGCGAACTTGCGCGGCAATTTTAAAGTACGCGTAAGGTGACACACAGGCGAAAAAGGTTGTCGAGCCACAAGTCCGCGTACTTACTCGCACGTCTATGCCCCACTTAAGAATGTTGACCTAAGGTTCAAAATCGAGTTCATGAACAATGAATTGGACTAATCGTTTAATTTCCTGGAATCCGAGACATGATGATAGAAGTAAATAAAGTCTGTCCCACCCATGTCATAAGCCTGGAAAAGTACGAGAGGAAGTTCATTTCATCGTATATTAAAGTGGTTATTATAGTTTTCACTTAGTTTATAGTTAGTATTAAGCTATGGAGCGACGATCTTTACTACATTTAGTAAACTATTTCATACATTTGAAATAGTTGTATGAACTAAGAAACTGCAACTATTTCACGAGACGTTTTCGTCGTCGAGAAAACAGCTGCGTTTTGTCTGTCAAAACATCGACAACGGCCCACCCACGGAGTAAATACAAAGGGCCCACCACTACATATCACCGTTCAATTTTTGAAAATTATTATCTTCTGGCTCAACTGAACGATTTGTGTTCGTGATTGGCAATACTAACCCCAGCTGGTTTTGACATTGACAGGTAACCACAAAAGTTGATAGATAACCACAAAAGTTGTTTGAGTTGAAGTTCTAGGTTGTACTAAAACAGCCAGATCATTTTAAATTAAGAAATTATTTGTGTAACAATCTAACAAAAAGTTTGATTCATTGGATTATCAACCGTAAGTAATAGATCTTCAACATGGCGTTGATGAAATCTAAAGACGTACCCGAAGATGCAGTGATTATTGATGAACTCGAAGCTACCGAATACGTCTGGAATCTTGTTTCCGACTGGGACCAATTTTCTGACACGTAAGTTATAAATTGTAACATAAAAACTGTCTGCAATTTCATTCCCTATATTCCTCCAAACATGCATCATAAGACAATAACACTCAGTTTTAGATTTTGTCTATTAGGTACCAAACTATTCATAGTCGCACCCATAGACTACTATAATATACCTACTAGTCGCATCGTATCCCAGCCCATAGGTCTCTTAATTTTGTTCCCAACTTTTTGAATTCTCTTATTTATTGTATGATTTAAAACAAGTCTTTATTAATAATCGTCATAAACATACAATGTTAATGTTTCAGCTGGGCTCTGAAATATGCTCCAGTAGTCCTCGGAGGCATCAATGCTTTTTGCGGTATTATGATGAACAGTCATTTCCGGAATAAGTTGAAACTGGGACCATATGGATACTTTGCATCAGTCATTCCTATCTCCTTTATGCCTGGAGTTCTAACAGCTCTCTTTCATAGACAAGTGAGTATGAAATGTAGTTCAATTAACAACCTAAAGCTTACTTCATTGGGTTCAGCATAGGCAAACATAATAATAATCAACCCAATCATAATGTTTTCACTGCTGGGGTAAATAGACAAACCCCAACTTGCAAAATTTTCTTCATTTTAAATGGTATCCTATCTATCTATTCAGATGTCCTCTCTCTATCATTTAACACAAATACTGCCACTATTTATTGTGCTATTCTAAGCCTTCAACACCCATAATGTTCATAGCAGTGTGTGAGAGTAAAATGTATGTTAGAAGTTATCCTATGCCAACACATTTTGTAGGGTTCTGTAGTTATAATTATGGCAAAAGACAAATCAGAAGCCTTAAATTTTAAATCAAAATCAAAAGTCATTTATTCAAATTTGGCTGAAAATCAGCACTTTTTGAAGGTCAAACCTTGATATTCATTCTACCTCAACTACCTCTCATGGGTATGAGAGGTAGTTGAGGTAGTAGTATAGTAGTAGTATTATTCATTCTACCACCAAACTACTGTTTTACTAAAAATACTGGTCACACTCAAGTGTCATATTTAAATTTCAGTTAATTTCAACAGACTTACTTCTGATGAAGACCCAGGCATGTCCTTTATGTTATGAGATGAGGTCTGCGGCCATACAGACTACTCTTGGAATCGCTTATCCTATGGTGTTGGCCCCTGCATCAGCATTGATGGTAAGCTTATGTTTTTATTATATAAGGTGTTAAAAAATTAACTCTAAGAATTTCGTGGGAGCATTGTACTCATCGTTAGGAACAACTTTTACTATGGGATGAACCCTGAAATCGCGAAAAAAATATGAGCTGTTCCATACATTTATGCACACGTAACTCAATAAAATGTATGGAACAGCTCATATTTTTTTCGCGATTTCAGGGTTCATCCCACGGAATAGAAAAAACAGTGGAAGTGCCCTTAAACTTTCTTAATACGGGAACCAGTGTCGCCAAACTCACACATTTGTAAATTAAAATGTATATTGCAATACACAGAAACCGATGATATAATTGGCTACAAATTATAAATGCAACTTTGGCGAAAACTTTATTTATTGTTGTTCAAAAGAAAGTCTTATTACAACTCGGCAACGTTGTTTTTATTTTACATGTCACAATCAATGAAGACCATTTTTCCATTTAACAATCAAATTCTAGCAATCAACAACGAGTTTAGCTACTCAACGCTAGAGGGCGCTGAAACCAATTTACTCTATTTAGCACGCTAATACGATTGAAATAGATGTCATATTCGTATGCACCTGTTATCGTTTTTTCTACTCAGTTAGGGATGAGGACAAGATATCGATAATTTAATGTCAATGTTTGTATCAAATCTTTTATCTTTGGACCAAAGTCCGATTAGAATAAAAGCTAAAATGGTTAAATGAAACGATAAGTAGTAAATTAAAAATATTTATTGTCCTTGAAATAAAACATATTTGTTCAATAATTGCCGTTTTGACTGTTTTATATTTAATTTTAACAGGTGATGCAAGCGTATATTCACATATTTTTCCGCGATGGCTTTCATTAAATCCGTAATGTGATTCGATGTAGGAAATTCTCCTAACTGATGATATAAAATTCTTTGGAATATGGACGTCCCAATAAATTGGCGCATTATTTTGGACATGAGAACGTCTTTTTTAAATATGTGACAGCCTTTTAAAAATATTTCAGAAGTCTGGCATATCTTAATGACATCCTCTGCTGGGTATAACAATCCTCCTTTATCCTTTGCTATAATAAATCTATGTAGTATCAAAATTCTCTGAACATATTGTACTTGATTTTGACGGCATCCAGTTCTGTCTTCCTGTAGCTTCTATCCATTTCTCCTTGGTAAAAGGATCTTTCGGAAAACTGAAATATTTACATACCTACTTTATTTGTATTAGGCATTTTTTTTTAGGCCTACGTCCAGCCGCGAATGAATGAATGATTTGTTTATTTGTCACACATATATACATAATATGTCATGGTAAGGTATAAGGTTTCACTATATTGAACTTTGAACCATAGCGGTCCAAAGTCGAATATAGTGAAACCATTTACGCATAATTTGATACTCATTTCTCGTAATTTTATTAATTTAAGTTCAGTAAAGTTAGTTTATAAATTCACATTTTATTATTTTATCGATACCGAACTATTTGAATGTGTCCCATCCCTAATCGAGTAGCGTCGAAGTTTCTAGAATGTATACGATGATATTCAAGACAGCGAGCAAGTTGATCTAGACTTTGATCAATGGACATAAGGTAGTTTTTAATTCGCAACAAAGTGATAAATATGGTTTTGTCAATAAAAACAATTATATTGAAATATATCATAGTTTTATACTTACCGGTGATACGATACACCTCCGCAAGATACATTTTTTGTCCTGCTATCATTTTTGCATGTAAAGATTGCACAATAAGGCATGTTTATAATATGTTTTGTTATGTTCGAGACGTCGTATCCCAGAGAGTAGCTAATCGCGACTGAGCCGGTGTTGTGGAGCTCCGCATAATTGTGACACAGGCGCGGTAGCTGCGTGGCACTTCCACTGTTTTTTCTATTCCGTGGTTCATCCCATAGTAAAAGTTGTTCGTAACGATGAGTACAATGCTCCCACGAAATTCTTAGAGTTAATTTTTTAACACCTTATATACCATCAATCAAAATGGGTATAGTCACAGGCCTACATTGAGCCAAAAACTTTTTCCAAAAATCTAGGATTACTTTTTGGATGTAATACTTATTGAAAATTTGAAAATAGATTTGCTTAATTTTTTTTTAAGTATATTCAAGAATTTTATTTTTAATACTTTTTTAATTAAGTGTTAGGCATCTATATTAATTTGTTTTATATATCTTATAAGTGCTGGCCACATATAAAAGACAAAAGAAGAATTAATCTTGTTCATAATCAATAAAAAATGTGTCCTAGAAAAAAAAACTTGAAAAGATTTTAAAGAAATCATAACTCTGTTTTCATTGTTTCAGTTTGCACACAGATACTCAACCTTCAGGGTGCCTGAACTAAAAGATGGTATAATGGTAACAATTAATTTCGTGAGGAAACTGGCAAGGCCCTTCAACAACACATTAACAATTATGCTTGTAGCCCAAGTCCTAGCCTCATCAGTCTTCACATATTATGAAATGACCAACAATTTAACTATAAGAGGAAAGATTCTGGAGATTGAAGCCAAGCTTGAAAAAGAAAAACAACTTTGAATACTTGTAATGTAAATGTAGATGCATTTTGTAAATAGATAATTTTATTATTAAAAGGTTATTGTTAAATTGTTGCCTTCTTAAAACTAAAAAAAAACATCACTCTATATTTCTAGCTAATTAATATTAACTGCAGATTAATGAATAGCCACAAGCTTATGGACTTTTAAATAAAAAACATTAATATCTTCAATGTAACCTATATTATTAGTTAATCATATTTAAGAAATACAAAAAACGGACAACAAACTATGCACACAACTGTTACCAGATATAATATAACTTCTAGGTATGAACACATGCAAGACTGTTCTCTGCGACTTAACCATTCAGAACACAACTAAAATAAACTATGCAAAACCAGTATTAAAAATATCCCTTACCATAGAAACCTGACTATAGATATGCTTCATACAAACAGTTTAGGACTAACTACCACTTATGTGAGTGAGTGAGATAGCTATACTTGTTCGCATCGTCTCGCTCACTCATTCACATGAAAAAGAGCATCTGTTCCGAATGGCGCAAGTTCCGTACGTACAAAACCGTTCCTTAATGCTAGATCATCTCCAAGATTACTTATTGTGGCGTCTACATATAATGTTGATAACCTGACTTTTGGCTAGCTTCAGAATAATTAAACACCAAGTAATTTGACTTGTTAGTTTTAGTGCTAAATTGACTTCGAGCGTTTATTTACGTTCAATAATTATAATACTTTAAACCAGTTTGTTTTCACCGTTTTCGATCAGTACCCATTTACGTTACGCGTATTTAAAATAGGTCTTAGGGCTGGCGCAGACCTGGCGAATTGCAACACATCGTGATCTTCATCAGAAAACAAATATCAACCTTATATACCTAATTTAAATTTAAATTTCTAAGTCATATTTCATAAGTTCATAACACAATAAAATGTGTGACTTAACATTTTATTGTTTTATCGGTACAGGCAATAATTTAGTAAGTTATTATTTAGGCTCCGTCATGCCAGAAGGCGTAGAAATAGTCAAATAATGAATTTAAAAAAGTAAAAAAAAAAACAATTTTAAGAACTGCCTTCCAACACTAGTCCGATAGACCGTCAAAATCAGTGCAATATACAGTGTGTTAGGTTAATTAAACGAGGGACATACTTTCAGGTTGTATAGTACTCACGGAAATCAACAACTTTGTCATGCGTATCATATTGACGAATTTTAATGTATTTTGACATGAGAGATCATTAATTTATAATGTACTTTTGCATGATAAAATAGATTTGGTTTGGATTAGATATTAATTAATGAAAACATATAAATATGCATATTGTACGCCCTATGGGTATGTTACAGCGATCTACATATTACGATGATAAGAACTGCTTTAAACCTGTGACAAACAATAAATTATTTTGACTTTTTTTACTTTTGTCCGTGGGACCAACTCTGAAATATGAAAAAAAAAATATCAGCTGTTCTATTTGACGAATTATGCGAACGTAAATGTACTGAACAGCTGATTCTTTTTTCATGATTTCAGTAGTTCCATCGTCAAAGTTGTTCATTTTCATGAGTACATTACCCCCTGAAAGAATATCCCTCATTTAACCTAATACACTGTATACTGATTGCGGTTTGCCAGTTCTGCACCTCTTAAGACCGTCATGAGTTCATCATTGGATCAATCATAACTTGAAGTAAATACAAGGAATACAAAAATTAATACCACTCTGTAAACTAATGCAAACTGAAGTATATTTCATTCAAAGAAAATAGTTAAATAAATTTTATTTTATTCCCGTTAGCGTGCAAACGTAAATGAATTAAATGGTAGAGCTGAAGGGAGCCAGAAGTCTAGATATCTGCTTAAAAATATTGATATATGTATCTATATTTAAAGTCACTCATATTGCTGCAAGTACAGACGCCAGCACATCAAGCTATCCCTAACTGTCAAATTTTCTCAATTAAAAATGAACCTTATGTCTTTGCAATAAAGTTGAAATACTATCAAAAAAAATTGACAGATTGTGGTAACTTGATGTGCTGGCCTCTGTACATAAATGTATTAGTTTTTTTTTTCTAAGCACATACAATGAAAAAGCCGCGTTGGAAGATTTTTAAAATACATGCCTTTTTAGACAATACAAAATTGTGTGTCCAGCCTTTAAGGGGGAGGGTAAGCGGGATTGTCCAAAAGGGTTACCGCTACCCCGGAACACAAAGGGTTAGGGAAGGAACATGGATGAGTGTTAGTCAGTATGAGTCTGACACTTCCTTCCGCTCCACCCAGAGCGGGAGAAGTCATTGGATGATTTCGCAGCCTTAAAAAAAAAAGGGGGGGAAGCACTAGGGTAGACCGCGAAATTCAATTTTTCTTTCGTATTTTGCAATTTGCAGGTCAGTGTCCAGATTTATATGGATCCAAACATTTTAGAAGGTAACAACTTTGCAAGCCACAAACTTTCCAGCTTGCACCAACTTTTACCGATCTCACATTATGGGTTAGTGTAAAGGTAAACTACTTACCTACTAATGCTCGATTCCTATAAACAAAAACGAATCATTTTGCTTACTTAGGGCAATTTCCCCAATGAAACTGAACTTAAACTACAGTTAAGAGCTGTCAGCGTCATTATTTTCTATGGAATATTGACACTAACAGGTCTTGAACACGTTTAGATTCTTTAGATATGCAGTTTAATTGGTATTATGGTACATTGTATGTGCTTAGTTCGTCATATATGGTAGTACATTCGCCTGCACATCAAGTTATACCTAACTGGCAATTTTCTCCAAATGATTTTAATCCTTAAAACATAAATAATTAAGTTCAAAATCAATTGAGAAAATTTGACAGTTTGTGGTAACTCGATGTGCTGGCGACTGTACCGTTTGTTACCAAAATTTTTTTATTTCACGGCTCTGTGAACTACAGTATTATTACTAATTTCTAGCTGTTCACTATAGATTGAAGATAACAATTCATTTAATTCATCATGGGTTCCATGAGAAGATGTGTCAATTCAATAAAAAAAATATCAAACTATAAACAACTTGGCCAAAATGTACAGTCGGCAGCAAAAAGTTAGCGAAACTAAAAGTGAGGTTAGTGTGATACATGTTTCTGCTACTGAATGTACATAAATGAGCGTTGGATTACATCTTTGTGAGTGGGCGCCGAAATAGTAGGACGGTGACGCACCGCACTTCAAATAGACAGTCAAAAATCCTGTACAAACCAGTTTAAAACAAATGCAATGCGCAAATCTTGCTGCAAAGACTACAACAGTCAACAGTTTGAACCAGATGCGGCATTATTAAAATACTTAATTTAGTGCAGCTTCGAAATAGGGTATTTGACAGGGTAGTCAATAACGTTACTTTTTATGAACTTTCAAAACACGGAATTTGTACGTCATTATTAAGAAATATTGAAATGTGAAGTCACAGATTTTTGGGATCCAATGGAATACTTATTAATATTAAATTAAATTTTACAATTATATCTTCGCATAGTATTTAATTTCTGCACGGTGATGTAAGTTTATAAGATGAGCGGTCTTTTTTCTATGTTATTTCATATTTTATTTTTGACCGTGTCAAATAGCCAATTCTCTGCAAGTAACATTCATTCTGTAACGCCCAAATATGCTATATAGTTTGATAAATACCATCAATATATAATATACATCCTCTCATGGAGTCCATAAAATACAATTATGAGTAAGCAGACAAGCGATACAACTCTCTCCCTCCCTCATATAACATACTACTGCCACAACATACCACCATGATTCTCCAAATCAAACTATATAAACTTGATGTAAGAACAATTTGTTTATATTTACATAATTCATGATATAGTTCCAACAACTGGATGGTCTTTCGTTAGCTTAGTAAGGTACTTATTTAACTATTTAACACTAGCTTTTCAATGTTATGGCCGTTACAAAACAAAAGCGGGCCTCTTAAAAGACTTTCGTCATTCTGTCATTGACATAAGTTTTAAATTGCAATGATTAGTGCACGCTCATGAAATTCAGCTACAAAATTCAAAAACTAGTGTGAAAAAGTCAACAGTAAGTTTTAGTACAAGAGCAACTCGAATTCAAAAACAATAATTAGCACATTTTGCTTCTAAAAAGAGTTCTTCCTGTACTGGAGGCACAAAGAATTACAAAGTTAACGAAATTACCCATTACCCCATGCCTTATCAACAAGCTAATCGCCGATTCAACAACATTGAACCACATAACAATTTCTCATTTTTTTTATTAAAATTAATATAAGTAAGACACTTACATTCTATAACAAATGAATTCTTAAAGTAATTACTTTAGTTACTTTTTTTGTTCACTTTAATTCTTTATGATTTTTTTTTTACTTTTCTTTAAAATGTTTTGATATTTTTTTTCGAGAACATTATACTGTTTCGATCTACATAATATCACTTACATGGTATATACTGTGGAGTGCTCACCCAAGCCTAGCGCAATTTCACATGTAAGTACTTTTGATTATTAATAAAATATTTTTTTGTTGTAAAGACATTGAGATCCTGATAATATTTTGCAGAATATGTGTTACAATTTCGATTTTTTTTTGGGTATCTACCGGAAGCCTCTTTACCTAAGTTCCTGAGTTAAGACCAGTGTAAGACTTCTAAGCCTAATGAATATTTGTCGGAATGCTACTATACAAGTATACAAAACTATGAGAATCATCACCAATCGTAGGTATCAATAGTAAATGATCATACAAATATCATCCTGTTGAACAATCTAAAAATAGTTGTACCTATTTGAACCTCGGGTTTAACACCTGTCTTATAGAGGACATTTTGAATACATAATGATTCATTTGTAGTTTGAATGTAGGATAAGGTTAATCAACACAAGTCATGCGACCATCTAGCCTTGTAAAGACTATACTATTACAAGGTAAATTGTAACCAAGGTAATATGAAATTGTAACCATATCAGAAATGTTAAGATTCGATCAGTAATAGAAGATTCACAAATTATGGAAGCATGGGCAATCCTTAACTAGCCTACCATGAGTCAAATTACACATAAATTCACTAACCAATGTTATTTCTTAAATCTTTTAGACCCACGGTATCATTCAAATAACAATGAATTAACAAAATACAAACGGTCCCTAGCCATCAGCCAAATTTTGATCAAAGTGTATTGCCGATATGGTATGAAAAAGTACTCTTAATTTTTTAATTAGCTCGATTTTTTTTTTGCAATTATTAAGTATACAAATGTATCTATTACTGGATAGTATACTGCGATGTCGATACTAATATTAATCATAAGCGTTACTGTAATTAAGATGGCACTTTTGATGTTATCCTCAGAGGAATGTCGTTGGCAGTGTTGTATCTTAACGTTAAATGATTTGAATCAAGCAGGATCGTTCGCTGGGCTGACTCGTCAATTCACTTTGAGCATAATTCTGACGGGTGACTGTAGTTCCGGCGACTGTCGCGTGCGGACGAGCGCCTGTTTCACATTGCCTTCTGGTTAACTGATTCTGGACACTAGACGTACACTTACAACCTACATTATAACTAACACAATATTTGTAACCACTCGGCCCACTCCAAATCCGGTATATTTGCTTATTATTATGTGTGTCTGGTGTGTACACAAGTCTTGGATTGTTATTAAGTTGGGCCTCGGGAGTGGGCGCGTGTACTATCTGCTAGCAGCGCTGGTTGATGTATTCGTTGTATGTGGCGGAGATCTCCTCGGACTGGTAGCGCGTCAGCTTGATGCTGCGCCTAAACTCGCCCGTGATGACCGCCTTGTACCCACCCTTTCTCAGAAGAGAGTCTATTGTTTGGATTTGGTCCCAACCTGAAATCACCCCACGTTTTCGTCAGAGCATTTGGTTAGTAACTTGTGATGCTAAATATGTACTTATACCCTATTTTTTTGATTTCGGTCTCTTCTCATGGTTAAAATGTAGTCAAAGATAAAATAACAATAATTTGCATAGTGTTAAAATCCTCGCAGAATGAGAAAAAAATAGTGTATTGGTACATTCACCCAACTCAATACATACCGATCACGATCAGTAATCTCATATCGTTTTTAGACATGGGAAATTTCGTTCAAGGTGCTGTAAACTGGAGTGCATCAGCAGGGATGCGGTTAGAAACAATTCAAACACTGGCTGCTTCAAGCAGCAGTGCAGCTTACTAACTTTCAGGCTGCTTTTAACAGAAAATATACACTTCAGGATAACTACGGGACAATCCACTCACTAGCACAGGTTAACCTGTCCATGTCAATCCAAATCTTGGCCAAAGGGGTAAGTAGGTACGAGGTATGGTCTCGATACTTGGGCGGTTTTCATACTCCGTAGAACTGTCTGTCAATAGCATAATTAGCCCTACAATATAGACTGTTGGGAAACAGTAGGAATGCAACAGTAGGAGGCCCCTCCGAGTCTGGCATACAAAATAGTAAATTCAAAGCAACAGAATTCGACCGCTTATTTAAACCGTTGGCACCTGTTATTTAACGTATTGTATTGTGAAGAGCTGAAATGAAAATGATTAACAAGGCGCGCGAAAAACCTTGCCAGAAAATTTTACGTTTATTATTAAAAAAACAATAGACACCAGACTTTACTGGCGGTATAATAAATCTACACTTCTCCAAAGGAGTTAAGGTTCTCACAACACGGACAAGCAGGTTATTTGATCAAAGAGAATACACACCTTGCTCAGTAGCAACTTGAGGTAAATAAGTAGCAGTGCGCTTCGTTCCTCGTTCACTGATGAACTCGATGCGGATGCCATGCTTGCCCAGCTTCCAGTCTAGATAGTGCTCAGCTTCTTCGAAATGCTGGAGGATGGAGACGGACACGGTCAGCCGCGGCACCTCCTCGCGAGCGATGGGCGCGAACCGAGAGTCTTTCAGTGCGCTTGTTATAGCGTATTCTCGAAGACCTGGGAAAAGGGATGTTATGGTTGAGGATCGCTGTACTTATAAACTACATCTATACTTCGAAATGCCTTATTAACTACAGAGTTAACAAGTCATTTCGAAGTGCTCGAAGTTTTCGAAGCTGACAGACAGCTGTATACCTGTACACACCCTACCGACTGAACGAATCACTACATAGTATAAAACAAAGTCGCTATTTTTGTCTGTTTGTTTGTCTGTATGCTTAAATCTTTAAAATTACGCAACGGATTTTGATGCGGTTTTTTGTAATAGGTAGAGTGATTCAAGAGGAAGGTTTATGTGTATAATTTGTCGACATATTTTGCGGGCGAAGCCGCGGGCGGAAGCTAGTTTTAAATAATCTGCAATACGGACAGACCATGAAATGGGTTTTTTTTTCAGGGAATATTTTACCCTGGTTGTACGTTCCCGTATCTTCGACATCCACGCGGGCGACATATTTATGATGACTTTTTGAAATTGAGGTTCAAGTGGTATGGTATTATACGCAGATTGTTGCCAACTTGATTAAAGAGGCTATGATCTATGATTTTTTACTGTGCAAGTTTGGCATGGAATAGGCCAGCCATTCACTTTGGATTTGGAACACTCTTGTAATGGTCACCTAAAGGATATTTCTTCACTGTGATTACTGGTCTGTTTTCAGGATTGGTTACAAAAGTAGAACATTCTGACAATGAAAATCAAAGTTTTCAGCTTCAAAATAAAATAACAATCATGAATGGAGTATCAGCTATTCTGTGACAATCTACAAGGTATTGTGTCTGTGAGAAAATGCAATAGAATCCAAAACACTGAGGTGTTTTATTTAAACAAAATACATTTTCAAAAGCAAGTACAGTACATGGTTTATTAAATTCTGGATTGAAGACAGTTGATACAAAATACAGAAATATCAACAACTTCTTTGTTTTAAGTCATTGTTTGTGTGAGACCAGGAAATGTAATTCCACTCAATTTCAGCTTCCCACAGTCCAACCAATATTTGAGTATTGAATGTTTAAAAAAATGCTATCTTTATCTCAACTTTGTTGTGGAAGATACCAGTGTGAAGATGATAACTCCTTAATTGCTTTATTAATGATTTGATTTTAGCTGAATATAGTATTAAAATGGAAATGTTTTCTCTTTCAAATAATATCACAGGGTATTGAGACACTAACAGGACAGCGTATGAGGTATTGCTAAGTAATGTATTATTAATGCAATAATAAATGCACAAGGTCAGGCACTGTTCACTACACAGCTACTCTTTGAACACACACTCACTAGAAATAATATTTAATCAATAAAATACAAACATCTGCAGTGCCCATTGTTAAAACTCGTACCTGAGTGTAAATGCATTGCATTAAACGTCCCGATGCATCCTCGGAGACGGTGCTCCTTACCAATCTTCCATGTCACAAATAAAGGACTGTGAAAATTAAAATAAATTACATCATACTGTAGTAATGAGAAAAACTGAATCGATATAGAGGTAAAGTAGTTTCATTGCACATTAGACATTCTGTAATAGTATTCATCACAGTAAAACTGTGTACACCAATATAAACTTTATGAGCTTTTACATAAAGAATGTTTTAGCATGCACATTTCGGAAGGTGATGGGAGTGGAGGTGTATTGACCGCGAATAAAAAACAAAATTGCCTTTGTGTGGGTGTCTATGAGCAAACATAAATCATTTATGTTTACTTTCATACAATATGTAAATTGAGTGAAAGTGGGAATGTGCAAGTATTTGTGGCATATTGAAAGATTTCACATGAAAAACATAAAAGGTTTAATTCATTAGACTGACCTCATTTGAAACAAAAGAGGTGGAGGTAGCTCAACAAAGCATGTCCAAAAGGAGAGACATAAATATAATGATAGGCTGTACTTGTACTTACGAGAGTGAACCACTTACTAGGCATCATTAGTAAAGTTTGGCGTCTGTGGAGGGTCCATACTGTGCAGCTGACAATACAAAACATCGAAACAAAAGTAACACATATCAGGAATAGCTACAGACTCTTGGTAACCATTCAAAGGTCGATCTATATTGTTACTGTACGAGTTGTTTAGTTTCTGTTTTTTTGTTCCACAACATACTGAAGACATCTTGGCTGATATTAGAAGTTAATTATCTTATGACTAAGAAACAAAGCAGTCACACAAATCTCAAAAGTAAACGAAACCAAACACTCGTTTTACTCAATGGGGTTTAGTAACCACAGGTTACAAAACATCAATGAGCCTGTGGAAGTGGAATCATTTGACAGAAGTAGGTAGTGATGTTGACACAACTTTTTATTTTTAGTTACTTTTGGATAGTTTTTTTGATATAACATTATTTTTAATATATTTAGTTTTCTTTACTTTTAGCAGTCATAGAGCATTAAGTTAGTAGTAGTAAAATATAAACCTACACAGTGAAGTTTGAAGTAGTTTTAATGAAAAAAATATTTCGGAAGATTTTTGGGTGTAGTACATTAATATTTTTACTTATTTAACAATAAGTAATCACAGTTAAATTAGTGGCGTAGCTAGTATATTGCCTTGTATTGAAATATTGGGACCCTTTTTACCTGAAGCTGAAAACGAGAGTATTTGTTTTCAAAATAAATAAATTGTGTACCCTGACTTGGATACAGTATTCATTGAAAAACGAACGAAGCGAATTTGAAAATTAGAGCTTTGTGGTGAAAAGCAAAATTTCATTGTGATATTACTAAGATTATGCAAGATCAAGGGAAGCCTAATGGGTCTCATATCAATAACAATTTAAATTTTTGGCAAACTTTTTATAAATATTGCTTACACACGTCGGGGTCCCCGAAATTGTTGTTAAAGGTTGATACGGTGGCAGTTACGCCACTGACAGAAATCTCGATATTTTGAAACGTCACCTTATCATTAATAAATTAAATGTAATTATGTCCACGGGAACTGTGCAAATAAACAATAATTAAATTATAACTGACGTGCAGTTAAAAACAAGAACACAAATATTGAAATTGCCCGCATTTCGGTGTTGTTCGTGGCTTACTATATCGGATACTGTCATGATAGCCAGTAGATTGCCTGCTCAGAAGCAGCAAATGCATGTACACACTTTAGTAGTGGGGTAAATTAAATTATTTCCGCCAGTGTATGTTAGTTTAATTTTGATTGTATTAGGAATACGATTTTGTACACCATTCAACACCATGCTTGCCATTGCTGAAGCGTTTTTATACGTTCGTTTGTACAGTTGACAAATATTGACGTATGACTTAGATAAATACAAAGACCTTCTATACTCTAAGGCTAAATAAAGCAGCAACACTGTCACCCCCGGCACCCCCCAGTCAAACAGTGCATACGAAGCCTAATATTGCGATTTCTTTTGAAACTTTATTGTCTTTGACACAAATATTATTATATCTGTCACTATTTCTGTGTTTACTTAAAAAAAGAAAATTAATAGTTTATGGAGCGATGGCTGTCATCGAGTTTTATTTTAATAAAATAGAAAATAAGAAAATAAGCTTTGAGTGCACATAAAATGAAGATATTTTCGTGAATCATGTACATGTTTTACAACTTCCCTTTAGGTCTAAGTGAAATAACCATATGTCTGTATTTAGAACCATTAGTGATGTTTAGTGAAAAAGCTTGCTAAGTTCCGACGATGGCGTCCGATGGTGAAATTTCGTGTGCGAATGATCCTAATTTCGCTGTTATTTACTCATTTCTAAAAACATTCGGCAAATTGTACGGCTTAGATGTTCCTACGATATCTAAATTACAAGAATTAATAGAGAATACACAGGAAGGTGAGTTATCTTTGTAGATTCGTCATTTCAAATCATAAACAAACATCTTATAAGTTTTTTGTTGTTAGTGTTGGATCCATTGAAAGAGTTACATTTGAGACTTCTACGCCGTGCTCATAAGACGGTGGCGAGCAACAGATGGGAGAGGTTCATGATAAAGTTCTGCCATCAACAAGGTCACCATCAGGAAGCCTGGGAGATCGAGAGATTCTCTTACAAGAAAGCTAGCACTGCGGTCAAATTGAAAGTATTGAAGGTAATTACGCGTACTTAGTTTATTTTTTACAATGATGTGCATCTAATCTCATTGATTGCAAACACTTTCACAAATGATTCATACACTTATGTATGTGCTGCTGTCAATATGTGGTACTTGTAATTTCTTCTTGTCATGAGCTCAATGTGTTTACTTTTTATCTGCATACTTAAATTGCTTTTAACATGTTTTTATGCCTCATGTGCTAAGTAAAAATATTCAAACGATACAATATTTACGATTTTATTTATTTAAAAAAATTATGGCAGGCAGCCAAATTTTTTTGGATTTTATGTTTCTATGTCAATTGTTTTGATCTACATACATTACTATAATAATTTTTAACAGTGATTTGTTGTTGAACATAAAAACTATTTTTTTTTCCATGACAGCTGTTGCTGGAGTTCCAATTTACTTGCCATCCAAAATTCAAGAATGTGGTCAATGCAATATCATGTAAGGAGTTAAGACTAGATCCAGTAGGCAGAGACAAGAATGGTTGTGTGTACTGGCTGCAAGTGGACCATGAGGCCAATCTCTGTTTGTATAAAGAAGACCAGGACGAGGAAACATGGCAGCTTGTAGCTAGGTATGTTACTGAGTGATTTTTTAATTTATAATATGGAGATATAGCCATAGTAAATTAGACTCTTTATCAAAAACTCAAACTGAGCAGTAAAGTCTAAAATGCTATATCTATCTAGATTATTACATTTAGATAGTCGCGAAGCACCTATTCTAACAAAAAGAGTATTTATGGTTTTTTTAGTATAAAACTCATTTCTTCATGTAAATTAAAAATCTGTGCTCTACACCTAATCAAATCTGACAGATGTGCTCATGCAATTATAAACCTTAAAGTAGTAAACATTTCCAGACAATTGGAGTAAAATGGTAATGAAGTCAAATAGAGTACTGAATTCCCAATGCCCTTTTTTACATACAATGTATTAGTTGTAAATTTATAGATACATCAATCTTATTTGCATTTTAAAGTTATTTAATCAATTATATTATTTAATGAACAAAATGCGTTGTCACTTATCACTCACTGCCTAGAAATGTCCATAAAATAAATGTTTGACATTAAATCAAAATTGGTGTCTGCTTGTCTTATTTTGTTTTTAATGTAACAGGATTTTATGCTATTAATTGTCCTTTCTTATGCAGAACTCGAGAAGAACTGGTGAAAGTGATATCACAACTAAAAAGTGGAGAGGATGTGTGTCCACTGTTTGCAACTAATTCTAATGTCAATGAAGACTCAAGCAGTGCTGAGGTACCACCACAGTTGGAGGTAACTGACAAGGTGATTTTATCAGCCACATAAGAAATGGCATCTTTCGGTGCTATCTACAAAAATATTGTAAATTCCATACTTGCTATGTTATCTCTTAGTAGTTTGAAGTTCGAATAAATCATTTGTGTAGGTATTAGCTTCTTGTGTGACTGATTTTGAAAGTAATTTGGTAACCATAGAGGGATATTTCTTATCTTTTATTTAGAACACATCTAGAACTATACTGTAAGGGCCTTTTTCTTGCGACGCGGGTTTGGGCCCACGTGCGTGCTTGACCCGCATGCGCGAGCTTAAAATACCCGGGTCTCGCGTGAGCTCAAATTACCCGGGTCCCGCTTGCATATGGCATGCATGAAAAAGATGTGCGAAATGATAATATGCTGGCGGCGCGTACATACGCGCTAGACACGCGGACGCTAATCTACATGATAGAAAATGACCTTAAAAATTTGAATGAGAGTCAATTTATCTATGCAAATGATGAAAGTCATATTTTACAATGTAACATGAATATGTATTGTGATATGAATTATTCTGCATTTTTACACTTGAATAGAAACAGTTGCCATCAAGTGCAATATCAATAAAATTATTTGTAGCTAGTGTTAGAATTGTGGAAGAAATATAATAAATATCCTACTAGGCAACTTTTTACTTCCTCGAAATTGTTATCTAAATGAATTTTCTTGTTATTGCTCAACTCACTTACAAACACCCTACCCTATTTACAGTCTAACAAATCAGAAGGTGAAGAAGAAAACGAAGAAGAGTTCCTAAGTCCAGAATCTGAATCAGACCATGAAACTGAAGAACAAAAAGAAGAAGAAGATCCCCTATCTGACAAAGTAGAACCTACAGTAGAAGAGTCTAATACTGATAATGCAGAAGAGATAGAAGAGGACATAGAAGTAGGAAAAAAGACAGAAGATGTTACTGAAAGCAATGAGTCTGCCACAGAAACAGAGCAACCGCTTGATAAATCAGCAACAGTTGACACAGAAGAAAAAGTGGAAACAAATGAACATGCAGAAACTCCCAAAAAAGAAGAGCTGCAGGAACAAACAGTAGAAGAAAAAGAATCAGCCCTACTTGAAGAAAGTATTACACCAGAAGAAAAAGTAACAACAAAAGAAAAAGTAATAACAGAAGAAAAAGTAATACCAGAAGAAAAAGAAAGGTCCGACGAAAAAGTAGCGTCAGAAGAAAAAGTTGCGCCGGAAGAAAAAGTAGCATCGAAAGAAAAAGTAGCATCGGAAGAAAAAGTAGCATCGGAAGAAAAAGTAGCATCGGAAGAAAAAGTAGCATCGGAAGAAAAAGTAGTATCGGAAGAAAATATAGCCACAGAAGAAAAAGTAGCCACAGAGGAAAAAGTAGCTTCAGAAGAAAAAGTTATATCAGAAGAAAAAGAAACACCAGAAGAAAAAGTTATAACAGAAGAAAGAGAAACACCAGAAGAAAAAGTTATACCAGAAGATAAAGAATTAACTGAAGAAAACAGAGAAGCTACAAGTGAAAAAGAAAATAAAAACGAAGAAGTGGGCGAAGCAATAGAAGAACCTGTAATGCTTGTGACTGGCGAAGGAAATGGAGCGGATTGCGATAGTTCCTATTTTATTGGAGAAGAAATATCAGAACCCGTTATGTTTTTTTATGGAGAAGGTTGGGGTTATGACAATGACACAGGTAACCCAGAAACCGTTGAACAAGCACAGCACAGTCCTGAAGAAAATTCTGCCGAGGAAAATGGTAATGAGGAGTGTGTAAATGGTGAACACAGTGAACTGTCAAATTCAAGCAATAAAAATATTTTACTTAAAAATGTTAAGTTAAAAAGTAGTTTACATTCTGTGGCTAAGAGATCTTTGAAAAATCAATCAAACGATAGCACAGAAGTTTTAAATACTGACTCTAAAAAGCATTGCGTGCGCGATTTAGAACAATCAGACGGCTCAAATTCTACGAAAAATGCTGAAAACGATTTAAAAAGAGAAGCTAGTAATGATAAGAGCACCACAGATAGTGAAAGTCCTAAAAAGAATAATGCAAAAAAAGGGAGGGGTAGTGTTAAAAAGAAAAGTAATATAGCCAGGAATTTAAAAGTAAAGAAAAGTACAGAATTAGTTAACTCAGAGACTGATAATTGTCATGATAGTAAAACAAGTATAATAGAGAAGAGAAAGAGTAGTGTATCTTCTGTTGATCAAGAAGATACTGTAAACACAGAGAATGAGAAAGAGAAGAGTCCTGATAAAGAACTAAAAGTAGAAGACCCCCTACCTCCGAAGAAGCTCCGGCTTGAAATCACTCCCGAAAGTGACGTAAACACACATTCCAATGAAACAGGAGATAGTGTAGAACCCAGTGAAACTAAGAAAGACACTTTGAATAACGTTGAAAGCAATCCTATAGCGCAACGGAAGAAAATCAAAGCGCATAAAGGAAAATTTAAAAGAAAAAAGATAATTAAAAAGATTGACAACAGTGTAGATAAGAATAGTGACAAAGAAACTGCTAATGGTAAAAAAGAGTGTAAATCTTTAAAAAGGTCTCTGTTAGATGCCACGATGAGCGATAAGAATAAATCTGAATCTCAAAGCGAAAGTGAAGATGACGAACCCATCACAAGAGGTAAACGCCTCAAAATTAAGCCCAAGAAAATCATCACGTCTACCAGGTAAATATGATTTTGGAATAAATATCTTCACCTAAAATGTAAATAATTCATAATCCCGATGAAAATCTGACACCGTATTAGATTATTGTTCCTTGGAAACAGATTACTAAGTAGCAGGATATTAAAAAAAAATAGATTTTATAATAGATTCCGTTTTTTATAAAATGTGCTGGATGGAAGAACTTATCTATAAATTATAGCATTTATAATACGCTTACTATTATGTATGAAACCAAATTATTTTTACAGAAAAAAAAATGTTGAAGCCAAACTTCATTTATAATATTGTTGCTAATTATGTATAAAACCAAATTATTTTTACAGAAAAAAGATGAACCTAAACTTCATTTATAATATTTTTTCTAATTATGTATAAAACCAAATTATTTTTACAGAAAAAAAGTTGAAGCCAAACTTCTGGAGAAACAATCTACTGACGAATCTGAGGAAGAGACTCTCTATAGTATAGGTAATGTCTTTTTAAATTCTATCATAGTGAAAGCCAGTATCTATAGATTGGTTGTTTCACAATAAAACCAATTATTACTAGCCTTATTTGCATATTCGCTTTTTTATTAACATGTTTCATTCTAGAACCTTGTGTCGGCTGCAATCGCGTGCTCGATACGTAAATCTCACGTACCGTAAAACGGGATGAATAGGGATGCAGGGGTGAATCGGGGGTAAGCGGGATTGTATGAAAGTGTTACCGCTACCCCGGAACTTTAAGGGCTAATAAAGGGACATGGATGGGTTTTAGTCAGTAAAAGTCTGACACTCCCTTACGCTCCACCCAGAGCGGGAGACGCCATTGGATGATTTCCCACCTAAAAAAAGAGGGGTGAATCGGGACACAACTTTAAAAGCGATTAAAGCATTAAATAATATAGTTTGTGGACGAAAAGGGCTCGTAATGTGTTTACTATAATAATTAATGATCAATTGTTCTGGTTGGCAACAAACTATATTATTTAAAAGTTAAAATCCATTTATAAGTTTCGTTCCGATCCACCCCTGTATCCCTATTGACCCCGTTTTACTGTACTTACTAATTTCTTGTATTCTGCAAGCAAAATTTGCGATTATACAGTGGAGCGAAATATGTATGTGCAGCGCATTCTTTCAGCTGGCAAAAAGACTACAAAGAAACTAGTGAAAAAGAAGATCAAAGTCAAAGACAAGGGGAAATCTAGCTCTGACAAGGGGAAGACTAGCAATGATAAGGGTAAATCAAGCAAGGATAAGAGTGGCAAGGGTGGCTCCGACGATTCTGACGTAGCTCCCGTGCGGCAGTCGCGACGTATCGCGCAGATGAAGATCAAGGAAGAAGCTGACAGGCGGCATCTCGAGGAAGTTGCACTCAGGGAACTGAAGAAAATACATAAGAAAAAGGTAAGGATACCACTGCTGTTTAGAAAGGGGCTAACATACCCACAGACGCTATTTCATCAGATTAATTTCAGTATTTTTGAGCTCATCCAAGAATATTGACATGGATTGTGGCCGGTAAAAGACGCGCCTTATAACTGTCCAGAACTCGATAATGTGATTAGTGCTTTATCAGCTTTATGCCCGTATTACAAAACCTCACTTAAAACTCAAGCATTTACTTAACCTTTGAACGCCAGAGCATAAACGCACGCGCGTTAGAGGGCACGCGCGTGCGCGCTAAGCTACAAATTTATGTCTTGTTATAATGGATTTCCCAATATCCATGGTGTTTTTTAATTTGTTTCATGTTATTAAATACGTACCAGAGTTTCAATTTTTAAGAATTATCTATATGAACACTCACAAAAGTAATGATTTAATTGTTTATTTAGTGTTGTTTCCATTGTCACATATTTGTGTCGTTGGCGTACAGAGCATGCGCTTGCTGGTCACGTATAAGTGACAATGGCGTTAAAAAAAAACACTTTAAATGGTTAAAATTCGTTTTGTAATGCTTGAGTATTGATTGAGGTTCTGTATCAGGTCTTTGAGTCGTGTTGTGGTCTTTTAATTTCTCGCGTCATCGACCATCAAACATGGTTATTTTATTACCAAGCTCATGCAAAATTGGTTTTTCGCTAATTATGTTAGTTCTCAAGCCGTTTTCTTGTTTCCGTTTGATCAGAATAAGGAAGAAGAAGAAGACGAAAAGGAATGGCGCGCGAGTGGCGCCAGTAGTTCCGACGGCGAGCGGCGGCGGCGCAAGTCGGAGTGGCGCTCCGATCATTCGACTGGCCCCGAGCCGGATTCCGACTCGGATGAACCTCTGTTCGAGTTGCATGAACATGAGGAGCCCGAACGTTAGTATACGCTTCCAAAAGTCCTAAAGGGCAATACAATACCCCTTGTTAAGACTGGCTGTCAGATCTTCGGGCTTCTGACGACTCGTAACGACTGTCAAAGATGCACAAATGACAGCCGGGGCTAACGGCTTAACGTGCTTTCCGAGGCGCGGATTATAACAATTGCGATTATAACACCAATATGAAGTCATGCAAAAACGTTTCACTTCAAACTATATCACATCAAATAACATTAAAATATTTTTTATTTTCGTTTTCAACAGTTGTCTTCAACAAATCGGATCACGAGTTCTCACCGGAGTCTGACTTAGAGAGTGGTGAGCCCGTCGAACCACTCAAAAGAGCACGTACTTTACAAGAAGGTAAGTTTATTAACGCAGGAAAATAGTCAGGATTTATTAAATAGCTGTAGGTACTGCTCCTTTTCTAAGAAAAGAGTTCGCGAACAGTGGTGCTGTTGAAGAATATACGTATTAGTGTGTACTGTCGCCAGGAAATACAGTTATACCTAACTGTTAAACTTCTCCAAATGATTTTAAACCTTAAAATGTTGAAAGTTAGGTACAAAATCGATTGAGAAAGTTTGACAGTTTGTGGTAACTTGAGCTGCTGGCGACTGTACATAAAACATTTCAACTGTCTAAGATAGGAAATGTGTGAAATAGTGCCTTTGATATCCGGTCCGGATGTCTATAGAATGAGGCTCTTTAGGTAATAGGTAATATGGGTGGTGTCCGCAACTCGCACGTCAAATCGCGTATTTTGTGTACGAGTGGGCAAATCTATCATTCGATCCACCTCAGCTCCTCAAGGAAGCCCAGCAACGCCTTGGTGTTCCTGACAATGGCTGTGGCACTTACCATACAAAGTTATTTATGATGATTTAGATGGAAGTTAAAATGCTCCATCCATGTTCAGGTAAAGAAGACGTGGACGGATTCTGCAAGCGCTGCGGCAGCGGCGAGCAGCCCGAGTGGATCCTGCTGTGCGACAAGTGCGACGCCGGCTACCACGCCAGCTGTCTGAAGCCGGTGCTGTTCGTGGTGCCCGAGGGAGACTGGTTCTGTCCGCCCTGTAACCATGTGAGTAGCATTTGTGACCTTTCGATACTTGAGGACCTTTGTAATTTAGTAGGACCTTTCCATTAACAAAACCGCTTAACGCTTGCAGACGCATGAAGAGAGTTCGGAAAACGAGTGTCATCAAAGTTCTTTGGGTATTTTTTTTCTAGTGGCCAGAAGTAGAACAGGCACTGGTTAATATTTAACAATTGGTTAATTTTGTCATGATGGATGATTATTTCTGTAGTAAGTGTGTTATTTCTGTAGTGTTTTCGTCGATGTTTTGGTAATCCACGTTTTGGAATATACTTAAAACATTATCACTGATGTTATAAGTCAAATCATTTGTTTCAAATAGGCACAAGAAAGACACGTTTGAACGTCCGTCAAAATGAACAAGAAATAGAATTGATTCTACCCACCCGTAGTTACGATCTATTGCTTTTCTGTAGTCTTCATGACGACTTACACGTGTTAAATGTTGTCAATCAGCCTACCTTTCCCAACTATGTTGGCGTGGGCTCCTAGTCTAACCAGATGCAGCTGAATACCAGTATTTTACATGGAGCGACTGCCTATCTGACCTCCACAACACAGTAAGTGGGCCATACGATACCTCTTGGTAATTGTATGTCTGCCTGTCAGATTTTCGGGCTTCTGACGACCCGTAACGACTGTCAAAGATGCACAAATAGTAACTAGGTAATAGGATACCCCTTGGTAAGTCTGGCTGTTAGACTTTCGGGCTTCTGACTACCTGTAACGATCCATAGATGTCGAAGATCCACAAATGACAGCCGGGAGCAACGGCGTAGCGTGCTTTCCGAAGCACGGAGGATTCTCGATATGTAAAGATGGTCATCCAAGTAGATATAACAGTTTATCATAGTAAATATCGAAAATTTGTTTCCAGGACATGTTAATAGCATCACTAGAAGCTGAGCTAGTGAAGTATGACGAGTTGGTGGTTACGGTGGAAGCCGAAAGAGAACGGAAGAAACAGGAACAACCTGAGCCCAAGAGTGAGAAAGAATCTGAAGATGAGAAGGAGACAGAACGAGATGGAGAAGATGATAAATCCAGTGGTAAGAATTTGATGACACTTTTATCGTACTACTTGTTGCGGCGGCTGTATGGACATAGTACCGTATTGCGCATGTAAGCGGGCATGCCCTTTATGCCTGGAGGCTCTTTTTTTTATTTACGCTTGAGTACAGTCAGTTTTCAATGTTTTAATCGGTATATTGGCGTGTGCAAGCTGACATGTGGCAAATTATTGATTTTAATGTGATGTGTTTCGTAATGTTAATTACTTCTCATACGATAAACGTGTAGAGTCAAGTTCTTCCAACTAAACAGACAGCTGTGCTGCTGGGGAGTTTGTTGCGCCACTTCTTCATCCCAGCTAAAGCACTAGGAAGTGGTGAAGGGTGGGTGTTTTTGGGGTGTCTTATGTAATTTGGACCTTCAAAAAGTGCTGATTTGCAGCCTAGTTTGAATAAATGACTTTTTATTTTGATTTTGCATTTAACGAATGCTCGTCAATCATTCCAGGTAGCGCATTATAAAAACTATACATAAAAATAACTTGACGCGCGCTCGTGTTTTGCTCTATCTATAGAAGCTAAATATGCTTGTGTTAAGAGTTATAAGGTTGGTAGAGATAAATTACGTTAACATGACCCGCCCCTCTAAAATTCAAAACGTTTGAAAGTATTTGTATTATTAATTACAAAGCGCTACCAAGATTCAAAACGCATGTTGCTGCCGTCCTGCTACTGAAGACGAATACTTACAACTACATACAAACTCTTTCGTAAGGATGTGACTACAAGAATTGAGATAGTAATTTGGAGGGGCGCGCCATGTTATCGTAGTTTATCTCTACTAGAACAGCAGCGCAAGAGCGATCGCTTACTAGTCCAAGATAATATTCCCTAAAAACTTTTATAAATATTATTAATTTAAAATGGCATTAAAATGGTCTAAGCATACATTTTCTTGCGAAAATGCTACACTTTCTTTGTGAAATAGTATTTTTATGTTGCTTTTGAATAAATCTAAAAAATAATAATGACATAATCATCATCAGCCTAGCCTTTTCGCAATTATGTTGGGGTCGGTTTCCATGAATAACAATGACGTGTTGAATGATATTACTGTAGAAGCAAGTGGCAGCAGCGCCTGGTCGTCCACGTCGTCGGAGGGCGCGGTGTACCGCCTGCGCGCGCGCAAGCAGCTGCCCGTCAGCTACCGCAGTCAGGAGTACGACCGACTCATCAGCTCTGCTATCAAGGTAAAAACAGTTCTCCTGACCTTATCCCGATTTATTTGAGGTGCCGGTTCTAGCCGTCCCATCTTTCAGACAGTCTTATCATGACTGACGTATCTTTGATCTTCTGCAATCTTCCGTCGAGCTCCGCTGGTAGCAGCTGAATAAAAGAGGCCGTGGATTAAGCTAAATGGATTGCAATCGAAGTGGCTTATGTCCAACAGGGGACTGCTGGACGCTGTTGAAGATTGCTGACTAGAAAAAGAGCTAGGTCCTCGAGTTCCAAAATACTAAATAGCTTGAATCACCTCTTTTCTATTCACTCTGCCTAGCCGTTTCCCAACTATATTGGGATCGACTTACAGTCTAACCGGATGCAGCTGAATACCAGTATTTTAAATGGAGCGAGTGCCTATCTGACCTCCACAACCCAGTCAGTATCTGGTTAATACGATACCCTTTGGTAAGACTGGCTGTCAGACTTTTGGGCTTCTGACTGCCCGTAACAACTGCCACGAATGACAGAAGGGACCAACGGCTTAACGTGCTTTCCGAGGCACGGAGGAGTCTCGATATGTAAAGATGGTCACCCATCCACGAACCAACCCCGGCAACCGTAGCTTAACCTGATGGATCGATCCGTGCGACTGTTATTACTTAGCCACGAGCTCCTCACCTCTTTCCTATTATGTGTGTTCATTGTAATATTGTCCACAGGAGGAATACGTTGAAGCCACAACAAGTGCAGGCAATCAAGGTCGCGGCAAGGACATATCAACCATCATCGAGGCAGCTGAAGAAGAGAAGATGAAGGCAGAACGAGAGGCCATGGAGCAGGTCGGTTAATAATATTTTACTTAACAAACTTGGGCAAACTTGTAGGTTATCCTAGGATGTCCTGTGTTATTCGTAAATAAACAATTTTGCAGAATTTATTTTGGAGTCTTGCTTCAGCCGAGTTGCTCTTATATGTAGTATTTTTGGTACAACTTATGTTGGAGATTAAAACGACTATTTAAAAAAAATATCAGTTTAGTACAGACGCCAGCACATCAAGCTATCAAATGAACCTTATGTCCTTGCAATAAAGTTGAAATACTATCAATTAAAAATGAACCTTATGTCCTTGCAATAAAGTTGAAATACTATCAAAGAAATTTGGCAGATTGTGGTAACTTGATGTGCTGGCCTCTGTACATAGTTACCTAGACCAATTCGTTCACCCGGCTGTTTTTTGGTTATTCTTGCCATCATTCTCCTGCCCTTATCCCAATTTATTTGAGACTAGCACTTTGCCCGCGGCTTCGCTCCCGTGGTATTTCCCGTGGGACCCGTTATTTTTCCCAGGATAAAAGTAGCCTATGTTACTCCTAGAAAACTAAGCTTTCGAATGGTGAAAGAATTTTTTAAATCGGTCCAGTAGTTTCGGAGCCTATTCATTTCAAACAAACAAAAAATCAAATCTTTGCTCTTTATAATATTAGTATAGATTAGCTTTTGCCAGCGGCTTCGCCCGCGTGTATGTAGGAAATTATCCCACGGGAACCGTACATTTTTCCGGGATAAAAAGTAGCTTATATCCTATTCCAGACTATAATCTATCTTTGTGCCATGTTTCATCCAGATCCGTTAAGTAGTTTTTGAGTTTATTCATTACAAACATACATACAAATCTTTCCTCTTTGTAATAGTAGTATAGAGTGGTTATTGTTACCAATCATTAATAATTGGCAGGGCCTGAACAGTAACAAATAAGAAAATAGTTTACTCTTATTTTTCAACAATCCACAATCTTACAGGGTAAACCTTTTGAGAGGAAAAAAAAGAAACAGCGCCGCAAGCCAAGGAAGCTGAACTCGCTGGAAGTACCCTCGGAGGACGACGACGAAACTGACGAGGACTTTAAAGATACCGGGTAAATATAAACTACTATATATTACAAATATTTGTACGACCTGCAAGTATTTGTTACGGGTCTGGGTGTTTTTCTATCTATAATATGTATGTATTTACAAAAAAAAAAAAATGTATATAAGTAGTTTATCAGCCATCTCGTTACCATAACACAAGCATTAAGTTGCTTAGCTTGGGACGATACGGCGTTGTGTGAAATGTCCAAGGATGTCCAAGGATATTACTTTTATTTCTTCGGGGCATTCCTGAAATGCTTGAATTTTCTGTCAAAATTTTGTCAATGCAGTAAAATACTTCATTTTTGGTTATTTTAAAAGAGATGTACCTATATTCATATTTGTTAATATATTTCTTGTTATTCCTATATAGTTAGGGTGAAATTTGCACTTAAATAATGAGGGCCAATTTCATCAATGAAAATGAAAGTGGTGGTCAGTAGTGCTATTCTGTAAAAATCTCACCATGAAAATGTAGGAGTTTAAAGTGAGCTGTCAAAAGTGTCAGTCTCTAGCACTAGGTGGAACGGCAGCTCACTTCACGCTCACGTCGTTCTCACGTTCGTCAAGTCGTTCGTCGTCAAGTTCTCATGGTGAGATTTATACAAAATCCACCGGTAGGATATTTCAAACGCGTTCATCAGTCTATACAGGGTTATTTGTAAAAAAAAAAACAGCTGTTCCTTACATTTTGACGAGTTATACGAACATAAATGTAGGAAACAGCTGATATTTTTTTTTCGCGATTTCAGGTTTGGTCCCATAGTAAAAGTTGTTCATAATGATGAGTACAATGACCTCTTAAGAGGTTTCTGGTGTTTTACAAATAACCCTGTATAACAGTCAATAATGACAGTGACAACTCTTAAACGTAGTTTTTGCGTTCAGTTTCATTGGTGAAATCTGCCCTAAGAAAGGTAATATTTTCCTCACTAACTGTAACGAATATTTTTCTCTTTGTCTACTTTCTTTGCAAATAAATACATTTATCCAAGTCTAAACAATACAATTCTTTAGTGCTTTAAGTATGTCGTCTTCGGAGGAGATATCTTCATCAAATGAACGAGGCAGCTCCAGCGACTCCAGGTCTTCAGACTCGCTACCTATTCGACGGACATGCAGGTCGGATAAAAAAGGTAAATATCTTTACTCTAGTTTAAGTTTTTTGCATCATACATAATATAAGTTCACATTATTTTCACTAGGTATTATTTGGACATTTTGCACCATGCATCGCTTTATAAACTTTTGGGTAATACGAGTGATGTTCGCGATAATTGCTTAATAACCACAGCCGCACGAGTCGATTGAAGGTTAAGCTACCATTACATATCGAGACCCCTCCGTGTTTCGGAGAGCATGTTAAGAGGCCGTATACGATATTTAGCCGATTTCGCCGATTTACGTGGTTTTACAGACGTGATTTTACAGTTATAATACTCTATTTCTGTTAATTTTAATGCACAATATGCAAGATCATTTCAAAAACGATCTAATGTATGAGCTATTTTTTTTGTTTTATCATTTAGTTATGATTAATCGACTTTAAACCGGCGACTGTTTTGTGATTTTTTGCTGTAAGAGGTTAAGAATATCACATATTTACGAATCGTTTTGACGTCTTAAGGGTATGAAAAAATTACAATGTATTGTTGTGAAAGCCTTCTATAGAATGTATGAATCACTTTTTACCACTTTCATATAAAATTTTTGAGTAAAAAAATATTAAACTTAGTCAAATTTTGGCGAAAAAGGGCAACGAATTGCTTTTGATTTCGGCTACATAGAACTCATGTTCAAAAAATTAAAACAACAGAAATAAACTTCAGTTCAATATCTAACCATTTACTAAAAAAAACTGCTTAAAATAAAAAAAAAATGGCATTAAAAATTCTTTTAAAACAACGTAAATCGCGCTTTATAATACTCGACGCAAGCCTCGAGTCAGCAGTCCGCGCCGAGCGCTTCCAGAGAGTGGACGTATCGCTTTGTGCTCCGAAAATCGCGTCTACACGCAACCTACGACGCGCCGCACCGCTGGCTACAGACAAATATAGCGCGACGTGAGTTTTTGATACTTTGGTAAGTTATTATTTTAAAATATTTTGTGATGATTTTAACATGCTTTTTATATACCTACAACTGAAATGAAAATGATAAACCTACAAATGAAAATGATAATGAGGTTAAAATGAAAATCCAAGATGGCGACTTCGAAAATTTTCAAACTTCCCATTATTGGTGTCATTTTCATGGTTTTTGAGGTCGCTGAAAATGATAATGAGGCCAAAATAAAAATCCAAGATGGCGGCATCGAAAATTTTAAAATTTTCCGTCATGGGTGCCATTTTCACGGTTTTTGAGGTCGCCGAAAACGATAACGTGGTCAAAATGAAAATCCAAGATGGCGACTTCGAAAATTTTAAAATTTTCCATCATTGGTGTCATTTTCATGGTTTTTGAGGTCGCTGAAAATGATAATGAGGCCAAAATAAAAATCCAAGATGGTGGCTTCGAAAATTTTAAAATTTTCCGTCATGGGTGTCATTTTCACGGTTTTTGAGGTCGCCGAAAACGATAACGTGGTCAAAATGAAAATCCAAGTTCCACGCAACCAATGTTATCATTCATTATATGTTTTGTAACATTTTATTTAAATGTCTGAAATAAATAATTTCATATTCACAGATTCAATTATGGTCGGAAAGAGCAAGAACTTTAAATATGGTGCTGCAAAGCGCAAAAAAAGATTCAATGGCTTTATAAACTCAAAGCGAGCCAGGAATGATTCCAGGTCAGCAATATTCCAATATTATAAAATATTAATCATTTTTAGATTTTCTTCTGATGGTATAAGCATTGCAACAATGCTTCACGCTTGTATATCTTGCAAAAAAAAAAACTTATTGAGAACCTCGTCCTTTTTTTGAAGTCGGTAAAAAACTGGTTGTAAAATTCTTCTTCCTTGAAAAATGAAATTGTTTCAGAGACCCAACGGCAGGCCCAATTACAAATGACGATGAGAACCAGGACATAAATATAGATAAAAATAATCCAACATCTTAGTCTAGAGAGGTATAATAATCATAATATTTTTTCTGTTAATCGATATTTAAAGCTAGCATGTTTATTTTAAATTTTATTATTTTTAGGAAATAGAAGTTGTTATGTGTGACGAACCTGGTGACGACCGAAGTGTGCCATCTTTTGATAAGAACATAGATAATAACTATGCAAATATGATTATCTCAGATGATCAGGTCAGTTGAAATTTGTATTTAATAGTGTTTTTTCAATTTTATTAGTACTATCGCAATTATTTAATTTTATAGGAAGAGAGCAAAGAAGACCTCAAGACCATACCTATCGAAGGAAGGAGGATCGTTGATATACAATATCTTATCAATCAACTCCTTGAAATATCATAGCATAGCTTAAGATTTGACTGTCAGTTGAATCATTTAAAAATAGTAAAAGAAGTTCGTCATGGATTATCTTCATATTTCAAAATGCGTTGCTCCATGTGCGGAAGTAAATTTCAGCTAAATACCAGTGAACATGAAAACAAATTTGATCTCAACCACGCTGCTGTTGCTGGTATAATAATGATTGGATGCGGACTCACTAATTTTAATGAACTGGCTGCTGCAATAGATTTGCCTACATTGACTGGTGCTCAATATAAAACGTGTCATGACGATTTGCACGAATGGTGGAAGGAAACTGCAGAAGTTACTATGAAGGATGCAGCAGAAGAAGAAGCGGAAATGGCGACAGAGAAAAGTTCCACAGGAAAACCAATGATACCTGTAACGGCAGACGCCTGTTGGAGTAAACGGTCATATCGGACAAATTATTCTTCACTGTCGGGTGTAGGTGCTATAATCGGGGTAAACTCTGGCAAAGTTTTACATGTAGGTGTAAAAAATAAATACTGCGTAGTTTGTGTAAGGTCGAAAAATAAAGAACAAGAAGTACCGAACCATCAATGCAACATTAATCACAAAGGTGACGGGTGTGCTTTTTTGTGTTCCATTTTTAGTTTTAGTTCCATAATATAGGCATTCCAACTAACTATTATTTTAATATTTACAGGTTCCTCGACAAGCATGGAACAAGCAGCAATCGTAGAAGGATTCAAAAAATCTGAAAAAGATCATAATTTGATCTACTCAAAATTGATAGCAGATGGTGACGCGAGTACCTACAAAAATATTTTAGATGCCAGACCCTACACTACTGTTACAGTTGAAAAAATTGAGTGCTCAAATCATCTTTTGCGTAATTACAACGGTAAAAATATGGCTTTAAATAAAGATACCTCGATTCCCCTTGGTCAGCGAAAATTACTAACAACTGAGCGACTAAATCGTCTACGAGTTGCAGTCAAAGCGGCAGTAAGATTCCGGAAAGCTGAAAACTCACCAACAGCCGAACAAATTAAAAAACTGCAAAAAGATATACTAAATAGTCCCTTGCATATTTTCGGCGACCATAGTAACTGTGAAGGATATTACTGTAAGAATGAAAAAAAACTGGAACCAAATTATGTACCTCATATACCAGTATTGCTTAAAAAGCTTTCAGCAAATGCAAGTTCTTTGTCTTTTCATACTAAAAGCTTGTTGCAAAATTTAAATAATAACAGGTTGTTGCACAATTCAAATAATAGCAGTATTTGCTTTTAGAATAAGGGCTACCTAACTAATGTATATAAATTGCTATTTGATATGTTTTTGAAGTAGTTATTAAAGTGAATGTTGCACAAAATAACGTTGTTATTAAATAATTTCGCTTTTTTACAGAGCTGAGCAATTCAACTCTTTGGTTGAAAAATACGCTGGAGGAAAGCGTATCAATTACGCTTTGAAAAATTCATATGCGTTAAGGTGCTACGCTGCTGTCGTTGCATTTAACACGGGTACTCCAATAGCTACGTTACATAAAAAAGTTACTGCAAAAAGTCCATCACTCGCTGTGAAAAAGTTTGAGATGAGGAAAAGGAAAAAAAACTCCAGAAGCAAGATTTGGAAACCCAAACGGCGCATCGATTTTCGTAATGAAAATGCAGATTATGGAGAAATTTGCCAAAAACCGGACATGACACCCGATGAATATGAAACTGCCAAGGTTCTTTTCAGCAATATCGTTTGATTTGTCCCCTTAATAATTAAATACATCTCAATTAACATTCTGTGGCTTATTTCCCAGATCGAGTATGTGGATCATCTGAAACAAAAATTGGCTGACAAAGAAGCAATTGAAAGGGAAACTCGACAACAAGCCGAATGTGCACTATGGCACGAATTGAGACGGAGCCTGGTCACTGCATCAAATTTTGGCAAGGTGTGCAAAAGGCGAAAAATAAGTTCAGCTGCACTAGTGAAATCAATGTTATACTCATACTCCATAGATCATGTACCCGCTATACTATATGGAAAAACTAATGAAGCAACTGCACTTTTGCAACTGGCAGAGCAGGAAAAAATTCATTTGAAAAAGTGCGGTCTGTTCATAGACGAAGAATATTTTTTTTTAGGTGCCACCCCCGATAGTATCTATGAAAACGGGATCATTGAAATAAAATGCCCTATGACAGCGGTTGGCATTAGCGCGGATGAGGCAATTCGTTCAAAAAAAAATAATTTTTGGAAGGTTGATAAAGAAGGGAAAATAACATTGAACACGGATCATAACTGGTATTACCAAGCACAAGGGCAGTTACATATTACCAAAAATGATATTTGTTTGTTTGCGGTGTGGACGGGCCCAGACTTTCCATTGAAAACTGAGATCATCAAGAGGGACGACCATTTTTGGGAAACAAAAATTAAAAATCGGCTTGTTGATTTTTACTTCAAGTGCATGCTGCCAGAAATTATCGATCCTCGAAAATGTCGTTCTATGGAACTCAGAACTTGTTCATATTAAATAAAATTACAACCATAAGTGTCGAATTGGTAACCTCCTTTTTTTGAAGTCGGTTAATTAATAAATGCTTAATTTATACTACCAGACTTTTTATTTCAATTTACAAAAATCACGAGAGTAAAAGACACCATATCAAAGGATCAAAACCATTTAATCGCCGTACTGGCCATCGACGACTCCGGACTCACGCACACACGCGTTCGTCTGCTCGCGCATGTGTGAGTGTGCGCGTCTAATACCTAATTCAGCCCGTCTGGATTTCGTATACGGGCTCTTAAGCCTTTTGTCATCGCTGTCAGAAGCCCGATAGTCTGAGAATATTAGTCTTATCGCGTTGCCCAGTAACTGGGTTGTGGAAGTCAGATAGGCAATCGCTTCATGTGAAATACATACCAGTATTCAGCTGTATCCGGTTAGATGGGAAGCTGATCCCAACGCAGTTGGGAAAAGCCTAGACAGAGGTGATAAGTGATGTCCTTCACTATAATCCGGGTTATAGCTTGTTCTAATGTGTTTGTATAATAATACACAATATAATGTTTTATTCACAAAGGAGAACGTGCGAAAATGACTGAATCGTCGCCAGAAGTCAAGAAGAAGAAGAAAGGCCACTTAGAGGATAGCTCGGAGGAGTCTGCGGGCGCCAAGGAGTGGTCCTCCAAATCTAAGTAAGTTGTAATCAATAGATGTTCTCCATGTATCTTTATAACTGTTAATAGCATAATTTGGTCCATGCTCAATACGGGATAAAACAAATTTATTTTTTTAGTCTGTAAGCTAGATTATCAAAATATATTGTACCCTTTTTTTTCTTTTTTTAAGTAATACAAAGATTACTTCGATACATTGAGTTAAAATGTGGCATGACGTCACAAGTATGTAGTTTTTATACTTACTTGTGAATGGGGAATTTGAAAGGGTAGTCAATTACGTTACTTTTTATGAACTGTCAAAACGCGGCATTTGTACGTGATTTGTATGAAATATAACATTTTGACGTCACAGATTTTTAGAATCAAATGGAATACTTATTAGCATTAAATGCAATTTAGCAATTGTATCTTCTCATTATATTTAATTTCTGTACGGTGATGGAAGTTTTTATGACGAGCGGTCTTTTTTCCATGTGATTTCATATTTTATTTTTGACCGATTCAAATAGTCAATTAGCGAGCGTTTTATCTGTCATTTTTGAAAAATATGATAAAGCAAAAAATACTTGTCTAATATTTTTTTATTATCTGACGGAGGGACTAAATATAATTTCTTTTTTTTTTACTCAGGCGGATGTTTATATTGTGTCTGACTACTGCCGTGAAGATTTTGTATAGACCAACAAAATTCTAGGATAATAATGTTCAGTCAAACTTATAAACATTTAAAGTTCACTCGAGACGACATAATCTACAGTTATAAAATTTTCTCACAGATCATCAAAATCAAAATCATCACATCGGCCTCCAAAGATGAAACGCCGCGACAAGTCCAAAAAGCGTCGCAAGCGCAGCGGCCTCACACAATACGACGCTGAAGGCAATGTCATACGCGCCCGAGTCACCTACGGAGGCCTGAGCGGCGATGAAGGCGAAAACGATTGGTCTCCCAAACATAGAACACGGCAGAAGAAGATCAACTACACGGAGATGCCGAACACTGAGTCGGAGGATGTAAGTTTGGTAAATTATGAGGAACTCTTTTGAGGTTCTGACCCTTTTTCCCTTTTGCATTGTGTTTATGCATGAAGCAAATACAAAGAGGAGATGTCATAATGTGAATGTGCACTGTGACAATAAATCGGTCCTGACGTCATCACGGTGGGCGTGGCCTCGGTCAGTTGGCGGCACACGTTGCGTACTAACTACATGTTTACAGTCCAGTGTTCACAGTCTATTTTATTATTTTGTATCTTATCTGTCACTGCTCGACAAAAGATGGCGCCACTTTGTATGACATCATGTCACCTATACACTAGTGACATCTAGCGAAATCTAGCTAAAACGACATTGTAACAATCGACAAAGCTTAATCTATTAATTGTCCTATTCACCGCTAGATGGAAAATAGAGAGGGGCGTGGTTTGTAACGTCCCTCGCTCCCCGTAAAGTGTCACGCATTATGTTAAAGGGAAATCCAGTTACGGCATCTCCTCTTTGTATTTGCTTCATGTGTTTATGTGTGCGCGCAAGTTTTATTGTGCTAGTTGATGTTCGCACGCAAGACTCCCATTGGAGAACAAAATGAAAAGAAAACAACAGTGAAAAGATTTGCACTGAGTCACTAGATGAAACAGCTTGAGCAATCAATCTCATTAGTGGACATCGTGCCGTCAACATTTATATCATAAAGTTTTTCTATACTAATGTTATAAAGAGGAAAGATTTGTATGTATGTTTGTAACGAATTAACTCAAAAACTACTTAACCGATCTGGATGTAACTTGGCACAAAGATAGATTATAGTCTGGAATAGCATACAAATCCCGGAAAAATGTACAGTTCCCGTGGTATCCCACGGGAACTGTACATTGTATGTATGTTTGTAACGAATAAACTCAAAACTACTTAACCAATCTGGATGTAACTTGGCACAAAGATAGATTATAGTCTGGAATAGCATACAAATCCCGGAAAAATGTACAGTTCCCGTGGTATCCCACGGGAACTGTACATTGTATGTATGTTTGTAATGAATAAACTCAAAACTACTTAACCGATCTGGATGTAACTTGGCACAAAGATAGATTATAGTCTGGAATAGCATACAAATCCCGGAAAAAATGTACAGTTCCCGTGGTATCCCACGGGAACTGTACATTGTATGTATGTTTGTAATGAATAAACTCAAAACTACTTAACCGATCTGGATGTAACTTGGCACAAAGATAGATTATAGTCTGGAATAGCATACAAATCCCGGAAAAATGTACAGTTCCCGTGGGATAATTTCCGACATACACGCGGGCGAAGCCGCTGGCAAAAGATAGTATTTCATATTTTTCAAAGCATCTTAAACGCTGGATCCGTAATAATGTTGCTTATTAAGGTTTAATTAAAGTAAATGAGTTTGAATTTTGATATAAGTATAGTAAAATCAAGGTAACATTTAACTTTATTTTACCAAAAACACATGCCTAAATAACGCGTCAATCTCAACAGGAAATGCACAAATCCAGCGGCAAACACATGCCAGACAGTTCCGACGAGTACAAGATCGATACGGACGCTTCAACGGACTCTGACGAAGAACGGAAGAAGCGTAAGAAGCCAGAAGATGAAGAAGCGGAACTGGCGGCTAATGAGGAGAAGAGGAAGGCTCTCAGCGACCTTATTAAGAAGACTGCTGTTGTACCGCTTGAGAAACTGCCTGAAGATGTCACGAAGGCAAAGACTGAAGAGTTACAGGCTCATCTTAGTGAGTATTTATTTATGAGGTTTTTTCTACATAATTTATAGGAGGTACAGTACTCCCAAATTAATAATGCACATGCAGGTCTTCGCCAATTGTCGTATTCCCGGAAACACCCGAATCATTGAATCGTTCGAGTCCTTAACAATGCACTTGCATTTTGCACCTTGTTCGAAAGAAATAGGAGTCAATATCATGTGTACACAATCGAAAACAATTCGGGCGGTCGGCGGCGGTCGGCGGTCAGTCAAAGGTCCGTCAGTCGTCTTGTTATATTGGTGGTGACTGCACGTGTTCTCTTTGTCTGGAATTATATAGAGCTGCTATTACACACCCTTCTTGGTTTTGTTTTCAAAGGTGAATTTAATTTCAACTTTAATTATCTTATTCAAATTTAAATAGTTAATTTTGTAAAATATTTAAATATACTAACATTTTTCACGTTTTTTCAATATTAAAAAATTAAAAATACCTATGTAAAATACATATTAAGTACTAGAAAAAACATTACTAAATTATGCGTGAAGAAAATGCACTTAACCACTCTATATACATATCGTCATCCGACGCTCGGGGAATACGACCGTTGCCGAAAAGTGGCGAAGATTTCTATGCGCATTATCACTTTTGGAGACCTGTACCTGTATTCCAAAAGGACCAGAAATGTTTGTCAAGAGACAACTCTTGAAGTTATAAGGCTGGGCTAGAAGTATTAGTGAAAATAAATCGCACTGCTAACACAAGATTGTATCGACTCAAAAAAAGACAAATTCAACTCATTATTCATATGCAAAATTTAATCCTCTTCGCGTCAATAAAACCCCTCAATCACTAATTTTGAAAACAGTGTTTTTTTTACAATCGTTAACAGGAATACTCGTTTCCTGTTAACGATTGTAAAAAAAAACACTGTTTAAAACACTGTATCAGTTTTCCATAATTTCTGAAAAAAGCTTCTTTTTGAGTTGATACAGTCTTGTGTTAGCCGTGCGAAATACATTTAGATTGCCATCGATGCGCTAAGAAGAAGTGCGAAATATCAGATGTTTGTTGGCAGCATTATTTAGTTATTGTTATATTGTATTCCTTGAAAACTGCTTGCACCACAAATCAGTCACATTTAACGTTTAACGTGAAATTGTTTTGTGGTGCAAGCGGGTCTAAATGTTTTTATTTAAGAGGGAACCGCAGGTTTATCCTGTAGCGTTCACCTTAAAGGGGTGTGTTGTCTTGTTTATGTAATACGATGTATACTGTGTCCCCAGACGCGCAGGCGGCGGCCCTGAGCGCGCGGCCGGCTCGTGGCCGGGGCAGTCGGGGCGGCCGCGGCAGCAGGTAACGTGCACAATAATATTATTTATTTATTTATTAAAGGACAACCAAAAGCTATAACAAATGGATAACAGTGGTAACATGCAACACAGAGCTAATAACAGGTTACCACGGATAAAATTAGGATTAGCAATAGAGAACTTAGGATCTAACAAGCACGTGAATTATAAAAATAAGTTTAACTACGGTAAATAAAAGGTTATGGCCCTAATAATAAATGGGTCGAATGAAAACTCTTTACAAATAGTATTAAAGTCCTTGCTCGCTCTCAATGTATATGAGTTTTGCATATAATTGGAATACGAATTTACGTCCACATATGTATATTATCCAACAACAATTACTGTTTTTAATTTTTTTTATAAACAATGTAGAACAGTTACGCTTTTCGTGTCTGTTTTCATCACCGACACGACACGGTTGGCGCAGTGGTTGAGCGATTGACTGCTGCGCACTATGTTGCGGGTTCGATTCCCGCACGGAACAAATATTTGTACGACCTGCAAGTATTTGTTACGAGTCTGGGTGTTTTCCTATCTATAATATGTATGTATTTACAAAAAAAAAAATGTATATAAGTAGTTTATCAGCCATCTCGTTACCATAACACAAGCATTAGGTTGCTTAGCTTGGGACGATACGGCGTTGTGTGAAATGTCCAAGGATATTATTATTATTATTATTATTATTATCACCGCTTAGTTATTAATGCAATCGTTTAGAGCAGCCTATCCCAAAGTGGGCGATAACGCCCTATTGTGGGCGCTGCAGGCCTAAAGGGCGGCATTAAGAGACCCAGAAAAAATAGGGGCGTTGTGTAGAGGGTTAGGGAGTATTTCATCTAGATAGTGGTTTGTATGTAGGTGAAAAAATGGGGGTGCTAAAAAATAATTTGTTCTCAAAGTGGGCAGCAGACAGAATAAGTATAGTAACCCCTGGTTTAGAGAATTATTTCCGGAAGGTTTATGTGTATTATAGATAGATGTCGATGTTTTGCTAGTCGCTACATCAGTACGTCACGTTCATAAATATATTACTATCGATAGCTAGGCAATAGTATCTGGTTTCATGATTCATCCGTTAGTATATTATGTCAGCAAATGTATGTGACGATTTGTGGAAGCCATGTACAGAGGCCAGCACATCAAGTTACCGCAATCTGTCAAATTTCTTTGATAGTTTCTCAACTATTATTTTATAGCAAAAGCATAAGGTTCATTTTCAACTGCCAAATTTTGACAGTTTGGGATAGTTTGATGTGCTGGCGACTGTACAAGTGGCATAAATATGTGACATCGAAGGAGCTGTTCCTTAAAACTGTCCACTTGACGTGATTTTCCTCATTCCTCTATAAAGTATAGTGTATAGTAAAATATTATTTGTGTAAAACAATAATAATAAAAAATACGATTGTACTTATGTACGAAACAGTGTTGATTGCAGAGGCGCGCGCGGCCGGGCCGGGCGAGCGGCCGACCCGCCCGCCAGCGACGACGCGCTCGCTAAGCTTATCGGGGTGAAGATCAAAGGTACCTTACTTGTTATTTGTCTGAACTACAAGCAATTTCCCGCCGCTCTGTTCTCGTTAGCTGCTCCCACAGGAAAATTGTTGTGTAAAAAAAAAACAAACTACTTTCGCGGCTATGCAAGCAAAGCAAGTCGGCCCCACTTTGGCAAAAAATTACCAACTTTTATAAAATCTTCTGTCCCCTATTTTAGCACATAGGGGTCCATATTATACATATAAGTACATATAGGATAATTCATCAAAAACTGTGCTCACTTACGTTATATGAATAAGGCACACTTGTGCAAAACTTCATGCTTCTACACCCAGCGAATTTGGGCAGTGTGATGACTGTTAGTATGCGAATGAAGAAGTAGAAGATAAGAACATCTTACGTACAAGTACAACTGCAGTCTTGATAGAGGCAGCAATTGAAATTAACACTACTCTCACATTCACTCGTTACTTTTTCATCGCAAGGCTGCGCAAAGTTCCCCTTTTAGCTGTTTCGGTCCTAAACCATTTTTGGGCCATTTTTTCTTTTGGATTTATCCACCCAAGCTCAAATGAAAACAAAACACGTTCCTAATACAACTTGGTCTTAAGCGCAAAGCTGCTGGGATCAACGTGGTATACGCATATATTAAAGTATATTAGCTCAACAAGTTTCTATTTATGTTTACACAGATCTCAGAACGGACGGCTCACCAACGAAACCTAATCAAGTAAGTTTTCGAACAGCGCACAAAATCACGGATCACGCAGGACACGTCTCCCAAATTTTGCACAAACTGCAAAAATCCATTCTTAGGACCCCTATCCATGATAAATAACCATCTTTCACTTTACAGTTGGAAAGAGAAAAGAAACGTCAAGAGCGGGAAGCGAAAAGAGCCGAGCGCGAAGCAAAGAAGGTAGAAAGATTACAAAAGAAAGAAGAGAAAGAAAAAATGAAAGAACAAAAAGCTAAGGAACGAGAAGAGAAACGTCTTGCGCGGCTTGCCATGCAGGAAACTAAGAGAATAAAGAAGGAGAAGATGGAGTTCTCCCCCGTGGGGCCTCCCATGGGGTACGGCGGTCCGGGGGGGCCCGGCGGTCCGGGGGGTCTGGGAGGGCCGGGGGGTCTGGGCGGGCCGGCGGGCTTGGGAGGGCCGGCTGGCCTGGGGGGGCCTCCTCAGAGGATTCCTCACGGGTTCGGGCCCCCGCCGCGCATGCCTAACGACTTCCACGAACAACCACGGTTTCCTACTACGCCGAGGTTGCAGGTAAAAAGATTTATCTTCATACCCAGATTTATTTCTTCAACCCATTTTTACTTTCGAACATGATTTTCTGTGATGGTTCTAAATACAAAAACTGATTTTGAACCAGTATTTAGGTCACAACGTAGTTCAGTGACTGTACCACCATCTCTTATAAAGTATTATTAGGAAAGACATTGAGCTATACATCCTCTCTTTGGGCTTAGGCTAGGGCTAGCTTGGCAGTTAGGGAATGTCAACTCCATCTAGGTTGTATAAAAAAAATGTAAAAACGTTTAAAAGTCATTACGATATCGCATTTTAACGCACAGAATAAAATATCTCATTTCATTTTGCACAGACTGTTATTAATGTTTAGAAAAGAGGAAGAAGTATTTATCTTGTAACGTGTAACTCCTCAGGTACGTGCGGAGTTGCGCGGCGTGTTATCGGCTGAAGAGAGAGCGCAACACGGACGACCAGACCATGTCGCTGCTCTCAGAGAAGGTTCGTATCTTGTTTTAACAAACTATTACGTGATGTTATAACAATGGATGACGAGTATTTTATGCAAATAAATTATTCTAATCGAGGAACTCGTGGCTAGGTACTAACAGCCGCACAGCTTTCACTGCCAAGCACCCGGCTCCCGGGTCGAACGATAATTTGTTCACGTGCCCACAACTCGGCTCCCGGGTCCTACATATAAATAGTTATATGTGGCTTGTGGCCATGCCCAGCACCCGCCTACCGAGTGCAAATCAAAACGTGCTACTAGGGTTGTCAAAAATAAGCTAAGTGAGAATAGTATGTACTTTTGAGTAAGTCTTTCATCAATTATTTATTTACTTTAAATGTTGTACTAATTGATATTATGCTGACAAATTTCTAAGAAACATACTAAATAGTACTTTAAGTGGATTTATTATTAATTGCCTTTTCATCATAGGTATACAAGCTTATGGCGCCACGCAATTTTAATGAGATTTCTTATTATTAGGTAACTATTTTTCTTTAACTGCGCGTGTTTTATTGAGGTAAAAACCGCCGCTGAAGGTTTAAAAAATGAAAACAAAGGGATCGGTTTGGTTTTAATGAGATTAGAAACAAAAGAAGGCAAATGTTAAAACTTTTCCTTATCTGTATGTGTTCGTTCTATTGAAGCAAAAACCCTCGTTAAAAAATGAAAACTAAGATATCGGTTCGGTTGTATTGAGCTCAAAAACAAAAGAAGGCAAATGTTTAATCTGCACGTGTTTTATTGAGGTAAAAACCGTCGCTGAAGGTTTAAAAAATGAAAACAAAGGCATCGGTTTGGTTTTATTGAGCTTAAAGGTTTTTAATCCCTTGCTGGCGATTTAGACGACAACTATTTATACAAGTTTAGCTACCTTACTTTAATTCAATTAGCTTAGATAATTCTGTTGTTATGCGTGTGAATCATCAGGCATCAGAGGGTTAAAAATCTGCATCATTGGCTGTATGAAGATTTTATATTTTGACATTTAAAAGTTTTTGACAAACAACAAGTTGAGATTGAGAAGGAGGAGCAAGAACATTAGTACAATGTTTTTCGTTATTTTGTGGAGTGTATTGTTCTGTATTGGTTACATCTCCGATAAACATTCTTGAATAAAAAGTGTGGTATCGTATTCAATAGGAAATACATTTCATAGGTTATCATGAAACTTAAAAAGAAAAACACTACAACTGCGGATTAGGCAAATCATGTAAGGTTCTCTTGGCGTAAGTGTTATGATTTTTAAATACCTAGAAAAACAAATAAAAATATAAAAAAGTACCGTGTAGTTTATTTCATTCAATAAAAAATTAGACGTTCGACAACCCTAACCCGCTGGCTGGTCGTGGGCGTGGCTTAGTGAACTCGGATTCGGGTGCTGCGGCATAGGGGTCCCGTTACGTAACCGTTGCGCCGATGGACTCAACAGATGGGTTGTTATAGATATGCGAGACACATTTTATGGCATGCCAATTGTTATGCAATAAATGTACTTGGCAGTGAAAGTGTTAAGCTACGCTTGCCGGAGTTGGCCGTGGATGAGAGACCATCTTTACATAACCAGACTCCGCGCCGCGGAAAGCACGTTAAGCCGTTGGTCCCGGCTGTCATTTGTGCATTTTTACGGTCGTTACGGGTCGTCAGAAGCCCGAAAATCTGACAGCCAGTCTTACCAAGGGGTATCGTATTGCCCAGTTACTGAGTAGTGAAGGTCAGATAGGCAGTCGCTCCATGTAAAATACTGGTATTCAGCTGCATCCGGTTAGACTGGAAGCCGACCCCAACATAGTTGGGAAAAGGCTAGGCAGACGATGAAATTTTTCTAATCTAGAGTAGAGACGGACAGAATATGCGTGCAGAAAATCTGTTACCACCTTTGGTGTACATTGACCTCTCCCTTGAACGTGGATGGATTAGCGTTTTTGAAGTTTTATTTTATTCCTATAAAATATAAATAGTGTACTGGGGCTCATGGCTAATAACAGCCGCACGAGTGTATCGAATATTAAGCTATTCTTGCCGCCTTTCATTACATATCGAGACGAAAAAAGAAATCATCAGCCAGTTCAATCAGAAATAATCATCAAAAGAAATCATCTTTCCATCAGCGCTTTGGGAAGCACTTGGTCTCGGCTGTCATTCTTGATCTTTGACAGTAATTATCATAACCATGTCCTACTTGCTGGAGTATCGGTTGAACTAAGGAATGCCAGTAATACCGCGCACATTGTGGCCACTCACTGGACTCAATCAATATAATGAACATCGAGGAAGAGTGCTATTGACTCAAACCTTTTAAGGGTATCGTGTTACATAAGCACTGAATTGTAGAGGTCAGTTTGACAGTCGCTCGATGTAAAATATTGGTAATTAGCTGCGTAGACTGGAAGCCGACCAGCGAGAGAGAGCCTCCAGTTGGGGAAGGGCTTTTTTTTTGAGGGAGGGAAATGATCAAATGACCCCTCCCGCTCTGGGTGGAGCGGAAGGGAGTGTCGAGACTTACTGATTAAAACCCATCCATGTTCTTTCCTTAGCCTTTTATGATCCGGGGTAGCGGTAACCCTTTCGGACAATCCCGCTGACCAGGAGGTTTACGGCACGGCGCGGTAGCCGCACCGCACAATTTTTTTGTGAATAGGATATAGGGAAGGATCCTTAGCTCTTTATGTTCCGGGGTACCGGTAGCTTCGGACAATCCCGCTGTGGTGAAAGGGCTAGGCAGATGATGATGCTAAATATTATAAATGAATGTGTTATTGACAGTTGTATTTCCGATTGTAATAGAATTGGTTTTACTTACAATTCATGTCATAATGTCCAGGTACGCTTTCAGTAGCCGGATCGCCGCAGCCGTTCAAACCGATCACTGAGGAGCCCAGCATCATCACACGGATGCCGCATATGATCAACCAGCAATACAGGTGATTAATTCATCTATACGTTGGTACAAGTGGGCCTTAGAGTGTTACTCAAAGGCACGCGAAATAACTTACGTTTTATTGCGTATTTTTTTTTATTTTTAGTCGATTTCTCTAAAAGTTTGTCGATTTTGTGAAAATCTGACATGTTACGTCAGATATAATTTATTATTGATGAATTCTATGGTTATCATGTTTAATAAATTGTTGTTATTTCGTTGTTGGTCCCTTAGTGAAAGTTGTTTATAATTATGAGTACTCACTCCTGAAAGGTTAACACAGTGAACTAAAAAGCACCATTTAGAATTCTGTTGTGCTAATGAGATGTTTATTACAGGGGTCCGATGATGTACCCGGGCAGCGGCCAGTACGGGCCGCGACAGAACATGGCCATGTACCCGCTGCACCCCGCGCTGGGGCCCGCGCGCCAGTTCCAGCAGTACTACCCGCACATGCGCGGCCCGCCGCTCGGCCACCCCGGCTCCATGTCGAGCCACGCCGGGCCTCCACCAGGCCACTCCGGGCCGCCACCAGGCCACTCCGGGCCGCCACCAGGCCACTCTGGGCCGCCACCAGGCCACTCTGGGCCGCCACCAGGCCACTCTGGGCCGCCACCAGGCCACTCTGGGCCGCCAACAGGCCACTCTGGTCCGCCACCGGGCCGCCCTGGGCCGCCACCCGGCCACCCTGGTCACGCGTCCCACCAGCAACATGCGCACCCCGCCGCCTACCAGCCGCGCGCGCCCTATGCCGCCGCCACGTCGCCTGCGCCGCACGGCCGCACGCCCGCCGCGCACGGCCCGCCTCACGGGCCGCCGCCTGGCCACGGGCCTATGCCCCCGGGACACGGCCCGCCCAGCGGCAGTCACAGGCCGCCAGGGCACGGACCCTCTCCCCCCGGACACGGTCTGCCTGGGCACGGACCCTCTCCACCTGGACACGGCCCGCCAGGGCACGGACCCTCTCCTCCCGGACACGGTCCGTCTACCCCTGGTCATGGTCCCCCACCGCACGGCCCGCCACACCCTGGCCACGGGCCGCTCGGCCTGCTGCGGCCGCACGCGCCCGGCCCTCCCGGCGCCATGCCTCCTACTTCCAGTCCACACGGAATGCCGAATGCCGGCCTGCCAGGGTCAGGCGGGCCGCTCGCTATGCACCGCGGCATGCCCCCCGGCCTGGCAGGGCCCCACGCCGGAGCCCTGCAAAGCCGGGAGCCCTCCGCGTCTCCGTCGGCCCCTCCGCGCTCCACGCCGCCCTCGGAGCACGAGCCCCCCGTGCGGATCAAGGCGGAGGTGAAGACCGAGCCCGAGTACCACTCGCCCGCCGGCTCGCCCGCGCGCGAGCCCACGCCGCCGCGCGACGAGCCGCCCAGACATCCCAAGATCAAACACACAGAGAACAAAGACCGACGGCCGCGGTTCCCGCTCGGGCCGTACGCGCCGCAGTACGGCCCGTACGGCCCCTACGCGCCGCCGCCCGGGCCGCCCGAGCGCGGCGGCCTGGCGGGCCCGCGGCCGCCGCCGCTGCACCACCCCTACGCGGCCGAGGCGCGGCCCCGGAGCCCCGGGCCCCCGGGCGGGCCGGCGCTGGGCCCGCCCTACCTGCCCGCGCACCTGCGGCCCCTGGCGCGGCCGTTCGGGCCGGGCCGCGCCAGCCCGGGCGCTCCCTTCGCGCCGCACTACGCGGACGTGTCGCGCACGTCGCCGGGCGGGCCGCTGCCGCTGAGCGTGCGCGAGGCCGCGGTCGAGCGGCTGGCGTCGCCCGTGCGGCTAGAGCCTCTCGGCATGGTGAAGCAAGAGGTGCTGGGCCTGGTGAAGTCGGAGTCGCCGGCTCCGGGCGTGCAGTCGCCGGGCGCGCTGTGTCGGCCGGACGCGGAGGGCGCGGTCCGGCTGCCGGACGGCGGCGCGGCCGGCGTGTCCGGCTCGGTGTTCGGCGGCCTCGTGAGCTACTTCTCGAGCCAGCACGAGGACGACGACATCGACGCGTGACTCGCTGGTACTCCGTGCTCGCTGTACATACCGCGCGATAGATAATTATATTTATGCGCCGCGCCTCGCGGCTCACCCTGTACGATATTATGTGTTAGCGTAGGAGATTTAGTTTAGCGATAGGAAGTAAATACTATATATTATGAGTCTTTTTGGTCTCGAATAGGCGAATGTATTATTATTTTGGTTATGTTTAAGTGAGATTTATTTATATACGACCGACAGGTACTTACAGTATACTCTGAATACGAATTTTATTAAAGAGATCGATGACATTTTTTTTGAAAAAATAAATGTTTTATCCTACAAACAGTTGTATTAATTCACTTCAACACTTGATCATTGACAGAACAAAAAAAAAAATCTCATCCTCCCAAGTGGGTACACAAACAAAACGATACGTTTATATAAAATACTTTATTTACGAGGTCTCCCGGCGACTTTTTTACTTCCTGCTGCTTGTTTGTTTTTGCCTCCAAATGATAGTGGTTGTTCTGAAAAGAATAACGAAGACATAAATTTCTTTACGCAGTTCTTTGTCCCGAAATTTAGTAAGAATCAACTTTCCGGTTCATATCTATCTAAGATCAGTTTCAATTGCAGCAAGTCGATTGAAGCTTGTGTAGTTTATGGTTTAGTGATTTGGTAGTATGAATTTTAAGCTCCGGTGTTACCCACATTACAATGATAATTATTACATTTTCGCGTCAAGAGTAGATTGACTTATTTGAATTTTGATATTTTATTTCCATACCAAGGGCTACTAATAAGCACAACTTTTTTCAGACTACGACGCCTACCTACTAAATTATTATTTTTTAATAAATGAGTATTAAAGACTCTTTGTAACATATACATAATATACTGTCGATATTATTATATCACATCACTAACTTCATTCATCGACAAAATTAAATTTCGACAATAAAATAAGGATGTCAATCGACTTTCGTTGCGGACTGAACCTATAAATCAATGAGGAAACCCCACTCTTCGGCCGAAATGTGTATCTACATAATTATGGCATTTGAGATGTTAAACTTACCAGCCGGCGCTATCTTGAGCGATATATCGAAGGTTTTGCTCTTTGGCCTCTTGGCGGCTGGCTCCATTTTCTCAGGCGTTTCTGTTGGTGTTACGGTCTCTTGCGTGGCTGCCCATCCATCCTGCAAAACCAATTGGATTTTGACAGGTGTATACATAAAATAAAATCCGAAAATGTTGCAATAATTAATTTAGAGTGTGTTTAAAGAATTTAGGCGGGGGCGGGATTAACTCTCTTGCGTGACTACATACATAAAGACAGTAAAAACGAACCAAGGGCGTTTTTAACTTAGCCCATTTATTTTATAGGTATATAGTTATGATCTATTTAAATTGTATTATGGACATGGTTTATAAAACAAAGGTATTCAGGTGCAATAATTGTTTGAAGTCATTCACATTGACCATCTCTTAAAATATTTTTTATTATTCTGATAGGAAATGTCGACTCTATAGAGCATGTTTATGTTTTTTTAATATGACTTGTAAAATTGATCCCAATACCCTATTTACAGTATAAACCATATAATTTAAAGTTGGAAATACTTATATTCGACACAAGTTACCCTACACATTTCTACTAAAAGTTCCATACTAAGTTATATACCTCTGGGTCTTCAATTTCCGGTGCTATGGGCAGGAAGGACAGCAGATGTTCGTCCTCTCCTTCTTCATCAGAACTGCAGAACGCTGCCACGGGCTCGCATGTCGTCACGTCCACCTGTTTCAAATGGAATGCCTAACTCTAAATAATTTAGTTTTTCTGTTTTTAAAGTTGTAAAATAGGAGATTGCGTAAAATTTAATTTATTTTTTTAATTTTTAGGACTGCATTTTTATTATAAAAATATAAATTTTTGCTTGTTATATCACCAAAATGCAGATTCTATGGAATTTACTACTACAATTCACTTGTACTACTCGTCTTTTTGTACTGTACCATACCTCGGGATTTTCCATTATCGGTCCGTTTTTTCGCGAAAACAAGTTCTAATTGTTCTAACTCAACTTTTAAATACCATGCAACCACAAGCACAATTTTTTGCGTGCGTTACGCGCTGAAGTAAACAGCGATTTTTGGCACCAACAACCAACAATAAACATTGTTTCCCAGGAATAAAAAACTTGAGAGGTGTCAAGGGACACCCGGATGGAACGAAGTTCCTTTCGATTAATTAGTAAAGGAATTGTAATAAAATTTTATTTCTTTAAGTTATAATAATAAAAAAAAATCTGGTCTAAATTTAACCAATCAAAAAATATTGACTTACAAGACATCATAATTATACTCGCGATAAGGAACTTCGTTCCAATATTTGTTTAATGTTACTTAGTTTGTGGGTCTTTCCTTTCTCTTTACGACTAAAGATTACATCTGTACATACCTCGACTTCCTCATCATTGTGACTCTCGCCAGTCTGGTCTACTGACCGGTCTTCATCTTCCACGTCAAACTCACTCTCCCGTTCTTCATATTCTACATTCTCATCAAGTTCTTTAAAGTCTGGTGCAAACGCTGACCAGTTCTCGACTTGATTTTGTGCCCAGATGGAGACTACACCTGCGAAAGAAATGAAAAGTGGTATATAAGTAGTATTTTAGTATACGACGAGGGTGCATTGTTTGTTTGCTATAAATACAGGTCAGCCCAGGGTGATTAGAATAAGAATAGAGTGGTATCTTCTAATTCTGATGACCACTATTTTAGAAGAATAGTAAGACAGTATTGATGGATAACAGGATGAATGGATAATCTCTCTTCAGTTAATATTATGAGGAATGGACCGATTAAATACCTGCACTAATACTAGCAATGATTGGCCTGATGGGATGCCATACAACATCCAACAGCAGTTCTCCCTTGGTTCCGTGCAAAATCTTGACGAGGTTCCCGATAGATTTCTCCCATATATAGAGGGCGTGCTGCCGAGCTGATCCTGCGCAGATATACTCGCCGTCGCCTGAGAAACAGCATTTCTTCCATGTTGTTCTAGGAAAGGAATGCGTATTTTCGGTTACATAAAAGGATTAAGTGGTTATCCAGTTGCTTTCACTATAGAGAACACAAAGTTTTGCCCATTGCCACTAACACTTGGTGAGACTTAACTTTATGGCTGAATCAAAAGGCGCTGTTGAATTTTTAGCTTTTGGCACTGAGCGGAGCTATGAAAATCGAACAACGCACTTTTATGTCGTCTAGTATTAGTGATGCCTTTGCAGAGACTGAAGCCAGCAAGCATCTATTTCACCGGCATCGCTCCAAGAAGGAAGGTTTCTAGGAAGACCTGGGATGGTTGGAGTAAAAAAAGAGGATTCCACACAGGTACAAGGACCCAATAAAGAGGCCAAGTGGTAGGAAACAGCCCAGCTAACCTAACCTATTTCTAAAGAGATACTTACTTGTTAACAAGATCTTGTAACTTTTGTATAGGGTCAGGTTCGCCGTTTAATCCACATTTGAGTACCTTGCTAGATTGATATACTCGTATGACACGATCTGATGTGTTTACGAGAAAACAGCTGAAATCAAAATTATTTTCCATCATTTTAGATCTCAGTCAGGAATTTTTAAACCTTTGTTGCCTGATTGAGAGGTTTATAACCACTAATTAAATTTATGAAGGACAAATTACACAATTGTATGGAGGACTAAAAAACAGGCTGGTATTATAGAATAGAACAATACTCAAACAAAGATCTGCCTTGACAATAGATAACATTTTTACTTGACCACAGCAAAACAAAATGGAGGGTTATTAATTGGTTGAAACTAGTTCCACTTCGTTCAAGGAATTCGTGAGTTAGGTTCTGTTAACTTTTTGAACGCCATTGTCACATATATGTATGTGACAAGCAAAGGCATGCCCTGTATGTCAACGACACAAATATGTGATAATGCAGGTACACTATATCACGAAACAAAAAATTAAATTTTTGAAGTGAAACTTCTTTATCGGGGTTGGAAAAAATTTTTTCGTTACGCGTCACATTTTTCCATTACGCGCCATCTTCTTCTTCTTCCCTACCACGCGTGATTCGAAGTATACTTTCTCCAGCGGAGTAGGGATATTTAAGTTATTATAATGAAGGTAGGTAGGTATTTAGGTAGGTAGGTAGGTAGGTATTTAGGTAGGTAGGTAGGTAGGTAGGTAGGTTCTAATTTAACTTTATTTATCCAATTTCTGTAAAGTTGCATATAGTAAATTATTTTTTGAAAAATAACGTCATAAAGAAGTTTCACTTCTTAAGAGTGTACGCTAGTACACACACACATTTTTTTTTATAGATATCTTAAAAATTTAAGCTCGCTTATGTAATGACATGAATATTGACAAGACACCATGAATATTGGGAAATTCATGATAACAAGAAGAAATACATTTTTGGCTTGGCGTGAAGGGCACGCGCGTGCGTTTATGCTCTGGCGTTCAAAAGGTAAAACAATGCATAGAAATCTGTATCAACTTACTCTCCTCTTCTTGCAAACTCTATACTCTTAATACTTGTTGTACTTGATGTGCCAACCACTATTTTAAAACTAGCCTTTACTGCTAAAGTCTGAGTGTCTAAAATTAATATCTTTCCTTTGGCATTGCCTGTGTAGACATGGTCTCCTCTTCTGTCAAATGATGCTATCACATTTATGTCACCCTGAAAAGTAAAGAAGAAACTGTTTCTACACGATCTTAAGATTAAAATTGTTAGTCAAAAGCCAATTTCATAAAAGGTGTAAAGGTGCAATTCCATCAAAATTGTGTTCAGCACATTTGTAACAAACATTTTGTGCAGAGCTCCAACCGTGCACATACTGAGCTGCAAGTCTGTCTACACTGTTAACACCGTACCTGTTAACACCGTTTTTGTAAGCAAACAGTGCAACATATTTGTTAATGTTTACTTAAATGGCTCCACCAAAAGAAACATTGGTGCCGCACACTGGTGGAATAGTGCATTATGACTTACATCATCATCTATAGGTAATATTTTGTGTCCCCCATCAGTATCAACCAGCAGTGCCGCATGTCTCATTGGACACACCAGGAATCTCTTGTCATTTCTAGGATCAAACTGCACCCTTAGTATAGGAGTTGGAAATCTGTACCGCTGCTCACATTCTCCGGAAAGAACATCCCATATACATACATTGTGGTCAGTTGATGCTGAAAGGAGCTGTAGACAAAAAAGTATCTCTTTTTATCTAAGTAAAGTTGGAAACAAGAACAGAAATCAACAGAAAAGTAAGCTGACTGCTTTAAATGATAAACTACAAGCAGTGTTTATAAACCCAGATAAAAAAAAAATCTAGTCATCAATTACTCTCTAGTACTAAAACATTAATATTCACTGAGAAATAGAAATCTTAATTCTAACATACCTTTTTACAATTCCTTGACCAGCTAAGACTACACACAGGGTACACATGTGCAGATATTGACTTAGCTATACCCCGAGTAAGGAAGTCCCATATAAATATCCTGCCATCATTGCAGCCCACTGCTAAAAGAGTTCCCCTTCTGTTGAAGGCACATGTTGCTGCCAGTGATATTGAATCTAAGGTGCCATCAAATTCCTGGGGATAATTGTTGGATTGTTCTTGTAAAAGGTTTATGTTTTGTTAGTGAAAATTTCTGACTGTTAGTTTTTCATTTTCATCAATAAAACGTTGTGAAACGTAAAGTTTACAAACAACCAGTTAGATTCAGGCAAAATCAAGTCGGTGTTAAAGTTATTTAAGAGGTTACACCGACGCCACCGCCGGTATTAATGAGAAAAGTAGTTTCTTACCTCAGGATAGTTTTGACCAAATGATTCTGAAAGGAATATGCATTACTGTTTAATAATAAATATCGTAAACAAAAAGTTACAGTACCGAAAAAGTCACTTACCAAGTAATTCCAAATTCATGATTTGAATAAACTAGGTGTATCTAGTGTAAATATTTTTACAAATGTTTCTACTTAAGAACAATATATAAAAACTTAACTAAATTAACAAAAATCTAAGAAGCAAATACTTTTTTAGCGTAGCCGACTGACGCGGTTTTGACATTGACAATTTCCAATTTTGACAGTTTCGTTCGTGCATGGTATGGTCAGTTAGCCACAGCGTATAAATATTAAATACCTTCTTTTGACAAGGCTTTTTCGTTCCACGCATCGGAATTCATTTTTTTACAAAAAAAATAACTTTAGCCTTATTTACCGGCAAAAAAACAAAGTACAACTTGTAATTTTTAAATGTTTCCACACGCATACATTATTTTAATAAAATTCAACCATTTATTAATTGTGTTTGAGATGTTTCTCTTTCTGTGACGGAACCATTAATGAATGCAACTGGATCACAGAGTACTTTTTTATATAATGAATTAATTAATTAACAATTAATCGTAAGTACATGACTTATTAAAATTTTGTTACTAACCCTAGTGCATAAGTTTATGGTATATAAGGTGTTTACTAACAAGAATGGTTCCAATGTTGTTCCTCAATAAAATTATTATTATTATTATATTATATTATTATTAATTACCCATTTGCCACTAAAAAGATTGTCAACCTTGAACTGGATGGAACCGATGACCTGATGAGATGACACTGACAGGTAGGTCTTGGTGTCATGTACTCATGTCATATCAGAAATCGTTATCGTAAATAAAAAATTGGTAGCAGATTATTGTTACGTGTAAAATTAAACTGATGAGATTTATCTTATCATCTAGATTAAATGTGCATATAAAGTTATTATGTGCATTCCGTCCAAGTCGATCTAAACATAGGGTAGCTCTAAAAACACATAGTAAATTATTGTTATCTACAGCAAAGTGTAACCAAATTCGCGCGCACACAATGAATATGGACTTGGACGGTAGTAACAGTTGGCGGGGTGTACCTTTGACTGAACTTTACGGGTCACAGTCACCGTGGGGTGCCCCTGAGTTCCCGCTGGTTTCTCCTTCGTATAACCATGCAGTGTTGTATCATGTACCGAATAGCGGATGTGTGGCGAATGATAGGCCTCCAAAGGCGCAAATCGGGCAAGACAAATGGGATTCGGAGCACGTGAGGATGCCCTACTCTGACCAGAGTCTATATCCTGTTGAAGATGTGAGTAGCAGTTTTGTTGATAATATGATAATAAACACTAAAATCTTTTGTAATCAGTCTGGTACTAAAGTGATTAAATTAATGACATAAATTTATCATTCATTAATATTTAAGGAAAAAAATAATATGTAGATTTGTGAGAAAATAAGAGTATAACTTCATGTCATAAAGTACCTACGTAGATAAAGTTTTGGATTTCTTAAGATTACTTTTATTTTCAAACTACTATTTTTATTAATTTCAGAGTAACGGTCAGACTCATCTCAAGAAGCGTTGGGACATGATAGAGAGTGCTCTTTCAAAGCCCATCCGCAACAGTGCAGACCTCGCCAATGCAATTCTCAGTTATAACACAAAGTTCAAGAATACCTGGCAGTTTAGAGGATTACATAAGTTTTTTAATGAGGTATGGATATCTATGTTCTCAGTTTTAAGTTGAGGCAGAATTTTTGGGTCCAACATTCAGCAATGCATATTCCATTTACTAATGCTGTTAGTGAGCTCTCATGTGTACAAGTGACAGGGCAAGCAATTTTCCTAATTCCTACACAATAAATATTGAGATTTAAGTAAAAGAATGTTTACTAAATTTATTTTTTATTTTGTTTATTGAAATTGTAACATTAAAAAACAACTTGTTTTTGTAGTATTTGGAAGAAGAGGAATCACAATATTTCTTTGATGTCACTCTGCCAGAGATAGCTAAACTTGCACTAGCTCTGCCTAAACTGGTGCAGGCACCAATACCATTGTTGAGGTAAGATCTTATTGATAAACAATAATTTTGCAATTATCTATTAAGTTTTGCAGTAACAATTATTTATACTTTGGATCAAATAATGGTAGTTTATGTAAAATTTTGATTAGATTACTACCAATGAGTCAATGTAAGATATCATTGCAGTGAGTAGGATATAGCTTTAAATAAAGACTTCTATCAATCTGCTTAGCCTTTTTCCAACTAATCTTTTGTTGGGGTCGGCATCTAGTCTAACTGGATTCAGCTGAATATTTAAAAAATGAAATATTTAAAAACCTAACTTTTTAAATGAAGGCCTTATTTTTTAACACGTTGAACGCCAACACGGTCACTGTGTGTCCGACAAACAATAGTTTTTCTATTGTGTCTGCTGCGTGGCAGTCAATGCCTTAAATGTCTTTTTTGAAGTTATCTGTGTTTTATCTCTTAAAATGACTTGATTTTTATAACAATTAGCAGAATTTTGGAAAAAAAGGAACTTATAGTATGCAGCCTTTAAATGACTCAGTTAAAACTTATAGTAGATGTTCCATTAGATAAATGTGCTATACATTATGTGACAGTCCCTTTCTACAACTGGATATTAAACATATTATTGCTTGGTACTGTTATGAGCATCAGTGTAATTATATATATATTTCTTTTTACTGCAGGCAACACAAGAACCGCTCAGTGTCATTATCACAGCAACAGATAGCAAGTCTGCTCGCCAATGCCTTCTTCTGCACCTTTCCTAGGAGGAATTCCACCAAGAAAACATCAGAATATGCTTCATATCCCTTCATCAATTTTAACACGTAAGGATTCTGTTAATTTTTGTTTTACGTCATGCCAAAAGTGTAGTAGTGTACGTGTAGTCCCTTTGCATAGAGAATGGAATAGAATAATATTTATTTCTAAGTATATGGTACATTGAGATCTAAAATTAAACATTGATTCATAAATACTACCATTGCTGGTGTAGAAAAATTAAATAAGCTGAGTGCATGCATATTGTAGACATTAAAAGTTATAATTAATAAAATTGATTTGAATTTATATTTTTAATTTGATACAATAATATTGATTCAGATTAATTGAATAGTATTATTTATAATGTCAAAATATCAATTACAATGTCAACAAGTATGATTTGAAAATTCTATAACAGAATAGAAACACAAATGTTTAGGAGCCATAACATTGGAAACATTTTACATTGTTTATTAATTGGTAACATTCTGTGACTCTGTGTGCGTGAATTTATTAATTGGTAATGTATTTTACTTCATGCCAAAAGTGTAGTAGTGTGTAGTCCCTTTGGATCGAGAGAAAGAAATGACAATAGGTTTTTGTTACAGATATCGATTCTATGAAGCAATTAATTATGACGCGAACTTTGAAAAACTTAAGTGCCTCTGCCATTACTTCAGGAGAGTTGTAACTAAAGGTGACATTCTTTTTTTAAATATTTCAATGCTAAGTAAAGAGTTACGCTGTGTTTAAAACGCGTAACTGTGTAAAATTTTATTTTCTCTTATTTATTAATATTAACCATTTATGTATACATACAAAGCTGATGCTCATTTCTACTGCTGCTTGTTTTCTTGTAATGTTAATGACTACGCAATTTCTTTTTTCGTAAAAAACTTTATACTGAGACATACCGCTGATACCGCGTATGTATATTTATACATCCACCGTAGGCGCGGGCCTGCGGACGGTGACTCACCGTCCGATCAGCACCAGACCCGTGCCGTACGGCGCGTACATGTTCCACGCGCGCCTCAAAGAGATGTCAGCATATGAAGGGGCCCCTCAGGGCCAAGCCTGCCGGGTAAGCGGGATTGTCCGAAAGGGTTACCGCTACCCCGGAACATAAAGGGCTACGGAAGGAACATGGATGGGTTTTAGTCAGTAAGAGTCTGACACTCCCTTCCGCTCCACCCAGAGCGGGAACAGTCATTGGATGATTTCCCAGCCTTAAAAAAAAAAAAGGGTGTAAACGAAAGCATAAAAAAAATCACCTGTTCTTTACATTTTTGGTCACGTGTCTCGTCGAAATGTAGGGAGCGGCTGATTTTTTTTTCACGATTTCGGAGTTGATCTCATAGTTCAGTTCAGTGATTGAGTGATATATACCCTTTCGGTTACACCCAGTATGTAGTGTTTTATGTGTCGAATGTGTTCCGTACATGCGCTGTATCGTTGCAGTACAGTGCCTGTCGGTACCGTTACGTTCGCGCGGCGCTCGGTGCCGCCTCGCGACTGTCCCTCCTGGCCGCGCAGCACTCGTCTGATTGGCTCGTTGCCGCTACACGTCGAGCCTCACAACACTATTGAAGATGCTGATTCGTTGATACAAGTTGACTTTGCTAACAAGTAAGTGATCTAAAAATTATTGCATGGAAATTGAGGTAAAAATAGTTGGATACCTCCAACTATTTAAATTTATGTTCTAATTATGTTCTTTGGGGGTGGTCCTAATCAATCTGCCTAGCCTTTTCCCAACTATGTTAGGTTAGGTTATCCAGTCTAACCGGATGCAGCTGAATATCAGTAATTTACATGGAGTGACTGCCTGCGGAGTTACTGACTTGGTCGTGGCAGTCAGATGACTGCCACAACCCATCCAGTCACTTGGGGGTGCTCCTTATAGCCTTTTAATTGGATTTTCAGTAATAATTTAATTATCATGGGCAAATTATAATAGCTAGCGAAACTAGGAGACGTTCCTGGGTATGTATTGATGTTTAACCAAGTGATGTTGAAATAAAATTCACACAATAAAAACACTGATTTTCTAAACTCATAAACTTCATGAAACTGCATCACATACAAATAACATTGGCACGGAAAAAGCTGCTCAAATACATTTTAATAACGCATGTTTTTCCTATACAGGTTTTTGGGCGGTGGTGTACTGGGTTATGGATGTGTTCAAGAGGAAATTCGGTTCGTCATATGTCCCGAACTGATAATATCCATGCTCTTTACTGAAGCGTTGAGGCCTAATGAAGCGCTTATGATGATTGGTGAGCTTTATTTAATTTATGGTTTTACGAATTTCAAGGTGTAGGTAATTGTAGTTTATCAGCATGCACTCTTATCTCGCAAAAAAAATGATAAAAGAAACCTAATAAAGTTGTTACCTTTGTTATCAAAACAACACTGATTGATAAATATTTCACTCAGTATATTTTTAAAATCATAGATAATTTTTCCGAAATCGCGCCAATGACTCAACTTTTCTTTGTTTCTTCGCAAAATTAGCACTCTTAGTCTCGTTGTACACACTTTTTTTTTGCCTTAAAAAACTACTGATGTAACCCCGTGTGTAGGCACGGTTCTGTGCTGTAGGTATCACTATGGAAGCTATTGCGGCGCTACATAACTGCGCAGTCACCATATACCAACTGGTAGTTTAATTGCTGTGTCATATTTACAAATTTATTCTGCACCGTACCGTAAATAATCCGTCCGTGTAAAAAAAGCCTTAACATCCTGAATCAGAATATGAACGAATCTTTTGAATTTCGAATCACAAGCTTCCAATTTCAAACCCAGGTTGCGAACGCTATAGCCAGTACTCGGGGTACGGGAACACGTTCCAGTTCGTGGGCGACTTTAGCGACGGCACGCCGCGCGACTCGTCCGGCCGCCGGCGCTGCGCCGTGCTGGCCATAGACGCCATGCCCTATACCGCCGCTAAGCATGAGTTTCGCAGAGAGGCCATCACTAGGGAGCTTAACAAGGTAGGCATAGCTCTACAAGGTTCAGAATCAGCAGAAATCCCATCCAATTAACCAAAACTACATGTATAGTTAAAACGCATGTTGTTCCTGTCTTTTCTTTTTGACGTGCGCTTTCCAGCGCGGCTTCTCGTCAAGCATTATGCCAAGGTATCCGGCTATATTTGCGTATGGCATGTGTTGGCCATTTATGAAGAGTGGGTGCCATTTATGAAGAGTGTTCTGGTAATCACATTTCCTGTTGGTGAAATAAATGTGAAGTGACTTCGATTAATTCATTATTCTCGATTTTTTCCTTTTTGATCGCTTCCTTAAGGCCTGACCATGAAGCAAATACAAAGAGGAGATGTCATAATGTGAATGTGCACTGTGACAATAAATGTGTCCTGACGTCATCACGGTGGGCGTGGCCTCGGTCAGTTGGCGGCACACGTTGCGTAGGTACTAACTACATGTTTACAGTCCAGTGTTCAGTCTATTTTATTATTTTCTATCTTATTTTAAAGAACAAGATGAAGTGTTGTGTGCTATCATGTAAAAACTATTCAGATAGACGTTCTGATGCCTTGGACGGCATAACATTTCACGTGTAAGTAATTTTATTTCATAAATTATTAGAAGCGTTCTAGAAAAATCTGTGCATTGTCTCTTAATAATAGTGTCACTGCTCGACAAAAGATGGCGCCACTTTGTATCACATCATGTCACCTATGCACTGGTGACATCTAGCGAAATCTAGCTAAAACGACATTGTAACAATCGACAAAGCTTAATCTATTAATTGTCCTATTCACCGCTAGATGGAAAATAGGGGCGTGGTTTGTAACGTCCCTCGCTCCCCGTAAAGTGTCACACATTATGTTAAAGGGAAATCCAGTTACGGCATCTCCTCTTTGTATTTGCTTCATGGGCCTGACCCAGTAGCCATAATGGTAGTGTCGTTGGCAAAGGTTGCAATAGTATTATTTCCCAGCTCCGGTATATCAAACATATACAACAGGTAGAGAACTGGACCCAGCATACTACCTTGAAGAACGCCAGCTTTAAATTTTTTTTACTCGGAAAAGTACTATTCTCTCCCACTTAATTCGGAATTCATAGAGCAGTATGTGACTCCAAGTTTCCATCGACCGACAACATTTACGACTTTTCGCATTGTCCCCAGGCATGGGTCGGACTATCCTTTGACACGGATCTTCAATCAGACAGCCTGCAGTTCCCAGGAGTAGCCACTGGCAACTGGGGCTGCGGGGCCTTCGGAGGAACCCCACACCTGAAGAGCTTGTTACAGTTGATGGCTTGCACGGAAGCAAGACGACCCATGGCGTACTTTACCTTCGGCGATATTCAACTGAGAGATGACATTATGAACATGTATAACTTGCTGGCGCGATATAATGTTACTGTTGGTGAGTTTGAAGGAATATTCGTATTATTTAAGGGGGCGTCCATAAATTACGTGAGGTGTTTTTTTTAATTTTCTGTCCCTCTCTCGCCCCCTAGTGAGATGTCGTGAGATTTTATTCAACCCCCTCCCCCGTCCACCAATCTCACGTGAGATTTTTCAAAATGTGGGTTTCTTACGTAAACGCGTTAGATTGTTATTGTAAAAAGAAAAAAAAAATTGAATGATCGTAATCGTATTATGATTACGCTTAAGATTAAATCTTAAGCATGTACAATCTGGATTAAATGGACCAAAATAGTTTTTTTTTTATTCAATCAGAAAAAAAATTGCGTGATATTTTATTAGATATAGATTAGATGAGATTTGACTCGACCCCCTCCCCCCCTAAAATATCTCACGTAATTTATGGACGCCCCCTAATTATACGCGTGTATTGAAGCTGTCCTAGGGCGATGGAAATTGCCGTACATGGGTTTAGACAGCCAATTATATGTCTGTGTTGGACTCGAACAATACTTAACGTAATTTAGTATTGGAAACACTGCCAGCCTGACTGTAGATGTCAATATTGTTGTAGCCATTTTTGTTCGCCTGGTTAGTGACTAACCTGGTGTCAGATTTTGATTTGCCCATAGGTGTCTGACTTAGCTTTACATGCTGTAGAGAAATACCTCTCAGACATGCTGGCTTCCTCACGATGTTAGCAATATTGACATCCAAGTAAAGGAATTTAAGAACAATCGGTAATGACCTGTGTGCTTATGGACCAACGTCAGCTTACAGGACGTTCGTTTAAGCGTTTTTTACGTTACGTTTTTTAATTGAATTTGCCATCTTTTCTAGGTCAACTATACAAGTACATAGTTCGGTTCTCACAGGAGAAAGACGTGGTTTTCAAGCGTTTACATCAGTATCTGGAACAAGTGTTGAATGGAGGAAAGGAAGCGTCGCCTAACCCTAGCGATGACGCAATGGAAACTGTGAGTACTACATAAACCACATATATTAACGAGCCTCTAGGTAAAGAATAACCTAACTTCACGGGTTAGGTACACCTATAGTAGACCTATTTTCCGTCAGTGATGTTGCGAGTGAAGTCTAATGCCAAAAATCGGGAAAATTCTGATTCTAGGCTGCTACAGAGATATTCCTGGAAAAACCCAATAACATTTAGCCCGAATTAGGAATCGAACCGACCAAAATCGATCTCATGCTCCCGATGAGCGCTTGCGATCTCTAGACCAACGAGGCTATAGAATTAGCCTCAGATTAGGTCTGGCTGATTATTTCAAACAAATTCTATTTAATTTTTTCACCAGTTATGCGAGCATAATGTATGGAATAACTGAGCGATTTCAGATATTTGTATTGGTATTGGATATTTGGTAGCATTCGATTTTGTTCAATAAGGGTTAATTTTATTTATTAAGCCACGTATACAACGACCAAAACCTTGATCTGTGCATAAGTCAATTCGATTACGTTTCAATCGAATTAAATCGGTCTACAACTCACCACCAACCCCTCTAAATCTCAGTTAGCTGTATTTAACCCAGTCCATCATCAATACGTAATAAACAAGATGTGAAACACAAACATTTTTGTCTGTCAGCTACATTACTAAAAATGTTGGACACATATTTTTTTTTGTTTTTTACGTCATCAAAAGATTACCTCGAAACATTGACTTAAAATAAGGCATGACGATGTTTTTTTTTGAAATGGCATCTTGCAGTTCAACCATAGGGTTGTCTATTGCTTAACCGGACCTGAGCGATGAGGCATGACGTCACGTCTGCGTAAATTTTATACAGACTTGGGACGTAGCGTAGTTGTGACTTTATCTAAGTCATTATATTTATGTTAAAGCAAAAAATACGTGTCTAATGTTTTTTTATTATCTCATTGGCGGATTACCTATTGAGGAGCTCGTGGCTAAGTACTGACAGTCGCACAGGTCGATCCATCAGGTTAAGCTACGCTTGCCGGGGTTGGCCGTGGATGGGTGAACATCTTTACATACCAAGACTCCTCCGTGCCTCGGAAAGCACGTTAAGCCGTTGGTCCCCGCTGTCATTTGTGCATCTTTGACAGTCGTTACGGGTCGTCAGAAGCCCGAAAACAGACAGCCAGTCTTACCAAGGGTTATCGTATTGCCCAGTTGCTGGGTTGTGGAGGTCAGAAAAGCAGTCGCTCCATGTAAAATACTGGTATTCAACTGCACCCAGTTAGACTGGAAGCCGACCCCAATAAAGTTGGGAAAAGGCTAGGCAGATGATGGTTGACGGACTATATAATTTATTTTTTAAATCCCTAATCCTAATTTTCAATCATCCCTATTTCAGAGTATAACTGAAAACGTACCGGCGACAACATCAGCACTTGAAAGCGAGCTCTCAAACAAGTCCCCGGACTTGTTCTCCCAAGATGACATGGATCAGAGCTTGCTTGAGGTCACCATTCAGTCGGAGAAGACAGACCAACAGGCTCACACACCATCCGACCAGCCAACCAGACCCCAGACAACAGATACCAACAAAATAGAAGAAAAGACTCAATCAAATGCCCGCATGTCTTTATTTGATGCCATGACGAAGATGGAAGGTGGTGAGGTACAGAATCCAACAGCATCAGACACATTGGTCGGTAACCGAAGAAGACACTCTATACTAAATGATGGTAGCCCGTCGGTAGAACACGGAATTGAACCCACGTCGAAGCACAATAAGAGTATCAGCAAAAAGATCACAGATTATTTCAGTAAGAAACCCATTTGATTTTATGTGTCCTGACTGTCCGTGTGTGTATGATTTTTAACAATTTTTTTTCACTCTTATATGTTTTGGGAATTAATTTTAATCTGTTTGTGAAAACTCAACTTCTGTTTGTGAACACCATTCAAGTGTATCAGTCAGTTCAAGTTTTGAAGCTAAATCCCTCTTTGTAACCCTCCAATAAAACTTCTTAACCTTTTGAACGCCAGAGTATAAAAACACACGCGTGCCCTCCACGCCAAGCTACAAATTTATTTCTTCTTGTTATCATGAATTTCCCAATATCCATGGTGTCTTTTAATTTGTTTCATGTCACTAAATGCGTACGAGGGCTTCATTTTTTAAGATATCTATACAATGTGTCTGAGGAAGGAGTAGCGAAAATTAAGCGTGTGGTACAGACCATCAAACGGAACAACTTTTTCCCGGGGACCAACGTCGTAAATGAAAAAAAAATCTTCCCATACATTTTGTCAAGTAGGTATTGAAGTATAGATGATATGGGCGACTTATTTTTTTTTTCAATTACGATGTTGGTCCCCAGGAAAATGTTGTTCCGTTTGATGGCCTGTACCCCACTCTTAATTTTCGCTAAACCTTTCTCAGACACCCTGTATTAACACTCACAAAAGTAATCATTTAATTGTTTATTTCGTGTTATAGTGTTGTTGCCATTATCACGTACAGGTCTCCCAAAGTGATAATGCGCATAGAAATCTTCGCCACTGTTCGGCAACGGTCGTATTCCCCGATCGTCGGAAGACGATATGTATATAGAGTGGTTAAGTGCATTTTCTTCATGCATAATTTAGTAAGATTATGTGTTTTGTCCTAAAAGAGATAAATATTGATTTATCAGTAACGAAATTTGATTCAATAATTCCATGTAAGTAAATAGCGAGCTATAATTCATATAAGCCTAAATCTGATTTTTAATATGTTTTTTCTAGTACTTAATATGTATTTTACGTACGTATTTTTAATTTTTAATATTGAAAAAATGTGAAAAATGTTAGTATGTTTAAATATTTTACAAAATTAACTATTTAAATTTGAATAAGATAATTAAAGTTGAAATTAAATTCACCTTTGAAAACAAAACCAAGAAGGGTGTGTAATAGCAGTTCTATATAATTCCAGACAAAGAGAACACGTGCAGTCACCACCAATATAACAAGACGACTGACGGACCTTTGACTGATCGCCGACCGCCGCCGACCGCCCGAATTGTTTTCGATTGTGTACACATGATATTGACTCCTATTTCTTTCGAACAAGGTGCAAAATGCAAGTGCATTGGTAAGGACTCGAACGATTCAATGATTTGGGTGTTTCCGGGAATACGACAATTAGCGAAGATTTGCATGTGCATTATTAATTTGGGAGTACTGTATTTGTGTTGTTGGCGTAAAGGGCATGCGCTTGCTTGTCACGTGTATGTGACAATGGCGTTCAAAAAGTTAATGTAAAATGCGAGTAAAAATCAAATGGTAAAATTATAAGGACAGGACAGGATTGTTATAAGCACTTGCAGTATGGATGCCCTTTAAATAATTGGTAGCTACTATATTGTTGGTTTTTTCACATCAATACTGTCAGTGTGGCTTTTTGTTCCAGAATAACCTGTGGGCCGACCAACACCATATTATTTTAATATTACTTCACAATGGGAAAGGGATGTAGCTATGCGCCCTGTATAGCTCCATCTCATTCTCACACTGAAGTATTATTGAAAAAAAACGGCTGCAAGGTTACCAACATGTCTGTTGTTAGTGAATTTTTTTATGTGTAATATTTATTCTTATTTGAACCTGAACCGTGATATGCGTGATTCTAGGCTAGTGTCTAGCCTTGCTAAATATATTTGGAGATTTATAAAATGTGTAAATTCTAAACCTGATACAATTTTTGTATATATAGGACCTCAATATGTATTATAAATAAAACACATACCATAATATAATTAAAATTATTTATTATCCTTCATCATATTTCTAGCATACTAAACGTAATAAGTGTATAATAATAAATAATTGAATAGTAATTTAGTTTTTAAAATATTTCAGCAATATACATATTAATAACTCGATAATAGGTTTAAAAGTTCAATAACTAAATTAGACATGCAAAGTAGGCGAATTATTATTGTATTAGTTTCATAATAACGTGTATCTATGAACATATTCCATAATTTGCTAATAATCTGTCAGTATACTCTACACTAATAATAAAGTTCATAAATATAAAAATTAAAATGAACATTAACTAGCGACGTTTCAAAAGTGATCATAACACTCTTTATTTATTTATTTTTTTACAAATCTTTGGCGAACTATAACAATATATGAGAATAAACATTTCAATGGCTAGCTATCAATGCGCAGGAGTTGATACTCTGCTCACAGTGTAGGGAACATAAGGTACATCAATATGCTAACGTGGTAGTGTCCAGTCGGCCCAGTGTCACGCACCAAATAATAACACCAATCTCATAATTGAATATCTATAAAAGTTAAATAGTTGGCGACTTTAACAAGTCTATTAAAAACTTTCCTTTTAAAGATTGTATATATTTATTTGAGTATGTGTTCGACTGGGCTGACTTCAATTCGATGATCGTTTAAACGACAATCATCAAATAATATTTGACTAATGTATTTAGTTAACTAAACAGTAATAGTTCAACAAGTTGGGGCTGAGTGTTAGCGATGAAACAATTGACTGCGCGAGTCAGTCTGTACAAAGTTATATATCGCGAACATCCGGAGTTGCCGATAATTAGCCTATCTACCAATAGATAGCCTGAAACTTTATCGATGTCGATACATGCGTTGATAGCTGACAAATATGTCCAAGGCTTATTTCTATGTCATTCCCGAGACATTGTTAAATTGATGTATGTTTGTGCTGTGTCAGAGGGATGAACGTATACCATATCGATATCGCTTTCCCTTTCATCGAATCCACGTGAATTATTTAGCAGAGCCTTATTTTTCAACGCATCTATCGACGCCCATAAAAGCTGCCTTAATACTAAAATTATTAATTCGAGTTAGTTATTAAAATGATATAACATATGGCCTCATATTGTACAAGTTTGGTAACGCGATACGACTGAGGACAGCAACGTAAGCCGTGTCTATCGTATAGAGTACATAGTGTAGGTTGACTGGACGATCATTACAAGCGTATATCACAGGCACCGGTTGGTGTCCCTTCGTAAGCTATATATATATGTTAACAGTTGTCCGGACTGCGGTAACCTGCTCAGGATTATTCGGGGAAATATAAACACGAATTCTGAAGGCATTTTCATATATTTACGGTTGAATGACTGAAACAAGACTACCTTAGTTTATACATAAGTTTAAGATGGTCTTTTATTTACATAGTAGGTAATATATTTAATTTAAATGGTATATGCATTATGTTATTTTCTTCACATACTATTTTACAGTTATTAACGAATGAACATTTGGTGGATGGCATCGACTTTTAATCGATGGTTAATTAGTAACAAGATCAACCTTGCACAGGAACATAATCCTAGATTACAAGTGTCAGGTCCCGAACAATCCTGAACACAAGTCCTGGTTTACTCTTAAACTATTCCAATATAAGTTATCCAGAACAATGTGGGGGGACATAGTTTACGAGTATTTATTTTGGTTCAATTTTTATACATTTTGGGTTTTATCAGGCGACTGAAACGCGTGGAACATATTCGAGATTAATTTCTTCTATACAATCAGAATTGGGTTAAAAGCTATCTTAAACTCGACTTGTACGTAGGCTGTACTTTATCTAAAGTTAAGGGTTGCTTCAGTCCAGCCGCCTGTGACCCACTTTATCAAGTATGGCGTGTAACCATTCTAAAAAACGGTTAATGATTATGATTTCCACTTAGCATTAACACAGCGACACCCTGTCACCCACCCGGGTGGTCCCGGGGCAAAAGGCTAGTAAGCTCCTAAAGATATGACGTCATATGTATGTACAATCGATACTGTGGAACTAAGATGCACACGCAGCTCCACCGCGAGCCGCCGAGCCGCCGGCGACAGTAGCGTCCACGAGCGTGTACTACATTACGTTAGGTAGCGAAGATGGCCGTTCAATACTAATAATTTGTCTACACTACGATTAATCCCAGTCCTTAATATTCTTTATGTTGAACTTGGCCAGAGTCAGCAGCACTGCCATGTAACACAAGCAGGCTTCAGGGCTCGAGGTGGACCTTAATAATTTAGAACTAAACCTGTGACGTCTGTCCAGAGTCGATAACTACTAAGTAGGGTAGTTGAAGCGAAACTAGGGAACTGAATCGAATCGGTTTCAGTATACATAAGGTTGAGATCTTTTTCATAACGGACGGCGCGATATTGTGGCGCGCTAACCGTACCCTGCGCTTGCGCAGCGTACAGTCAGCGCACTACTTACAAACTTTAGCAGAACTATGAGAGTTATATCTTCTCTACCTAAATCATACTCCTTTAACTTGTCCTAAGGTAACTTTAAACCTCTAACTTAACCAAACGGTTATACCATTCATAACTCGTCTCTACCGATCTATACCGATAAAATTATCTCAATTAACCTTAACTAATCTATAGGTAATGCTGACGTAACAGTATTCTGGATAACTTATTAAAATTAAATTAGTAGTATATTTTCATCTCATATAACATAGTAGGTTTATGACAAAGTATGTCGATCTAATGAAGATAAGTAAGTTAGGAAGTTAGACATACTTGATAAGATAAGAATTAATTGCACTATGATTACAAACTGGCTCTATTACACCTGAGGAACTTAAACAGTACCGAATAGTATGAGTACACAAATGAGACTGTACCGTGTAATAGTAATATAATAAACGTAAGTACGAACGTGTGCTTGAAGCTAAACTATGCTAAGCGATAGAAAAAATAAATAACAGAAAGGAGATATGACTAGATCGTTTTGTTTCATTACTAGAACCTACTATTCATAATAAGCACTATGCGCCTCTCTCCATATTTTTATTATATAAATAGATATAATATGATTAATAATTCCCAATTCTAAGGTTTGTTTTTTTTTCTGATTAAAATATTGGCATTCATCTTATGTACTAACTAGCGTCGATCGGTGTTGAGCGGGCGTGTTGTATACCGCGCGATGACGTCACGCCGCGCTCGCACCGCCGACGATCTAACTAAGTATACCGCTTACTAACGACCCGCCTTCGATTCGCATACCGCATACCAACGATTCAGACGTTCTTGAGTGCATCGATGATGTTCACGTCTACGCGAGCGCTACGACGTATTTGAGTATGCGAACGATATAAATATTTTATAAAATGTCGGAGTTAAATAGTTTTTTAGAAATTCGATTTCGTAATACTAACAATGTTGTTGTTGATGTGTCGCGAGGGCCGCGGTGCTGAGTCCAGCTGGCGTGGTCGGTACAGTGGTACAGAGCGCTCCGCGGCGGCGCGAGTGACGCGTGACAAGTGAGTGAGGATACTTCAGTAACGCAAGTGGCACTAGCAGGTGAAGGATGCTCGGCCGTCGGAGGGGAACCAAGCGAAGCGCGTTCGTTGAGTCGCGAATGGAGAGCGTGAGATGAGGATGAGTTCGGTTACGCTACGATAGACGACAGAGTATAAAAAGTTGCGACAGACTAGTGGACCCGAGAGCGATGCGGGCACTGAGCGAGTGCAGACTCTACGGCAGACAGTCGGCGATGTCTGCCTACATGACAAATTATTTAGATACTTTTAAATAATTGCAAAGCATACCCTGTATCCTAGAATCACTTTTATGGGCGATTGTTTTATACATTCTGAGAGGACTCATTAATCTATTACAAATGTTCGCGTCTCCGCTATATATTTTTAGGGAATTTAATTTTAATCAGTATAAAGATATAAGTACACAATATTATTAATCGTCCCGGGCGGTGCCCGGGCGCATTACGCCTACATTACCCACGAGGTGATATTATCGATAGTCGATATACTAAGTATACGTGTTCCGGTTTGGCATCGATCGATTTGTGTAACCTGTAACCTAAGTCGGTAGCGGCGCGGCGCCGAGCACTCAACATACTGGCGACCCGAGCGCGACTGTGGCCCACTGGGCCCCGGCCATCTGGCGCCCGCTGGGGCCCCGCCCGCCTGGCGCCCGCGGGGGCCCCGGCCACGTGTTGCCCGGAGCGGCCAGCGGCTACCACGCACTCCCTTACCAGATAAGACGCGCGCGTCGTGCGGTCGGCTCGCAGTCGGTTTACGAAACGAGACCACGTCGACAAATAATCTACAACGGTAACATAAGAAACATTCATAAAATAAATACTTAACCCTTCAAATAAAAACGATGCTAAAACAATTTCAAAAAGCGTAACAACGTATTGCACAATGGTGAGATAAGACTTTCAGAGAAAAGAACTAGACACACTTAAAACGATATTATTTTTTAAGAATATCGTTTAAACACACTGCTTACTTGTAAATCATAATCGCCTAAAACTAGAATACTATATCAATATAATATAATTATTTGTGTAAATATAAAATTCTATGTCTTCTTGCGGTGACTGTAATATTTGACTAGGGGCGGGCGGCGTGGCGGAGAGGGCCGGCCGCGAGTCGTACGGGTCGCAGGTCCCGTCTGCGGGCCTTCGGGTCCCGGCCCTGGGCCCCCGGGCCCCGCACCACCGCGCCGCGCCGCACTGCGGGCGCACACTGTGCGACTCGCCCGCGCGCACACAATATATCTAAGGTATCTCCGTATTTTTAATATTTATATTGGTACTTTTCTTGATTATGAATCTATTTTCTCATTAGAAATTACACTAGTTTTTTTTTGTATTCTTTTAGTTCGCGCACCACTCACTGTTGACTCCCCGGACGCATTTAGTCAAAGTTATTGTATTTAACACCTTAACACGAATATTTTTTATACATGTTTATATACTATACACACTCACAGCAAGAACTAAAGAGGGGAAGCGCGCTCCTTGTGAATTGACATCGCGACATCGCGAGTTGGTCGCCCGCGCGTCACGCGACCTCACTGGCGAAGATTGTCTAATTTACTATCTAGAGATCTTAATCATTTAATAACATCTTGGGACGATTACAATTACACAAAGAATTTGTAAAGCCATTCAAATAATTTCATGTTGTGTAGAGACATTTCCCGAAATTTCCTCATGGTATGTACAAAAATAAATTGAGATTTTCTATACAGCAAACTTCTGAAAGTGCCTCTACCATGATCATTTCGCCAGAACCTAACTAATTTTCTGGCTACAAACTTGCTTAATTGTTTTAATATGCAAGGCTAGGAAATGAAAGTCCTCTTTATACTGAAAGCTGTACACTGCAAGCCAGCAGGCTGGAATGTGAAGAAAGTTTCAAGATGAAGTGAACAACATGAACAGACGCCAGAGGGCGCGCGGTGTGCGGGCGGCGCGGGAGCGGTACACACACATGCAATACAGAGACGAACGGCCTGTACAGTCCATTATGTTGATATTATATTTTTTATATCACAGCCCATTTTGGAATTTACAACACATAATAACACGATCTTTGAAACGAAGGCCTAAGTATTGGGTCTTGAAGTGCACTTTCATTTGTACACAGCGTTCAATACAAACATTTAATTTTGTAACAACATCGTTCACTAACATGTAGGTTTGTGAGGTGCTGGCCGTACCATGGACAGACAGACGCGTCAATAACAACGTGATACTGAATATGACGTGGTCTTACTTACAAGTTCTATTTTACAAGTCGCCGTTTGAATAGACAGTGTACATAGTTGTCTTCTGGGTAACATTTTAACTTCGTGTAGGATGTGCTCTTTCTATATTACAATTTGTGTTTGCCCTCGAATAACGTCGTAAGAGAATGTCGTGTGGTACGAGCCAGCGACATAGCTTACACACACATATACACGCGCTCGTTAAAATTTAACAAAATATAGGACATTATAAATACTCCAATTGTGATCTATGCGAGCACTTATATTAGTGTGATCAGTTCGGCGGTGGGAGACAACAGTGTCCGCGCGGCGCCGCGGCGGGTGTGACGCGCGGGCTAAGCGAAGCGATCCGCCGCGCGATCCGTGACCCTCGCGTTCATCTGACATTCATTTGTTCAGAAAACCAGAAGGCACCCTGTGTCGGCAACAAAATGAACGCGACGGTCGCGTGTTCGCGCAGCGGTCGCTCGGCTTAGCCCGCAGCCTGGCGCGCGCGCCGCAGAGCGTGCGGCTTACCCAGGCACACACTGACATCGCCCGCGGCGCTGCAATATACAATCATTAAAATACACTTCTTTTTTCTTACATTTTCAACTTACTTAATAAATTCAGTTTGGCTTAGTTCAAGCAAATAACTAGTATAATAAATTTATGTTAAAAGTTCAGTTAAACTTTAAGACTTAGGAGTAGAATTTTTAGTATGATTACAAAATGACAAAATTTTTATAACGTGTCATTTTTTATAATAATAATAATAATTTAATCAAAGTTAATAAATTGTATATATAATAATATAATAGAGTAATTTAATGATTAATAGATAATGATAAGAATGAAGCATTCCTACGCGCTGATTTAATAAATTACTTTTAACTAATTTAGTATACTCGCCGATGGCTTGCATAATTTATTTAGTAAGTATGTAGGTAATGATATTTGCTATACAATAAATGTGTAGTAAATTCCATAGAATTGTTGATAATACGCGAACAGGCGCGCCTCGGGCGTGCCGTGCGCTCCGGCCGCCACCTGCAACGACAAGTTCTACTGTCAACACGTCGTGAAACTACTGACTGCAATAAGGGTAACAATCATCAAGCAACATTTTTCTGAAGGCCCGAAACATTGGGATTGTGATCTACATACCATGGGCACGTGATGAGCGCGCAGGGACGGCGTCTTGGGTTAGTAAGGCCGATTGGCATCCTTGGGCCTCTTCAGTTGGACCTTCAGCCGCTTCATGCCGATCTGGAAGCCGTTCATCGCCTGGATCGCCGCCTGCGCCGACGTCGGGTTGTCGAACGAAACAAATCCTAGAATATAAAAAAAGAGGTCAGTGATAGATGAAAATTCAGCTAAAAAGCGGTCCAGCATTCTGCATTAAGTTCTATGAAAGTTGAACTAGCCATTATAATTACTACCTTTGCCAAACCAGTGGTTAAAATTGATTACGCGATAAAACCCAATCTTAATTTTAAATTACATTCAATTGACTGAAATACAGAAAAACGCATTAAGTCCAAAAGTCGAACTAACCGAAACATTTGCTCTGGTTGGTGGCACGGTCGATGAATACTTTGCTGCTGATGACGTTGCCAAAGGGCAGAAACATCTGCATCAACTCAGCGTCGCCAAACTCCTGGGGCAGGTGGTAGATGAAGAGGTTGCAGCCCTCGGGGCCCGAGATGGAGCAGCCTGGGAACATAAGAAAATCTTTAAAGAACTCACAAATCTGCTCTTAACACCAGCACGGAAAGGTTTTGTTAAAAGGAGGAGGAAGAGGATATAGTTTGATGATGTGTTAGAATGAAAGAAATGATTGTTGAGATAGATTGAGCAGTTGACGAAGATGACACTCTTTTAATACTAAAGTAGATGTTACACTTGTTAAGGCTGAAGTCAAAGAAAAAATTGTTAAAATTAATACATTACGTGTTATTGACACAAATATAGACATAGAATAGCAACACAACATACACAGAGAATGCACATGACAGGTAGTGTACAGCGACAGACGAGTGGTACATACAGCAGCAACGAGTGAAGTGTTAGCCGTGTAGGCTGAACGTAAGCCGTCAGTGTGTCACTGTATACTTAAAAGAACACCGACTATCACAGTAATACATAGAGTGTGGACAAAAAACATTAATATTGCTATCCAGCCAAAATGTTATACGAACCGTACAGATGGGATTATTGATTCAGATTTTGGTTTGAATTAGTTCTGTTATCTCAATGAAACGGTTCAGTATTTGCTTAAAGAAAACATTTTGGCTGAATAACAAATAGAAATACACAAATAATAAAATCAATTAAACGGATGTGAAATGTTTCACAAAGACTAGATTTCTAGCCGAGTTTAATTGATTTTGATGGACTCTGAAAACACAAAGAACTGTTTAATGGCAGTGGGTGAAATCATCTGCTGAAGGACTGGGTTAGTTCGATGGCGTCCTCCTCGAAGCTCCACTTACCTTCTCTTTGCGCAGGCGCAATGGTCGACATCGGCGGCGGGATGGGCTGCGGAAACTGCCCATAAACCGCTGGGTAAGCTGTAGAACATTAATTTGCACATTTTCACAATGAACACCTATAGTTGCGTACATACATGCAAGTAACAACATTATTATAACAATTATCAAGCTAAAATCATATCCATTGATAAGAAATTAAATATGTTTTACTTTGCCAATTAATTATGTCGTAATTTTTCTTTTATTTTCATTTAATGAATCATTATTTAATTTTGAGGTTGGTTCCATATATTTAGACAGATAACATTGAACACAAACTACTTGAGTACAAAATATTCCATAATATTGAGTAGCGTGATTTGCACGGTGCAAAATACCTTTTAAGGGCATACACAACGATATATCATTTACCAGCCATCGATCGATCTGCTGGAATAACTTACGTTTGTCTAAAATGTCACGACAATGAAAAAATCTTGGTACCCAGCAGATCCATCAATTATAAACAGTTAACAAAACATTCGTTCCCCTTGCACGTTGACATTATAACAATATATACCATCCATTCAAATTACACAGAATTACAATGATTACTCAATACTCATTCTATATATAAGTTGTGAACTTTGCTTTATTGTTGCTTAAAGAATATAATTATCAAACAAGGATGGCTTTTAAACACCCTCGTAACTTATTTTAAAACATTTTGAATCATAATTATTTCTTTCAGCAACAAACGCTACATTAAATTAGACTTGACCAATAGTTAAAATCATGGATTAGAATGAAAAAATACATAACTGGTTTTTGTTTGGGAACTAAGAATTATTTTCTTAAAATCAATTACTAAAATAATTAAGACTCAATCTTTGGCAGTATCAAAACTTTCTAGTAATTTAATATTTTTGTGACAACTTATTCAATTACTCGTTCAGATTGCCTATTGGTCAAGCGTGAAGCGTGTGACTGAAGCGGTGTGGTCACGATGAGGGGTAGTGCCACTCACCGACTCCGGGGAAGGGCTGCATGCCCGGGTAGGCCGCGTGCTGCAAAGCCGCAGCATCACCGTTCGGCAGCCCCTGCGCTGTTACTGACACTGCTGAAAAATACATGAAAACATGTTAAATATCAATATGTTTTAAAATATGGTCTCTGACACCAGGTAAGTCTCTAACCACAAGAAGAAAGAAAGAATGCTTGTGACCTCTTAAAAGCATTTTACTGCATGAATCATTAGGCAGTAATATTAAATTGTGTACAGTACAGCTTATCAATTAACTCACAATTTGGTAACATCCTACTAAAATGCAACATTATGCTAAAATCTCAAAACAACCCTTAAGTTGTGGCAGCACCATTGAATACCTGGTAAAACCATGGTTCTCGCAGGGTTCAATGTTAGGACCTAGAATTTTTAACAATATTTTTCCTAAAATCAGAAAAAGATTGTAAGTTTCAAACACTCACGTCCAGAAAAGGTCTGGTGTATGCCGTTGGTGTAGACGGCGTCTTGCGGCGGGGGCTGCCCGTTAGCGGTCTGCGCGGCCATGTTGAAACCCGGCATGGTGGGCGACGGCAGCGACGGCAGCGCGCCGTTCAGCGGCTGCCCACCGCCCGTGCCTATCGCCAGACCAGAGAAGTTGTCTGTAAATGGATAGGTAGAACCTGTTAGTAACTTTGTAAGTATTTGAAAAATAAATTGATGTACAGACGCCAGCACATCAAGCTATCCCTAACTGTCGAATTTTCTCAATTCAAAATGAACCTTATGTCTTTGCAATAAAGTTGAAATACTATCAAAGAACTTTGACAGATTGTGGTAACTTGATCTGCTGGCCTCTGTACAATCTCCCCTAAAAATAATTTTAAACTTAAAACTGTTTTCTCAGAAGGGTTACAGGTGTATCTATGGTACACCCACATATAGCCAGTTAGGTTGTGTAGCCTATTACCACCAACAAGGCATAAGCCAGACTCCGGGGTGCTCTGAGGAATTCCTGTCGAAAAACCCAATACCGCTTTGCCAACCTGGGAATTTAATCCATCATAGATATCAAACTTGTGCCGAAGAGGATAGGTGACATGACTTAAACTGAAATGAAAAGCTGTACTGAATTGATTAAGAACTATAATGAGAGGTATAGTTACCCGAGGACGGTGGTAACGCGGTGTTAGTCATGCCGTTGAGTGCGTGCGAGGCGAGTGCCGTCATCGGACTGATGTAGCCCTGCGCCGTCGCAGCCACCATCAACGCGGCTTGTTGCTGCAAGAGTAAACATAACATAAATTAACAATTTATCCGAGGAAATTCTGAAAACTACAAAATGAATCGTAACCACTACACGTAGTGTTTCGTAGCAGCTGCTACAACACGTCGTAGCATTTCGTAGCAAGTGCTACAACTCGTACAGTGTTTCGTAACGTGTATCATGAGATTTATTTGTTTGGTTATTTTACAGAATCGATGTAATTGTAAACGTCCATGGAATGCCTACACAATTTTTTTAAAGTATTTAACATTTGTGACAAGGTATCTCTACCTTACCCTTAGCCTGATTAATGAGATCGTGTTACCTGTTCAAATACGCTTAAACCGCAATTTGAATCACTCAATAGTCAATATGTATGTAGCGCAATTTCTCAGTACTACATTTATAGGTCTTCTTAGAAGCTCTACAAGGCTATTGAGATTAAACGGGATCAAGTTAATGTGAGCTTTGTAGTATGTACTGTACGTAGCGCGTAGCTGCGTAGCACATTGTCTACGAACCGTAGTACTACTTGCTACGCCAAGCGATTAATTGTTATATTCCGTACATAATCGTGAACAATTATACTACGCAATTGTGTGCAGATATATAATATAATTATATGTTCTTCTATTATATTGCAGAAGAAAATATAAAGTAGAAGAGTGAGAAGTGAAAGTGAGAAGTGCATACAAAAATTCTGGAATAATTTGAGCGCCATTGCTTGGCTGAATGGCTACTAAATTGAGAAAAGTTGAAATTCCTATTTGAGAGTAACGCAAAAGTGGCGCGTCACGGATTTCAGAGAGGTGTCACGTCGAGTCAGAGCCTAATAAATAACACTTATATCGACCAAATCTGTTTTCGAAACCAGATTTTCGCCCTAAAAACTTTTCGAGGAGAATGTGAAACTTCTTCTTCCATTTACAACATATTAAAGCTATCTCTGAAAGGGTCTAGACATATAACGTGCGGTATTTATGAACTAAGTTGTAAAAAGTTTACAACGGAGGTTGCAATATTGCATGCTGTACGCCTATCAATTTTCATCAGGCCAAATGTGCAGGTATTAAAACTTTTGTTTATGAACCTGAGCTTGCGAAATTGTTTCTGAATATCTTTAGAACAATGCGTAGCGTGGTGCCGGATATTTTGGGAACATAAAGCAAAGCTTACTGTATTTACGGCTTATTTTAATAATCATTATAGTTTTTATTGGTCAGCAGACTTGCAGATTTGTTCTGCCAGATACATTCTACATATTGTGCTTTCGTTTGATTATAGCATCCACAAAAGACTCATTGAGCACAGGTGCCTAACTATGAGCAGTCGAAATACCGTATGTAGTAAGGAGATCACTTCACACACGGAGAGGTTGAATATTATGCTTGATTATTCAATCGTGTTCTGTATCGATATGATAGGTTTTATCACTGTTCTAGCATGGGTGAAAGGGACCCGTTGGCCTCAAGTTACACGCTAAAGAGACGCTAAAGACACGCTTTGACATCGTTGGGAATCGATCCCAACAAATCTTCTGTGCAACTCACCTGTTCTGTGATTACTTGCGCGTAGGTGCTGTAGGCTCCGAACTGGTTAAAGACGAAGGGGTTGAGCAGACTCATGTTGCCGGCCATCTGCTGCATGCGCCGCAACTGTCGCTCCTTCTCTGTGTCCGCGAACTTCACCACCAGGCTCGATGACGCACCCTGCAACAATGGAGGTTATGGAGGTTAAGTAGCAAAAACAGGAAGTCATTATGTCAGTCGTCGTCGTTTTTATAGCCATTTTACAATGTTTTGCAGTTAATAACAGGACAATTTTAATTTTACTTTTACAGACGTTCAGTGCATAAAATATGACTGAAAATGGCCAAAGTTGTGCACTTTACGACTTTGATTTTACCCCTAATAGAGAGGAAGATTAATCCCGCAGCCGCAGGGCGAGCTACGTCGTTGACCTCTTTAAAAATGCAGCTACAAAGCCCTCGTGAATATTAAAACTGCAATAGCAGGCGCGTAAAGTGCTCCCCGGACTATAACAACGGCAATTGGAGAAACTAGGGTACAACAAAACGGTGGGTACAATACCGCCAGCGAAACGTTCAGTGTTCGCATTCATTATGTATTTGCAGTTGGAGTACAGGCAAAAATGGGTGCGAGTAGGCCCGGCACGAGCGCGCAACAGGTCTCCTCCCCATAGTTGCAACAAGTTATTTGGGCTCACATCCAAAAATGCATCGGCCGAGACGTTCCGCGAAGTTGCTCGGGTTGGAGCCTCTCTTGCGGAAAACTGGCTTCCTTCCTGGCTCGGCCACTATCTCCACAACCGCCGCACCAGCGTTAAGTACGCGCTAATTGTCGGCGCGTGTTTGCTAAAAGTATTTCACAGTTGAGCGCGAGCGTGGCCGCGCATAACATTTCACTATTGAATTATTCCGTGACGGTTCGTTTTGTTTCGACGATTCCATTGTTTGATATTTTCGATTTCCGGTTTATGTAAACGTTGTGGCGCCCGCTTAAAAGCTTTCAGTATATTTTGTTTATTTGTTCCCAAATAAAAATAAGTGTTTTGCAAGCCTCAACATATTAATATGATTGTTGCTATATAAAAGTAAGATAAGATACTTTAGCAATTAGTTAACTAAACAGCGCGCGACGTTTACGAGTAAGCAAGTTTGTAATTTAATGGAGTTGGTTAAGTCATTAAATTATTATTAACGTAAAAGATTAATGGTAGTATTAAGGCTCTTCGAAATAATTTGCTTTAGGTAACGGTTGATTAATGTTTACGTTATGAATAAATATTTGAAAAAGTTTTGTCGTGAAGTGCTCGAATGTCTAAATTACCGGATTAATGGCAACAATATTGGTTAAAATCGTAATCTGATTGAATCTGAATATTCACGTGTATATATACAGGACGGGTGAAATAAATCTGTGCTATGGTTATTGCGAGAAATGGCTCCGGCGCGGCGTCGCGTGTCGCGTGGGCGTTCGAGGTGACGCGAACAAATGTGGCGACATTATACCAGCTATGTGAGAGCAGTGTGTGTTACATCTACACGTGATTATAACCGAAAAACAAAATGGTTATTTTCTTATACTTCGTTTGTTGTAGGTACCCAAGTGTAAAGTATATACACCTAATTACAGAAGCCGATATCCAGTAGTAAGACTAATCATTATAAATATTTTAATTATAATTGATAATGAAAACGAGTAATCAGAAGGATGAAGTGGCTCGACTCCTTAACTATTAATCCGCTGGCTAATGGTTGATTGGTGCGTGTGCGCTTTGCCCAAAGTGACTTCAGATTAATTGAATACCACACATCGATTGATGAATTAAGATGGTTGGATGGCGCGTAAAATAATAGAAAACACTGAAAAATGATTGCTATTATTAAAAATGATCCTTTTTATGGTTAATGATGAATAGAAAGACCATTAACGTTTAAAGATTCTTCCTCCTTAACTCAATACAGCCTTTATATCAACGACATAGTAGTCTAATCACATGTATAGACGCCAGCACACCAAACTGTAAAAACATCCCAATTGAACATGAACCTTATTCTTTAGTAATAAAGTTAAAAATCCATCAAAGACATGACAGATTGGCGTAGCTTGATATGCTGTGCTGATAGCTGTGCGCCTCTGTACTTTGTTACACGACCCTGTTTAGGTTGTCATTCCATGGTGCAACTAGATCTAAGTCTGGCCTTGAATACACAAACCTTTAAAATTATCCTTCGATCTTCTTATGATATGGTTACACGAGGCTAGTTTCCAACTAGGATAGCAAGTTATAGACAGTGAGTCCGGATTCATGGATATAATGATTTTACTCTATACATGAAGCCAGATTTACTATCTATCACGAGTCCAAAAGGGTTACCGCTGCCCCAGAACACAAAGGGCTAAGGAAGCAACATAGATAGGTTTTAGTCAGTAAGTGTCTGACACTCCCTTTGGAGGAGTAATTTGATGATGTTCCAACCCTAAAAAAAAATTCACTGGCACTATTTTACTATAGTAGGTATTATAAAACAACTAACTTCGTGTAACCCAGGCATTAAAGATCAAAATGCTTCTATAGTTACATCTACTATTAATTTTATTAAGCAAGCAACTCGAATGTCATTCCGATAACTTAAAGCCAGTTACCAGAAATCTTTGACGCGATTCAAATGGTTCAATCCCAAGCGATCCAGGTCAGGTTACCGTTCCTCTAAACGTGGCTTCACTGAAGTCTTACTGAAGAAGTAAGCTTAATACTGGTAATTGATTTTTATTAATAGATTTAAACGTCGAGTTGATTGGAGAATTCAGCTTTTCAGGATGTAGGTCAAATGGTTTGCGTGTTTTTTGTGATTGATTTCAAGAAATCTTTGAAATGTTAGCTTTGATCTTGTTATTTAATTGAGCTACTGAAATGCCACAAAGTCAGCTTTTAACAAAATATTTATGAGATCAATCCATGTTGTACTTACGAAAGTACCTACTTACTGACTGAAGACCTAAATAACACTGCTGTGGCGTGTGGGTGTGCTTTACCCATTTCTAAATATCCATGGTCTATTTTAATTGGATTCAAGCAATTAAATACGTCTGAAAGCTTCGATTTTAGATATGTTTATGAACACTCTCAAAAGTAATGATTTAATTGTTTGCTTCGTGTTTTAGTGCATCGCATTTTTTGTCACATATTTGTGTCGTTGGAGAACTCGGCACGCGCTTACTTGTTACACGTATATGGCACAAAGGCGTTCAAAAAGTTTAGATATCACGGCCCATACGAAGCTATTCAAGTGCTATGAGGTTATTTATCCAAAAATCCTTTTGGCCATCCTAATGTAACTTTTTCCGACACCACGTAGAAATAATAATCTCAAACTCAGTTTGAGTTTTCAAAGCATTTATTTCAAATAAACCAATTACAGGCACTTTTGAATTGTCAAAGGGTCGGTCGGTCAGAAAAATGAAGCTTAAAGATTAAAGCATTCCTTTCCAAAGCAGTAGGTAGCATGGAGAAGAACGGGCAAGAAACTCCAAGGACCCTGTTTTAAACAAAATATGGTTACAAAATATTGGATACATCATTCATGTCATTACTATACATTTGAGAAAGATGCAGAAAGTTAAAAGCATCCGTTATTAACATATAACAACAATTCAAAAATTAAATAAATACCAGCCACTAAGAGATGACCAGTCCCTACTGACAGCACCCGTTCACGACTATGACGCATGGATTAGTACCATTCAGCTCAACAATTTTGAAGGGAGCTAAATGATCAAGCCGCCATTAGCGAGACATTAAAGTGAGCATGACATACTCTGAGGCGCCGCAATAGGAAAAGAATCCAGTTAAGAACGGTAAAGAAGCCTGAAACCAAATTCTATTAGTAAACATGCAAAATATCACTAGGATATTAAATTAGCAACACACTAAGTACACTCACCACCAGAAATCCATACATCCCATCAGCGTTTACAATCCTTCCTTGCTAAACTTTATTGCGTATTTTATTAGCCAATCGTGTCGCGTCGCCTAGCTTCGTGCAACTTCGTAAAGCTTCGTAAGGGGGGACATGGGGCACATTCGTTACATCTTCTGTGCAATTAACGGGACATTATTAAACTCTTAATTGCTCTTGTGTAAGTTCACTCTCGCTTGTATAATTTATATGTTTATTGTGTACAGTATATTTTATAGTTGTTGTAAAATGTTTTGTTTGGTGTGATATTAGTGGAGTGCTAATTTGTGTTTTGTTTTAATTTATTAATAAATAATTTGCTTGTCTATAAGCGTCTGTAACATCTTGCTCTTTAAAAGAGAATCACATTTTTATAACATCAATTTCATGCTACCAATATAACAATGGGCCTGTACAACCCCTCGTCTCACATTATGGAATGCGCCCGCGCACTGTCGTAGCCCGCGTAGCACAGTGTGCTACGGTGTAGCAATTTCGTAGTAAGCACCGCTACGACCACGATTTTTATTTTTATCAACTAATTCCCTCGTTTGATTTACTAGATCATTATTTTAATTGATTGATTGGTTAAAGTTCAAAATCATAATGTATACGGTCTGCAAATGCTTTCAAAGAACCATTCAACCGTTCCGTTTACAATAAAATCTTTGTTTGGTGAGTTACAAAGATACACCTTACGAACTTTATTCATTGAAGTAGTTTTAATGACCCAAGAAATCTCTTTGCCCATAAAACTAACTCTTTACAGTGAAATAGCTATAAAATCAATAGGTAGTTACTACGGCAATAAAATGTAGTCGGGCGACGAACTGTGGCCACTGGCTACCTAGTGTATAAATATTGAGACAATAAACATGTCGCTGTTCACGGTCGCAGCGTGTAAACAACGCACCTACTACGATTTAGTATTCAAGTTGAGCTGAAAATATTCCGAACTTATTCACTGTGTGATAGCCTTGTGGTGTGACCGACGGACCGACGGACTGTCAAGTCATAGGTGTCGAGTTCGAACCCAAGGCACGCGCCTCTGATTGTACAGATTCATGTGCGTATTGTATAATTATCACTTGCTTGAAAATCAGTGAAGGAAAACATCGTGAGGAAACCGGCATGACTAAGAGATATTTCTCAACAGTATGTGAAGCTAAGACAGAGGCTCATGGGCAGCATAAAAACTCTGACACCAGGTTAGTCACTAACCACACGAAAAGAGAAGAGATTCACTGTCTCAATTATAGGAATACCATATAAGTTTTTAAAGAATTTTGGCCGATTATGTTGAATCCCATGTAAAGGGGGCGAGCCTATTACCATCAACCGTGTACATAAAGTACCCATGGAAACGCGGGATTGTTGAACATTCTGGATTCACCAAATTTTTCCAGTTGTGTAATCACTATTGATAACCGGTTGATCGAAAACCTTTTCACACGTCTGGAAAACACTCGCTACATCATAGATGAACAGAATGTCGAAGGAGAAGAACCAATTTAACCTTTTGAATGCCATTGTCACAATACATACGTGTCAAACAATGCCCTGTACGCCAACGACACAAATATGTGACAATGGCAACAACACTATAACACGAAATAAACAATTAAAGTATTACTATTATGAGTGTTTATATAGATATCTTAAAAATTGAAGCACTCGTACGTATTTAATGACATGAAACAACTTAAAAGACACCATGGATATTGGGACATTCATGATAATAAGAAGAAATAAATTTGCAGCTTAGCGTAGAGGGCACGCGCGTTCAAACGATTAAATTTATGCCAGGGTATGCAATTGCTGCCTGAATATGATTGCTGTACAGATCCATAGGAGTGCAATTTAAATGCCTTGCAACACTGGTATAGTTGCTAGAATCGAAGGGCCTGAGCCGCAAAATGTAATGCAGACTCAAATCCGGTTGCTACATTTGATTGTCTTTCTTCTAACTCTCTCCGAAACCTGTAACCGTGATCTATGAGTTTTCCTAATGCCTACATACTCTTAACTTTGAGCAGCGTTTATAAAAAAACTCAATTTTATCCAATAGTTAATAAATAACACATTACTAAGCTAACAACAAATTGTAACTGTAGGTACGCGTATATTAAGTAAAAATTACTAGTCTTGGGTGCACCTGTTATGTCTACAAAATGTTTCAAAAAATAACCTCGGTACACAATCAAAAAGCGAACGCAGCAAACCAGCAAGAACTTAAATAAAAAAAAACGAACTAAATGTTTTTATTTACATTTTTTTTCTTAAATGTACACAGGTGACGTTTACAATAGGGATGGTGACTAACATTTTGTCCGTCAGCTACGTTCTTTAAAAACATTGGAAACATATTTTTCTTTTTTTACGTAATCAAAAGATGAATTCGATACATTGAGTTAAAATGAGACATTACGTCACGCCTACGTAGATCAATAATACACGTTTATCTCGTATATTAAGTCATTGGCTGCCACGCAGCAGACACAATAGAAAAACTATTGTTCGCGGACCGCTTTGGCGTTCAACGTGTCAAACATGTACTTGAAGTAAATATAAGCCTGTAATCGCCAACCCGTCTTGAGCAAGCGTAATGTAGCCTTCTCTATACGATGCCTTTGTCCTTCAGTGGGACAGTAATAGGGAATTATTATTTTTATTATAATCCAATACGTTCCCGTGGGTCAACTTCCAACCTCAACGTGGATAAGACCACGGACAAAATCTAGTAATATATATTTGTCATCTATCTCTCTCTTGTCCTTATGATACACCACACCGCACAGTAAGAGCACCTAAACAAACAGAGCACTACATACGTGTAGATGTCCGTGGACAGATCGAGATCAACAGTAAATAACCACCACGGAGAGACGGAGGGCTTCCTGCCTTCTGACACTTAATGTGAGCGCCAGGGCCGGACTCAGGACGGAAATATGTAATAATACGCCAAGTTACCTCAAATAGTGGGGAACAGAGAGTAATGATTATTATAATCGTTATTGTTGCTCGTGTTTTGGTTTTTAAGTTATGGCTTTGTTTGTATAATTTACCTAGGCTTTGGAAGGAAGTAGGGAGATTAGCCCGGAGCTATTTGTAGTCACGGAATCATGTTGAAAATCTAACTATCTTGCGGTAATAACATTTCACGCCAGACTACGGCTATCCAATCAGGGAGGCTTACAGCGCTCATCAACTATGTGACCGTTTTTTCACTAAGCTAAGACTAATTAATAAAACACATATAAACGTAATTATCTTATAGAAGCTTTCATTGCTAACAAGTTTTACTTCCTGACAGCCTTAAGCTATATCTGAGTAATTAGCGTAAATGAAGTGTTTATGAGTGAGTGCGGGCCTGTGGCGGAAGCGGGGCCGGCCGGCGGGACGGAAGCGAAGCGGCGCACACAATGCACGCTGCTTTCCTACTACGACACTGTGCTGTGTGTGCTTAGCCTAATGTGCGATTAAAGCTAAGCGCACATTACAGCCGCAATCGGTCGAAGCGAAAATGTACGAAAGTGATACTGGAGGATTTTTGCAATGCATTGCGTTGCGGTGCGGCCTTCTCCAATCAGTGCTAGCCTTAACCTTAACTGTCACTGATTATGCTGAAGTTGGAAAACGCATTCATGACCAGTTCACAAAAGGCTCGGACACTTATGCAAACCAGTATTTCAATATGGGTCAATTTGCTAAAAAAGGTTTTATCTTAACACAAATCTAAATACAATATATACGTTGCCACGTATATATTGTATTTAGATTTGCCCAAAAGGCTGGCAGCGTTACCACGCTGCCAGCCTTTTGGGCACATTTCCCACTGACAGCGATGGGGATGAATTTTTTTGACGCCCTATGAGTTGTTCCCCTTTTTTACCGCTTGTACATAAAAGATATATTGTTTAGTTTTAGGTTGTAGAAAGGTTGATGAACTTACCTATGACACGGTACACATAAGTAGTTTATCAGCCATCTCGTTACCATAACACAAGCATTAGGTTGCTTAGCTTGGGACTATATGGCGTTGTGTCAAATGTCCAAGGATATTGTTATTATTACTACGCGCAAAAATATACCTATGGCTACGAATATTAGCCACATTTCAACACTGTTACAGCAGATTACCGACACGCTATATCTCTGTGCAACATACCCGACACAGTGTCTGACTGTGTGTCGGTCGAGCGGTCTCGTATGATACCGCAGATAGATGGCCTCTCAGATACCGCCGCTCTGCACACATCTGCACATTATGTCTCCGCTTACCGACAATTGAAATATATGTAGTATCAAGTTAAGTGAATAAGTAGCTACATTTATTTTTAACTCGAAACTTGGGAAGATTTACATTTTGTTCAAGAGTTTTTGGTTAATCAATTCATTGATTTGACCTCAAGTTATTTGCGTACTAAACAAGCATTAGGGTTTTGTGAAATCGTAAGGTTGAGGAAAAGAAAAGGCAAAAGTCCTTGACCAACTTCAAGATACCTTTCCGTCGAACCCAATTTTTAATCTTTCTACGCCAATTTAATTAATTAAAACTTATTCAAACTCTAAACGAGTTATACAATCGTGAACAAACCCGAATTTCGAGCAAATAGGGTTAAGTCAATTTAAAACTAGGGATCGCTCACTATAATAGTATAATATCGGATCATTTATAACTGGTTTTCAAAGCAGATGTACCCTGCACAGTAGCTACAGTTATTACTTGTATTAATCATCGCAAAACCACCGAATTTGGTCTGCCTTAATTGAAACACAAATAGCTAGGTGTGATTGGAGCGATGGCGAGATTAAACTAGTTCAAACCGGTTTAAAGCCCCGACAAAGGGTGCGAATGCTAAAAGGTCGTGCGGACCTTAAGGCGTTTTTACATGAACTCGAAGATGTACCCGTTTGGAACCGAATTGTTGCAAAACTGTGAATGAATGAATAATTAATATACTTTGAGTTGTCTTAGCTAGATAAACGTTTTGTTCAACCCAAGCCGGGTTTCTATATTGATAGTAGATCCGGCGAGAATATTAATTATAATTTCGGCAGTCGACGAACTGTAATTTAGTGAACCAAACACATAATACGGAAATAATCTAAACATGTGTAGGTGTAACGATGATCTGATGGTATTTAATATATTACGGAATATTCTAATTATAGAGAGGTACGAAAGTGTTAATAACCTTACTTATAAACAAACGAAACTAGTTTGCGGTCCGAACAAAAATGATCTGAACCACTCAAAACTAACGAGTAATCCTTCCACACAAACGGCCGCCACTAAAACCTTTCTTGCGACTATAAAACGAGCTCAGTATAAACGTGGCTTTACCGTTGTTTTATTAGACCCTGCCCATAGATGGTCGGGTGTAATTCCTTCATACAAACGCGGCCGGTGTCGAAGGCACCGCGCCTCGCTTTGTTCGCTAAGAGGGTGGAATGAGCTAAAAGCCCTGCTCTATAGGCCTTCAACTTAATTGGAATCTTTTAAAGTTTACTTGGGTAATAAAGGAGTCTGAATTACTTAAGTACGTCGCTCGTACGACCGTGGATTTACCTTCAATGAACTTGTAACAGATGTTGGGTTGTCTCGTGTTTTATGCGGGAGGACCGTTACGTGCTGCTTAATAAAGCTGTTTGTTATCGCGATAGTTCGCGAATTATTGTTAACTAGCTTCTGCCCGCGGCTTCGCTCGCGTGGAGGTCGGAAATTATCCCACAGGAATGTTCTACCGGGATAAAAAATATCCTATGTGTTAATCCAGGATATAAACCATCTCTGTGTCAAATTTCATCCAAATCTATACAGTAGTTTTTACGTGAAAGAGTAACAAACATCCATACATCCATACTTACAAACTTTCGCCTTTATAATAGTAGTAGGATGATTCAATATTGCGGTGTTGCCTAGTTTATGAACACTTTCATCGTTGTTTGAACGGAGTTATTAGGCAGTGTGCCTGGAGTTACGACTTGTTTACGCAGTAAACACGCAATATGCGCACTTATGTAAAGTTCGTTTAAAAATTATGTTCCTACCTACTCACTTCAAAGATGTTAAACATACTTAAGCAACATAATTTTTTATCAGTTGCTTTTATCTAAAAAGCTCTCCCATAACAACCTCTTCAGACATTAATGCCATTATTCCATACTTTATCTCCAAACATAGGAAAACCTTAAAAATTAATTCACCTCTCAGTAATTTCATATTGATGACATAAGCTTACTTATATACAAACTCTTGGTATACAGTACGTGGAGGTTACGAGTGTTTCGATTGCCGCTTATATACGACTTGGGACCATAACTGGCTCTTGTATTATTCATCGGCCAATTATTGTAAAAGCAGTTTTCTGTTTCTTCCGTTCAGTTCTTGGCTCCGAGAGGCAGGTGGAGTGGGCTTGTTTGGTTCAACAATTGGCTTCGGCCCTCTCAATGCCGTATTTTCATTATTGAATATTAGATCAAATGTCGTCGACGAGAAAATCTTGTTGTTAAGACCGAACCGTTGAACGAGAATGAATACCTTGTATTTATTATTTACGTTCCGAATCGAGTCCGTTTGGGTATTATTTTGCTTTTTATTAATAGAGTGGGATGGGGAGCTTTATTGCTATTGCCGATGTTTTCTTTCTTTTTGGAAAATGTTCAAGCAATATGTATTTTGTCATCTATTTGTAATACTTTATTCCAACCTAACAATTTTTTATAACGTCTGAAGACGATGACAAGTGGAGTGTATATATGTACTTATTGGTGGTTGTTGGAATGAAATAAAACTAAAGTTCGGCGTGATACAAAGATTTAAATGATAAAAACTAACATACATTGGAAAACACAAACTAAACCTTTTGACAGATACAAGAAAAGCCGAGGAAAAACAACAGAATAACATTCGAATAAAAATACAAAAAGTTTGCACAACCAAGGAGGTAGCAATAACATCTATACGCTACGCCTAATAAAGAATTCATTTGTAACAGATAAAATTAATTAGTCTGCATTATGTACTTACACACAATACATACTCCTCAACCACACATAAAATATAGGTATATATAAAATAAATTCGGACAGACTAATGTTAACACGATTACCCAAACGGAACACACAAGTAAAATAAATCGTAATGTAGAAAGTTTGAAATTTTGTACTCATCGAGATTTGGGCATGGGAAGGGACACTGATTACATTGGCGGCCGGGAGTCCCGGGGGCCGCGGACTGTGAGGGTTCGTTAATACGAGCACAGCCCTATGTGAGTACGTCCGTCATGTGTGTGAACGTGTGACGGTTGTACGCGACTATGGTATTTTGAAATGTTGGATTTGTTATGCTCGTTTAGAATTATTTGATGCTAATTATAATGTTATAATTCATGTATACAAAACATTGTAAAACATTTTAAAAGAGTAACGGTGGAGTTTCTTGCCCATTCTTCTCCACACGAAACTACCTTTTGGAAGGGGCGACTAGAATCAATTCTATTTCTTGTTCATTTTGACGTTCAAAAGTGCCTTACTTGTGCCTATTTGAAATAAATGATTTGACTTTGACTTTGACTTTGCTAGATAAATGCGGGATAAGATTACTATGTATCATGGAGAACTTACTCAGAAGCTTTTTTATACGGACATAATTCAACTATAGCCTATGCCCTTAAAACTTGATTATACTCTTGTTTTCCATAAAAATATATAAAACATTCAAAAATACCTTCACAAAATGAAGCCCTGTCACGAGAACTAACTAACAAACTAAATTGATCACTGCCGGTCATTAAGACTCAATCTAAAATTAAACCCATTAATCAAAGACTGTCACTCATTACAATATTTTAATAATAAACGAAGGAGCACAGAGAGGGAAAGAGGAAAAAGGCTAGAAATATAAGGCTAGCTACAGACTACAGGCTCGTTTAATTTGTGTAGCCTGTCGATATTGCAGTCCCGCGCACCCCGCACTCCCCGGGATTAGAGCAGGCCTTATTTTATCTTTTTTTTCCACGATACCATGTAATAAGCCGAATTAATCCGCGACAGGACGCAGTGTTGGGACACGACAATAGGTTGGCGGTAATACCCCGTAATCCCCGCTCTATTACGGTAAAGTTTCAGTAATTTATAGTGTTAATTAGAGCGTGCATATTTTTCGCTAATTTGAGTTTAGTGGAGTTTAAATTAAAGTTAAAAGGTTTGTTTCTTTATGATAAGTTTTTGTGTGTAAGATATTTAAGACTTTCGAGCGCGCAATATATAGTGTATAGTGGCATTGAAATGTATAGTGAAGTACCAGTACAGCCACAAAGAAAAGTAGAGATATTATTTCATTAAATTAGGAATCCTACCAATAGAGGAATCATCTCACCACCTGTCTTCCCTGTACTTATATATATGTATGTATGTATATACGATATATAATTTATAGTTATCTATTATAGTAAATATGTATATTATCTATTATAGTATAAACAGTTATTATAAGGCTTTAGCCTATTTATATACCCATTTTATTCAAAAGTGTCAATGTTTTGTATGTTCCTACTATTTAAGGCACCTACCATCTAATCTCTTCACCACTCTTGGTTGACTGGTAGAGAATGCCTAAGGATTAAGTCCGCCTTTGTACCTTTATTGTGTGCGAAAAGTTTAAATAAATAAATTTAATAAAAAAATGTTTAGATAGCAGCACACCAGCGTTATTCCGCTGACCCTAATGTTACAGCAATAAATACCAAATCCAGGAGTAGCAGGTGACTGCTGCCAGAAACTTCTTGCAGCTAATCCATACTAAAACACCTCGCGATGATAAATGATAGCCAGCTTTAACAAGCTCCGTTGTAAGTTTCAACTTTTATTTATTAATTAAGAAAAAGCGCCACTTAAACCTGTGGGAGGCGCCGGCAATATTTTACTTAGACCAACTTATTTTTATGATATCGGTCCAGTTTCATGGGATTAGAATTGGTCAAGTTTTTTTTGAGTTATTTATGTTTCATAATCGGCCTATGATGTTCCCACTGTAATCCACCAAGCTGTCCTGCGGGTTTGTGGAAGACATATTTATATTTAATACGTATAAAGATAAAAAAATGAATATGCATACAGCATATTGATTTTTTTATCTTTAATCAGCCAGCCAGCACTAGCACTATCGAAGTAGCCGAATACTAACTGAATTTTATTTATAAAGAGTATCATCGACAAGACGAAGAATTTGTGTGCGTCATTTCTTTTCCAACTGTTGTTGGAGTTGTCTTTGAAATTTGCTGACTAGACTGTGAGTCTACAGTCAGCCAAATTTCCTGTATTATAGCCATTTCATACAACTTTCCAAGTTTAACAGCTTTTGTGACTTAAATATAATGGCAATTTCCATGATTATACATAAAATCAGCTTAGGCATTATGCCAATTTTTTTTTAAAGATTTTTCTCCATGTCTTATAACTACCTTCACAAACACACACAACAAAACCATAGAGCCTATCAAAGGCTTGGTAAAAACAACGTCTCGTTATTTATCTTGCCTATACGTCACGTGATTGGGGCAAGCAAACATCACGATCAGTCCCGCGGTGGCGCGTATAAATCATTCGCATATCAACTATCGAATCGAATCACACGCCGCGCCTTTGTTTATGTCACTACAAGGGGCACGTCACGGCAAAGGTTAAGACAAATTGCGGCATATAATTAGTGAAATGTTGAAATTAACGTTTCATGATTTTAACTGTAACCTGTAATGTTATTTAAAATTATAATATTTTTGAAATTTGGTTGCCCAGCAGAAGGTAAGTTATAATGTGGCGACATCTACATCACCTCATGCGAACTACTTATGACTACTTTTGATTTCGTTTAGAAGTTTTTGTTTTATTTTTGACACAAAAACAAAAACTTCTCTGCAATACTCAAAACCAATTATGTTTATCAAAATCTTTGCTTGGATAGATTTAGTTTGATAAATAACAGCAAACTCTACCTATGAACATTAGAGTTTTTTCTTGAAAAATAAAAACAATTTTTTATGTCATTTTGTAAATAAATCCGACAAAAAACGTGCTTAGTCGGTGGACCTCCGTCAAGAGAGAAGTTCCTTACGCTATACTCGCACGCACACAGTCTCGTTTATAATAGAAAGAGACAGAGCGTTAAGGAGGCATAACGATGCACCTCCGTGCGAATTGCGATTTGACGACACGGTTGGCGCAGTGGTTGAGCAATTGACTGCTGCGCAGCATGTCGCGGGTTCGATTCCCGCACAGAACAAATACTTGTACGACCTGCAAGTATTTGTTCCAGGTATGGGTGTTTTTCTATTTATCATATGTATGAATTTACAAAAAAAAATGTACATAAGTAGTTTATCAGCCATCTCGTTACCATAACACAAGCATTAGGTTGCTTAGCTTGGAACAATATGGCGTTGTGTGATGTGTCCAAGGATATTATTATTATTAATTTGTCTCTCTGTTTTTCCTTACCTGATGATTTCTACCTCAACTCCTACTGCAAGCTGCGTTAAGGAACTACGTTCCACAAAGATCAACGGAAAAATCTATCTCCCATCAAATGAGGCATGCATCATTCATTTACGGTCACCACACCTCATGTCTCTCACACGCCTCTTAGGCGTACACACAAATTACATTACCGATAATATTGTTGATGCGTACTCGCACAGAAAAAACCGGTAATATTAGAGTGGGCGAATCGTCGCGAAACGTGAAAGTCACGGCGGAATAGTGATGTGATCGTGTCTATCGATATTGAATTGAGAATCGAAATTAAAGGTACAATAGTATTACAAAGAAGAGGAGCTCGTGGCTAAGTACTAACAGCCGCACAGGTCGAACCATCAGGTTAAGCTGCGCTTGACGGGGTTGGCCGTGGATGGGTGACTATCTTTACATACCGAGACTCCTCCGTGCCTTGGAAAGAACGTTAAGCCGTTGGTCCCGGCTGTCATTTGTGAATTTTTGACAGTCGATAGAGACAACCAGTCTACCAAGGGGTATCGTATTGTCCAGTTATTGGGTTGTGGAGGTCAGATAGACAGTCGCTCCATGTAAAATACTGGTATTCAGCTGCATCCGGTTAGACTGGAAGCCGACCCTAGCTAGGCAGATGATGAATAGGATGTCAAAAAAGTTGAGTTTTAACAAAATAGCCGATTTTCATACCTTTATGGGAAAAAACAAGTTGTGGTAAGGCCTATCTTCGGACTATTATCTTTAAGTATGTGCCATAACAATCCATCTTCCTCTTCATCCTGAAATCTCCTACAGGGATAAAAATAATTCCGGTGCGCAGATGTGCCGGACATGTTGTTAAATATAAGACGAATAACCTTGTGCGAGAACTTGACAATTTATTATTTATAAATAAACCGGACGAAAGAATTCGGCCCACATACATCTACCTACAGTTCTCATACGCCTACTAACGCTTTGTACCTCTAGATATTTTCGTCTTATTCATTAGTCCTCGTGGATCATTTGTCGTTCAAACATTTAAAACTGAATAGAACTTCGTATTACAATCGATATCAGAAACATCGATAGGTACCTACCACATCGCAGTACCGATAACCAAACACCAAATACGAAAAGATAGATAAAAGAGGAGACATGAGTAACACATTATTTCCAGCAAGGCAGCAATCAGAACAGAGATATAATCTTGGAGTTGTATGATGAATGTGGCCCGGACCGGTCGCGAATGTCCCGACTCCACTCGGATGGCTATCGATGACCATCACTCCCGACTCTCCCCTCCCTGGGGTATCGACAATGATGCCCCTCTGTTTGTTCTGCTTGCACACTGACCCCTATTTGTATCGCGTTTGGTATGTTAGTGGGCCAGATAAGAGGAATATAAAGTTGTCACAATTCAAGGATGCGTTGTAATTTGTGTTACTGAATCAAACAATGAAGAGACAGCTTTTCAATGTAGTAGTGTCACTCTGAGTGTGTGTTCATATTTACTTATAACTTGAACCGTAGTAGTCGTAAAATACACAACATACTAAAATCGCATTGTATCGCGTTGCCCGCTCGCGCTATTACTTACTTTTCGCTTAGCGCTTTTTTGACTTTTTTCTTTTTGCTCAGTTTCTAAGGGCAGTAGATATATGGGTATTAAATATCACGATATTGAATAGCCTAAATAAAACCTTCGTCATTAGGCTATCGAATTCAAAAATAAATTTACAAATAAATATAATAAATAAATATAATTTACAAATTTAAAAATTAGCGCGTTGAAACATTATTACACCAGTGTAGATGATTCCGTAAAATAATCGTTGCACCATCATCTAACCCGTCATAACATCACAATACTCACAATATTTAAAATCTCCCATTGGTTAAGTTTCGGTAAGCTCAAGTTAAGTACCTACAACTCGATAGCCATAAACACAAGCCACCATAAAACATCCTCTTAAAATTCATACCTCTCACCTCGCCACTGGCTACATTTTAGAAGCCGTATCTTTTGTCTGTGCCCGCAAATTGGATTCATTCGTCCAATCAATACGGAGCGCCCACACTTTTCTAAGAACATTTTACCTGACGACGGAACCCGCCCAAGAAAATCGAGTTCCCTCTTCATTAGCTCCACAACTTGCTAGACGGGATTTTAAAAAACTTTTTCATAAGGCGTTTAGGCCCAAGTCAAGTTTTCCATCAACAAAATTAAGGTACGCTCTTAATATCAAAACTTTGTCTTAATGGATTTGAAATTTTATATTTATTAGGCCTGCGTTCCCTGAGTGCACATTAAGTTATCAATTTGTGCTAAACGAAAGACTTTCAGGTTTGTTTCATTGTAAATCTGGATGTAATGACTTTGGTTTGTAGTTAGTTTGAGCTACTCGGCGTTGTTTACGGTTTATGTGCGTTCTTTAGTATGTTTGTTGCGTTAAATGAAGTAAGTTATGTTTTAAAGCTCGAGAATATCTGACGTAAATAACAAAAACGAAGTACTAATTAAATGAGTACTTTTGAAATTTCATAGATTCATCTTGTAAAACTTTCATTTGTTACGTTTAACATTTTTGTAAAGGAAAGAATTGAAATAAATGATTGCTCATTCCAAGCAGAAAACATTTACATCTCATCAATGACAAATTGAATCATTACGAGCGACCGCGACGACTGTCGGCCAATGATCACCGCTGACTTTTATTGAGCACACCCAGTCCAAAGCGATCCGTCGACCGATTCATTTTAACACCAAATTGAACACACGCCACTTCCAATTGGAAACAATGTCTCAGTTTAAATACCACTCATTTAACACTGAAATTATCTGGAGGGCGACAAACGACCCGGCGCAGCGGCGCGGCGGCCATTAATTCAGCGGAGCAGCTCGCTGCACTTTACTAGAAAAAACTCAAAAGAATCAAACAGCATTAACCGCCTAAGTTTCGCCGCCGGGGGCGTCGCATCGCAAAACTCACTTTTAGCTCATTAATTTTCATCTTTTCGCGTACAACCTAACATAATTCACCCTTGAACGCTCCCATACTACGTGATAAGGGTACTTTTATACTGGGCAACAGAGGAGCGCTCCGTTTTTATTAAATCTCGCGTCAAGTCGCTCGAGTGTCGACTACTGATAGCGACACGCTGTTTATTTATAAAACAACGCTTTTTTCGCTCAAAGTGTTCCAGTTTTTTTTCTCATCCGTGTCGGTAGAGCCCGTAATACGTATTGTTTTCTCCTTTTCAAATGTAGGGACGCGTTAAAAACGTCTCTCTTGTAACAAAGGGTAGGGCACGTACCGCTGACTGGCGCTCGCGGCCGCAGGAAGCGGCGTCGCATTAAGAGCGGACGCAGAAAATGACTGGACATCATAAATCCTCGATTCTTTCATTCACAAGTGATTTATATACGCCCTTTAATTGTACGTATTAACGTTCCGTTTTTGTTTTAAACATTTAAACCGTCTGTGACGGAGCGAAATTATGTGGCGTTATGTCACGGACGCTATTTAGAGAGGTAGCCATGCGTGTGAACATACACATAAATACGAATGTATAACTCCCCACTGGTACGCAATCTTTCTGGATGAAATACTCGCTTCCAATAGCTCATGTATCATGCGAGTACGTATGGAAAAATATGCCGACAAGCAGACGCCCGAATACATTCGAGTTGTTTTTACGGTAATAATAATGTATCAATCAATCAATCGGGAGACTCGCTGATATTAACCCCTCCCCCTATGTACCTGCTCCCTCGTATTCTTATTACGGTCAGTGAGTTCGCTATAAGTTTTTTAATCATACTTTTCGTGCGGTCTCGCGAACTTGTGTTGAGACGTGGAGCCGTGATTTTCACAAGCAACGCCGCGAGCAGTTGAGATGATGTTTTCATTTATGTTACACGAACTTGCTGATAAATAAAATTAATCTCGTTGTTTTTATAGTTTGTCAAAGTATTTTATAGAGTCTTTTCTTGTTTGTTTTTAGTTTTATTAACTTTTTGTTTTGAACTAAAATATTTTCCCTATTTGACTGATTGTGAAATGAGACTGAAAACTGAACTATTACTCTTGTGTACTGTATACTGTACAATATAAAGCAAAGATAGTACGTATACAACTGTCAACAACAAAGAAAATAATCCCACAACAATACAGGTTCTAAAAGCAAACGTGAAAATACAAAGCTAGCTAATTTCGTTATTTAAATTCTCCAAAAGTTAAAAAAAACAGTGCTTATAAAGGTAATATCATTGCAAAGTTAGGTAGATTATCGGGACACTACAGTTACCTGCCGATGATTGGGTCCAAATACCACGGGCTGAGATTTCGAGGCGAAGTGCTCTTTATTCCGGGCACCGCAAGCTTTCTCTTGTTATTCTATGCAAATTACAGGCCCCAGCCGAATGTAGACTAAACGGGCATTTCGGAGATTCGAGTTTTTATGCAAACAGACCTAAGTTATTCAAGTGCGCGCCTTTGCATGAAACTTGCATACAAAACTGGTTGAATGCGCTAACGTTTATGCGCTTACCGGCGGCGGCTTGTTTCTGTATTTTCTAGGAATTCTCTACACTGCTGAGGCTGTATTTCTAACTAAGTGTCGCGGTTTACCTTGATTTATGAAGGAAAACAATAATACAACTTAGTTAAACGGATTTACAGATTTTCATCTGCACTAGGATTGTATAAAAACTGAAATCTTTTTAACGCAGATCAGCGCCATCTAACGGCCGCAAGGGTTGTTGTTTTAGAAGATATTCGAAATGAATCTTCAGAATCCGAGGGCCGCTTGTTATAGCCAAATGAAAAGTAAATATTTTTAAATCTCTCGAAAGTTTTTAAAAAGCAAAAGAACTGAATAATGTTCTGCATACATTTGGAAATGAATTCAGAACGAATCTCTGAGTTATCATTGTATCATAATGATGTTCTTTCCCATCTTCTGAGTAGACAAAGTATTAGAAACGAAAGTTATTTCAATAAATGTCCCTCAGGGAATTGAAAAGATTCTTAACTTACTAATCTGCCGAGTCTAGACCATTATAAACAAGCAGATACAGATCTGGATCACCGCCGTGAATAAGATACGGTTGGCGGAACAGCTAAGGAATTAGAGACATGCGCACACACATAAAGCACGCACACACACACGCACAGTCCGTGAGTTACTGTATATTTTTGTAGTCGTCTTAACGTGTTAGTTGGCGCGTTGCCAGCGCGATATGCCGTATCTTACCTAGTACCTTGATTAAATCAGATAGGTCCCGGAGTGGGAACAAACAAACGGTAAGGATATAAAACTGCTTGATGATTCGCAAATACGCTGTGTTTTATTGGGCCGAGAAATAAATCTGTGTTGACGGATAACGACGTCTAGTTCATTAGAGGCAGTGCGAGGTATATTTGGTGACACACATATTTAGTTAGGGTTAGTTGAATTATGGTAAGATTAAAATATCTCAGATAGGCCGATATGTATTCTCTCATGACAGTCCTAATGGTATGGTGTGATGATTTTTATTTTGTTTTTATTTAGTCCGCAAGCTAGATTATTAAAAAATATTGGACACGTATTTTTTTTTTATTCGTAATCCAAACATTGAGCTAAATGTGACATGACGTCACAAGTATGTAGTTTTTATACTTACTTGTGACGTAGGAGCCCCACTCCCCAACTTTAATGCTTTTTTATGTACGTCATTTTCTATTATTATGATACTTAAAGGAAAAAAATGTGTAATTTTTTTTAAATTATCTAATTGACGGACTAAATATAATTTTATTTTTTTACCTAGGCATCTTCCCTATTCAATTTCCGAGTCTTTTACAACACTTACAATGTAGGTACGTACAGTTGCGTCACGTTTACTGGATCTAATAGCTTAATGGACTCCTAAAACTCCCACGTACGTTACTTATTCTTAGCCACAAGAACGACAGGTCCATTTTTGTGAGCTAAGTAGTGACCTCTCATGACCGTGAGTTTATTTGGAACTGCCACTGTCCCGGAATAGGTATTTCATACGTTTCAACAAATGAACGGACACTGTCTATGTATTTATAATACTAGTCAATTAATTGGGCTGTTATTTATTTTATTGGTTCACTAACAATTGTTAACATAGGATCTATGCAACAGTGTAACAATCACTTATGGACAAACTTCGCATGCATAAAGAAGTCGTACAAAATAATTCCGAAAAAATCGTTGTTCTTTTGTTCTCGTACAATTCCAAAAGTACCTATGTACTTGACACTGTCAATATTTTGTACTAATTAATTGGTAAAGCTAATGTTTAAGCGACTGCCTCGTTGGTCTAGTAGTTGCAAGCGCTACTGCTTATCACTGAGGTACTGGGTTCAATTCCCGGGTCCGGAAAAGTGTTTTTGGGTTTTCCCATCTGGGATTTCACAGCAGCAGTCCGATCTGAGCCCGGGCGGCTGCTGGCTAGCCCCCTTTTACACGAGACTTAAACATAAATGGCGAAAGGTTGGTGTACTATAATATGTACATCTCTGCCTAACCCTACGAGAATTACAGGCGTGATACTATGATTTCGGAATTAAAAGTAAAGTAATAAATTTTATACAAGTCTTATCTACGAAGTTCTTTCCCACCTTCCAATTCGAACTACTATAAGATTAATATAATACAAAATCATTCTCATTTTAATGCGGGCGAACGTCTATGCTATAGATTGGTGTACTAACGACTGAATAATTGCACAATAATCCCTATTACAAATGCAAAAATGAGGATCCCTGATGCATACATAATGCTCTCTTGCGGCGTGGTCCGAGTTATGGGAATACCCTTCCTTGTGCCTTTCTTGCTTTGCCCTTTTTTGTGCAGGTTAATGGAGGTTGGAGGCTTAGTGATATTACCGTGACATATTTTTGGTATGTTAATCATATGGCTAGCTATCATAGTGATTCAAAATTACTAGAAATGACGTCAACAAGATACCGCGCTAGCGCTCCTATACCAAAATGTCTGCCAAACATTACAATTATGACAATGGCTATTTGGACCTTCGCAGCTTCGTAGGAAAGACTAGGCTCAATTGCGAACGTTTATGCAATAATATGGAATTATGATTACTATGCTTAGTATAAAACTTTAAATGAAATAGTAACTCATTATAATGATTTTCGATGTGCACACAAAGAAATGAGATGGTTTCTCTCAGGCTTTTATGCATTTAGGTTATACAATCAAATCATTTCTATAAAAAATCTAGATTAAACAAACAGACCCGTTTAATTTCTGCGCGGTTATTTACAAGTAACTTGCGCCACGGCCGGCAGCGATGGCGGGGCTCCGGCAAACATTCCGGCGGTAATGACTGGACAAACAGACATCTGCATACGGCCTCCGCCTGAGAAATGCCCTTCAACCCTCCGCAGCCAGCAGCCATGCACTTCCACTGAATTTATTAACAGAGCCCGCTCGCGCTCTTGTCAGAATACCATTAGTATTTTTACGAATTTTAGCCAAAGGTTTTTTGTATTTTTCGGATTTTTAGGCAAACGTTTCACGAAAGTGCTGTTAGCAAGTTTCGGGGACCTTTATGGAAGTGGCGTTGAGTAGTTCGGGGATTTTATTGAAAGAGCTCTTGTCCTACATTTTTGTGTGCGACGTGCTTTTGTGTCAGTGGTGTTTTTTTGGCGATTTTGACAAAGGTTAGTACAGTGACAACATATTTTAGTTCTTTGTTTTGTTATTCAACACTGTTCGCTTTTTATGTTTGTTTGATTCTATAGCTTTTTAAAGAGTCATCAAACGTTTGTTTATCGTAATGATATTCAATATTCATTCATATTGCTAAACACGTCATGAAAAAACTGTCAATCCAATCTTGTAACTTTATCCACAATACGCCGTGTCTGAGAACATTTTACACTGCATATTTTTCGTTTCAGTATTACCATACTGAAACAAAGTTGTCTATTTCCTTTATTTTGCAGCACGCGATGATATTTCGCGTTGTGGAAGCGAGCCGTCGTGCCGGATCGTGCCGGAGAGCCGGAACTCTAATCAAAGCTTCGTCACGCCGGACAGGCCGTGCCGGTCCGGTGTCTGCGGCCGGATAGGCAGCTAACCTGAAATGACTGGCGAAATTTGTTTCTTTGGCCGAGTGTGTGATTTAGGTTGGGGCCAGTTGTTCGTTTGATGATTGGTTTTGGACGTATGAGAAGCCTATGACGAATGGTGGGCGTCTTCATTTATCTGTCTACTTTTGCGTGACGAGCTCATGCGATTAAAGGCATTAATCGGATTATAAAGCAAATTGTATACGTGTTTATTTCGAATTTTCTTGTCTGCTCATAACATATGTTTGCCAATTGAAATGATTAAAACTCATTATAGTAACTGAGAGCCAGGTTCAACAAGGTTAAAGACTTATACAACGCCTCACGTATCACAAGGAGTTCATGAACATATGACGACATACGACACGTGTAACCCGCCTCCCCCAATGAATGAACGGTACCAATCTCCACTCCTCCAAAAACTGCTATCTCAAAATCTACACATTCAAATAAGCTCATAGCGCGAACTTCTCGTTCGCTCAATAAACTATGCATTTATGTATTCGCTTAATTACCAGCACAGCGTGTTCTGGGATAGGCAGAGAGGTCGGCACGTAATGGTATGCGTGAGCCCCCGGATAATTAGCCTTTGTTACTCTATGTTAATAAAGTTATACTGTATTTCCATATCGATCTGCGGGTAGTAAGAAAAACAGTGAATCAGCTGTTGTTCTCATAGAGAGAGCGGAGGCGACGGGTTAGCGATCTGTGGGAATTGTAATGAGGGTGTTGATATCCAAGGCCGAGGGCACATAGGATATACTAATGCATGTGTATTCACTTTCTTGAAATAAAGTTTCTTCGTTTATTTTTCTTATGTAAATATTCGCAGTGAAAATTCCACCAATAACGTATTACACCTCACGGAAAACGCTGACGAAAGCGGAGATAAAATAAAAACCAGATTGCCTTCAAATTCAAACGCTCAGAGAGTCGAGAGCGTCAATTTCATGTTATTATCGCGTCTCATACTCGTAACAAGTTGAAACACAAAAACCGGATCCGAGCGAACAGCTTACACGACAGTCAATCTGTTCCCGACAGCCGCTTCCGAGCCATCGGGGACCCATTACGATGATTCCATAGTCTCGATAAAGCGTTCTCGAATATTCGAGAAAGTCGATCGAAAATATTCTATCATTACCTTAAGCTGCGTAGTAAATCGTCGATTTCATCGCTAACTTTGATAATATTGGAGCGTTCTCGTTTACAATATGGAGGGCGAAGCACGTACGTCCCGGTGATACGTACATACATATGTAAATGTTTTCAATAAGGGTTCTGCCGACGCGGAGGGCTTCGCGCCGTATACAGATGATAATTCAGAGCATCATGGACCCGCACACACGCTTCACCGTATTTTCTCACTGAATTCTAGGTTACCTATGTGCTGTGGATATTGTGTAATGTATTTTAGATGATATTTGGGTTGTTACTTGACATACGTCAACAATATTTAACCCGAATATTGTTGGCGTATGTCAATATGTTTTTTTTTTTAATTGGATGTAGATACAAAATTATGGGGTATCGTATTGCCCAGTTACTGGGTTGTAGAGGTCAGATAGGCAGTCGTTCCATGTAAAATACTGGTATTCAGCTGCGTCCGGTTAGACTGGAAGCCGACCCCAACATAGTTGGGAAAAGGCAGATGATGATTGGATGTAGATATTTTGCAACATCTATTTAAGTAACTACAGTAAGTTTTGAAAACAAGTTGTGAAACTAGTTACTTGACGTAAATATACAAGCGTTCTTGAAACCAAAGCATCAATTTGACTAAACTAAAACAATCCTGACTCAACATATTCACTTTAAAAAAAACCCTCCGAAAATACAATACCGACCAAAAAAAACAGCCCAGTGAAATAAAACGTTGCAGCGAGTCCGTAGAGCAGATAAATACGGCGGCACACGGGAGGTGCCTATGACAATAAAGTGTAAGCGTTATACCGAGCGCAATAATCTGCACCGGTCCTATCTGACTGTACTGTTACACGTAGAGGTTTTGGGTCCTGATCGAATTTGTGTGAAAATTGAAAAAATAAAGAAAAAATGTGACGAAAATTAGATGAATTTGAGGTAAATTGCCTAATGTTAGCCGGCTTTAGCCAATCTATTTTGCTTAAAAATTATGGCAACACATATAAACTTTCAAGATATCCTGAATCATAAATCACATATTTGCGGTTTACTTAGTATCGACAAATAGAATATTTAATACCTAATTACATCGGGCTAGACTGATGTCGGTATTTCAATTTCAACACACGTTCTTAATTTCATTTTTCTTTGTTCCTAGACGTTCCCCTTAATCTGTCCCGCAGTGTACAGCACAGGTGTGCGTCGCGACGTTTATAACACGTTACAAATGTCACTGATCATTTTTCTAACTAAAATGTACGTGTTTTCTGCGAAACAATATTTTTTTTATTCGTTAAGATTTTAAGTAAAATGATTTTTATTTGGAATTTTATAAATTATGTTTTAAAGCAGCCATTTAAATAATAGTTTAGATTTCAGCATCAATTTGAAAGTGTTTAAATGTAATTTAAATTGAAAGAAAAACCTTAACTAATTTTATTTGGTCGTATACATCAAGCGGTATAAATATGAATATAATTATTTTGTAAAGTTAATTAAATATTTTTGCTATCTTTTTTGATCACACGTAGTAACTTTCAGCTAAATACGAAGGTATCAAAATGCTTTTTATGTGATTATTTTGATGCATAAGCTAAATAACGGTATTAACGGGTAACATGCGCAAGTTGCCCCACTGAATAGCAATGCCGCTTATGCTGTTGTAATAAATTTCCAATAAAATAAAATTGGACAGTTTAATCACTCATAATTTAATTTCATATACAATTACAGTTGACGGTCTCGATAAAAATTCACCATTCATGCATAATACTGTCGATATTAAAATTCTAATTAAAATAATTGAATAAATCCAACGTCAAAGAGCTCTGAATTTTAACTCCTAAAGCAAAGTAATATTACTCAGCCGCGAGACAGATACCTAAAGTCTAATTACTGTGCTACGAAAGTGAAGTAAGTTCGTAGCGTTTCGTAGCGTCGTAGCAGCCCGCGTAGACAGTGTAGCGAGCGTAGCATTTGTTCTCTAATACATTTTGTGATGAGTTATGACTTAATTTTTAAGCTTGAAGCTCCCGGTAATTTAGTAAAGTGAACGTAAATATTAGCATATTAGGATTTTTATGTCACTGTTTCTTCAAAGAGTTTTAATAAGAATGGCATGTGGAAAAGTCTATAGAATAGCGGATATTTTATCTTAGATACTAAACACAAACATTTAATTAAATTGTGAACAAACTGGTATAAATTTTGAGCTTCATCCATCATGGGCCATTGTGTAACAGGCGCTTTCAAATTCTAGGCATCGAATAATATCAAATTCTGGAAATAAAATGGCCAACAATAGTATAAATAAAATAGCTAGTAATTCCCAGCAATATTCTATATTAATAGCCCGCTTTTAAACGAAGAAGGTATAATTTCGGGCATTGTAGCCACAAAGCCATATAAATATTAGGTGCTTTAGTGGAAAGCCACAATTAACAATATAAAAGAACCTCGTTAACATTGTAACATGTTTGAGTATTTATTAAAGGAGGGTAGGAGGAGATATAAAACTGATTTTGTATCTCTGATTCACGTTTTAATCATGATTGGAAACGCGATCTGCGGCCGCCATTTTTGAGGCATCGCCGAAAATAATATAGTATTTCTATGAAAAACGAGGAATTATTTTTGAACCGGTTAGAATATCATAACATAACAACGCCTTGTGTTCGCGAAGTGTTAGTCAGAGGTTAACCACATATACACCCTGATTCCGCCAGCTATGTTGAGTCTCACATAATAGAGAGCGAGCCTATTGCCGGCAATTGGGCACGAATCCAGACTTCGGTCTGAAAATACTGGACTTGCTACTATGAAATTCAAGATTGAAAAACTCAATAACAATTTGCCCGACCTAGGAATCGAACCCAATACCTTATGCTCAGCAAAAGCACTTGCGACCACTAGACCAACGTGGCAGTCGGTCAGAAATGCGGTCTGTGACGGCCATTTTTGTGGCTTCGCCGAAAATATAGTATTTCTATGTAAAAGCCAGGCTTTTATTAAATTTGTGAGCAATTCAGTTAGAATATCATGTTTGTACATACACGAGGTGGTCGGGTATCCCTGTGTGTAATTAGGATTGTTTTTGTATTATTTTATGAAAATAATCAAGTGTTGTTATTGTCTGGCTCTCCGCCCTTCTGACCGTAATAGGAATTTGTAATGTATTTTTTCATGTCGGGCTTTCTAACTTTATTGTACCTACGCTTATTTTACCTATATCTAAGCTTACATTGAAGTTAGATACACAAAAACAGTTCTTTATAAGAATCATTAAAATAATACCAGACTTATGTCACCTCATTCAAATCTGCCTAGCCTTGGATTGGAATGGAGCGACTGCCTATCTGACCTCCACAACCTAGTAACTGGGTAATACGATACCCCTTGGTTTGACTGGCTGTCAGACTTTCAGGCTTCTGACTACACATAACGACTGTCAAAGATGCTTAGGTTTAACGTGCTTTCCGAGGCACGTCTTGATATGTAAAGATGGTCACCCATCCACGCATCAACCTTGGCGAGCGTAGCTCAACCTGATGGATCGATCTGTGCGGCTTTTATTACTTAGCCACGAGGCCCTCACCTATGTCACCTATTGTGCTAAATAAATGTATTTTCTTTCTGTCTTTAACAAGTGATATTGATCATCATGCAGTGAACAGAGTAGTAACAGAATATACAACACGTCAAGTTCCACTCAGGGCTTAATACCCTACATTCAGGCATTAAACTGGAGATATGTCCATAAACAATAATAAGGCAATGTTGACACGTTCACTCAGGTCGACAGAGGTGCGACATAGATTACGCGCGACAAACACGCTGTGACAACAGACTCGTCACTTAATTGAATGACGCGTTACGACGGAATTATTTCGTCACACAACGCGGTTAGCATGTCTACGTACACTATACTCCGTTGTAATAGTGTTAGGTTCTGTGGGAGTGCTGGGGGCCTAGACAAAGTCAAATTTTCATTAACGATAACGAAATTAGATAAATCCGAATTGTATGGAATTTGCGTAAGCTTTCGAAATGTCACGTGACCAAACGTTTTCGGTCGCTAAGTGCTAGAAAATGTCAAAACTCGATCAATATTCCTTTACAAATGCGTTGACGCCGACGAGAACGCCACTTGCGTTCTTGACAATCCAAATTGCTGAGAAAACGAATTGTTTAATCAATAATATTCGACATCGAATCGACACGGAGCGATTGACACTTGTCTAGGACCCCTGTAAAGGGTATCGGCACCTACTGTGTTAGACATCATGTGTTACGTCCAAATTGAATTATTATTGAAATTTAAAATCATAGTATGATTTCTTTATCCCCTTTATTTATAAACGCTACTTAAAGTTAAGAGACGTTTAAATGTCAAAAATGTATGGTTAATCAGTCGCTAATCATTACTTAACTACCCTATGTAAAATTATCAATTTTATCATTTTCTTAACTTATTAATTATTTTAAAGTAAAACTTTGCAATCACTAAACTTGTCATTAGTTTTGTGATTGCAATGTTTTTCAAACTACTGGATCCAGGTCCAACGGGAGAGTTTTCAAGTTTAACTCATACGCTTGTTTTGTAACATTTTAGTTCAGCAATAACACAAAAGTTAATTAATATTCGCTTTTATAAGCAACAGTTTTATGTAGTTGCGTGGCTACGAGCATCTAAATGCGCACATATTAATCGAATCTAAACAAGCCAAGTTCAAACACGCTGTACGTAAAAACTTAATTGTGAATCTGTTTACTCACACATTAATAATGCCCGCACTCTCTTTTAATATAGTAACGTCGATGCCTGAACAAATACCGCGTCATCGTCGCGTCTTCATTTTAAAATACACGGGACGCTTTTAATAAGGGTCGTTTCACACTGTTTGTACTGGCGCGGGAAAATCTCTTAATTTTGCGCCCGCTTCGCCCATAAGCTGGGTAAATAGTTCGCAGCGCCCTCTCACGGCGGTTATCGCAGCCTCCAAGTTTCGAGCGATCGCGGCTAATGTTCCTTTTGATATTTCTTCCCAAGAAAAATATAGTGTGGCCACTTATCTACCGAGTTGACTTAAATGTTTTACGCTGTTTTAGTTTTAAGATTAATTTTGTTACGTTGAAAGACAAATTGCCGAAAAGTTTTATGAACGCTAGAATTTGGATGGTTCTAAACTCAACCCAAAATTAAAGTATTTTTTTTGTAACAAATTGAAGAAGGTGACTACATTAATTTTGAGGTTTACTGTAGATAATAAGTACTCATGTTGTACAGCTTAATTAAGTTTCTACATCGTACACTTTTGGTAACTTAATAATGTTAATAACATTTTTAATTCTCTAAAGATTATGAGATAAAGTGGAATTAGTTTTCGTACATTTAGGTACGTATCTAATCACACTTTGTAATTTGCGTTAAAGTTAACCAAGACAGTATCATTTCAAAATTACTTCAGTGTGAGAATGAGACGGAGCTATAGACGACGTATAGCTACATCTCGTTCTTACTGTGAAGTAATATTAAAATAAAACAGTATTGATTTGGTGGTCGGTCCTCTGATAATTAGTATTGATTAATACCGAAAATACTCATATGGAAGGTTGCATGGAAACACTAAGATATGCCCAAAATAGAGCAATAATAATTTATATAGTCCATTTATTCCCTAGAACAGTACAGTAACAGATAAAGTGTCAAGAAAGTGTGAAAGACATATAAAAATAAAAGCCTGTCAACGATTCATTAATTGTGTCAGAGGATATCGATATAAATAAATATATATTTCATATTATGTACAGACACCATCACAACAAGCTATCCCAAACTGTCAAATATTGCCAATTGAACATGAACCTTATTCTTTTGCAATGAAGTTGAAAATCTAACAAACACATTTGTCAGATTGGGGTAGCTTGATGTGCTGGCTTCTGTACTATGTCGTACGGTGCATCCTCTGCTTAACCCTTTGGAGAAAACCATCACGCCTATGATATATTTATCATTTCAGTAAAATCATTTAAATTATAAATCATTTTGCAAAACAACTGACATTAATAGAAAATTTTATTTTAATTCGTGTTAAAATTTACAACATTCCATAGTTTATATACTGTGTATATTTGTCATCTAAAATGTCAATATTGTCCACACCTCTTCGTCTTATATGCATATACGTATAGTCGTTAGACCCCATGTAATGTCACCGAGTGAATACTTGTGGGTTCCTTGCGTGAGATGACGGATACCTGGTTTAGTAGTAAAACTAGAATGTTGTAAAGGAGGTATTAAACAACTCGTTATCCACTGCGTAGTCGTCTTAGAATTGCCCAAAGTTTCTATACGCCAAAATGACACTTTTTGAATATACACGGTGATTTTTAATTTACTGTTAACTTTTAAGGGAGTAAAATTACCCATGATTATGAGTACCTTTCACTATGAGACCAACACTGAAATAAGGGAAAAGAATCGGCGTTTTCATAAAAAAATGCAGTATTTAATCGATGAAAATATATGAAACAGATGTATATATTTTTTGTTATTTCGTTATTGGTCCCATTTGTGAAAGTTGCTTATAATCATCCCTTGAAAGGTTAATAATGAATTAAAAATCACCATGTATACAACAAAATATACTTGAAGGTATGGTCCTAGTATGTCGTGAAGAGGTAAGTATGTAACATACCAACTCTCAAAGTAAATATTGTGCTATATGCAAAGCCTCCACCCCTTAAATCTAAAATCCAATATCAGAACGTCTACAATAAGAAGCACTTCAAAAACTCAAAGCCGAAAGAATACGACGATATATTATTATTATTGTTATGTTCATGTTCGTATAATAAGCTTCCGTTTCCGTGGTCCGGGAGCGCCATATTGTGTGCCTGAAGCACTAGAAATTTTCTCTTAATAAGGGCCGCGCAAGCTCCGCTGGGCCAATTATGAAAAACAACAGTGTAAGCTGACCTCTAAACTTGAACGATTGTTTATGTTGAAGATCCCTGTTTATTTTACGTGAGTTTATGCTCGTGGAGGTTTTACAGTTCGGTTGCATGTTTTAATTTTATATGGAAGATGTTAATGTGGGTCACTAGGAAAATTAACTTAATAATTATGTTGATCTTTGAGAGATGTGCTTCTACTCGGTAAGGTACACTCATATCAAGTTAGTAATATTGTAAAAATCTTTAGTAAAACATTTGAGACCCCTTACCTCAACTCATAAATATAAAGTACCCTTATTTTTCCGTTCCTTAACATCAAAATTATCTACTCCCATCTATATGCGAAACAAATAAGGTCAAAGTAGGATACTCCTGTATCACAAATGAGGTTGCGACTAAAAAGATAAAAGGTATAATGCACACGACCTTGGGTTAGATTATCTGAACCCACAGACAGATTTGAATGATTTTTTTACGGTACTGCGATGAATAGGCCGCCTGAAGGGGTATTTTATTTATCCGGATTAGTTGCCAGTGGGACGGCGAGGGCCAAATGAAGAAGAAATTAATTTACTTTAGCCTTATCTTTGAGTGTGTTAATGTTACCAAGAGTTAATTATAACAGAACTGTATGTAGGAGCAAGTAGATGAATTCAGTTTTCAACTCATTTTCATTCACACATGTAGAACTTTCGTGTAGTTTCTTGTAATTTACTTATCCTCTGCCCCGTCATTTTCAATTAGCTTGGCAAGTTAAGCCATTGTAAACTAAAACAAAGTTATCGAACAAATTACTTTCGTAACACAATTTAAAAGTAAAGCAGTCAGACACTTCACCACGGTCAAACAGTACAGACTAAATTGGAAAACTAAATAGAATAACGAAAAATAAGGGTTTCGAAATTTGTACAACGAAATACGTTTTCAAACGAAATGCCATACAAGTCAATCAATATTTGTACAGAATACAAGACTAGAGGTAAAGAGGGCCAGACAAAAACGTCATTAGGAGGAGCTGAGAGCAAATCCGGGGGGCGGGAGAGAGCGAGCTTTTGTGTCGCCGCTCGGCAAAAGGAATTATCGGGCTCGCCGAATTTCTATTCTGACTCCAACAAAACCTCACTCGAACTGACTGAGTTCGACTTGTCGACGGACCAATGCTAGTTTGCACTTGATTACAGAACCATTTTTACTATATTCCGGATTACATAGTCAGACCTTCACGTCGGATCTTAATTAAGGACTAGTAAGTTTCCGGGCGAAATCTATTCATTGAAAAGGGTCGTTGTTGAAGGCAGTCCGGTATAATATCATATATCTATTTAGCTTGAAATGTAACCAATCCAATTATAACACAATTGCATAACGTGTCCAGAGGAGGACAGCGTCACGCTGAGTGGAATGATTAATGAATATCAGATTGCTATTAATCAAAGTACTCAGTTTCAATGTAACAAAATACATTTGCTACCAAATTGTGACTGATTACGAATTGATTGTAAATTGATATGTTATTATATACTGTCGATTTATTTTGTGTTCGGCGTACCAATTAAATTTATTGCTATTCAGTAGTCGGCGAATAAAGTTGAAACCAGATTTAATATCATAATGGCGGTATATTATGCGGTGAAATAAGCAAAGGACGGTTTCTTTCATTTAGTGGGTCCCTTTTACCCCAAGTTACCGTTTGTAACAATTAATATAAGTGGATTCCTGTCGAGGGTTAGCGAGGGTAAGTTGTATGGTTCCTAATTACAATTTGCTGAAACACGTGTAGTAGGATTATGAGTCGTATGGTAGGAGTTTTTATTGGTGTTATTATACTGCAGTGATAAGTCTATACAACGTGGTGTTAAAATGGTGACATTAATTGACACTCGGTAGGGCTAGTGCCCATTAATCATGTAAATGTTGGTAGGTTAAAATAAACAGCAAATTGAAAAGAAAAACAAACTAACTAAATCATACAATCAATTCGCCTACTTTTTACAGTTGTTTCATTCTAATAAATTTTTGTTTTTTGTTTGTTTCTTTTTTGAGTCGGTATACAGTCAGGAGCCACCGCAACTAGACGTGCAGGCGGCGATGGCGGGGGTCAGCAGTGCTACCAGTGCACGGGTACATATAGAGACCTTGAGTCTCAAGGAGGTGCAGGATGCGCTGACGAGCCTCAAACCAAAACGACCATCTGGTCCTGACGGTATACCAGCGTTTCTCTTCAGAGATTGTGCTAGAGTTTTAGCAAACCCACTGCGTCATATATATAACGCGTGTTTAAAACAGGCGACGTTCCCGGCACAGTGGAAGACTACACGTGTCGTTCCAGTACCCAAGGGTAAGGCAGGTCCAGATGTCAACGGTTATAGACCAGTGGCAGTGTTGTCAACGCCGGCAAAAGTTTTTGAAGCCGCTATCCAACGCTGCATACAGGGGCAAGTCCGAGCACAACTGTCGGACGCGCAGCACGGCTTTCGGCCCGGACGCAGCACTTCCACCAACCTGCTTAACTTCATGGCAAAGGTTATACCGGCAGTGGACTCTGGGGTACAAGTAGACGCGGCGTACTTTGATTTTAAAAAGGCCTTCGACACCGTGGACAATGATGTCTTATTAAGAAAGCTGGCAGATGTAGGATGTACGCCACACTTGCTGCGGTTCTTTGTCAGCTATATGAGAGACCGCCAACAGTATGTTGACTACAATGGGTACGAGTCGAAGCCGTACTTCACCAGATCCGGAGTAAGCGAAGGCAGCAATGTGGGGCCTCTTGAATTTATCATAATGATAAACAGCTTGCCGGAGGTCGTCAGCCAGGCCTTGTGTTTATTGTTCGCAGATGACCTCAAGTTGCTGCTCGAGGTAAGGGATGAGTCAGACTGTGAGCGACTCCAGGGTGACATTGATAGAGTGGTGAAGTGGAGCCATGACAATAAACTGTACTTCAATGTATCCAAATGCTCGGTAATATCCTTTAGTCGTGCGCGCACCCCTATCCGCTATGAGTACAAAGCGGAGGGTGTACCGATGCAGCGAGTAACAGAAGTGCGTGATCTGGGGGTACATCTCACCCCAGATCTTACGTTTCGCGAGCATATAATTAAAATATGTAAGAAAGCGTACAGAAACCTCGGCTTTGTACTCAGGCAGTCACAGGGGTTCACTAATATTACGACGATTAGGGTATTATACGACGCACTAGTCAGGAGTCACTTGGAGTATGGTGCTGTCATATGGGCCCCACATGAAGCCAAGTACTCTGTCATGCTGGAGCGCGTACAGAACAAGTTCACGCGTCACTTGTACTTTAGGCTGTACGGGGTCTATCCATTGTACCCGCTGATGTACCCCACCCTGTTTGTGCTGGGCATGGTCGGGTACAATGAGTTGAGGGTGCGGCGACAGTTTACTCTCGTCATATATTTAATAAAATTACTCCGGGGCAAGGAACACAATCCGGGAGTGCTTCAGTGCTTGTGGTTTTGTGTTCCGGACCGCTACGTGTGGAGGCGGAGGCGCCCGCCGCTGCTGGCTGTGCCAACAGCTAGAACAAACATGCTAGCCAAAACACCTCTCACGCGAGCAATTCGTACAATTAACGAAATCCAGAATAGGCTAGACATTTTTTCGTGCTGCTTCAGTGAACTCGCAAAGGTGACGTTACACATGTTATGTTACGAATCGGACTAGAATCTTTATTATAGTAATTTAGTTCTGCAATATTATTTTTTAATTATTTTTTAATTTAAGTAAGTCGTACTTTTATACAGTAGATGTTTAAGTTAGTATTCATTAAGTTAGTAGTGTTTAGTAATAATTTAGTGTTTATAATGTTTATATTATTATCTGTGTATCTGTATAGTTGTATTTAAAATATTATTATTGTCCTAGCTATCGAATTAGGTTTAAACCTGTAATGGTAGTCTTAGAGTTTTTACTAAATAAATAAATAAATAAATAATATTGCTTATTCGTTTTAATTTCATTCTCTTCTTCGTGTGGTTAGTGACTAACCTGGTGTCAGAGTTTTAATGCTGCCCATGGGCCTCTGACTTAGCATGCGATGCGAATGTTATGATCCGTGACCCCGGCAAATGACCGCTGCGCGACAGTTATTGGAGTACAAGTTGCTCTATTCTAACATTTTAAATAAATCCGTAAATAATAACGTTTAATGGAACTATAATGTCTTCATGAAACAAAAATGTGAAAACGTATATGTTTGTTAAATTAATGTCCCCATTGTAGCGCATTGTAATACTGTATAAACAATTTGGTATTGCGTGCAAGTACGAGAAAGGATTAAGTTAGAACAACCTTCGCTTTCTTTTTACAAGTTCAACTTTAGATGGTGTAAAAGCGAACGAGAACAAAAGCAATATAACTGCGAGAACATCAATTAGGGACATTAACTCAAAGATTATTCAAGAGATTAGCAAAAACGAATCGATTATTGGAATTAATGAGTATCGATGTTTTATTCTCGGCGTAGGCAACGGCGGGCGTCCGACAGAGCCACTAATTAAATTAAAAGTTAAACTGCTGGGTTGGACACTCGATTGTACTAGTTTTTGCCGAACTTCACTGCATAATTACGGCTCTTTATACATTTTGTTAGTGTTTGGTACGTTTTTAACATTGGTATTTGTACCCGTTCTAATTGGTTGTAATGACAAGATCGAAGGAAAGTTAACTAGATAGGAAAAGGGTTACTTAATGTGAATTTAATTGAGTGAGAAGCAGTGAACGTGGCAACGAATACGATAATTAGTGAATAAAACGTTTCTCAAATAGGAATTTATTTTTGTGTTTAAATGGATTCTACTGCAGTTAGTGTTTTAGATATCTTTATTGTCTCAAATTGTTATGTATTTTTTAAGAAATTCCGGTACGTTGTTGAGAACGTAACCGAATTATGATAATCAAATTATTCATTACTTATTTTCTTGCACTGTGGAATTTTGAAACTCTAGTTATTTTTTAACACATACATTATCTTAATTTTTTATAATACCTACACAGTCACACTGACAAGAACATATTTTCTTTGTCATTTACTCCAAAACCCAGACTTACGTAACCCCACACCATTATTATGCTCAACTTGACCTCGGCACAGACTCCCTGTAACCTTTACGAGACTGAATCAATTTCATCTCAGAGACATCTTTTTACGATCATGTGGAGGTATGAAAAGGTCAGATTCCTTTCTTAAGGACTACATATAGATGCTTTACATACTTTGGCCCTACCTTCGTGAGCTTTTATTGTGGGACGTTAAAAATAAAAAATAAAAGGTTATTAAATTTTAGTAGTTTAATATAACAATAAACTATTTATTGGTGGAGTGTTTCGATGGTCTATGTTATCGAATTGTTTTAGCAAATGTTGCGAAAAAACCTATATCTTGTAGCTAACTTTATAATATGGTGATTTGGGGTGGAACACATACAAAAGTGTTTGAGATTTTTAAATTATGCAAAAAAGAAAGAAATAGTATTTTTTTTAGATAATTATAATCGTGGTTGAGTTGTTTTACTACTCTTGATTATTAAACATTTTCTTAAAGCGATACCCAACATGGCGCACTGTGTACACGAGCCTGTCTCATCAATCCCAAATCAGCGCAATCTTTATTGTAGTGTATCAGGGTTGCGTGAAGCCACGGCTCACTCTGTTTGCGTTAGTTCACTAACTATTCTATCAGCGTACGTACGAAGGCGAATAACTCAATGCTTTGTCGACGTGTGATGTGTCCGAAGTATAAGTGACAGCGGGAGCCGGCAGGTCGTTGCTGTCCTGATAAACGATCACTAGGAAAACTTTATTTATACCCGGTCTGATCAAATCATCTCATTGGAAATATTAACTTATTTGTACAGCTAAGGTACAGTCAGGGTAATTCACTGTAAAAGAAGTTTACACCCTACGTCAATTTGCCGTGTTATACTTACGCTGTTAAGTTACTTAAGTTACTTAACTTAAGTTGTGATTCGACCGACCATACATTAAATTAATCTGGAATTACATACTTTATGCTATAAGAAAGGAAGAGCTCGTTACTTAGTAATAACAGCCGCACAGGTCGATCCATCAGGTTAAGCTACGCTTGCCGGGGTTGGCCGTGGATAAGTGACCATCTTTATATACCGAGACTCCTCCGTGCCTCAGAAAGCACGTTAAGCCGTTGGTCCCGGCTGTTATTTGTGCATCTTTGACAGTCGTTACGGATCGTCATAAACCCGAAAATCTGACAGCCAGTCTTACCAAGGGGTATCGTATTACCCAGTTACTGGGTTGTGGAGGTCAGATAAGCAGTCGCTACATGCAAAATAATGGTATTCAGCTGCATCCGGTTAGACTGGAAGCCGACCCCAACATAGTTGGGAAAAGACTAGGCAGGCAGATGCTATAAGAAATACCATTATTTTGAATGACATTCAACAGGGCTAACGCGCTTATCGACAGTTGCCGGAGATTCGAACTCGAAATACCGACAACTCATTCCTGATTTGATCGCGGCAAGCTTCCTTAACCTTGTAAATGAACAAATATGTAGTTCCCACCAATTTGTCCTGGAGACGAGGGCGGGAAAATATAGGAAGTTAAATAAAAGTGTGACGCAGTATTCTGATGGAGCTTCGCAGAGTAGTTTATTGAAAGCGAATAAGTTATTTCCGTTGAAAAATGTTTGTAAAGAGTTTGACGTTAGAGATAAGAACGGAAGCCGAGGGACTGGCTGAGGAGCGAAACAGTTGAACGATAAAATAAGTAGGTTTTGATTTACTCAGCGATGAACAGCGTTGGAATTGAATTTTGAGACCAAACAGGCTAATAGAAAACGATGAACATTTAGTTCCAATAACTTGTTCCAATGTAGCCAGCATATGTATTTATATATGTATTTCTCAACAGCATGTGATGCTAAGTCAGAGGCCCATGGGCAGCATCACAGAACAGATAAAGAGGTTAGAAGGGAAGTAGTTCCTGATTTGTATTAGAACGCGTGTCGCCGCATGTCTCCCACTCTGCCTCTCCACTACAAGCAAGAGATAAATACGTACGCGCATTACGCACACAAATAAACCACACGCACTTAGATCGCATGTTTATTATTGGTTCTCACACTAACGGAAATACTGCTCTGGACGTACACTCACACACATGTAAAAGCAATTTATTTCTCATATATGTTACGGCCACCAAAAGGTCGATTAATCATATCGATAAAATTACTGTAACTTTGTTAATTAAAGTTTTGCATTTTTTTAAGTTGCGGGTACGGTACAAATATTGTGGACTTCCTAATTACATATTGAAATTAAATTAAATCAAAGTCGAATTAAGTAAAATTTATTAAATTAAATTAAATTTATTAAACTTTTCTTTCGTTTTATGCTAGTTGCAGCTTTGTTTTACGTCATAATAATAGAGAGAAAGAAAAATAGCATTTTGAATAACATAAAACGTAAAATAAAGCTATAATTAGCAAAAGCAACTAAAAAGAAATTTTAAAATTTCTTTTAATAAGAAATTTTGGCTTTTGCTAAGCCGAATAAACATAATATGATCTAATTATTTTATTGTTAACTACTCTGTGAAAAAGTATTTTATTAATTTTATCATATTAATTTATGAATAATAGCTGTACCCACCGGTTTCACCCGCGTTAATTTAAGGAAAAAGCCTATTACAATAATATATTACTATAAGAATATTACTTACGATTATCACATAATACATATTACTATAGGAAGCTAATGACCGGCCGCCTTGCGGAGTTATTTTAAAACCGTAAAATCTCCTAAGACATTCATTGAAATCCAATAATGTCAAGGGCTATTTTGTTCAAAATTAAATACTTTTGATGAGTAACGTATTTATTGGGATAAGGAGTAATTAAGAGGGGCAATTCTCTTTATTTTAATAATGTTCACAGTCTGATCACAGCCTCAATCTGTCAAAAACACCTTTAATTTCCCTACATTTCTGATCAGTTTTTTGATCAAACTTGTCGCTGAGATGAAACTGCGACTAGATTTTGAACGTTTTTAAAGTTAGTAAGTCAGCAAATAAATGACACAAGTAAAAATAAAAAAATATTTTAATATGGAATAATAATTTAGACTGAATTTCCACGCAAATATTTTTATTGTCCCTGAAATAATACGTATTTATTAAATAACATGCGCTTGCCATCTTTTAAATTCGAATTTTGCAAAATAAAATAATATCGACATTGTTTACAATTTGGTACAACACTATCGACGCGCATAGATTTCCCAGAATTGCAGCTTTGGCTCAACGCTCGTGACGTTCGCAGTGAACGCAATACATTGAGCGACCGCTCACGTCGTACAAGATCGTACCCATGTATTGCAAGCAATGTATTATTTTGCATCTGAATGCGATTTTATCGTTTTTGTCTACAAACTACATAATACTTTTGTAATAATTACAAATATCACTCGTATTTTAAGGTTTTTGGACTTACCGATGAAAAGAAATCCCTCCTCGGGCCACATTACACTCCTGACTTCTTTTCCGACACGTTATTATTGCGCAAGACGGCATAATTCTTTTTTTCCGCGGAGAATTGAACGCTTTCACAATAAGAGCGTGACTGTTGACCGGTGATTCTAACTTCGGTTGAGTTTGGAGCGCCCGCGCAAATGTGTGGCGCGCCTGTTCCGCCCACAAGGCCCTTCTAACCTCTTTATCTCTTCTGTGGGCAGCATTAAAACTCTGACACCAGGTTAGTCACTAACCACACGAAGAAGAAGAGAAGATGTAGCCAGCAAAATTCACTTTTTCCTTTTCTAAAGGCAATAAAAATTTACTAGTTCCATCACCTCAACACTTTCAAGTAAATCATTATTATGTATGGCGGTTAAAGTTATGCTAAAAACGTTGCATTTTCGTCGTAAATACTAAGTTTGGTTCTTAATGAACCTGGTCCGTAATGAACTGTCAACTCCACCGCGGTCTCTCATGACTTGTAGTTTGATAATGTGGTTGCGTGCTTACCGGCATAGTTTGACTTCCGTGCAGGCTCGTGATGGCTGCCTGCGCCTCTTGGTGGGAGCTGAACTTTACAAACGCGCACCCTGCAACAATAGATCGAGCGTTATATGAGGGGGACACCTTACAGTTTGTTAAAGAAGCAAGCGATGTATGATGTTGGTGACAGTTTGTCCTAAACATGAACATTTAAAAACGGAAGGGGTAGCTTGTGATGTACAGAGGCCAGCACATCAAGTTACCACAATCTGTCAAATTTCTTTGATAGTATTTCAACTTTATTGCAAAGACATAAGGTTCATTTTTAATTGAGAAATTTTGACAGTTAGGGATAGCTTGATATGCTGGCGTCTGTACTTTCTTAAAATAACGATTATTCACCGTTTACACATTTTTGGGCTAAAGTAGGTATTATTTTCATGTCAGTTAAATCAAGGCTAAATACAAACAAGGACTTAACAAACTTCAAAAGAGAGTTGAAACTAAAAATAATAATTATAGAGACACGTCTCTGAGTTTTGTACCTTCCATCCGCTTAACTAACTACAAGGACCAAAACCCAACATTGCTCCAACCACATCTTAAAACCGAAAACCTAAATGATGAAAATGATTAAAAATATGTTGCGGAAAAAAGGAAATCTTAAACAAGGGCTGGTCGCGGCGGGATTATCGCTCAATTTTTCAATAACAGGCTGTCAGAGGCTGTGGCCGCGGTCGTATCAATCTTGCTCCCCGCAGGTACAAGGGACCGGCCGCAGTAATCGCGAAGGTGTGTAATCAAATAACGATTGTACGATACGAGGTGAATATTTGTGGATGTTGTGTATCGATTTTTGGGTAATACAAATATAGTCGTCCAAATTTAGTTAGATAACTGATAAATTCAATTAATTGACGTATTTTCGGTCAGTCTATATTTATGTATGCACTAGCTTCCGCCCGCGGCTTCGTTCGCATAATATGTCGACAAATTATACACATAAAACTTTCTCTTGAATCACTCTATCTATTTAAAAAAACCGCATCAAAATCCGTTGCGTAGTTTTAAAGATTTAAGCATACATAGGGGTATAGGGACAGAGATAGCGACCATGTTTTATACTATGTAGTGATGTGCATCAGGAACATAACTCAAATTCTATTTTTACAATACTAATATAATATAATAATATCCTTGGACATTTCACACAACGCCATATCGTCTCAAGCTAAGCAACCTAATGCTTGTGTTATGGTAACGAGATGACTGATAAACTACTTATATACATTTTTTTTTGTAAAAACATACATATTATAGATAGACAAAACACCCAGACTCGTAACAAATACTTGCAGGTCCTACAAATATTTGTTCCGTGCGGGAATCGAACCCGCGGCATAGTGCGCAGCAGTCAATCGCTCAACCACTGCGCCAACCGTGTCGACGAGACTATAAAAATAGAATTTAATATACACGTGTTGTTGCGAACCAAATTGTAGACGGTACCTTTCATGAATCAATCATTGTTATCAAAGGTAAAACAAAACATTAGCATTATTTATTTTAAGATTCATCTGCATTGTTGTTAATACATATCGTCGTGGAGTTCGACGTACATCGATCACGGGAGGCGCGGGTCGCGTCGCCGCCTATCATCGTCATCCGCCTAATGACGACGGATGGAGCCCTTTATGAGGTTCCCACCACCCAACCCGCCAACAACGCTCTGCAGCTAAATCAGTTACGTGGTCACGGGTTGATGTTTAGGTATATTGAGTGTGGCAGGTACCTCACTCCCACATCCCAAATAAATCATTATAATGCTCTATAAACGTGACCGATTCCAACTTGAATGGTTCAAATAGCCCATCGTCAGACACCAAAGAATAAACAATTTGTTTATACAAAGAAACTGGTAGGTAAGACTTATCTCGTTCAGTTCCACATTGATTATGCAGATAGCTCCGTTATTATCATCTGAGATGTTTTAAGAAGCGAGCTCACAAAAGCGCCGTCGAAATTGGTCCACTGGTTTCGAGATAATCGAATATAAACAATCAACAAACTCGCCCCCTTTGTTACATCAAAACGAATATTATACATTCCTCTCTTCGGTGGAAACATAAAAACTGTACACACGAGTGTTATACTCGCTAAGTACGCTCGTAACTTCTTATTGAATCAGCTTTGAATCCCGCAAAAAAACCACGCCACTGAAAGGTAAAAACTCTACCGGGAAAATTGTGGTGACTATTTTATCTTTCGCGGAGCTCTCGAGGAAAGTACGATTATGCTCGACTGGCTTTTATTCGTATTATCCTTTGTTCAACTGGATAAAAGACCATAGCTGAAACGTTTTCCGAAAAGGCGCCTCAAATAAATTAGGACGCACTTTTAAGCCCCGCACCATGTTTACATCCCCGCCTCCTGCAGGATAGAGACAACGCGAAGTAAGCGCCGATACAGACGAGAGTAAAAAACAATTTGTACGTCGCGATCGACGCGCGGGCGCGCATAAAAGAATAATAACGTGGATTGTACGAGGAACACAATTTAAATGGCGACAATTGGTGGAGCAAATTGAGGAGTGACGCAGTCGGACCGCGCGGCGAGGCGGCGCCGCGGGCGGCCTCACGCCAGCGCGTTACAATGAAAAAGCTCGTTCCTACCTCCGGAAAAGCCATTATGAGAACGTCAGTTGGCGAGTGAGAAAGAAGTCAAAACTTCGCCGGCAAACATGGAACTATTTACTGCTTCCACATTCGGCGACGTGTGCTTGGAAGTTGGATGCAATTTGTTAACCCTTTATCGCGAGTGCAGACTCGACTGGTGGAGATAGTGCACGCAGGGGGAGTGCGTGGCAGGCGGCGCGGCGGCACCTCGCGCGCTCCCACCAGGTAACTTGGCGGCCTGCCAAAGATCTGTTTTCCTGTTGTTGGCGGACAAACTCACAGATCAGTTTTTATCGCGCGAAAGGCCTTTATAGCCGACCGATAGGGGGCGCCTCCGAGCAAAATGTTTTCGCGTCGCCGTCGAACACAAATATTATTGGATGGCTTTATGTATCGGAAGCATTACACGCTAAAAACTTTGGCACTCGACGTCGGATACGGCGACACTTAAAAACTGACGATAATGTAAAATGTGGCAGTACACGCGGCACTTGATTCTGCGATACGTCTTTATTTCTTATCGAACTGACAATTCAAAGAGTAGCGAGTCTAGCGACTGAATGGGGGCAGGAGCGTTCGTTCGCGGAATATTTGCTCGTCAACTTAACAGGATAATTTGTCAAAGGTTCTTTGACGACAGTATTTTTTGTGTGCTTCGAGAAGAGGCATCTTTTATATGTTTGACAGATGTCATGTTAAGTAAACAGGTGCGTCGCGCACGGCGACGTGTGGCCTCTTCAAAAGAACATCTTTGTGCGAGCGTTCTCTTGTGCGTTGTTTGTCAATTTACTATTTGCAATGATATGAAAATAATGTTGATGAATACATTTTTTAAGTATTTTTTCAGGATTGCATCTTTGGGACCAAAATCTACCTACATTACTTGTGAAATTATTACTATCCATCAAGTTTCCTGAAATTTATCTAAGTATAAGTTCGCCCACGTGTGTGTCTGAGGGAAACTTGGGCAACTCGGTGTAAACATAGCAATAAATTAACGTTGCTAGCTCATCGGTTCTAGCACCATTTCCTACATTTGAATGCACCTCATGCTGGGACAAAAGTCTTGCTTAAAATGAAAATGTCCCATCGGAAGTAATGTTTACGATAAGTAGAGGTTATCTTGATGAGATAAGTTTTATTTATTTTTCAGTATTTGATGGTGTTGACATTGGTTTGTTATTTTAATATGATAGTTTCTAGTTACTTAAAGTTGACTTTTGATTTCTTTTAGGAGTTTGTTTGTGTGAGTTTAAATAAGTTTACCAGAGCATGGTGTCTTCATAGTGTAAACAATGTATGATTTTAATTCCATTTTTTTCTATTAATTTTTGAAAGGAGAGACTGGATTGATTCTCCTTATTTCTTGTGATTTTTTATATTCAAAAGTGCTATTTAATTGAAATGTACAATTTGACGTTGACTTTTCCAGACTTTCACACTGTATAAATGCTTCATATGACGATTCGACTTCGCTACGCTACCCAGGTCTCGAAATACAAAAGTAGCTGTGTCTTTTTTTAAAAACAAGCACTATTCTCACAGTAGAGTAGGTATTGTGAGAATTAGTAACAGCAAATGAGCCCTTTTTTTTCTTTTGTCGAAGACAAGTCGTGACAAAAAAGGTTCGTATCAATTTCGCTAGAAAAATAAAATACATTAAAAACTCATGTATTTTTTTCTAAACTTCTAAATAATTTGCTCTAAATCTAGCCACAAAAAACAACTCCAAAATATACTTTCATCGATATATTTGTATTACAAAAACCCATACGAAGCGGTTTACCGAAATTTCTGTCTGCGATATCTTTCCATAATAAACTCCGACCAATTGGAATAGCACATGAAATATGCGAAGATAGCAAAGTTTCTAGACCTAGTATCTACCTTACCTATCTAGGTATCGCCCGAACTTCATAACCAATGCCCCCGACGCAGGTATGAGTTAGTCTACCTATGTTGTGTATTGAAAATAATGTATGAACTTACTAGGCGAATATGAAATTATGAATACTGGAATAGGAGTTCATTTGTAGGTGACATTATTTGGTACTTACTGGTAATTTAATGCTCTAGAGGAAGGACAAAGTTACATGAACTTCATTGTGTGTCCAGGTATGTGCAGTGGGCGTAATTAAGCGTTAACCAAATTGGACACAATGCGCCAATTTTCCGTTTATATAGTTGTTTTTTTTAATATATGGGCTGAAAATTGAGTTGGTGATCAATAAATTACTTGGCAAATTGCGTATAATAACTAATTAAAGATTCTGTATTAGTCAGAAATAAGAAATAATTCCTTTTAATTATAGGTAGACAATTATATAGCTAACTTTAAGCCTGTACATAATGAACGATTCTATTCAGGAATAGTCGGGAATGACAGAACGAAAGGTGCTAGGTCGCCTGAGAATGTCTCGCTAAGTGACTTATTGTTAGCCTAGCCCAGCAGAGTGACCCATTTCCATACATCCATTAATGATTACACGTCAACGCGAAGAATAGAAACGTATCGTCGGTGACAACCTTAACTTAATGACGTCATTGAAAAAGGGCGCGAAAAGTACGACCGTTATTCAGCAACTTTTTTTTCAGAGCTCGTTTTGGGCAATGGAAGTAATACTTACAGCCTATTAACGTTCGAATAAACTGGATTATATTTTGTTTATGACTGCTTTACCACCGTTTTGTGGGTCTATGGTATAGTTTTGGAGGTACTTTATTATTGTATTATTGTACTATTTTATTGACGTAAAGATTACTTACAGCCGGTACTATTAGCTTAAATTGTATGTTAGCTACAGCTATATTTTTCTATGCCTAAGATGAAAGCTAGCTCTTATACCTGACAAATTGAACAAGTAACTCAGTTTTTTTAAAGCTATGCTAAGAGTAAGTTTTGTTATGAAGCCCAAAAACAAATCAGATATGCCAAGCAATTAAATTTATCGTCGCATAAAATATTAATCATAGATAACTACATCCAAAACCCATCGCAGTATACGTGGTTGAGAATTCAATATTACACGGCGTGCTCGTTCGAATCTTTCATTTTAAAGTTGTCCGTATGAAGTTCACCGCCCGCTCCAACGTTGGCGAATAGTGAGCAATAGTGGAGAACAGTGGGGTACAGTGGGGAAGACTGGGTAAACATCGTTCGATCTATTATAACCACATTAACGGAAGTGCTGGCTGTAATTTCGTGTTATATGGAGGACGTAGGTGTAAGTTTGAGAGGTCGACATTCTGTGAAGATGTGGTCATCTTAGATTGAAATAGTGTAATGGGGTAAGTTTTGAGTTACTGAAACTAAAGTATCATTCGTGTTATTGAAACTCTTTCTGCGGAGCCAGTGGCTTTTTTTGTCTACTAATCAACTTGTTTGTAAATAACTCGTCTCTGTGCAAATGATACCCATCAGACGTCTAAAACCTTTATAACTTGTCCGGTAACGTTTGTTCTCGCGCTTGTTTCTTTAGAAGCGAGAATTCCGCCACGTCTGAAATATAACGCGGATATTGGCAGTAGGCGGTGCCTACCTAAAAAGGGGTTCGTGTATTTTTACGTGTGTCCCAAGGGTCTGATGTTTCGACGAGAAATACCTCTCGGTATGCACACATTTGCCCGACTGCCAGGTTTTTCCAATTCGTGGCTTAACGCCCGTGTCGATTCAGCGAAGGTTCACGGCGCTTCAAAACATCGGTTCAATGAAGTCGGTACAATTTTTCATTCGATTTAGTGGATCATGGGATGCCCGCTGACCCCGCCGCCCCGACGGCCTCGTGCTCCGACTGCCCCGAGTGCCCTCAACTGATAACAACTCCAGTGAAACACATCCCAACTTCTGTGACGCCCTTATCGCCACAATTTGTTCCCGCCTTTGAAATATCGTTGAAATTTTTGGCATTTCAAATGAAAACATCACGCTTATTGTAATAGGGAAAAATTTGCCGTCGATTAGGACCTGAGAAATGTTTTATGCAATCAAATTGAATATTGATTTTGCTGTAGGCTGTCTGAGGACCACTGTTATTAGATTTCGTTACTAATTCTTTATTCGAAGAAATTGTATATTATTTACATAAATAAGTGAATTTTCGTTTAATACCGTCCAGTGTAAGTTTTCGTTGCAAGCGGTAAACGAAATGTTTAATTTAAAACGGGTTTATATATAAACGTTGCTTAAAGTTAAAATGCCTTTCAACGTCATGGTTAACGTTTATAAATAAATCCCAAAGTCTAGCTTAGTACGTTCAGGGGGCCCACCACTTCCTCGAATAGCAGTATAATTATATTATTGCTATAAGAGGTTATGGTTGGCCACTTTTTTTTTTTTTCAGTCTGGGAAATCATCCAATGACTTCTTCCGCTCTGGGTGGAGCGGAAGGGAGTGTCAGACTCTTACTGACTAAAACCCATCCATGTTCCTTCCTTAGCCCTTTGTGTTCCGGGGTAACGGTAACCCTTTCGGACAATCCCGCTTACCCGGCAATGGTTGGCCCCTGGTTTTTATTTCCGAATTTAGTTTCGAGAGAATCTAAACAAAGATGACGTGAGTTGGTGAACAAGTTTGAAGTAGGAGAAGTTCCTAATACTAGTCAACTTAGGTGAATAAGGTAAACCTAGAGAATAATGGTTACACAAGTTAGTGTTAAATAACGACGTTTTACGTGTCAAATGGATACAGTCGGTTGAATCTGCAATAATAATATCCTTGGACATTTCACACAGCGCCATATCGTCCCAAGGTAAGCAACCTAATGCTTGTGTTATGGTAACGAGATGGCTGATATACTACTTATATATATATTTTTTTTGTAAATACATACATAATATTATAGATAGAAAAACACCCAGACTCGTAACAAATACTTGCAGGTCGTACAAATATTTGTTCCGTGCGGGAATCGAACCCGCGACATAGTGCGCAGCAGTCAATCGCTCAACCACTGCGCCAACCGTGTCGTCATATCAAGTGAAGTGAACGTGACGTAAGCTGTCGTTCCACGGTAGCGATTGATACTATTGACAGCTCACTTAAAACTCACTTCATCTATGTTATCACGGTAAGATGGTTATAGAATACCACTACCGTCTTTTTTTTTTTTTTTTTAAGGCTGGGAAATCATCCAATGACTGCTCCCGCTCTGGGTGGAGCGGAAGGGAGTGTCAGACTCTTACTGACTAAAACCCATCCATGTTCCTTCCGTAGCCCTTTATGTTCCGGGGTAGCGGTAACCCTTTCGGACAATCCCGCTTACCCGGCAGGCTTGGCCCTGAGGGGCCCCTTCATATGCTGACATCTCTTTGAGGCGCGCGTGGAACATAAACGCGCCGTACGGCACGGGTCTGGTGCTGATCGGACGGTGAGTCACCCATTACTCACCGCCCGCAGGCCCGCGCCTACGGTGGCCGGGAGTCGTCACGTGGCTCCCGACGCCCGGAGCGTCTCCCGCGGCGGCTGGGACGGGAGGACCTTTCTCTCTCCCATCCCGCCACCTCGTTCGCGAGCATGACTTTTTCGCAGAAGGAGGTGACTGCCTCCCACTCCCTCTCGCCCCGGACCATGGCTTGCACCAGGGCCGGGCGCGAGAGGTCGCCGCCGCCGATCGCCTCTACGAGGACACGGTGGTGCTCTGCCCATGCGGGGCAGGTTTGCACCGTGTGCTCTACCGTGTCCTCTGGGCGATCCTCGCAGTGGTGACACCCGGGCGTTTCCTCCCGCCTGATGATGTGCAGGAACCTCCCGAAACATCCATGTCCGGTGAGGACCTGCGTCAGGCGGAAGGTGAGGGCGCCGTGACGCCTCTCTAGCCACTCCTCAAAGAGGGGCCTTACCGCCACTATCGTGGCGTACCCTGCGCTGGGTTGCGACAGTCGCTGATTCCAGGCCGCCATGAGATCGCGCCGGAGGTCCGTCCGCTCCACCGCAATTTGCTGCGGAAACGGAGTTTCCCCCCGGCTTAGTACCTCCACGCGCCACGGCGCGCGAGGACTATCGCCTCCAGATCCCACGGCGGCAGTCCGGCAAGGAGGCTTGCCGCCTCGCCCGAGATCGTGCGGTACCCCCGGATTAGCCGAATGGCTACCACCTTTTGGGGCGCGTTCAGGTAGTGGGCGGCTCGCCGCCGCAATGAACGCGCCCACACCGGGGCCCCGTAAAGGGCCATGGACCGCACGACTCCCGCGTAAAGTCTCCGGCAGGAGGCGTTTGGCCCCCTCAAATTGGGCAAGAGCCGCTTGAAGGCGGCCCCAGTCCGTTCCAGCTTGGGGGCCAAACGTCGGAAATGCTCCACGAAATTCCATCGGCTGTCGAGGACCAGACCTAGGTATTTCATCGTGGTCTCGACGCCGATGTGAACCCCTCCTACCGTAAGTTGGGATCCCGATGGTGGCCTATTCCGAGGCCCATGAAAGGACATGGCCTCGGATTTGTGCAATGCCACCTCGAGACCCAACTGCCGGATCCTCTCAACGACTATCGCAACCCCGCGTGTCATCGCGTCGGCCGCCGCCTGATGCGACCTTCCCTGCGCCAGGACCAGCGTGTCGTCAGCGTAACAAATTACGCTGACGCCGTCAGGGAGGTCGGCCCGCAGCACCCAGTCGTAGCCGATGTCCCACAGGTGCGGCCCCAGAACCGATCCCTGTGGGACACCGCACGACATCTCTCGCCGGTTCCATTCCCCGCCACTACCGGCTATGGGTATGACTTGGTATAACTAAATGTTTGAGACGACGGCAATATCTGCAATATTCAACTCCGTAATTCTTTGGTTGTTCTTTTTTATTTCAAGTCTTCTGGCTAAATTATAAAACAAAACAATGGTGGCCGAATGTGGACGAATTTTTTGATGCCCTTTGATTTATTTTATTTTGTTTCCCTCCTGTTATATACTTAGAAAAAGAGTTGAATGTCTTAAATCTACATAGAGGTACAGTTAGCAGTAATTAACGAGTAATTAAAGTTTTACAAAACAATTGATATCCGGATGCTTTGATAATGATAGTACAATTTTTTATGTTTCTGTGAGTTTTTTTTCCTATTTGCGAAGTTATACGTATTGGGTTAGTAATAAGACAAGTTATATTTTAATACCATTAACTGCTTAGGAATACATATCAATTAATATAATCAATAGCCTTTTTTTATATCTTTATTTATTTAGAGGCTTTTGGTTATCACACATAGCCATGTCAGCCCCATTCAATAGTGTTAAAGTAAGAATGAATAATCTGTAGTAGGTATTTGTGGGATTGGTGACATTTAAAAACTACAATTCCAGAACAGAATTACTGTATTGGAAAAACTAAATTCTATTTGAGCCGAGAACCAAACTCCTTACACGGTACGCACACCCATCACATCTGCTACTCCCACACGGTATTACAGAAATAGAACCGCCGTATCGTGTGAAACGGAGCATGAATCTATAAACGATTGAATGAGCTTTATTGGCTGTCTCATGAACTACAAGCCGTTTAAGATTTGCCCATTTTTCCCCCAGCGGGCAAAGAAATAATAATAGCACGCTGCAATAAACATCAATTTCCCGATGTGGCATGGAGGCAGGAGACATGATTGATATTTTGTACTTCACTCATCATCATCATCTGTCACCCTTTTCCCAACTATGTTAGGGTCGGCTTCCAGTCTTACCGGATGCAGCTGAATACCAGTATATTACATAGAGCGACTGCCTATCTGACCTCTACAACACAGTAACTGGGCAATACGATACCCCTTGGTAAGACTGGCTGTCAGATTTTCAGATCTTCGGACGACCCGTAACGACTGTCAAAGATGCACAAATGACAGCCGGGACCAACGGCTTGACGTGCTTTCCGAGGCATATTTTGTACAGACGCCAGCACATCAAGTTACCACAATCTGTCAAATTTCATTGATAGTATTTCAACTTTATTGCAATGACATAAGGTTCATTTTTAATTGAGAAAATTTGACAGTTAGGGTTAGCTTGATGTGCTGGCTTCTGTACTATACAATTTTTTATTGTTTTGCATTAAACATTTAACATAGCAGAAAATCTCGCCTTGTTTCCCCAAAGGGTTGAGCAGAGGTGTCCATATAATACACCCACATATAGTCATTTTATGGTTAGTCCCGTGTAATGGGGGCTAGCCTATTGCTATCATCCAGGCACAAATCCCGGTTCCGGGCTGATACTGAGAAATTTCAAAGAAAAACTTTACCCGGCCCGGAAATCGAAGCCACGACCTCATGCTCAACGCTCAAAATGTTTGATACGGTAACACACATTAACAAAGGTCCCAGTGTTTTATTCCCAAAACACATGCCAAGCTAAACTACACTTATTATTAAAAGGCAGCGCGCAGTTTCGTTTAATATTTAACATGGCCGCGCTGGCGTATCACTTAAAATAATAAGGATTTCTCGTTGGAGATTACGCAGCAACCCTCCAGAGGATAATTAATGTTATACCGTGAATATTAGCTTTTCAATTAGCCGTCTTTTAGTACCTCAAAATGGGTCTCGTGTTTCAGGGAGCGCGGAGAGGGTTATTTCTTTCGCCCGTTACACCTGTAAGACGTAAGGCGATAGTTAATTAAAATCTTCTCTCTAGGGATTTGTACGCGCTCGCGCAGCCTACGGGCTAACCCCACTTTGTGCTTGTTTGTTGTCTCGCAATACTACGAGGTATTGGGATTCAGGAGCGTAAATACGTTGTTAATGGTTTCTTATAAAAAAGGTTAGAGATTTTAACAGCCAGTGTTCAAGAGCTAGTTTTGTTTAGATGTTTTTTTTTAATATCATTTTGTGCCGGCCAGTAAAAATATTTTAGTAAATAATTTTAGAAGACTAGCCTCAAAAACAGAATAAGACCTTGCGCGAAGGCCTTCAATAAAAACTTTTACCACGAATCTATTAATAATTCCTTATAACGAAACTCCTACACGCGTCCCAATAAGGACTAGTGCTGTTAACAAAACAGCGTTCCAAACCGTTTTTAAAGTGAATACGAATCGGCTTCTTTCGGTACAAAAGACTGTCTGCGCTGCCAAAGTTTATTAGGGACTTTAGCGTGGCGTCTTTTGTTTTACAATCAAGTTACATTAGAACAACGGGCCCATTGCAAACTCTTCAACAATGGCTTGTAGAAGTCATTTTAAACATTCTCCGGGTGAGTTTGCGTGTTAAAACGGTGAAACGGTATTACGGTATTTACGCACGATTGGCCGCCCATAAACCGATGAAGACGGCATAACGTGGCCTTTACACGCGTGTGGGTAATACCGTAACTTATCGAAAATTGTACGGTTAAGGTTTTGAGCTTGTCTCTGGAGGAGGCCTTTGTTTCGCGCAGTTTGCGTAATTTGAGCGCGGGCTCACGGCGGTACGCAATCGTATTTGGAAGGTTGTTCTGTTTTTTTTTCTGTGTTTAGGTACATGGAAGCTCCATGTAAACAGGTCATATTTTTATAAACCAATAAAACAATTCAAAATGTATACCAAAAATTTTGTTATGTACCTAATACAATTAATCTTCATCCCTTATATAAAAAAATATGATTAACAAATTAATCACAATGACGATCGCAAAAAACAGTCATACTCGGTATGGCCACAAAATCCGCGGGTTTTATCTTCCTATTATCACCATTGAATAACTATTTTCAAATATTGTTAATTAAATTATTATTTCTAATAATTTCTTATTTTATATAGTCAGAACTTTTGTTTATATTTTTTTTTTGTCATTTTTACAGACCATAACTTGTTTGTGTGGTTTTATAATGTTAATGCAAGTTGGTTATGATAAATAAATAAATAAAATCCCGTAACGCAGCCGCCTTACAAATAGTTTATGAACAATCTACCTAAATTTCATCATTCAAATTATAGAAAGTTAGTTCGTAAATAAGATTTAAAATTTAATTTGCATTGACTTATTTCTGATATTATAAGATAGTTTGTTATTGATTATGTCGTTAGTTTATGAAACAAAATTGTATTACACTTCGATACTAAAAGTTACTAATTGGTTTAATATTGATCTATTGAGTTACCAACCAATAACATTAGTTTTGAATGATTAGAAATTGGGTCATTACTTGACAGATAGAAGATTTTCAATTGGTCAAATTGAAAATTACAAAGTAACTTTGTTCTCTCTTTCTTTTTAACGATTCATTTAACATAGTTAAGTTTCCCTGCTTTTGTTTACACAAATTTTCTTTCGACACCCTCTTGGTACTTAATTAAACAATTAGCCAGCAGATATTAATCACTATGCTACTTGCGTAAGCATAATTTGTGTATCGTATAGAAAACCCTTTATTTATTAAAATTCCAACTTTCCACGTACACGCACCTTTTTATACTAAACGCGTTCACTTCAACTAATTTTAATTAAATTAAACCACGATACAAATCGCGCGTCTTCGCGTTTTTACCGTGCGAATCGCGATGTAGATAGAACTGTCAGTGGAACGCGATAGCGATGGCGTGCACGCGATCGCCCGCTGTGTGGCGCCACTATCGAGCTAATGTCTTGATCGCTCGGCGGTAATCAAGCTTTATTTGTATGTTAATCTTGAAGAAAAAAGGTTTAGTTAGTTGCAGGCTTTGTTAAACTTGAAAATCGTTTCAATTTATTAAGTAACTAGCTGCTCCCGTTCGGTATCACCCGCTACTCTTATTGGTCGCAGCGCGATGTTATATAGCCTTCCTCGATAAATGGATTATCCAACACAAACATATTTTTTCCATTAGGACCAGTAGTTCCAGAAATTAGCGCGTTTAAACAAACAAACTCTTCAGCTTTATAATATTACTAGCTTCCGCCCGCGGCTTTACCCGCAAAATATGTCGACAAATTATACATATAAACCTTCCTCTTGAATCACTCTACCTATTAAAAAAAACCGCATCAAAATCCGTTGCGTAGTTTTAAAGATTTAAGCATACAGACAAACAGACAAAAATAGCGGCTTTGTTTTATACTATGTAGTGAAGTATAGATCAGTAAGCTGTTATTTTTTATTTCATGTAAATTCGTATGTTTAGGTCAACTTCATATCTACTAAAATTACTGATTAATACTGAAATATAAATGTTCGAAATACGGCATAACATGACCTACCTACATGTATCAATTAATTAAAATAAAATTTGGAGAACTTATTACAGTTATTAACGTGAATTTGGCAATACTGGAATGTAAGTGATAATGTTTAAAATATTACATTCATATTCATATTTCATGAACTAGTTCAATTGATGAGAAAGCTTTTAGAAGCCTCTCATATCGAAGTTCATAAATATCATATCGCATCACTTGCGTGAGCATCCCCTCATAATTAATTAACTTGGACTTCATAAGTTAAGTAATAAAATACTAAAATTAATTAAGGGTGATAGGGTTATACAAACGTACTAATTGTAGCGCACCTATTTATATGTAGGTATTACAACATTAGATGATTAAATTCTGGTTATTGTTAAGTATAATATTTAGGTAAGTACTTTAAATATTTAATTAGCTTATTAGGCGGTATTGTAAACTATAGCGTAGTTATAATTATTTAGTAATGAGCAAGTTATATTAAAAAGAAATAAATTAATAAAATTGTTGAATAATAATTTTGAATAAGGCAAAGGACCCTTAAAAAATCAGGACAGCTTTTGTTCCATTCCGCACTTCAAGGGCCGGACATTTAAACCCAAGAGCAACGAAGCGTCAAAAATGCGTACCTAAGAAATCGTAAAAGACATAAAAGCACTTAATACGAAATAAACAAACAAGAAACGCCCAGAAAATCGATCCAATAACCTTAATCGCGTCGAGCCGCAATATTAAACGAGGCATAAAAAGATAAAGGCCGAACCACACGTATACTTTAAGTGTCTTCGCGTTGAGCGGCCCGTGCTGCCTTTAGTAGCAGTTTATAACTACTTTGCAAGCACACTGGCGTACACCAGCCCTTATGGAGGCAGTGAAAAGATATAGCGCCGACTTACGGCGCGCCTACTGAATACGAATATCGTGTGAATGGTGCGTACCGATGGACAGAGTTATAGCGAATCGTTTGCTTTTTAATATTGAGTGTTTTTATGATAATACGAGTGCGGGTTTATCGATATCGGATGTGGCTTTGTGTGCAAACGTTGAACATCTCTACGTGTGCCTTCTGACTTGTCCGCTGAATGACTTTTCTTTTTATATCTTCGGATAATTTGATGGTCGTGTGAGTATTTTTGGCTTCACGTAATTTTGTAAGCGGTGTTAGTGCGCTCGATTATAAAATGAACTAGAAAAGATCAGGCCAAAAAAAATAGTAAAACTGTGTTATGCACACGGATTCAGTTGATATTATGAAACAAGACCAAATAAACTATTACCGCTTCAACTTTCTGCTCACAAAATAATAGATTAGCATAACATAGACAAAAAACCCACCACAGATACAGGAAAATCGATATAAACCGTGGCTCAATCCGGCGACAAGGCCGGTATCTATTCCGGACAATTAACCGGACGACTTGCCCGCGCCTTATCTTCTGTGGCAGCCCTTCTTAGCGCGAACTTAGCCACGAAATAGGTCAGTGCAGACCCTTATTAACACCTATTGTACGAAGTCGGCTATTATTGATTATTGATAGAGGAAAAACTTTGAGATTTGGGATATTGTCGATGCGAAGTGTTTTGTTTTGGTGGTGAATTGTAATTGGGTATTCGAAAAGGTATTCGTAGGTGGAATTTGTACGAGATTTGTATGAAATATTACAATGTGACGTCACAGATTTTTAGAATCAAACGGAATACTTATTAGCATTAAATGCAACTTTACAATTATATCTTCACATAATATTTAACTTTTGTACGGTGAAGAAGTTTTTAAGACGAGCTGTCTTTTATTTATGAAATTTCATATTTTATTTTTGACCGTTTCAAATAGTCAATTGTGTTGGGGTATTTTATTCGTTGATGTGGTTGTGTCGATACTAGTGAGTTCTTAGCTCCTAATTTATAACTTTTGTAGAAGTCTATCGACCCATGACAAGTACGCAAATGGAGATATGAATTAATGATTCCATGTTTTTAAAATAACCCGAGGTGAAACACCTTCTGGGAAGTACCAGCAAAAAGTTTAGGAACACTTATTATTCAAAAGCCTAATCGAAAAACACGTCGCAGAGCTTAATACGGGCAAAAAACTTTACCGAGACGTAGCAAAATAAACGCGAGTAAATAAAAAAGAGTCCTAATGAAAAACCGAAAATATCAGTAGCTAATTTTGGGGCACTAGTTCCAAGACCCAACTAAGAGAACTAGGTTGCTTTCCGTTACAAACTGCACCGTATTTAGCTAATGCAACTACCGGAGTTGCTACAACAAACTTTGGGAGCCCAGCTAAAATATATAGCCAGCCAGACAGTTGCATTCGTAAAAACGTAGGAGGCAAACTTTTAGTCAAATACTTTTCTTTGCTGGTAGAGTAATTAATTAGTCATTACGCAGGGAAATAGATTGAACGTTTAATAGTGGAGCATCGTTTAGATAGCGTAACGAGGGCGTCGGTGATAGCGCGTATAGCTGGCTCGTAATAGCGCGCGATAAATAGTGCGCTACTGACTAAGTATGACGGAGACGGTACACGGTGAGCGGGTTAAGTGTTATTTAATTTTTTTTTTAATTTTGAAACTGTTCTTTTTTCAATTATTATTTTTAGAAAGTTATTACAAACATCGTAGTAGCAGTTTAGAAAAGTGTGTGCAACTACTTTGTGTTTAATAATAATAAACTTTATTTCAGAATCAATCCATTAAAGTAATTAAATCCATAATAGTAATAGTATGTACATATAATAATTCAATAAATGACATACATGAATAGAAATGAAAATACAACAAACACAAAACAAGAGACAATAAGAAGAACAAGAGATATCTATTTTAAAATAAAAGTCTGGATGCTTTTTACATACTTAAATTAAAAGACTATATCTAACTAATTATATATACAAATAAAACCAAAAAAGACAAAAAGGATGCTGGATGTGAAATAAAATTACCTGCCTGAGTCACTCCTTATAATATCAGCATTTGTCTAGCCGATAAGACAAACAATTTAAAAATAGATTTTTATATTCTTGTTTTCTTATCTTAACCATGTGGGTTACTCAACAATGAACTAAGACTTTAAAAAAACTTGAATAGCAAATAAACACAAGAAGTGTATTCTTTTTAATATGACTTTTGTTTATCTACTTGGGCCGCAACCTAGTCACGTTCAACGCACGCAATGCCACTATTTTTTAGCCTCTCACCATTTACAACCAGCTCCGTTAAATGTTGATAACAAAATTAAAACAATGCAAAAACCCCTAAAGGGCTCCCACCCAAATGACTATCGACACGAACTTTAAATATATATTTGAAAGTTGAGACACTCGATTTAAATAACATTATTTTTTGGAAGATTTATAGTTAAAATGAATTGCAAGTCATTTATTTCTGGCTGCCTCGTTTTGAATATTGATTGAGTTATGTTAGCTGCTGCTCGCTGGTTCGTTTGTGTGAGCCTTAATTCTTTTTCTAAAACAAAATTACCTGCCTGAGTCACTCCTTATAATATCAGCTATCGGCTAGACAAACAATTTAAAAATAGATTTTTGTCATAAGTACCGTAGTAAAATGCTGTTATTTTATCATTTTTTTTTTTTTTTTTTTTTTTTTTTTTAAGGCTGGGAAATCATCCAATGACTGCTCCCGCTCTGGGTGGAGCGGAAGGGAGTGTCAGACTCTTACTGACTAAAACCCATCCATGTTCCTTCCGTAGCCCTTTATGTACCGGGGTAGCGGTAACCCTTTCGGACAATCCCGCTTACCCGGCAGGCTTAGCCCTGAGGGGCCCCTTCATATGCTGACATCTCTTTGAGGCGCGCGTGGAACATATACGCGCCGTACGGCACGGGTCTGGTGCTGATCGGACGGTGAGTCACCCATTACTCACCGTCCGCAGGCCCGCGCCTACGGTGGCCGGGAGTCGTCACGTGGCTCCCGACGCCCGGAGCGTCTCCCGCGGCGGCTGGGACGGGAGGACCTTTCTCTCTCCCATCCCGCCACCTCCTTTGCGAGCATAACTTTTTCGCAGAAGGAGGTGACTGCCTCCCACTCCCTCTCGCCCCGGACCATGGCTTGCACCAGGGCCGGGCGCGAGAGGTCGCCGCCGCCGATCGCCTCTACGAGGACACGGCGGTGCTCCGCCCAAGCGGGGCAGGTTTGCACCGTGTGCTCTACCGTGTCCTCTGGGCGATCCTCGCAGTGGTGACACCCGGGCGTTTCCTCCCGCCTGATGATGTGCAGGAACCTCCCGAAACATCCATGTCCGGTGAGGACCTGCGTCAGGCGGAAGGTGAGGGCGCCGTGACGCCTCTCTAGCCACTCCTCAAAGAGGGGCCTTACCGCCACTATCGTGGCGTGCCCTGCGCTGGGTTGCGACAGTCGCTGATTCCAGGCCGCCATGAGATCGCGCCGGAGGTCCGTCCGCTCCGCCGCAATTTGCTGCGGAAACGGAGTTTCCCCCCGGCTTAGTACCTCCGCGCGCCACTCGTACAGGCGCGCGAGGACTATCGCCTCCAGATCCCACGGCGGCAGTCCGGCAAGGAGGCTTGCCGCCTCGCCCGAGATCGTGCGGTACCCCCGGATTAGCCGAATGGCTACCACCTTTTGGGGCGCGTTCAGGTAGTGGGCGGCTCGCCGCCGCAATGAACGCGCCCACACCGGGGCCCCGTAAAGGGCCATGGACCGCACGACTCCCGCGTAAAGCCTCCGGCAGGAGGCGTTTGGCCCCCTCAAATTGGGCAAGAGCCGCTTGAAGGCGGCCCCAGTCCGTTCCAGCTTGGGGGCCAAACGTCGGAAATGCTCCACGAAATTCCATCGGCTGTCGAGGACCAGACCTAGGTATTTCATCGTGGTCTCGACGCCGATGTGAACCCCTCCTACCGTAAGTTGGGATCCCGATGGTGGCCTATTCCGAGGCCCATGAAAGGACATGGCCTCGGATTTGTGCAATGCCACCTCGAGACCCAACTGCCGGATCCTCTCAACGACTATCGCAACCCCGCGTGTCATCGCGTCGGCCGCCGCCTGATGCGACCTTCCCTGCGCCAAGACCAGCGTGTCGTCAGCGTAACAAATTACGCTGACGCCGTCAGGGAGGTCGGCCCGCAGCACCCAGTCGTAGCCGATGTCCCACAGGTGCGGCCCCAGAACCGATCCCTGTGGGACACCGCACGACATCTCTCGCCGGTTCCATTCCCCATCGCGACCGGGGTAGATGACGGCTCTGTCCGTCAGGTACGCCCCGACTATTCGACGGAGGTAGGTCGGCACCCGGTGATACCGGAGTGCTTCCCCAATGCAACTCCAGGGCAGGGTGTTGAAAGCGTTGGCGATGTCGAGTGACACCGCCACGACGACCCTACCCTGGGACACCGCGTCCCCCGTCGTGAGGGCTCTAACGCGCATGATGGCGTCCACCGTCGAGCGCCCCTTGCGGAAGCCAAACTGGCAGTCCGCAAGGTCCGGCCCCGTCCTTCCAAGGTGCCCGACGAGGCGGCCCGCAATAATTCTCTCGAAGAGTTTGCCGACCTCGTCGAGCAGTTATTTTATCATTACGAAGAGATATTTTAATTTTGTTCATTTGTATGTACAGATGGTTATATAGATGGTTTAAGTGTGCTTTCAGGTCTAGTTTTGCAAGTTGAGCAAAACTGCTTTAATATTAATTATGGAGCTTTGAAAAGCTTTGATGTGAAAATGAATGTATCGCTATCTACTCTTTATGGCAAATAATGTTTGTCCTTAGGACTGATTCCCTTTTTTAATAGCTCAGAAAACTCATCTTATTAAGTCCGTAAGTCTAGACCTAGGCAAAGTAAACTTATTCGTACATATATGTTTCACTACCCCACAAATAAACGAACGTCCATCTTGAAATCGGCATAATCCCACGCCTCGCTCGGCGAGTTATTAATTGCTTCAATAATATGCTAATACGGGCTCAGTCGTTACGTGGTAATGCTCCTGTTATTGTCCGGCATTTTTCTTAATTTTTGTATGTAACGTTTACTGGGAATGTTTTGGTTATATTATTTGGCTCGGGGGACGTGTCAAATGTAATTTTTAAGGACTGTTAAGTAGAAAATTATGAGAATTGAAGTTGTTTCTGAAAAAAAGGGTTGTTTTTGTTTTTGTTTGTTCTGTATTTGTATAAGTTGTTGTGATAACATCCAATGAATAAAGTTAATGTTTTTGAAATGTTTTGGACCTGAACATTTGATTTCAAAAGAAGTGCATTTGATTGTGTTTATTTTTATTGATTGTGATTGTGACACATAAATATGTGTTACATTAGTGAGTAAACAAAAACCATTTTTAAACAACCAAGTAACATTGTTAAACTTATATCTTGCCTGTTAACAGATATTGCACCTTATTATTAAATGCATAATTTTCTAAGTTGTTCACAGAACAAACTAAACCTCCCTTCTCCCCAGAATAAATGTATGCTAAATTACAAACACGCCATGTTATGTCAAGTGTGGATGTATGAATGTGCACTAATGTCCAAAGTCATTACATATTTACATTTCTATTCATTCTTAGAACGTTTACAGTAGCGAACAAACAAAAAATAAGGTACCTATTTCCTATAGCAATAAATTAGTTAAGGACGAAGAGTACATTCAAGTTTTTAAAATTCTCACTATAGACTTTACTTATTCTATTTTTGAAGACATGCGTTGTCGTAAGGAGTAACTAGTTAATACTTATATATTTTTTGTTATTTTTTAATATATTTTTTAATCAGTTATCAAGGTAGGTTTATATCCCCAAGTAGTTCTAGAACTTTATAAAAGAAGGTACGTCAATGATAGGCTGATGCAGATCGTTAAAGAAGAAGAAAGGTGAGCCGTGCTGAATTATAGCGGCTTACGACTTGTACTGAGTGCGTGTACACTGCTACCTACGGGAGCCATTCATAAAAAAAAAAGTTTTTTATTGCCTACGAAACTATTACTGTGTGTATTGGTTCAAGTATGTAGTCCGCTTCTTAAAAGCGGACGGTTTGGACTCGACATAATGGTGGAAATATGGTGATGGAAAATGGCTCTGGTTGATTAAAATTGGCGATAGACCACAAAAAATCACACGTGCAGAGGAAGATAGGAATACTAGTAGTGTTAGTGGGAAACATCGTGAGGAAACCAGCCTGTCTGAGAGATATTTCTCAACAGCATGTGAAGCTAAGTCAGAGGCCCATGGGCAGCATAAAAACTCTGACACCAGGTTAGTCACTAACCACACGAAAAGAAGAAGAAGAAGAAGTGGGAAGTTAATTAATTTATCAAATAAGTTGTAAGCTAGAAAAGTGCCTCAAACAGAACCTAATTAAAAACGCAAAAAGTTCAATATAAAACAATCCCACCGCCATCAACCACTTTTATAGCACAGCTAAGATTAATCTATAGGTGCCGTATAAAGCTGTGTACACACAGCGCGCTTGCAGCCGTGATCGCGATGAGTGGTGGCCGGCGACCGTAAAAATAATGGGCGGCTTACGATCGAGTGTGTGTACTGGCCCTGTTTAAATCTGTCGCGGAGAATATGTGCTGTTGTTTGTAGTACATTGCTGTTTTAGTGTAGACTTGACTGAGAATGGTGCAAGTTTTGCGTGCAATGGATTTAGCAAGTCATTTTTCGGTTATTAAATTCCATTGATACGGCCTGATTGAAGCTGTGTTGACAGAGCGGAAATCGCAGCTTAGGATCGAGATGAATGGAGCGATGATCTTAAAAAGACGCTTGCATAGGCCAGTAGAGAACTGAGTGTTTTCATGTGACTTGGGAACCTGTTAGAGAGTAGGTATCTGCCCACTTTAGTTATTTTCATGAGTGATAACGGGCGGCAGCATATCGCACATCTCACTACACAGTAAGACGTAACACAACAATACAAAAATAATAACTCAACAAGTTATATTTATATAATAGGTCATACTCTATACATAAATACATGTAGTTATTTTCTTCTATATCTGTTATTCGTAAGTACAGCACGCTTCCTCGAGGTCTCCACGTCAATAACTTGACGTAATGTCATTACGTTGATGGAATAATTTATTACTTCCCATTATGAGGCTGAATAAAGATCGCCTTCCATACAGTTATGATGAGAATAAACGAAAATACCAAACTTATCTTTCGTAGTAGTTTGTTGTTAAAGTTAGATGAAAGTCAGCAATTTTGTTGCCTAAGAACGTTTTGGAAAAATATAGGCGAAACCTGATATTGTTTTTATTCAATAAAAATGTAAAGTTCATAGCATAGACATGATCACGTTTTTTAAAGATGTGGCTTGCGTCCTCTATGCTTCGCTTAGGCGTAAGTTCTTCTCGTAACGACTCCCAGCTACCGTAGGCGTGGGCTTGTGGACGGTGACTAATGGGTAGCTCACCGTCCGATTAGGACCAGCCCCGTGCCGGACGGCGCGTTCGTGTTCCACGCGCGCCTCAAAGAGTTGTCAGCATCAAGGAAGAGGCCCGTTAAGGCCGAATCCTGTCGGATAAGCGGGATTGTCCGAAAGGGTTACCGCTACCCCGGAACGTAAAAGGCTAAGGAAGGAACATGGATAGGTTTTAGTCAGTAAGATTCTGACACTCCCTTCCACTCCACTTAGAGCGGGACGAGTCATGTGATGATTTCCCAGCCTCAAAAAAAGGCGTAAGTTATTTAATAGAGCAATGACTGGAAGTCGAACTCGCGCCTTCTCACTCGCCCCAATTCTCTGTTCCACTGTCACTTACTAACAGCCTGTGCCTGCAGTCCCTAGAGGAAATAGGCCAGGAAATTTAGCAATCATTGTAGATCTTTTAAGACAAGAGTATAATTATTGAGTCATTTACGTCTTAAGATGGCCACGGATTTAGGCTGCTTAAACTGCTTAAGTTAACCAAACGCTGCTAACGCCATTTTGAACAGCAACTAAGTCCATTGGACTGTTAAAAAGTTTATAAACATCGAACTGTGGAAACGAACGATACGTTTAAATTGATTAGACTGCATTTTAAATTACACTGAAGTATTTCTTCCACTTTTTTCCCATGTAGAGCACGTAAAGTAATGGATATTGTGCATGGTGCTATTATCATTCACGTAGATTCGTTTTTCGATTAGAAATTGAAAATATATAAGCTATTTTGTAGTAATACTAGGTTCTTTAGTTTCTGCATGGTCATGATTTTGTTTCTCTGTAACTTTAATGCGGTGGAGTGAGAGTCCGAAAAGACGTCATAACTCATAATTTCTTTTAATAAAAACAAAGCCAATATAATTAATTAAAAAATATATAATTAATTTTTCAAATTCCAAATATGATTCGTTTGAAACTAAATCAAAACAAAATCCTTCAGAACCGTAGTTAATTGGCCTATTTTGTTTGATTGGAACGAAACCTTTCATAGGTTTCATTAACGGAAATTGTAGAACGAAACCTTCAAAGTACATTTGATATTAAATTCATATACTATTAAAGAGTTGTTTGTACAAAGAACATATAAGACGCAATATGTTTACGTAATACATGACTTATATTTATACCTACATCGAAAGGAAAAACAGGAGTGACGCAATAAAGACATAGAAAACCCTCTGTTTAAATAAGCCAACATCAAAGGTGGCTCAAAATATTGCGTTCTATTGAACTCAATGAAACAAATTGTATGTATTCACTGTTTTCTCTGTTTTTTTATATTACTTCGAAAACAGGTCCTTCAAAAGTAGGTCTTTGCAATAGAAAGTACCTTTCATCTTAAGTAGACATTACGTCTGTATCGTCTAGATGTTCGTTTATTATTAGTATACGATAAAGCTATCGCCTGCGACTTCGTCTGTGATGCAGGATGAAAAATAGCTTATGTCCAAACCCAGGTCATGTTCCAAATTTTATACAAATCCGTTTAGCGGCTTTGGCGTTACAAACAAACCAACTCACTTTCGCGTTTACAATATTAGTAAGGATACAAAGCTTGTTTATATTCCTGACCTATTAATCAATTTCAATTATGAAGAAAAACAAACTCCAGTATCGCAGCACAACTTGCCTAATAATGAGATTCGAAAAGTTCCAAACTAAAATACCTACGAATAATAAACAACGCCTAATAATATTCCAAACATGATTATGCTATTAAATCGAGTGCTATAAGCAAATCGATTCAAGTAATCGAGTCAGTCGAGTAAACACAATCGATACGACTCATCGCATTCGGATCACAAAGTGGATTCCAGTTTTTAAACGTCGCCATTTTCGGGGATGGGGCAGGTGATCGCCGGCGCAAAGTGATAGGTGCTCCATCTAATCTGCCGAGCGGCAGCTCAATCTTGTCTTCAATCGAATCTCCTTGATTGCGTCAAGAGCCGATATATAGGGAAATTTCATCCGTGCGCCTAATAACATTGACACGACGCTATATCTGAGCGAAGGAAAGCCTTTCTTTTAAAACAATGAAAGCAAACATGGGACTTCACTTTATTACTCCGTTTGCAGCAGACTTTAATTAATTAGTGTAAGTGCCGGTGAGTCTCGGGAGATTGGTCATTAATTAAATGGGTCTTTGGCTATCGATCTACTGGCAAACAATACACTTTATTACTTTTATTACCCATTTCATTCGCTGTCTACCCGGCCGGTGCTGAGCTGCGGTTGCTTTTTACTATTAATGAGTGGCCGACGTGGCCGACGTGGCCAACGTGGCCGGCCAGTGGCCAAGGAGTAATGGCCAATGTATAGTTTTCTTTACTTTCTCCATACAGCGCGGTACAAAGTTATGTATTCGATAGCAATTTAGTTGGAAGGTTGTTCGAACGTCAGCGTTGGTAACACAATCAAGGTTATGTACGTAGTCTATGGATTTAAGTGAATTATTACAACGTAGGCATGTTATGTTTTGCTTGGCGTAGTAATTACTTACAAAACAACGTGTAGGTAGTAAAGATAATAATGTAGATGTAACTCCTGATAACTTTAGTTTCATGAATAATAAATTTTTGTAGTGTCTATATTTTGTAGGTAATTTCACTTCAAATTAACTACATATTTCCCTATTTTAATATTGGGATAATTAATGAAAATGAATTCTACATAACTTGACCAGAATAAATTAAACTGTTGAAAATTATTCATAATCACCGATAATGTTACCTTAACGATTGGGTTATCGTGGAAACCAATAAATGCGGAGGATATCCCTTGAATTAATTTTATAACATTTAAATTTGATGGGATTCACTTTTAAATATTCATTTGGTCATTAAAAGTGTCCATTAGGGCACATCGTGGCCGCTGGCCGTTATTAAAAATCGCCGGGGAGTGCTAATAATGTGACGGTTCATCGTGACACTTCTCGTTATGAGGGATATTGTTCTTGTGTTACGTCCATTATAGGATCCTCCTTTTTCAATGGGAACTTCACACCTTTACCTGGTACTTCTACATTCAAAAGGGGATAAGTAGAGGATCAGATACCCGTTGGTACTTCGATAGCTAGCTCCGTCTCCAATATTCTTTAACCGTTTTAAAATAATAAATCTCAAATATGCTCACAAGTTTTATGGAACGCTTAGGAGGAACACTGCGAGAATTTGCATAGATTATTCGCTGCCAAGAAAACTTTCCGTCAATTATATTCTCATATGCACTTATTACAACCAGCTTTTCAAGTTTCCAACTACCGCTTTCCTACTGAACTTCTGTTTCAAATAATTCTACAGCCACTTTAATTCCATCTTATTACAGATTTAGAATGCCAATTAGGTACTATATTTCTCCATTAGCAAAGTGGCGACGGAAACATAGTTGGGAGCTTGGCAGAATGCCTGCTACGTTCATCTGAGTTGCGGTAAAAACAGTATTTTGGGTCAATTGCAAGAAAAAATGAGCTTCACTTGAAGTTTAAATCTTTGCAAGTACTTATATCCTTGACAAAAATAAGTAAATATTCCCCATATTTACTTATTTTTGTCAAGGATATAAGTACTTATACAAAGTTATCTTTGTCGTTGCTATCTGACCCCATTTAAATGAAGTGTGAAGTTCCCCTATTGTAGTCTTCTAAGAAACAAATGTGAAAAGTTTTGTTTTGTTGTTTTTTTTTTGTTTAGTTCTTTTGCTGTTTAGCTGAAAGTGCAAATGATACAAAGTTGCTGTTTTGAGGCGAAAAGTGTGAAATATTTTACTATGTAGACGGGATGAAAACATTTTAGGTAAGATTTTTGTTTGTGCGTGCGTTAAATTAAGCTAGTGGACCGATTTCTATGACATTGTTACGGCAGGAGATTTGTTAAATTGTGGTACAGTAAAAAGCTCATTTATTTTATTAATAAACTTGTGAATTTGCTTCTATTTTACAAAACACTGGTCGCAGGTCTCCAAATGTCTCAAAAGTCTATTAACTTTTGCAACTAACCTATTTATTTAGGTACAATAAATAACTCATCCAACTCTTAGGTGCCTTATCATCAACAGAACCCCTAAATCATAACCGAAACCCCATGGAATATTCTCAAACATTTCTCAATGACAAAGAATACGTTTTGTGAGTAATTTTCCGGGGAAAGCGGAGCCGGCCATTGTGATAACTGCCCATTGAGAAGGGTTACTCAGTCAGTTCCGGGGCACAGAATACATTGGTACAGAAGGCCGGGTACATACAAAGAGCGATACCGCACGCACACATATGCACGCGTCTACGTACGTGTAGCGAGTGCAAGCGCATTAACACCTTGCATTTGTTTGAGACCACCGTACCGTACACGTCTACAGGGTGTAACCAAAAGGGTATATACATACAAAAGCATATGCTACAGACCACCAAACTGAACAACTTTTACTATAGCACCAACTCCGAAATCGCAAAAAAAAATTCAGCTGTTCCCTACATTTCGACGAGTCACGTGACCAAAAATGTATAGAACAGCTGATTTTTTTTGCGATTTGCCGCTGTTTTCCCTCATTGTACAGAGCTATCCTTCTGTACCTACCTATTTATTTGTCAGTTCCGGGTTGAGTTCAATTGCAAGGCAACTCTGACATCGCTGGGTTTATAACCTGACGACTGTTTCTATGAAGGCGGTGGTACATTGCGAGCTATATTTCCACGATTAACTTTGTACCTACTGAGAAAATTAAAATCACGGTTTATTACTTGAGATAAGGTTTTATGTCCGGTGGCTTTTATTTTGTCAAAGTTCTTTGCTGAATTGGCTGTATTTCAGTGTATTTTAGTAGAGTATCAAAGTAATCACATCATAGTTAATAATGAAGGCGAAATGTTGTATGTTTGTTACTTTTTCACGCAAAAACTATTGAACGCAGCTGGATAAAAATTAGGACAGAGATAGATTATAACCTAGGTTAACTTTTTATCCCGTTAGTACGTACACGTGGCTTAATTTCTGACAGCCACGCGGGCGAAACCGCTGGCAGAAACTAGTGTTAAATACAGCAAACACACAAGAAAGAATTGATAAAGTGATTGAGTTCCTGATTGAGATGTTATCCATCTGACAGCAGCCGTAAAAGATTTGTAAGATGACTTTGCACTCTCTCGAGAAGGGCGCGTGTTTTGGGAGAAGATAATATTCTGTTGGCGTAAAAGGTCACATTGACTAACTAATTCTGGCAAATCTTCTAAGGTTAAGCGCTTAAAGCACTTGCAGCGTCGGATAAAGCGGAGATAAGTCACGTTTAAGTTGTCAACGAGAAAAATTGGCTTAATCTCGACGGCGCATAGTTTATTCACAAAATTATTACTTGGTTGAATACCATGAATTTTGAAGTGCGAAGTATGCAGTTAGATGTAATTTTTACGTCAGTTTTTGTTTTATTGTTGAGTAAGCATAGCTTTGTTTGAGATTCCCAAAGGAAAGGTTGTTTCTAGAGTTGCTCTATGTTCATGACTGACAAATCTAAGAAAAAAAAAGTGTCCTAATTATTAAAACACCTTTATAATTCGTTAAAACGTCTGCAGGCGTCCCTGTCTACTCCAACCTCTTTGCTTAGCTTTTGATGGTCCTCAGCTCAATTATAAGAAGTCGTGTTTGTCCGTGTTTGGGCCTCAAGCGCATGTTTCCTGAGCTTGTAAAGGCCTTTTCAAAAGCCCTGTATTGAGTGCGGTTGAAACGTTTCGTTCAAACGCCAGTTAAAGAGATTACGGATGAGGAGTTCTCTCTCTTTTGTTTGTGTTCCATAGATTTTTTTCTCCTTAATTTCTTTTGGTTTTGAGTGTTTGAGAGTGGTGTGTAATAATGGGCGAATCGATTTTTGAAGGAGTAAGGGCCGGAAATGAAATGTTGTTTTTTTTTCTGTTTTGAAATGTTGACGTTTTGTGGCTTTTTGATGTGACTGGTTGATTTTTATTCAAGTATGTTTGTAAATGTCAGCCAATTTTATTTCTATAAATTGGTTAAAAACACGTTTACACTTAAAAAAAAGGTAACACTATTTTAAAAGTAGATGAGGCCAAGAAGGGCTTCTCAATGTAGAAAACATCTTCAATTGGAATACTAGAGTATGTAATAAAACAAAGAATAATCGAGGCCTCCTATATAAAAATAAGGTGTCTTGCAACAGCTTGAAATAGTGCTGAGATGGGAAAACCGAGAAAAAATTACTAACTATAAAAACACCATCCAGCATCAATTTCAGATTCTCATTTACACATATATCCGGTATAGTTAAAGAACGGAAAAATAATCCTTCACCTTACAAAATATTCCTCTTACATAAAACCAATCAAAAGCCTACTTACGACTTATACGTATGCGTATAATAAAGGAGTCTCATACGGATAGTTGGAGGTCGCAACTCCAAGCGGTGGTCTAATCTTAGAGGATAATCCGCTATCAATGAGACGTGAGAGACGCCGGGCATGTGCCCAGCGTGCATCGATCTGCACACGTATGTAATTAATATGACGGGGATTTATATTGAGGATGTTTAGCGAAAATAGAATATATTTTTTGGGTCTTAAGATTTGAATTGACGGAAACTAAATCTTTAAGTTAAGTTTGACCCTTTATTTGAAGGTTAAAAACACACAATTCGGTTATACAAATTTTAATAGGTCATAACTTTGTCTGCGTACGTTTTGTTTGTCTGGTATTGTATATTAGCTAGATTACATTCACAACTTGACAAATAAACGACGTTTTATACCCCTAAATTAATCTACGGAAGTCCGAAAAACATGGCAACCTGCCGCAATATCATGGCGATTAATTGCCGCTTTTAAAAATACTCATTTGGCAAAAAAATCGCATAAATTGCTCATAACACCCCCGCCGCGTTGAAAACGTTCGGGACGAGATTTTAATTACAGAAATATTATTAAGTCAGTCGTCGAATAAAAGCAATTTAGGGGTAAAAATACGAGCGACCACGGGCGGGACAAAGGCCGAGATTTCCATATATAAAAAGCATAAATAATTTCGATTGTGGCCACCGAACACATAAATATAGTACGTTTTGGTGTCCTCACACACGTGCGCAAACAGCCGGGGGTCGCGCAAATAATGCGAGTGTCACGTGAGGGGCGCGGGGGTACGTGAGGGGGGGTTCGAGGCTTCAGGCCTTGAGGAACGAGGCTGCAGGGGGAGGGACAGGATCCTCGGACGAAAAATAAATAGGTACACAATCTCTGGCGCACAAATACACACTTTTCGACGGTGTAATGTGTTTGCGGTGCTACAAAAAATTTTATTTTCTCGTGTGGCTAAATCGCGTGTTGCGCACAGCGATACTCGAATTATGTGACGTTTGTTGTTACAAGAAATCGGAGGGATATTGTCGGATGTGTTACGAAAATATTGTAGAATCGGGATACCATAACAGTTATCTGGAAAAAGGGGGAAATAAGTTTTTGAAGATTATTGTGATCTGATTGTAGTGTTCTATCAAATTATGTTAGTTGCAGCGCGGACCCGTAAAGGCGTACCAATTTCAGTAGGGCACAGTTATTTACAAAATAAATCATAAATCATAATCATTATAGCGGTGTGCGTCAATGCTGAGCAGAGTGCGGGCTAGTCGCAACAGCGTTTTAAGCATGATAGCTGGTAGACTTGACTGTCTGTACATGAGTCGATGTATTAATGTTCACATGAGTATTGATACTTCGATTCGTGGGTCTGGCAGGGGGCGAGTAGATTAAGGTTTTTTACTAACACTAGGTATATGTTTTTGTACTACTAACACACTGGATCCATGTTATCTGAAATAAACGTTTTATTATTATTATTATTATAAACTATCCTACCATGCGTCGTCCTACGCAATCTCATCCGTGATACCTAAACGCAAGTCAAAGTTGCTCACTGTATACGTCAGAGATACGCACACATCTCAGAAGGAGTTTCTCCTCTTACGGTAGTCTGAGGCCTCTCGAGCCCCACCGGTCGGCCGCGTCATTTACATAGGAGCCTCTCAAATCCGTCTGTTTGTTCTGTCCGTTACAAGGCAGGCCAGAATCGGAAGTAATTAACTTTACACTTAAAGCTAAGTGTACTCTCAACTTAATCGTGTTATGTTGAAATGTCAGGAAGTTGAAAAGCGTGAGTTCGAAATTCAAAAAATGTTGGATGAAAAATAATTTTATGTACTTTACTCGATTTTGTTCCTGGATGTGAGTATAACATTGATATAAATTAAATCCTCACTAGCACCTACGACCTTCATCACGCTTGAAGGATTAAAATAGAAGAGATCGATTAGAATATTCACTTAATATAACTGAAATAGCTACGGATAAGGTCAAAAGGGTTAATCTAATCCGTTGTGACCTTTAAATTATAACTGTTGATATCCCAAATTATTATTGATAGTTGACTAATTAGCTAAGGTCTATGCATGTATGCCAACCAAATATAACATATAATTATGTATCTGGTAATGATCTATAAAAATATACACACGTCAACTTCTATGATAGATTGATTCCATTAAGGCGGGGGCACACAAAACCAAGCCTACACTGAACTGCCCTTTATAATTACGCGGCTAAAATAAAAACGCTTTTATAGACCAATATCTCATTGCTAAGGTGGGCATATGCGAGCAGACAAGCGACTTTACGACGAACATAAAGCGTCGCAGAAAGGCGTGTATAACCCTATAATGCGGAGGTATAAGGCCGCTGTTACTTAGCACCGTAACTTCTGTTTAGAGCCGCGCCTCCGCCTACATTGTCGGGAAATTCATGGGTGTCAGTTTAGTTCTATGGACGTCTCATTCCGCAGTCTCCCTGGGGCATCAGTATATTAAGCTATTGTGGTACTGCCCTACCAAGTTGATCTATGTAATTTGGGTTAAATGAACCCCGTAATACGGCCGAGTAAAAATGTTTGTGCCTTGAATGTGATATGTGGAGGTTATTAAGTTGCGGTGCGCGATGGGGGTGTTTGTTATTTAAATTATGAGAAACTTTGTTCTTTAGTGTAAGCTGGCTTAGGTCTTGTTTCTTTAGAGATGAAAATAGAAAAATAATGTCATAAGATCTGGGAAATTATATGAAAAGTTACAAAGACGATATCAGATTTCTCTGCATAAATCTCTGACAGTTTTCGATACCTATAACAAAGACATCAGGAAAAAATACTATGAGCTTTGGCTCTTCTCCAAAATCCTGCCATAAAAATTTTGAATGTTTACAGTAGATTCTACTTTCGATTTCTTCAGCCACGGAATCTTGGCTCGAGCCCCCTTGCTTCGTGCGTGTATAAACAAATTTGGTAGGCCAATGTCTTCTAAACTTTCACTGTTTGGCGGCCCGCCAACACCACAGCTCCACAGAATGCGGTGACTTTCGAATAAACCGAATAAAGATAATTTATTCCTATGATTTTTGGCCGCGACGCAATTGCTTTCGAATTATTCCCCTTTTCAGGTTCCGTACGCCGCATTGAATTTTAGAGGGTTATTTAGAATATGCGGTTTTCACTTTTTTGAAATAAGATTATGTGATTTTATTTGGCGGGTCGTATATTTCTGTGTTTATGATAAATAATTTTGCACATGTAAGCGGGGAAAGGTGACTGAATATTCATGTAAGTTCTCCTTTTTCCGTCTCCAAAGAGTCTCTTAACCTTGAAGGACATACTCAACCCGGTTGTAGGTTCCAGTAAAGAAGGTTCATTAGAACCTTTTTCTAATTCGGGCTTCATAATCCCACACAATTTGCAAATCCAAGCATAAATTTAAACACATATCCACAACGTGATTCCTTGAGTTCATCGGGGTAACGAAGGCCGGAGTTGAAACTAATTCAAAGACAAACTAAGAACAATCTAAACAGCGGGTTCGCTTCATCAAGCCACCACGTGGCCGACTTTATAAATTTCACGTTTACCTACTATGTATCTTTATCTGGCACTTGGAACTGTTTTATGGTGTCTAAAGTTACCTAGTTTAGCTTAGCGGAGTGAGGCCTACATACGGTTGTGGAGGGTGATTAGCTCAAACTGTTTGTGCCTTCGTGCTTTCCGGCGTAAGGCAAAGGCTGAAGAGTTTTTAACGATAGTCCGTTCTTTTTTAATTTGTTTGGAATATCTTTGACCCTTATACTTACTATTGGATTGTTAAGAGCAACGAGTACTCATTTGAATCGCACAGATTAACAAAAACGTAATCACTATTTAAATATAATTTTTTGTCTGACAGCCAGTCTTACCAAGGGTTATCGTATTACCCAGTTACTGACTGGGTTGTGGAGGTCAGATAGGCAGTCGCTACATGTAAAATACTGGTATTCAGCTGCATCCAGTTAGACTGGAAGCCAAGCCCAATATAGTTGGGAAAAGGCTAGGCAGATATTTTTAATATGTATTTATTTATAAGTATAATATCTCAAGCAAATAAAAAATCATTCTTTTTAATCCTACCTTAAAGCTCGCCACGGAACTACCAATCCTTTAACCCAGTATGTCTCAGAGAACTTGCGGGCATTATTAGCTACGTGATGCTAGCAGTACAAGGTTCACACCGACGTGTGCGCTGTTATCGCGAGCTATTTACCTCTAACGTGATATTAAGGATTACATTATAATCTGATACGCTCGCTTAACGCGCCGCCCGCGTGCCCGCGTGCCCGCCTGCCCGCTCTCTTACGAGTTCAGGAGCTGTTTTGTTAACTTGTAATTAGGGAATGTGATGTATGGTGTTTGTTATGGTTAATGGGCTTAGTTAAGTACGAATTATAAAGTTCTAATAGTTGCATGGCATCGATTTCATAATTTTACATGGTTGTTTATATAAAAATTGAGAAATTTGAGAGTGTAAAGACTAAAGTTGTTTCAAAAATTCACATAAGAAAAAGATTTTGTGTTCATTTAATAAATAAAACTTTTAGATAACATAAGACTTTGAATAGGATACTTAATAAAATATTGAAGCTGAAGCAGTCTAAATTTAAAAAATAAAAATATGAAAACAAAACATGTACCTACTTTAATAACAACGTGCAAATAAAATGTCGTTTTAATGCGACTGTGGTCGTAATTTTTTATTACAACACAAGTAATACCGTCTCACTTGTCCTATTACAAGAACGTCGTAACCGCCGTCTTCGGTTCATTGTGACTTTCTTTGTGTTAAGTACTTAATATAGGACAATATTCCATTCTATATGAATGGAGTAAGATGTCGTTATTTTTTCATGAGTCGTAATTGAAGTTGTAACTGGTTATCTTTCTATAGAGAATAATAGGTACTGGATACATAAAGGGGTATAAAGTTCTTAAATTTTATATAACAGCCTGTTGTCTTCAACGACTGAACAAAAGCCATATAGAGTGAAGTATAAATGCGTGTAGTTGAGTACAAAACAAGAGCAGAAGCCAATTTAAGGATGCTCATAGTATAGAATTTAACGATATTTTTTTTTGCCAAAAATGTTGTCAATCCACAGAGAAGCTTACTATCTATCTCAGTAGTCCTTTAGTCAGACTGTTGTCTATCTTAGAACATAGACAAAAGCCAATTTTGCAGTTGGTGGAATCTAAATCTCTGGTCATAAAAAACTAGATCTTGTTTACATCACATTAAACACTTGACGAGAAATTAAAACACATTGCAGTTAACTACTAATTCATGAGTTGTTCATTTGGAACCCCAAGGAACATTTCACCTACCATAAGACCAGCTTATTATAAACTAGACGATAAAACGCACGCGTTCACGTTATGTTTATTATGTCACCTGGCATATCTCTGCGTAGTCTTTCGGTACGCGATAGGCAGAGTACGCGACCTAAGGACAATACGCACAAAATAATGGGTGACGCGTTTGCGTATGACACTGCTCTCGTAAGCGTTTGTTTCTTTTCGACGGAGCGTTTCAATGAATTAGTGCGAGACGGTGAGGTTATGTGTAATAGTTTTCTTGTGATGTAATCGTACGTGTGTGGGATGTTGAATTATTATGTCGGTTGTTTAAATGATCCTTTTGTGGTGAGTTCCGTTACAGATTTATAAGGTTTCAGATGACATACCAAGTATATGGGCGTTAGAACACAATCAGCATCAAATTTTGCGTTATGTACCTTTTATTACATTTGCACTTAAATTAAAAACAAATCTTTCCGAGTAAACATGACATCTACAACACATTACGTCGCGGGACAAAGTAAACACCAAACTCGAAATGGCTTTATTCAGAACAGGAAAAGCAACGCAATGAATGACAGAATTACTTGGCAAAGGAGACAGACGGGCTTCAACCGACAGTAAACTTAAAAATATAAATGTTCTGTTTACTTACAAGTGAACGCGATTCGCGTCGTTTACGACATCGCCCTCGTTCCACTGCGCGAAATTACCGAGCACCATTGTTCGGAGCCGTATAAAGACATAAAACGCAAAAATAACTCGACACCGATAGAGATATTGGTCCTTCGGTACGTAAAATTTTGTTTACAAACCTGTCTGTAATCACTTTGGCTGGTAAATGTGGATATAAAGGTTTCTGCTTTCATTGAAATTTTATGGACATTTTTAAAAGATTGTAAATTATAATAATGTGTGCGCAAGAGAGTTTTGCGTTCTGTAGCTGATAACTAACGTGAGTAAAAAACGGCGCACAGTATAAAGAGAAATGAAGACCTCTCCATTATTTACACGTTGATTATTGAACAGACAGTTTATCTAACCTTCATCATTACGAACTAAAATGGCCGACACGACGTGGACCGGGCTGTTCTCGATCAAATTATACAGCGTGCATGATGAATGTATGAGAAGATTACATAAGAGATGGCATCGCTCATTATAAGGGCGTTTGTTCACTGTACGACGCGACGCGCCCGAAACGCCGACGTTTGAATTTTACGAGCGTTTTGTACGCTAGGTGTCGCTTGATGACTATTACATGGTATTGTAATTTTTTATGCTTATGGGACTGTGTAGCGTAATTTTGTAATTTTTTATGTTTAGTCATAATAAGTCTGTACTGTAACGTGGATGTCGGATATAATTTGCGAAATGGTTATAATAAGGAGTGTTAAATCTTTTTACAAGACTTGAATGCAGATAATACAATGCCCTTCCTCTGTTTGCTATGCAAAGCTGAAGACTTCAATTAAAACATTTAAAACCTTTCATCCATTATCTTACTGGCAAAAAACAAACCTTCTGAGATAGAGTTGCCCCATTCCATTTACACAAAACTTAAAAGGAAGCACTGGACACGAAGTCTGTGTTGAAAACTGCACTATTCTGAATAAGGTTCAGAATCCGGCAGTTTGTTGAGCAGGCGCTCTAAGAGCGAAAGGGACGAACAAAATTCGTTTTCGACAGAATGTTAAGTGAGTTAAATCTCCAAATAAAAGGTGGGTTGCCTACTCAGCTAGCTTCAGTTGCTGACTCTGACTTGCTATGGTAATGAAGTTGTGACTCAGACCCTTGTCGCGTCCCGCGGTCCCCTCGCTTCACCCCCTCCGTCGCCCTCGTTGTACAAAACAGTCGTTATCTCGGGCGATGATCTAAATGTAAGGGTTCAGTGTTGGCCGTGATTGCGGACGCCTCAGGACATACGATTGTTTCAGATAACAAGGCGGAGTTGTAAACTGGGTTATTGGTAGCGCTGAGTGATGTTTAGAAAAATGTTTGTGGTAGACGTGTGAGAGTGTGTGAACGTGTGATGGAATTTTCGGGTGTCGAATATTTTGTGGTTGTTTTTAAAGGCGATGTTTTTGTTTTTTACTCGACTGCTTCTCTTAGAGTGTTTAAGAGACTTTTCAGTGAAGTTCCTCCGTGCCAAAGTAGTCTAAACGAGCTCGACAAAGTTTACAAAACAAAAATAGACGGTTTATTTTCGTCCAAGCTCATGGCTACACATAAGTATAATTCACAAGTTCAAAGTTTTTTTGAGTGATAAAAATAAAGTAGGCAAACTATTTGAGTACCTACATGAAAGTTTTAACAAACCTTTCAACATTTGCCTGACCTTACCTGAAAACTACCCTCGACATTGTTTTCAAAAAGTTTCTCCTACCTAAACGTAAAAGATTTCATAATATATTTTTATATACGTAGGTAGTAATCATTAGGTTTTATAGGGAGGTTTCTTAATGAAAAGTGTTCGTATTTTGCGAAGTTAGAAACTTCATAAATACTGTCTAACTGTTCTGTTCCGAACGGGCCGAGTTGGTTAAGATTGTATCTCTATAGGAGATGCGATATTTAGATAATGTTACAGCCTTTTATAATTATCGGAATGGTCGGTGATAATTTTTTGTTACTCGCTTCCTTAAGGAAGTTATTGAAGAAAAGGAGTTTAATTTTCAAATGTAAGGAAAACAGTTATTCTTTCTTCTTTCTTTTGTTTTGGCTTTGGATGTGAGCTTAGATTATATAATACCATGTTATGCACGTCTGAAACACGGAAAAACAATACAAAAATCTTCTACTTTGTGGTCCATAATTGCTGTGCACGAAAAATACATCCATGAATGTATATTTATCTATTCCAAAAAGCAGTGATAGCCTAGTGCAGTGACCATCGAACTGCCAAGTCATAGGTCTCGAGTTCGATTCCAAGCCATGCACCACTGATTTTTCGATTTCATGACGTATGTATGGTATAATTATGACTTGCTTAAAAATCGGTGAAGGAAAACATCGTGAGGAAACCGGCATGCCTGAGAGATAATCCTCAACAGCATGTGAAGCTAAGTCAGAGGCCCATAGGCAGCATAAAAACTTTCACACCAGGTTAGTCACTAAACACACGAAGAAGAAGAAGACTTATTCGACAATACTTGGCTGTCTTTAAAAAAAAAAACTTTGTAGCATTAGTCACTCACGCATTTCTAAAAATAGGTTAATAGTCTACTGCCTACGTGTTTCTATTTCAGGACTACCTTACTATTATCGCAATTGATATTTAAATTGTTGAAGTGATATCAAGCGGTGATAAAAATGCCACGGCGAGTGACCACCGCTGACTTGTTTGTGGGCAGTTCCGGCGGGATAGTGCTGATAAGAGTGATAAGGAATATTTGCATAAACGCCTTAAGTACCAAACCAATGGGTGGTGGAAACGTGACTAGCGCGAGTAAATCAGTAGGTACCTAATGTAGTTTCCTTTGTTGGTTTTTTAAGTCAGGAACAGAATATTTCATTATTTTAAAAATGAGCACAAAATTGTATACCAACGCTGTAAAAATAAAGCCGCCAAGTTGATAAAAAAAGTATCTAGAAAAGAGGAACTTGCAGCAAAAAATGGTTGCATTTCTTGTCACAAAAACTGCGTCCAAAATCCATCGACAACCGACCTCTCAACGCGTCAAAGGGAACTCAAAAACTCATATCTATAAAAAAACGTGAAAGAAAACAATGTCAACCACTTGATGTTTTTATGATACAGAGAGACGTATTCGCGGAGCACACATTCCAGTAACCAAATTTCTATCGAAGCGTGATTGCGAGCCGAGCCGCTGGCGAAACAAATGAATAAACAAAAAAAAAGAAGCCTGATGAAATATTATGTTTTGGAGTGTAGACAAATTACTGTTCCCCGCACTCTGGCGCTTCCCGTCAAATATAAAACGGATTCTTTATTTGCCTCCCAGTCTCCCGTTTATACGTTTTCGGTTAAACTTTGTTCCGTGGTTAAATAAACCTTTATTATTTTGTTTGAAGCTCATTTTCCTAACCGGAGGGGGAAGGTTGCTCGCTGTACGTAGATGTTCGTGTTGCTTGAACTTACAGCTTCGAATAAGCGTGTCTTAAAGCGTTGTTTTCTTCATTTTGGAAGCTGTTCGCTTATTTGGGACATAGAAAATGTTTTGAGGCAGTATCAAAACCATTAAAATGATGAGTAGAAATTGCTAAGCATTTATTAATATTTACTTACTCTTAATATATCTCCATAATATACACACAAACATATTAGATTTGTTTTATTAGCTTTGCGTGAATTGGTAGCCTCAGGGTATGTTACGTCTAGTTTTCATTTACCAAGCCTAGACTAAGTTTGTGTTGAGTCTAGATTCCTAGAAGTGTATGAATATAACTTTAACATAAAACATTCCTAAGTTAGTCATGAGAACATCGATGCCAACATTAATTAAGGAAAGTTTATAATCATGTTAATTCATCATCATCATTTCAGCCGTAAGACGTCCACTGCTTGACGTAGGCCTCCCTCGTGCAACGCCTCCTCGACCGGTTCTATGTTTCTGGCATCCAGCGGATACCATAATTCCAATAATTTTAATTAAAACATATTTACTTAAGTACCTACTTTACACAATTTGGAGTTTGTTTTTAACTGCTCCACCCCGAGCGGGAGAAGTCATTGGATGATTTCCCACCCTCAAAAAAAAAATATTGGGGCGTTAGAACAAAATCAGTTTGCGTCATGTACCATTTATTATGTTTGCACTTAAATTAAAAACAAATCTTTCCGAATAAACATGTCATCTACAACACATTACATCGCGGGACAAAGTAAACACCAAACTCGAAATGGCTTTATTTAGAACAGGAAAGAAGTCATTGGATGATTTCCCAGCCTTAAAAAAAAAGGTTTATAGTGGACATGGTAAAACATGAAGTTATTATATCATTCGAACACCAGCTTTCTTAGTTTCCAACGAACAAAATATGGCTTTAGATTAAAGCAAAGTTAGCTACAACACTATCAAAATCATAAAGACCGCATGTGGCGTCTCTCCGCCAACTTAACACCCAGGCCATAGAAATAAACGTCTTAATATGACACGTCGGAACCCATAATTAGGGCCAAACACAGCAGGATACCCGAATTAGAACTTTAATAACAGGCACATACGACCTAAAATAGAAGTTAATGTAGCGATAAAAAGTTTCATATGGTGGATATAACGTTGGTGGAATGTAATCTGGCCGAAGCGCCGTAAAGGAGCCGGTCACCAACATGGAGGATTATGGGAGCAATTTGGTTGCGCGATTGCCCCGGAATGTGGGATGTGCAGTGCCTTGTTGCTCTACTACATACTATTGTGAATCGGAGATTATTTTTAAGGGTCACATAAAGAACATTCTTGGTTTAAGCGAAGGAAAATTCCAAGTGTTTTCTGATATTTTTCTAACCGTACTGGAAGGTTTCTAGTACCCAACACAACAATATAATTGAAAGTATAGGCTTTGATGTTTTTAAACGCATTATAATTTTTTCTACATATGACAAAAACATGTAAAGATTCCAAAATTACCCGTTGACCCCCAAATTAAAATGGTCCTATAATTCAAAGTCACAGAGGTATAAGTTTAACTATCTCTAAATTAAAATTAATTTTCCACGGTACTTCACCCCGTCTAGCGAGTATATTCCACGACTCTTCAGATCGTCTAGCAAGTATATTCTTAGTAAGATCGGATCAGGAGAGTGCTGTTTATGTGTTATTCGAGGCAGATGGTAGTCGTTCGCAGTGGGACTCTCGTTGTGACGTCACAGTATATCCATTTGTGTCGGGAGACATCAGAAACATACGTGGCCGAGATTCTAATAAAGGCGCAAGCTACTGTGATTATTTTGAAGTGTGTGATTTTAACTCAAGTGGAATAATTCAGTTTTATTCGACAAGGATTATTGCTAGTATTGCTGAAAGAAAGACGTTTAATACAAACAAAGTTAACATGAGTATAAAAATGCAGTGCCAATATCTTTAAACTTTATTTAAAAGGTAAAATGCGTAGATAAACGTCGAGAAAGTTTATTTAAAAGTCTGATAAATTCAATCATTCTCATTTATGCACAATTTCACTTACTGTCAAAGTTCTTGCAAAGAAGAAAAAATACAATAAAATAAGCGGATTATTTGAGTAACAAATTCAGGCAGTCTTTACTATTGGTTAAATTCTTAGGATGTAATAAAAACTTTTCTCTTAAAGAATTTAGACACATTAAACGTTAAAAAAAATGCATTCAGCAAAAAGGTTTATTACTAAATAGTTTTTAAATAGTACTTTCTTTATTTCTTTTCATTTCAGATTAGAATTTTTCCTTTGTTTGTCTGAACTTTACGTTTTCACCAACTGTTCTTGTAAACGTGTGCAGTTGTAAGCTATGAACTGAAAAATGAGCTTAATTTTGTGAAAATTTTGTTTCATAAAAGCTGTCTTATCTCGTTTTAGTTTTGAAATTACTAACTGTTTGTAGCTACTGTAGCAAGATAAGGTGACTATTTCAAAATGATTTTTAACTTCATTCTTTAATAAATATTTAGGTTTTTATAAAAGTAATTTAGACCATAAATGATTTTGTTCTGAGAATCAGTTACAACTTTTTGATATAAAACTTATAAGTTTGCTTAAGAAGGAATTATAATTTTAGTAGTTTCTCCGTGCCTCGGAAAGCACGTTAAGCTGTTGGTCCCAGCCACCATTCGTGGATCTTTGACAGCCGTCACTGTTCGTAAGTAGCTCTAAAGTTTGACAATCAGTCTTACCAAGGGCTATCGTATCACACAGTAGTGGGTTGTGGGGGTCAGATACGCTGACGCTCCATATAAATCACTGGTATTCAGCTGCATCCAGTTAGACTGGAAACCGAGCCCGACATAGTTGGTAAACAGCTAGGCAGATTGATATACAATCATTGGGAGTCTAGTTTCAGAAACAATGGATAATCTATTCTAGTGTAATTGTATAAATTTTTAAGCTTATACACTGATTAAATTCGACTATAATGAAATTGAAGTTCTGTTTAAAAGCTGTGAATAATCTGTAGCTAATTGGTATATTTTGTTTGCATAGCATTTATAAAATATTTATGTAGTTTAACATTAATTTTACGTTTCGTCGCACACCGATTGTCTCGTATTTACAAATTATTACAGTTTGGTATTTTTGAACGTACTAATATTTGTTTACATTTTACATTATTCATGTATTGTTGACATTATAAAATGTAAATAACACTTTGGTATTATGATCATGCGTTATTTGTATTCATTATGCTGAAGTTTTTAGTTAGCGTTGATGTATTCATGACAGTGAATAGCTCTCTTGGTAATTTATGCATTGTATTCATTTTGGGAGAGATCTCTGTCCAGCTGTGACGATAGGCGGAGTTGGTTATTAATTAGCCACGAGCTCCTTCACTCGTGGCTAAGTAATAACAGCTTCAAAGCTCGATCCATCAGGTTAATTTACGCTTTCCGAGGTTGGCCGTGGATGGGTGACCATCTTTACATTTCGAGTCTCTTTCGTGCCTTGGAAAGCACGTCAAGCCGTTGGTCCCGGCTGACATTCGTGCATCTTTGACAGTCGTTACGGGTCGTCGGACGCCCGAAAAGACAGGCTCTGGCAGCCAGTCTATCCAAGGTGTATCATATTACCCAGTTACTGGGTTGTGGAGCTAGGCAGTCGCTCTATGTAAAATATTGGTATTCAGCTGCATCCGGTTAGACTGGAAGCCGACCCCAACATAGTTGGGAAAAGGCCAGGCAGATTGGAGTTTGTTATTAATTAGTATGCTTTGACGTGGTTGGGTATACATTCAATATTGGGATAACCTTTTTCTGTCCGAACATTTCCCGTTTTTAGTAGCTACGTGTTCAATTGCAGAAAAAAATGTCGAAAGCAGAAGTTTCGAAGAAGACCAAGATAAACAACACAACCTCACATTAGAGGATCTCAGGAGCTCTAAACCGACTTGACCGTGACTTCGGAAACTTAGCTCAACGGACCGACACATACAGGTCCATTGGAAGTCCGGGGTCTAAAGTACAGTCAGCCAAAGATGTGAGCATTGTTCCGCACATATTGTATGCGTAACAACTTTATGAACCTTCAAAAACTGACGTCGAACTTGACTTATTAGCAATCTGATATTCCAATATTCATTGCTTTAAGAACATTGTTAAGCCGCCGAATTTCTATAACATTTGAGGGAACTATCAACCTTTTGAAAATTAATGGTATTCTGATTCTGGGTCAGTTAATCCATTGAGCGGTGAAGGTGTTCTGATTGTTGTAGCTACATACGTACAAAATTGTTTAAAAGTACCTAGTTGCAAGTTAGCTGCCTTTGTACTTATCTCCGTGCTCGACTGTACAAGTCCATGCATTGCATGTACAAGTCCAGGCACGCCGATGCGCTTTGAGGACACAATCACCATTAAGTTAAAGGCTAATTAAACCCCTGAGAAACTTACTTGTCTCCCGCGGTAGCGCTAACTTCGTGCGGTGTGGTGAGAGGCTTAAGCGGCAGCGATTTTAAAGGTAAGCTATTTTTTATTTTTTCAGACACACTACCCAAATTATTTAAATGCAGTTTATTTCAGTTATAAAATAAATCTATAATAGTGTTTTTCTAATAATAATTCTTCCAATGATGCGCTACGAAAGTCCTAGCATACGAAGCGCTACGTCGTAGTACTAAGTGCTACGACGTAGCTCTCCTAACACGCAGTTGAATATAGCTCTATTTAGATTCGTAGTTATATCCAAATAAGAGGAACGTTAGAAAAAATATTTCTGCACGCATATTGTAATGTGGTGCAATTATTACATCGTTTGTATTTATGTAACTAAAATTATAATACTGTAATTGTTCTTTCCGCGATGAAAACTACCAAATATTGAAGTTGACTTATCAAAAAACAATTTGCCCATGACATAGAAGCCACGTCATTGACTTAACTTCACTACCGCTTGCCACGTTAAGTTTGTGCCAAACCAATACGGCTTCAATGTTCTTGCAGGCAAATTGTTTCCGTTCGCGTCAATTTACTGAATGTCTGACGTCAGAATCATTCGTGCTGGGACTTGTTGCATTACATTTTTAATTACTACTTTAGTAACTAGCCAATGGATAGAGATTGATGGGAAATGAAACACTTACCACGACTTCTGGAGTGCTTTCTGGTGTAATGATGTGAGCTCGGATTGTGGTTGTACTGGTACATACCTGTGAAAAAAACAAAGATTATGTTCAATTACTGTTATTACAAAGAAATTGCTGTATTGCACTTGAACCCCAAATAATCAATTAACTAATTAATTAAAGTTTCGTGACACTACGAGAACTTTAAGTGCCAGAACAAACTTTACTCCCCTTCCTGCCTTGACTTCAAGATATAAGTGACAACACTTTGGAAACCATTACAGTGAATACCTACCTTAATTTGAATAATAAATTGTAAACACACAATGATACATTTGAACGGCGCGTGTATCCCCGAACCCTCGCAGTTAGTGAACGTCTTTTGATTTACTTTGCGACCCAATCATCCCCATATGACGGCAAGGAATGACTTTCATAAGTCGCGTGAGCATCTAACGGGAGCGAGTTTTACATACAGAGCAAATCTTTAAGGATGAAAGGCAGTATGAAGCGAAGCCTCTTATTATGAGCTATGGTACATCTTGCTATCTTATTTCAATTTGTACGCTCCATTGATTGCAGATGCCTCGAGCGGTCTTCGTTTGCAGTTACTGCGAGCAAAAAGGACGCAGCTATTGAGAAATCTTTACACAAGAAAAGGATAGGACGTATTTCTCTATGAAGAGACGAAAAATATCGAAAAAAGTTATCGCATCAAAGTCTCGGCGCCCGTAAAGGTCTCATTAAAACTGTCCTGTGAAGGAATTCTGTCCAATTTATATGACAGTCAGCAGTAGATTGGTCGGGAAGTAAATAACGACGTTTTTTCGTCTATTGTTTTAAATGATGTTTAAGCGGGTTTGGTTATTTGAGTCCTCTAATGAATGTAATTTTATTAGAAAGTTTGTCTAACAACGTTTTAGAAGGGTTGAATCTACACGGTACTATTGTTTACGTTAGTTGACGGTTCAACGGCGAGGAAGATGTGTATTTACTGAATTATAAAAGTGGAAGGAACGATGTCAATGGAGACAAAGATTATCGTATCACGAATAAATGAGACGAGGATTTCAGAAGGTGGAAGTTCAAAGACTGTTGTCACCTTACACAATAAGTATGCATGGATAACCTCTCTAGTTTTTCAGGCACAAAATTAGGGACGCGAGTCTTATTTCAGTAGATAATTTATACGTATAATACATGTAAAAAAATGGATGCCTCAAAGTAAACATATTAAACAGCGTTTGATGCTCTCACATCAATATCCTGTCACAAATTTTCCGAAAAGAAAACACAGGTATGCACGACATTTCAAACATTCCCAGAAACGTTTACGGATAAAAATATTTGTCCAACAAATCTCGAGCACACTTGGAAATATTGACAAAAAATTTATTTCCTAAGGAAAGAGTGCGTGCGGAGGGAAGTTTTCTCCATCATCTGTCAATACCGTACATCCAGGATTTACTTTTAAAATATGTCATTATATTTTTTTATATTACGTCGTGTGGGCAAAAATGTACTTATTTCGCGCTCCGCTGGTCTGAAAATGTGACATCAGCGCGAGTGTGAAGGAGTGTGTCGCGGTAGGACAAAATTTACGAGGTGACTGTAACCTCCATATCACGACCTCTTAGGTTTACGGTCACTGGTTTTTATTCGGCGTGGAATAAAACAACGTGGTGATACAACGCGTGGCTATTGGTTGGCGTCGCGAGCGACGGCTGAGCTACGGTCAAAGAGCAAAAGGTATTGTACGCACAGATAAAAGTGTTTGTCCGTTTCAGAGTTAGAGAGCAATATAGCATTTCTATGTTGTGCATGTTTTGTGTTCCAGTGAAAGAAATGTAGGTCGCTGCGTGCAAGTTATTGGACTGAGGGGCTAGCTACTTTATACACGTGCACAGAGCTTCAAGCGATTTGTGCACTGATCCGGTTTACTGATACGTAAGTGGTAGATTTGTAACAGGAATGTTGTCGACACAAGTTTATAGAATTTGTATTTAACTTAAGACATTGTATGCCCAAAACTATTTCCAATATAGGGCTTGTGGTTAAGTAATAACAGCTGCACGGGTCGATGAATCAGTTCAAGTAACGCTTGTCAAGGTTGTTCCGGGGATAGGTGACCATCTTTACATATCAAGACCCCTCCATGCCTCGGCAAGCACCGTTAAGCCGTTGATCCTGACTGTTCAATAGTAAATCATTAACAGTCGTTACGGTTCATCAGTTACTAGCTAGTGGAGGTCAGATAGGCAATCGTTGTACGTAAAATACAGGTATTCAGCTGCATCCAGTTAAACTGCAAGTTGGCCTCAAGTTACATACATTAGAAAGTTGGGAAAAGGCAGGCAGATGATGAATTATTCCTAATATCTTTATTGAAACATTACAGAAATAAGGTGCTTAATTCTCCACCATAGATGCGTTTAGGCCTCAGAAGAATTTACCCATTTAAGGCAAATTATACTCATTTTGCTCTCTCTTACTTACTTGACTCAGCATCACATGCTGTTGAGAAATATCTCTCAGGCATGCCGGTTTCCTCACGATGTTTTCCTTCACCGATTTTAAGCAAGTGATAATTATACAATACGCACATGAATCCGAAAAATCAGAGGTGCGTGCCTTGGGTTCGAACTCGAGACCTATGACTTGGCAGTCCGCCGGTGACACCACTAGGCTTTCACAGATTTTTTTGCTGATCCAACACCTATGTAAAATAAATGTAAATAATATTATCGCCTTTACTCCGTATCACTATTATTCCTATTCTATACAACACAAGAGGAAATTCGCGTGTGTTAAGTGTGAATATAGTGCGAGCAACGACGCGACGCGAGACGCAAGCGTTGCGTGCTAACACAAATAGTTAGAATTCATTGCGCGCCTCGCGAATACTGTCGCACAGTTTATTGCTGTCTACCCGCTTGTGTTTTTAAACGACATTTTGATGTTTGCAAATTGAACATGATACTTTATGTTTGGCAGTGTAATATACTGGGTTTAGTTGAGCAGTCTATGAAATGGCTGCACTGCAATACACCTACGTGGTTGAACGCGTTTGATGGGAAACGCGGAGTTACTTACGTATGCTGTGGCTGGAATTTTTTTCTGTATTATTTTTGCTGCACCATTTTTTATCAGTGTGACGTGTGTATAACAGAGTTTAATAAAAAAGTATCTAAAATTATGCTTATTTATATGAGAGACTACGTTTACGTAAGATATGTATGTGTGCTTATACAACAGTTAGGTTAAACGAGAGACATACTTTCAGGGGTTACTATATTCATGAAAATTACAACTTTGATTATGGAACTACATATATATAACTACCTGAAATCACGAAAAAAAATCTGCTGTTTAGTACATTTATGTTCGCATACTTCGTCAAAATGTTTGGGACAGCAGATATTCATATCTTTTTTTTTCATATTTCAGAGTTGGTCCCATGGACAAAGTTGTTGATTTTCATGATTACTATACAACCTGAAAGTATGACCCTCATCTAACCTAACACACTGTTTAGTTCGATTGAACTATTTAATACTAGAAAAAAAATTCAATGTAGTACAGCCAAAAAATCTCAACATAATTAAACAGCCTTTATTAACAGACATCCCCCATCCCTCTGCCACAAAACCACCTGAAAACTAAGTTCAGCCATTATAAAACCTCATTATTGTTTGTTAATTCAAAATATGGCGCGAATAATGTCGTAACTGCGCGCGAATCGGGTGTCAAAGGACGCTAATGACTCGTCACCACAGTGTAACACCAGACGGCACATTGGCCTACTGGTGAAACAGCGGTACAGTCACGAGCACCAATATGTATACACTTATACTGTGTTCGTTATAACATTAGACAAATAACGGTTATCACCCTTTCGTTATTTCTATATAGACGTATATTAAACTCCGTTATTTCACGTTACATATGAGCCAATGTTATCTATTAACCATTTACATTAAAAAAACAACTGTAAAGTGCAGTTATGTCAACAATATTACACAATAACTGTCGTTATTTAGCCGTTATTTTTCTAATGTTATAATAAACGGAGTATAGAAACATTCAAAAACGATTTTCTCGTGAAATAACGTCAACTTTGTGATAAATAGAACCTATTTCAATTTAGTATGAGTTCTCAAATACTATGTCCGTAATAACATAAAATTACAGCAAATGCAGAAGGAGAAAATCACTTTTTAAAGTTGCTCCGTGTATACATATTGGTGCTCGTGACTGTACAATTTGCTACCGATTATAAGGGTTTATAATACTGGTAGGGTATTTAATACATTGGAATTTTATCAAACATTTTTTGGGCTTATTAGAGAAAGCTGTGGAGGCCGTCTTTAAAATAAAATATTTAAAGACCCTTTTTTGGTGCACCGACTTGTAGTAACTATTGTATAAATTGAAAATTATTTTATTTCGAAGTAAAATAATATTTATACAGGCTGAAAAAAAAATCAGCTGATCCATACATTATGCACGCATAACTCATCAAAATGTTTTGTTTTTTTTTTGCGATTTCAGATTTGTTCCCATAGTGAAAGTTGTTCATAATGATGAGAACAATGACCCTTTAAATAATGCCTATCAATTCAATTTCATCGTCTATAATAGGTAATACAGGCTAGTGTCGGCAACTCCAAATCTAACCGCGTATTTTGCGTACGGATTTACATAATAATTATATTACCTAACAGTCTTCAAATAATAACATGTAGATGTATAAAGAAAAATAGGGTGTAGAGTTATAGGGCATCAATGTTGAAAATTAACATCAATCATCATCATCTCAATATGTTAAGAATAACCATTCACTGCCTGAGCAACAAGCATTGCTCACACTGCAATGGTTCTACCTCGAATTCTTCTTTCTTTTTCGTGTGGTTATTGACTAACCTGGTGTCAGAATTCTTAATGCTGCCCAAGTGCCTCTGAATTAGCTTCACATACTGTTGAGTTAAATCTCTCAAGGGGCATGTTTCCTCACGATGTTTTATTCACCGGTTTTTAGGCAAGTGATAACGATACAATGAATACATGAATCCAAAAAAAAAGAGGTGCGTGTCTTAGGTTCGAACTCGAGACCTATGACGTGACAGTCCGACGGTCACACGACTAGACTATCACTGCTACCTCGACTAAGTAGCTCACACAGTTGCCTACATAATTATAATCACAAACATCCATTCGTCCCCATCATTACACATGACATCATTAGTTGGTAGCCAACTCAAATAATATGTCGCACATAATTACGTGACGCATCGGGTGTCAAAGGCCGATAATGACGCGCGCCCACCGCAGTGTAACGCAAGACGTTTGACGAGCAGCCTGTGTTATTGTTGTATTAATTACTGTGGTGTTAGGTTCGCTGGTTGTGGTCGGGTCAGAATATGGTTTTAAAAAGTTGATAAAATAGTTTGGCAAGAGATAAATGTTCATATCTTTTAATCAGTTATCTTCTTGGAACAACTAACGCACCTACTAAGGTTCCTATTGCAGACCAAGCCTTTTTTTTGAGGTTAGGATATCGTCAAATGACCCCTCCCACTCTGGGTGGAGTGGAAGGGAGTGTCAGACTCTTACTGACTAAAACCCATCCATGTTTAAGGGCTAAGGAATGTTAGCCCTTTATGTTCCGGGGTAGCGGTAACCCTTTCAGACAATCCCGCTTACGACGGGAACCAAGCCATAATTATTGATATGTTCTCATTATTATACAGAACCAATTCAACAGCAACTATTCCAATATAAAATCTTCCGAATCCACTCACAACCGAAAACGCAGTACACTCTCCGATATCCATCCCTTTGACATCAAAAGTGTATTCCACTAAACGTATTGTCAATCACTATACGTCCGAGCCATCACCTGAGTTTCGGCGACTATATTTAATCCCTCCCCGTACCCCTTTTATCCGAGCTTGTTGGGTCTCAAGCCGAGCGTGAAAAGGTTCCGATGTACCCGAGCACATTATGAGGACCAGCGCGATGCGACACAACCTTATAAATAGATTTCGATAACGCATTGAAGACTTCCATCTGACAACAGATGATATGGGAACGTGCACGAATGACTGGGCCTTGGACGTATGTTTGAGAATGGATTTAGAGCTTTTTGTCGAGTTTTTTGGTTGATTTGATAGACCAGGAGTATTTGGGAAGGAATGTTGGGAATGGGTTTTTTTTTCTGGTATTTCTTCTGGTGTGATGTTTCGCTTTTCCGTAAGTTAGAGCCATATGGATCAATTTTGACGTTTGAATTACGTTATTTTTTAAGTTATGTTTATTCTCTTTTGTCTACTACAAAGTTACGGCCACCACCATCTAACTTTATGTGACTACACAAAAATGTTGACTAGATTTATAAATCAATAAGTGGGAAACTCTACTCTCTAGGTACCTTTATCATCGCCATTTTTCTTTGAATCCTTTCAACCTCATACTGAAACACTATTCTAAAAACCCCTCTCAACTGTAAGCAGAGAATTTGCAACAAACCTGTATTCTTCCCACAATGTGTAATAAAACACAATACTCTATTCGTTCGTCACATAATATGGAGTGCACGGCGGCCCCCTGAGCCAATTTGCATCGCGGCGGGAGAGCCGACCTTTGGGGACCTGTGTTCAATATTTTACGTGGAGTATGCAGGTGTGAATGGGGAACGAAGTGGGGACTTGGATCAAATATGTAGGGTTACGTTGGTTTTGAGGCTGCAAACTAGATTGCGGGGCTGGAGCTATCAGTTTTATGTGCTGCTGTTAATCAGGAGCGTTCTTATTATTAAACATGGCTTAAAGATGCAGTCTGAGGTTGGATGAACTTGCCCCTAGTTTAATTTCGTAGGCATTCAAAAAAAAAATATTGTAACAAGATCGCGTCGTCGTTGTCTCTATACATTTGCTTTGGATACCCGTAATGGTAACTTTTCTATAATATTGATTTATTCTGTATCCTATATTACTTACTTACTTCAGTATGATCTCACTCATCATACTAAAGTAGTTTACTGTAGGTATGTACATATCTGTTCAGTGGTCTAGAATAAATAACGCTAACTTGTTTCACAATAAAGATACACCGGGGTCTTATCTTCAAACTTTTAAGAGTACAACTAAGTTCTTGAGTTGAAAAAAACGTTATGAAGAGCAGCGATACGATTATCGGTACAAAGAACTCGGTAATGTGTCTGCAAGATATCGTTAAATTGTAGAAAAATCTCAAAAAGTCGAATGGACATCACTAGGGCATCAATAAATCAACTAAGGTAAGGTACGAAGGTAATAATGGTAAAGGCGAAATTTCACGAACCAGAAATAAAATCTATTCCTTAAGCGAAAGTAAGATTGATCGTGTTACTTCGATAAAGTTGGTATGAGTTCACTACTGGTCGCGAGTAGTTCAGTGGAGTCGGTACATAGTTCTTACTTCAGACCAGCTGTAATGTTTGTGGACGTACCGCGTGTGAGTGGCGATGTAATCTAAGTCTTTAGAAAAGGGGACTTGGAGGTGTGTTATTATGAAATGCAGCAACGTCAGTTTGTATGGTGCAGTTTTTTACAAAATTAGGGTCAGTATTTTCTCTAAGGCACTAGTATCCGACTCGAAGGACCATTTTATGAAGTAAGTAAATGTAACTGCTCAGAAAAATGTTCAGTTACAAGATTAATCACTACATAGTATAAAACAAAGTCGTTTTCTCTGTCCCTATATATAGGGATCTATGTATGCTTAAATCTTTAAAACTACGCAACGAATTTTGATGGGGTTTTTTTAATAGATAGACTGATTCAAGAGGAAGTTTTATGTGTATAATTTGTCGACATATTTTGCGGGCGAAGCCGCGGGCGGAAGCTAGTAATATTATAGAGTCTGTTGATGATGAGTTATAGAAATATTTTATTCCTAAACACAAAAGGGCATATGGCAGAAATAAACAAAGTATGCAAATTAAACAAAGTAATGAGTTCAAAGACGTATCTCGAATGTTTTACGAACAAAAACATTATGATTCTGGAACCTCATTACATCACCGAGAATCATATGTCTTTTGAGGACGTAAGAAATACACGCTGTGTACATACGTACAGTCGTGATTATCTCCTGTTTAAGTTATTATTGTCAATTTAAATAATGGCTTACGTTATAAGTGTTAACTCATTATTTTATAAAAGTTATATTTTTACTTTTAAATAACGGTAGATTTTCTTTCTCATGAGGCTGAATAGAATCTTTTTTCGTTGATTTCTTCACAAATTAAAATTGTATCAATCATAATTGATCAACGGTAATCCCGTTGATTACAAAACATTAAAAATGGAAAATAAATAAAAATTATTCAATTTCAGTAATAGGTTTATTACGTCCTCCAAAAAATACAAATTTCACGGTACCTTCTCGGGGACACGTTATAAGTTTTTCTCATCGTTCAGTATTCAGCGAGGCGAGCGGAATGTATCCCCAATCATATCCGCATGGGGGATCGAACCCGCAGATTGATATTTGATCCCCCAAACTCGAGTTGGGATCTATGAGTCGCTCCGAGCGACTTGCCTCTCTCCTTCAGCGCACAATAAATACGTACACGAGTTTTCTGTATTACTTCGGTTATTAATAGTAGTTTCAATCTACAGTCTGTAAATAACAAAGCGAAATTGCATTTGAGACCCGTTTTATAAAGTTCTTTGACTTTATTTTCAATTCTTGTTTAGAAATACGGCTAAGTTTAATAGCTTTAAATTGAAGTTTAAAACTGTTTCTATTGTTTCTGTAGGCTCCTAATTTGATATTATAGGACCAAATGACAAACACGAGTTTATTAATTAAAATCGGATATAAAATGATAATAATAATAATCTAACACTAACACTAAAAATAATGTAGGTAATAACTAACTAAAATATAGCGGCGAAAAATTCTATATATATAAAAATTAATCGCGGTTCGTTTGTCTTGCTAAAACTCGAGAACGGCTTGGCTGATTTAGCTGATTTGGTTTTGTAATATTTGTCGTAGTCCGGGGAAGGTTTAAACGGTGAGAAATTCGACGCCATATTTTATTTAGTTAGTTCAAACACGAGTTTAGATTTATGTAATTTTTCATACATTTAGGTTTCAAAAGAATTTGGAAGAAGGTAGGCCTGATTGTGTCCTGAAGTAATTTCTGCTTTAGGCGCCTCTTATCAAAAAGGGACAAGATCGTCGGACCATTTCTTTTACGTCGAATGAAAGTTTGGCATGCGGGCCTAAGGTAAGCAATGCCTAATCAAAACCTACTTTCGTGAAGTATGCGAGTATAAGGGAATTTCTTTTGTAGTAAGGACCTACGGTAAAGGACCTTTGACATTTTTCCCGATACAAGGACGAGTTCTTGAATTTACGACTGAGTAGGAATCAGCGTTTGGTATACTTGAAAGGTAGCTTTTGTTTTAAGTAAACACTAGGTATTGAAAACGATTACACGCAAGGTTCTTGTTGCAATGACAAAAAAGTTCTTGCTAAATTATAAAACAAACAGTTCCAAATTCAAACTTATCAATAGCCAGTATCTAATGTTACAAATCGTTACACAATGATCGAACACAGAATCAACCGAAAAACAACAATAACGCATTTAATCACGCAATAACGTACACAAACAGACGTATCGATGTCCAGCGCGAATTGAACGACAAAATATACTCCTTAAATTATTGGGGTCGGGCAAACAGGGCGTGTTGGGCAAATATTGCCCGTCCAGCGAACACGTACGTTCGCTATTCATTAACTTATCCGGGGACTGTACAAAAACACGGCTTTAATTCGCGATCACGAATGAATGGATGTTAGTATGCTGGATGCGTCGGTGGATGATAGATGGTGTTGTCGTTTTTGGTCCTTCGAGCCGGATAGTGTCGTTATCGCTGGCATTGTTTATTTTGGCAGGTATGACAACAGCGCGAACTTTGACTGCATAAACAATAAATTCATTTAATATCAATAAGCAAGTTCGTAGTCGAAAAGTCAGCCTAAAGTCAAACTCAAGGATAAAGAAACGCTGCCAACAACAGTTTTTTAGAGGTTTCTGCATAAATCCTAAAATAGTACATTGCAGCGTCCGTCCGGTCGGCTGGCCATACAAACACTTGCCCCCAATGAGTCGGAACCGCTCCAATGTTTACGCCTGTTGTTCCAAAAGAGTTTCATCAAACGCGTTAAGCGTAAATGTAAATATCGCTTAATTGGACTGTTTTAATGAATCTTTGGTAACTGGGATTTATTATTTTCAGTTTAAATTGTTTTGTGGGGCTGGTTAAATGTTGTTTTTAGTAAAGGAATGCTGTGGAGTGGTGGTAAAAGTAGCTTCGGAGTTCTGCTTGAAAGATTTGTGTACACGTCGGTTTACCTTAAAAGGTTTTTTAGTCAAAGTCGAGGTCAAATAATTTATTTCAAATAGGCATGAGAAAAGCACATTTGAACGTCAAATTGAACAAGAAATAGAATTGATTCTAGTCGCCCCTTCCAAAAGGTAGTTTCGTATGGAGAAGAATGGGTAAGAAACTCCACCGTTACTCTTTTAAAATGTTTTGTATACATAGTCCTCTTCGTATTGGATTTCATAAGAAAAATAAGAATAATAATTAATATGGGAATGCAGATTTTGATAAAGGCAGACTGCACTTATAATTTTTTAATTGTCATAATTATATTATAAATTTTTTTATTATTATGTTGCTCTGTTAGAAACAGATTTAAATTTTGCAAAAACATTTATCATACAGGTATAGTCGTTTTAATGTCTTACCAAATGTAAAAAAAAACTATTGGTTCCTCCATACAAAAAACTTTGTAAGATTAAACGAAAACAAAGAAGACAATCTAATACACAATTCCCCTTATAAGTAGACAAAGTTTGTCGTCACAATATTCATAAGCTGTATACGACACGCCGTATCATTTACTATATTTACTCGGCACACAAAACATAACGTAATGAATATAAATTGGTGATCATCATAATTTATTTCCCTTTGCTTCGGCGAGACCTGTTGCTTCGATACGATGCAGTTATCAACTGAATCTGTACATATTTTTGGTATTATTTCAATTTTATGTAAGATATGAACCATAGAAAATCTTGGCTAAGTAATATCAGCTGCACGGATTGATCCTTCAGGTTAAGCTACGCTTGCCGGGGTTGGTCTGTAGATGGGTGACCATCTTTAGAAATCGAGACTCTTCCGTGCGTCGGAAGGCACGTTAAGCCGTTGATCCCGGCTGTCATTTGTGGATCTTGACAGTCGTTACGGGTAGTCAGAAGCCCGAAAGTCTGACAGCCAGTTTTACGAAGGGGTATAGTTACTGGGTTGTGGAGGATAGATAAGCAGTCGCTCAATGTAAAATACTGGTATTAAGCTGCATCCGGTTAGACTGGAAGTCGACCCCAACATAGTTGGGAAAAGGCTAGGCAGAATGAATGAATCCATAGAAGAAAATTACCAATTTTGGAAAAAAATAAGATGTAAAAATATACGTATACTTAACAGCCATCACAGTAGCTTTAGCACTCCCATTATTCCAAGTGTCCCCCTCCTCCTCAATTCTGATGAAGCTACCAAATAAAAATTAATATAAGAGCAAATATTTGAGGAGCGTCGCCCCAGGGACCAGAGATAATATCGTCGGAGATGACCAACTTATAATTACTTTTTATTTTCCCTTCGCTGCACAAAATTAACTACAGAGGTTAAGGTGGAATTGGTTTGTGGAGCCTGTTTAGTGATGGTGATGTTAATGTTTATCACTTTATTGATCTGTGGTCCAAGTTTGTGGTTGGACTTTTGCCTCTAACATACGGTCGCCAGTGCGTCAAGTTATACTAAACTGTCAAATTTCTCCAAATGATTTTAAACCTTAAAATGTTGGAAGTTATGTTCAAAACAGATTGACAAAATTTGACCGTTTGTGGTAACTTTATATGCTGGCTTGAATTTAAAATATGGATTCACTGTAAAAATACTTAGTAGTAGGTAGGTTTATGACACGTCTGGACGCTTCATAAGTGTTGAACATTAGATTTCTAATAAAACGCTACCACTAACATCTGTTAAATTAATATTATTACAATGTTTGCTAGACCTCACGCAAAAATAACAATAACTCCCTTTTTATGCGGATCCCAGCAATGTCCAGAAAAAATGCTAAGAACGGAATTATTTATAATAAATCCACCATCTCCATAATATGAGATTATTACCCTCATAACATTCCCAAACACACTTCCTGATTTATAGCAAAAATACGACAAAAAAAAACAAATGTACACTCTTATGGGCGAAAAAACAACGTGAGGGGTGATCGGTTCCAATAGTCATTAAATTGTGTTTGTCCTGTCCACCCCTGGCTGTATTAAACCCTGCCTGTGTATCACTAGCCTTGTATGTGTTGGGCCTAGTTTAATTAAAACAAGTTCATTTATTGGTTTTTTACAGAATATTACGTAACTTTGATCTTTTGGTAAGAAATTATTCTGTTATTTGTATATCGTATCGGAAGAAGTTAGGTTATTTAACATTACATAATATTATAACTTCTAAAATACGCTAGGCTAAGTCTGCGTTCAGCATGGTCAGCGAAATTGTTCGAAAGGGTTACCGCCATCGTAACATCAAGGGCTAAGGAAGGAACATGTATGGGTTTTAGTTAGTAAAAGTCTGATACTCCCCTCCAGTCCACCCAGAGCGGGAGGAGTCATTTGATGATATCCCACCCTCAAAAAGTAAGAATACCTTAGTTCGAAAAGAAAAATATTATATGAACCTGTATTGTTCAGGTATGATCTATTCGTGCTAATGATGTGATGTGGATGGATGGATTGCTTTAGGCTGATCACTTTAGGTCCTCAGTTATAATTTAATTTCAAGAATATTTAGTAACAATATTTTTATAATAAAGAATGTTCATGAAATTCTACGCTTCAGGATCGGCCTTGACAGTTCAAAACTGTCTGTAATTGTGCCGAGTTTGGGATTGTTACAATCAACCTATAATAATAATAATAATAAATCATTTTATTTCGGATAACCATGAGATCCATAAATTGTTAGTAACAGGTTTGTATTTAAAAACTATTATTAGTAACTTAACTAAAGACGAATTAATGAGAAGACCACCCAGCCCAGCAACTAGGGCAACAACTAGACATATTAGGGTATAAGTCTTCTTACGAATTGCCTTATTATGGTGGAGGTAGTGGTAGTATAATGTTCCCACTGCTGGCATACCTACTCTTTGAGAGGGAGTGGGCTATAATCCACCACGCAGGCCCAGCGGCTTGGTGGATGTCACATGTCTTCGAATTTCTGGTTCTAGGACATGCTAGTTTCCTCACGATGTTTTCCTTCACCGTTTTGAGAGCAGTGGTGATGAAATTAAATACACAAAGTAAAGCGCCTGCTTGGGTTCGACTTCTCGACCTGCAACTCGTAAATCGTAGCCGACACCACTGCTCCTCCATCATAATGCACACACATACTTTTAAAATTACTTTGCCTTAAAGCTACTTCGGTTTTTAACAAAATACCTACCTGTTAAACTATAAGTTATTTTTTTTTTTCAGGGACGCAACCTAAGTCGACACCCTTGCGCCATCTCATGTTCTTAGCACGGCGGGCTGTGCTGGCACCGCTGCTGCCGCTGCTGAGACCCTCAAGCGGCGTAAATACAGTAACCTGATGTGTAACTACAGATTTAAGCCGTTTGGGGTCGAAACTCTAGGGTCACGGGGCCCGAGTCAACTCCTTTTTAAGGAAATTTCTCGCCGATTGTTCGACACTTCGCGTGACCAGAGGGCTGGATTTTTCTTTGGCCAAAGAATTAGCATTGCCATTCAACGTGGCAATGCTGCCAGTCTTCTGGGCACGTTTCCTGATGACAGCGATGCGGATGAGTACTTCGACGCCTAAGTGTCCTTTTTGTCTTTTTTTGGATTTATTTGTATATAGGTATAGTTAGTTAGATAGTCTTTTAATTTAAGTATGTATAAGTTTTTATTGTAAGTATTAGATTGTAGAAAGTACTTACTTATATGTCAACTATAAGTTGAATATTGGGCTAATTTTAATCGCACATTTCATGACCTGAAGGACCAAATGACGAACAGAATATCAAGCCCAATTCGCAAAACCAACATGTTCGCTACGTTGAACAGTGTTTATCAGTGATGTGCTACCAATGTGTTTCAGCCGTAGTGCCACAACACTACAGCAATATTAATAGTGGTCCAATTATTTATTCCAATGTTATTGCTTACACATGCTTTTCTGAAACGGTACTATAGAGGTTTGATGTGACCTTATGTCATACTGGCTGGTAAGAAATAACTCCGGTTGCATTCGAACTTTAAAGATTCGAAAATTAAAGTTTTGAAAGAAAACAAAAATTAGAGAATATTTAGCGAGCACGTCTCCAGTGCTCAAGAGTGAGGTCCCTTCGGTCTTCACAGTACTGTATATTACTAATAGGAAAAACTAGAAATATAATTCTGGTGACCAATTATGTTCGTGGTGGTCATGGAATATGGCCTCACTTGATCGATTGAGTTGATTTTATCTTATTAGCGTGTTTTAAACGCGTGTAATTTTTAGGCGTAACTTTGCAAATAACACAAACAAAACGTTAAAATAAAACACAAACATATACAATAGAAATCGCGCAATAACGTGCAGGGCGCTCGCCCACAAAGTGCGCGTGCATTGCCGGCAATTATTGTAATTGGCGTTTTAATACTAACGGGACAGCCGACACAGCCCTAGCGGCCAGTATCACATGTATTACATTAGAAACCACTCGAATATTTATTTTAATTAACTTTTTGTTGGCGTGCTATGTCCATGTTAAGTCCAACGTGCTTTATGAGTAGGGCTGTCACTCAATTTAATGATATATTTATAGGTCCGCTGGTCGTTTTAATTTTACAGCTACGGACAACATGTTCGTTCATGTAAATATGTTTGTGAAAATAATATGGTGTTGTGTTTATGTTTTTTTAGTAATTACTTAGAAATGTTATGTGTTTGGGTTATTAGTGAATGGCCCAAACGTAAATATAATTACGTAAGATGTTTATGTTACTGTTTGACGAATGTTATTAGTAAATTATATGTCTGCTGTAATATATGTAGGTACCAATTAATTTTTTATTTGTTCTATTAAAACGTGCTCTTGAAAAAGTGTGTCTTTATTCCTGTAGTCTAGTATAGAACAGTAGAACGAATAGCATATTATGCCCTAACTATACATAATTATATTTTGAAAACTTTTGCTTAACACCATCTCGTATATAATGACGATATTTAGTGACTATTTATCAAAGAATAGTACTTGAAATTTTTCCATATTTTATGTCGTTTTGAAGACAAATCGCTTTCTCATTTACCTCTTTAGTGACTTGAACCATCGAACACTAATAAATAATTCCAAATGTATTTCTACAATCGTTAACCCTAAAGCCGTATAGTGGATACTAATTAAAGTATGATGTGCGACGGTGGCGTGTGGACATGCCTGTGACGTCACCCGTTGATTAGCTTACACCGGTTTTTATGTCCAGCCATTAGGCGTTAAGTGACTCGTAAATGTGCCCTAGGAATAGTGCCAGACTAACTGATTGGGGCTTAGGATATGGTTTACTGTACTTGGAAATCACTGTCTGTCTGCTAAACCAAAATGACTTTTTTTTGAGGCTGGGAATCATCCAATGACTTCTTCTGCTCTGGGTGGAGCGGAAGGGAGTGTCTGACTCTTACTGACTTAAGCCCAACCATGTTCCTTCCTTAGCCCTTTATGTGCCGGGGTAGCGGTAAAAAACCCTTTCGGACAATCGCGCTTACCAAACCGAAATTACTTGACAATTTGGCAAGGTCATTCTAAGGCTTTGGGATGGTGCCCACCATCATCACCTTTCAAGGCTTTTTGGTTCGTCAATAAACTTTGCATCAAGAATTATGCTGCATTGATACGATTTTAGGCACAAGCTTAAAGTAAATTAAACGTACTAAGGCGTATTAAATTATACAGTTACTGGGTTGTGGCGGTCAGATAGGCAGTTGCTCCAACTTCTTCTTTTCGTGTGGTTAGTGACTAACATGGTGTCAGAGTTTTTAAGCTGCCCATGGGCCTCTGACTTAGCTTCACATGGTGTTGAGAAATATCTCTCAGACATGCTGGTTTCCTCACGATGTTTTTCCTTCACCGATTTTACGTTGCTCCAACTAAAATACTGATATTCAGCTGTATCCAGTTAGACTGGAAGCCGACCCCAACAAAGTTAGGAAAAGGAAGGCAGATTATTTGACTTTTTTATAGAACTGATGTCCTATAACTAATAAATGCTATTCTATTCAATATCACTTTAGGATACATGTCATGTCAATGTCCGTCTGTCTGTGTTCGTGACTAGCTACATCGGGAATAATTACCGGACAACGGTTTACGTCAAGCCGTTACTAGTTAAGTGACTCATAAATGTTTTGTGTGGATGTAAAAATGTATGAAAGTTAAAGTTTTAATCATATGCCAAATGTACCTACAGCGGTAAACGTGCTTGGGACTGCAGGAAGTATTACTGATGTGAATACTGGGTAAGTGCTGGGTTAAGAGTCCTATGAAATGGTGACATATCTGGTTGTGTTTTTTGGAAAAAGGGGTTCGCAAAATGTAGTTGGATTTTATTTTAAAGATTTGTATCGATAAAGTCAAATGCGAAAGTAACACAGGGAGGTCAGATATTTGATAGAATTTGCATTTTCATAAATAAAAAAGCACGAATTGGTAGGGGGGAGGGGTGGTTGTCAAAAACCGGCCAAGTGCGAGTCGGACATGTGCTCGAAGGGTTCCGTACCATTATTAAAAAAAAAAGGGAAAAAAAATCACGTTCGTTGTATGGGCGCCCCCTTAAATATTTATTTTATTATGTTTTTATAACGGCAACAGAAATCGCGGAGTCTTAGTAATAGAGTCCCGTTTTACCCTTTGGGTACGGAACCATATACATACGGAAAAATATGAACATATTTCGTGATTTTTTAAATCTTTTTTAGCTGTACTAGTGGGTGAAAAAATATAATTGAAATAAAAACGGAACAATTATTACGAAACACGGTAATATTTATAAAAGAAACAACAAAAAATAATTGACAAAACCTCAGTCAGATAAAAACCCATACAAATCCACAGAAACGAGACACCTATGTTTATTTTATATTTCAACATGGCTGAAATACTGAAATAAAAGCAGTACAATACAGTGAATATCATATTTCGAGTACCTTTTATTCGGAAAACAAAAAATCGTGGCTCATTCGTCAATATTCAGTGATGTTATTATATTACGTGGCTGTCGCGTGTCCCCGAGGTGCCTCGCTACTCTATGCATACGTTAAGACGCGCTCTGAACGGCGCAACCGACCTGGATTTGATCTGCTGACTGTACTGTAATGTTGGTGTGTTCTTTTCAAATTTTTGACGTTCAAAGTTGTTTTTGTATTTTGCAGTTGGTGGTTAGTTTTTGACCATTGTATGGTGAGCAATGATACTGTATACCATGACACGCTTGCTTAGAAATGTCCTATTTAGGTACTTGCCACTTGAAGACATAGGAGTTTTGATACGTTAGACGTCTGCTGCCCTGCCGGGTATGCGGGATCAACCGAAAAGGTTACCGTTTCCCCGGATTATAAAGGGCTAAGGAAGGAACATGGATGGGTTTTAGTCGGTAAAAGTCTGACAATCCCTTCCGCTCCACCCAGAGCGGGAGGAATCATATGATGATTTCCCCTCCTCAAAAGAAAAGGTGTGTGCTGCGTGGCAGTCAACGACTTAAAGTACTTAGAAAATTAACTACCATTTATTGTACCGTATATACTGTTTGATTGCTGCAGAGTATGTATATCAATCGCACTTACTCCTATATATTAAACTTCTGATAAATCATACAAAACAGTCTTTCACAATAGAGGTATATATAAATTATTTTACTTTTCCTATTTAATTTTCCCACGACGTCTATCAAACAGCACTTAAACTTCAGCCCTTTTTTAATCCACGTGTGGCCCATAAAAAACTATCCAACCGACCGACGACGTCGACGTCGCGACGCGGTTCATTCCCACTGCGCTCCTACCCTCACCTACTCGTATATTCTAAGGTGCGCAAACCACACACTCACTCTTTCACGTTACACCTCGTAAACTGTAAAGGGATCCCCGAAATTTATCTTCCACATCGTTAGAGCGAATAATGTTGCCGACTATTTTATTTAGAGATGTGAGTCAGGCAACGTGTTCCTCGAGATTTTGTGCTTTGAAGTCTCTGCATGGAGACGTGGTTTAATAACGTAATCATGACTGATGCTCGGAGGGTTTCGGCTTGTTTACAGTTTGTCAATTCCAATAATTAACTGTTAATGGTTTTTTTTTTCATTTGCATGGAGTCATGATATCATACGTCGGTTCAATATTGAGGTCTTCATGTCTAAGTACTGACGTTATTGCTAGCTTGCGAGCCACAAGACACGGACTAAATATCTAGTTTGGGGCTCACTACAAAATAATTGTTTGTATCCTAGCTATAGGCAGATAATATACATTGTTATCTATTTCTATTTTCACTCTTCTTGCCAGCTAAAAAAACTCGGCATCTACTGCAGTTTGTCATTTTTTATCTTTTCAATAAACACGCAGGCACATTTTCAATAAACAAAATATATAGCAAAGTATACATATGTACGTCCATACCAATAAATATCACGAGAAAGGTCACACCGAAAACTTTTCACGGGTACATATCACCGGTTAATACGGGGCCGATAAACATGGCAGGACATTACTCCGGATTAAATGAACTGGCAACACTTCCATACTACTGTTTTACACGTTTAATATATCGGTGGAAGTTTCCAGGATAAAAATAGAACTTGAAATGCGTGGGAAGTTTACTTCGTCATGCTCCTTTTCGTAACCTACTGATAAAGCGTGTTTCTATTCTAGACTGTTTGACCTCTGTTTTACTTTAAGAAATAATCTGTTTAACATTTTTTGCGGAGCAGTCGTCACCTATTGATTTACTCACTTATTCAGTTAACCATTTATGTACACACATAATAGCAGACAAGAAGAAAGGCACAGAAAATACTCACAAAGGTGATGCTTATTTCTAAAGAAAACGACGGAAATCTACTATGATATAAGTTCAATTAGCTCGATTTAAAAAAGAGTACAACAGTTTGGAAGAGCGGGTGTCTAGAGCAAGAATTCATGCTAGATTGTAACGTATGGTTTTAGTCAGTAGTTTGGTTTATACAGCCCGTTAAATACCGCACTTTCGCAATTACTAACTACACATTATAATACATTCTCCTTTAAAATAATTGAGTGTACACAGTATTCCTACTAATCCAGATCTACAAACCTCCTCACGATCATCGTACCCTGGTCCCTCGACACAAATATTAATCAGTCATACCTGAACAAGTTCAATTTGTGGGGATCGTAAAATCTCGCTGAAACCCCCGGGTGATGTGTCATACGAATTAGGTGTTTGACAAGCCGAGTACCAGGGTAGCAAGGTAACAAGGGAGTGGGTGATATTATTTTTATGATGGAAGAACGTGGAGGGATCCGATTGATTTTAAGTTATTCGTCGTACTACATACATCATAATACTTAAGTATAGGTATCTTTAGCGCACAATATGCTTCTATAGATATAGAAGGATTGGACGTTCTCAGAAGGTATGAGTCTTCGGTTACCTTAGTGACTTTGTGGTCTCGTGTTTGGCGTCCCGTGATAAGGGGTCTATTTTCCGCATGGGAAAGATATTTCTACCATTTTTTCCGGGTTTATATGCGCATACTGTTAGAAATAAAAAAGTCAGGTAGTTTATCATACAGGTTTATAAAGCTAAAGTATTAAATGAAGTAATTCGTCAGAACATTTTATAAAGTAATAATGACTCTGGCTGGCCGACGTTTTATTTTGATAAATAATGAAGTCGCAGGATAAAATGAAGACGACACACATTAGAATATCATTAACAAAACACACGCTCTGAAGCTCCTTGAACAACCTTACAAATCTGAGAAAGAGCAAACGAGCATACTATTATAATTACGTGAGCACAGTAATGAGTTTGTTTGAGGCATATCGCGACGCTTTGTGGACTGGCTGTGGCACGCGTAGCGGGCGCCTGCGACACAGCATAGAGGTACAGAAGATCTACTCTATAATATATATCGAGTGAAAACAGGCGCACGCACACATTGACGCGTACGTACGGCAAACTCAAACGAATGCCAGTCGCGAATGCGCTTGCACTCGCTGTGCGTAGAGACCAGTCTATTTTTTATTTATTTAATTTAATTTAAGATACATATACCTACAACATAACAGATTTAAATAATTTCAAGTGGTACAGTTAAATCTAACAAACGGTAATAAAATAGAGCATGAGAAATTGACACAATAGAAATAATGTAAAGACAAGTACAACTTTTAATTATCTTTCATCCATCATCTCATAGAATCTTAAACTTTCACGACACACGTCTTTTTATCTCAGGTGTTGATGTCAGAAGAGCATTAAGCACTTAGCACGTTACATAAAGAAAGAAAGAAAAACTGATTATTCAGCACAAACAAGACGCACATTTATAAAAATAAACCAAAAAGTCACTTACTATATCCGTGCATCAGCTGAAAACCTCGTATTCAGAATTCTCGTATCTCGACCATGGACAATGGATGGACCACAGACAAAAACTGACAACCTAATCAACTTATTGATATTGCGAATGTAAATATGACAACATGACACTGTGCGTGCTGAAGGTACGGCCAATAAAGATTGTCTCCTCGGCCTCAGTTGGTGTTTGAGCACAAGAGGAACAAAAAGCTCCAGCAATTGAGCCACAAGTTCTGGACAGTCTATGTGCGCGTGCGATGTCGCTCGTTGTATGAAGCCAACCTTCTGCGCCTGTTTTTTATGTGGAGAAAACTGTGAGATCTCATTTATAACTAAATTAGTTCTTGCAACGTATGCGATTATAAAGTAGCGCTGCTTTAACAAGAGTTGCGCTCAGGGCGTTTAGATTTAAATAGTGCTAGGTACTGGAAATGTTAATTCTTTCGGTGCGAAAATGAAATTTGTGTTGCTTTAAGAGTTATGTAGTTGGGAGGCAGTCACCTCCTTCTGCGAAAAAGTTATGCTCGCGAAGGAGGTGGCGGGATGGGAGAGAGAAAGGTCCTCCCGTCCCAGCCGCCGCAGGAGACGCCCCGGGCGTCGGGAGCCACGTGACGACTCCCGGCCACCGTAGGCGCGGGCCTGCGGACGGTGAGTAATGGGTGACTCACCGTCCGATCAGCACCAGACCCGTGCCGTACGGCGCGTATATGTTCCACGCGCGCCTCAAAGAGATGTCAGCATATGAAGGGGCCCCTCAGGGCCAAGCCTGCCGGGTAAGCGGGATTGTCCGAAAGGGTTACCGCTACCCCGGAACATAAAGGGCTACGGAAGGAACATGGATGGGTTTAGTCAGTAAGAGTCTGACACTCCCTTCCGCTCCACCCAGAGCGGGAGCAGTCATTGGATGATTTCCCAGCCTTAAAAAAAAAAAAAAGAGTTATGTAGTACCTGTTTAGAAATGTTATGTTGCCGCGCATAGTAATTATGAAAGCCGTTTGTAAAAGTGTACGAGAAAGACATAGTCAATTAATTTCAGAGCTCACCACTCTGACATAATTGACATTTCGTCCTTATTTATTTATATTTCAACTGCGTCGGTCTAATCGAAGTATGTTTGTATATGCAATATCACCCTATTGAAAAGATAAGTCATGCTATCAAAACTTAGTTACACAAATAGGATTTCAAAACAATCTTTCTTTATCGCTTTCACCTAATTTCGTTCCCAGAAATTGCAAGAATATCAAACTCCTGAACCGAAACTCAATCCTAAAGAATTAAAAATTAAAACCTAGTAAAAAGTTCGCGATAAACTTTCCGATATAATATCGTATATAAATAAAGGATATTTTTCCAAAGTTTTCTGTGAGCTCGATACCCAGGGTAGCAGGGGGTGTTGTGCTAGGAGGGGCAGGGGAGGGGGTACAGGAGTATACATTGAGGAAACAAAACGGATCAGCTTGTATCTAGCTCTCACAGAGAAGGGGAGCTCAAATGGACGCAGATGCAGATTACCTAGATGCGGTGGCTGAATTTTATTCTAAAATTTATATGGAAGAATGAGCAAAGAAAATTCATGGAACATGATGCATGAAATTATGCATAGCTCACATGAAAAGGTAAGATGAAGGTTAAATAAGCAGAATGTTACGTAAATATCAGTGCTCGCTTTTTATAATAGAAAATAATAAATTAACTACCTATCTTTACTATACTGGCAATGTCTGTTCATCAGACTTTAAATCATTTTAATATTAAGTTAAGCACGTTAAAAAATTATTCGATTTAAAAAAAAAATGTTCTGATTACACCAAAAGAAATTAAACGCGATCAACATATCTAAACGCGTTTTTGAGCTGTCAGTCTCAATATTTCATAACAAAATAATGACACTGATAACTTTTAGACGTGGTTTCTGCGCTGATCGCGTTAAGTTCCATTGGTGGAATCTGCCCTAAAAATCGAAAACACAAGAGTAAGTGCATACCTTACAAAAAACAAACAACACTCAATATCCGAGCACACATCCAGCGTCTATATCTCAGTGTCCGGGTTGCCTGGACCGGCACAGACGATATGAGCACCTTATTTTTCGCACATTACACTTTGAAATTGTTTGAAATATGTTATAGCCGTCATCGCGCGAACAAACTTGTTCAAACACTAACAGGACTGCTGTTTTCTTTACATAACATGTTTTAAACTATTTTAAACTATGCGTTCTGGGGTAGACAGGGGGTTTGTTTTTTCAGGTTTACTAGTGTGGCTAGTTCATGTTTTGTTGAAAACGAATGTAAAATCATTAGAATAGCATATCATTTTATAGCAGTGATAGCCTAGTCGTATGACCATCGCACTGCCAAGTCACAGGTCTCGAGTACAGGCACGCACCTATGATATGACGGATTCATGTGAGTATTGTCTAATTATCACTTGCTTAAAAATCAGTGAAAGAAAACATCGTGAGGAAACCAGCATGTCCGAGAGATATTCCTCAACAGCATGTGAAGCTAAGTCAGCTGATAGGCAGCATAAAAACTCTGAACTCTGTTAGTCATGAACCACACGATGAAATAATGATTTAATTAAAATTCATGCATTGACATAGGGTTGCTTGAGTTCATGCCCATGTAGTAAGGTAGCTTTCCATTTTTATTCACTAATTTCATAACAGACTTCTAAATTCAAAATCGATTTCGTATCCTAAATACAACTAACAATACCGCTCCCAACCGCAACGTGCTGAGTTAGTCAAAAAGTCGTTCACTTCATACAATTCAGTTCACTCAATTTTGAATGCGTTTCGAACCGTTCCCGTTCAATACTGATTAGTTTCTATACGTTTTATTGAAATTATATTGTGTAGTGTGCCATGGAATTAGGCAGTACGGTATTATGTTCGGAATGCATTCGTCGGGCATTTAAACATTAAGAGGAGTTTCATTTTCTGTACCGGCACATGTTTAGTTGATGTTTTGATGTCATATCAGATGCATGTTTCGGGGAATGAAACTGGCGACAGAGTGATAATCTGTTAGCGAAAAAATTTAAGCTACGAACAAGGCATAAAGTCCGCCCTTGTGGCACACAGTCCATAAAGTTTTAGTAATTAATAAATGTAACTATAAGAACCTTCTTTATTATTAAATGTCTTAAAATACATAGGTAGACATACATAAACATCAGCCACATTATAAACCCAATATAACCTTACATAATGTTAAACTACTCAGTTTATCTTCAATAATGCACCGCCAACGAGCACATTAGAAATTTATTTACTGGCAAGACAACGGTCTACGTAATTTCGTAGCACGCTACGAAAGCGCTACGAAAGTGCTACGATACATCTACGTCGTTGATCGCTACCCGCACGAAGGTTTAGCTACGAAATAATTGAATGAATTGGAACCACTTGTGAGACAGAATGAACTTATAAAACTTTTATCATTTTCCTTGATAAAAATAAAAAGGGAGGGAAAACCATGACAAAGCGATCAGCCGATAAACAAATACATAAAGGAGTTAACACGAAATTCCGATGAATTCTCAATAAAGTTGAAAAAAAAGCATACACTGTGGATGTTCGGGTAACAAAGATATGGAGGATCACAAGACAGACTTGGCGGCACATGTTAACGGTTCACATGTGACTTAAGTCATAGGCGATATTCCTGATGACTGACGAATCGTAACTTTTTCTACAGGTTAGTCTTTTTGACAGTTGGTAAGAAATGACGAGCATTGTCACGCAACGGATATTTACACACTTCATGATTCAGTTTTATAATGTACTTACATGTTTTCTGCATTGTACTTGTACAATATCTATTTCAAACCGATCGATGTACCATAATAATCGCATCTTTTCGGACTATACTATCATGGCCTCAAAATTATCCTATGTATATTTTACTAGTTTTTTTACTAAACATCTGACTACCAAAATGATGACAAATAGAAAAGTAGGTAAGAAAAATAAAATAAAATTCGCCGACCTCATGTATTATAAAATAAGGAGGGCAAGAAGATGATGATTTCATTGATCAAATATTATTCTAAGGGCTGATTTTTCAATCGGCAGATAAATTTTATCTGAAAAAGAAATATTGCAATTAGATAATTTGAGTATGGAAAATATATCAAACTATCATATTTATTCTTCAGATAAAAGTTATCTGCCTATTGAAAAATCAGCCCTAAATTGATTCCGAATAGTTGTTCGTTCGGCTAACCCGCTACTCGCTCACAACTTAAAGCCGTCAAAGTTTTAAGAGTGTCATTTTATTAAGTCCTCGCACAGATCGAGATCGGATCGAGAGCTGACATGTGTCGCCGCCGTGTTGGGATTCCTCTCACGACTGCTTCTAACGTCCCTCTTTTAAAGAACAATGCTCTGGAGTGTACTCCTCGTTCTTATCTGAGGTTAAGTTTTTGAGTTGGAGTGGTTAATTATTTTGTTTTTTTTAGGGAAACAGCGTTTGTGAAGATTTTTATTACTAAGCACCACTCTTGTTTTTGTGTGTTTAAGGGATTATGGAAATGAAGTATTTTATTGTTTTTGTAGCACCTTCTATGACGATGACGACTTGAAGACAACAAAGGTTTTGTATATTTTATAGCGCGCGTATATATTTCTTAATAAAGAAACCGTCATCATATTAACATCATATACGTATACTATACGAGCTTACAATCAAAATAAAACGAAAGAAAAAATTAACCAACTCAATAAAAAACCCCGACAAAAAGACAACCTTAAAAATTTATTTAAAAAAATCAATGTTCACGTGAGGCGTTTATCGCCACTCGCATGCATCCGGCAGATTGAGGGTTAAGATTCGCTCGTTTGTATTCAGCGCGCTCTTTCGAACGCGAGGTAACCCGCCCGTGCCGGCCGGTAAAAGTTTCCATCGCGGACGGGTCCTAAATACCGGGAGATTCTATTAGCGTATCGATGTTTTATGGCCGAATGAGGGTTCGATGGCGACGTAAAATTATAATTTATGGAATAAAACGGTTTTTTTTTATTTTAATAAAAAAATATGTCTTTGTCGGGCGTGTGATATTGGGGATTTGGGTATGGGGTTTTTCATCGTTCTTTTATCTTTGAGTTTTAGTTACTGGATAAGATTGTCTAAAAAATCTTCGGCATTGTTTTTTTTACTATTGTAATATTGCAAATTTTAATTTATGTTGTACTTTATAATTTATACGTCTTACAAACTTACAGCCAAATAATCCTATTTTTAACGCCCTTCTATCCGGGCACGTCTAACAGAATCGTAAACCCAAAGAAAACACATCAACAAAAGCGACAACAACCAAAACCAACATCACTAAGCTCACCATTTAAAATTTAGAGAAAACGCTCACGAAATCCACGAAAATTATGTTAAAGAAATCATTACACTTTCATACATATAGCGCATACAGCACACCACCCAAGTTTGTTCTCAACATGGCAAATAAAAAGAACTTTTTACATCAAAACTTTATTTCGCGTTCCCCCGCGCTGATTCGTACGTGAGACCGACTATATTTTGCGCTGATTACTGTGTCTTGGAAGTATATATGAACTTTTTGCCTCGAAGAGTATTTTTTTCTCGTTCGTCTTGAGACGAGTCGGTTGCATTTCTGTTTGGCTGCGTCATTTTCAAAAACGGTTTACGATTTTTGTTGTTTCTATGCTTGTTTTGACGTTTCTACATGTTTACGTTGAGCTTTGATGGTTGGCGCTGAATTTTGTATTTTTATCGTTTTAATGACTTGTTTAAATAAGAAAGAATCTGTTGAGAGATATTGCTGAACAGAATGTGAAGCTAAGTCAGATTTCCATGGGCAGAATAAAAACTCTGACACCAGGTTAGTCACTAACCACTAAGCGAGATTGTCCGAAAGGGTTACCGCTACCCCGGAACATAAAGGCGCTAAGGAAAGAACATGGATGGGTTAAGTCAGTAAAAGTCTGAGACTCCCTTCCACTCCACCCAGAACGGGAGAAGTCATTGGATGATTTTCCACTCTCAAAAAAAAAAGTGTGAAAAGATGAAGAATCTACCAGCTTCTTAACGCTGGTGGTGTAAATACCTACTGAAGTATGGTAAAACAGAGGCATATTTAGAGTGCCACAAAGCCCATACCGAAACGTTACTGTTAGCACTGCTACTAATTTGCTATAGTCATACTGCTACTGTTTTGATATAATCTCTTAAATACATTATATGAAAGCCTTAACAAAAGACATACACGTAGACACACCACACGCAAAACAATAGAGCATCTACTATCGATAAACAAAACACAATCTTAAACCCGATCCTCATTGAGTGCGCTTAACTAAGTTTTTCTCTCCATATGCACTACTATACATCCCGTATAATGAGGTGCAAGGAACCCGATACGGCGTCTAATACGTTCGACTTGTTTAGACGCGTTCACACGATCCGGGAGTGTTTACTTATGAACGTCGGGTTTCTTGGGCTAATGAATTTTAAAGGATTGTTTTCATGTCGTTTGTTTGGTTGTTGATAAGATTGGAATATGTTGTAAGTGAAAATACATTGTGTTTGGGCCCTCTACAGATGTGTAACGTATTATTGTAGTTTCACTAATGCACATTTCGGTGAATACTTGAATTTCAAAAAATATTTTAGATTTGTTGATAAAAAAAAATCAGTTTGTAACTTTTGGAATGTTTGTAAATATGTGAGCACCATGTACTTATGACATAATTGAGTTTACCTGCCATTGTTATAGGTGTTTTTCTTTTCACCTTTTGTGGTGTAGTATTTTTATTCTGGGTCTTCACATATAATTTTATAATGCATGTATACAAAACATTGTAAAACATTTTAAAAGAGTAACGGTGGAGTTTCTTTCTCCTTCTTATCCATGCGAAACTGCCTTAGAAGGGGCGACTAGAATCAATTCATTTTGACGTTCAAAAGTGCCTTTCTTTATTTCAAATAGGCACAAACCTATTTGAAATAAATAATTTGACTTTGACTTTGCAATGCCAATCTTTCCATCAGCTGAAATGAAAATATTACTGAAATGGCAAATTAAAATGATATTAATGTCTAAGAACCAGATTTCAGTGATACAAATGGAAGCCAAAAACTTAAAGTCTAGCTGAACAACATAAATTAATTTCGACGCCACAAAAAGCGTTTTATCTAGAAATTTAATTAGTCGGTTTTGAAGGCTAACCGCCATTTTGTGGTGATATTAAAAGTTGATGGCAACATCGGCTATATATATACGTTGTTAGACATACTAATGAGTGTACTAAGAAGAAATTTTCGTCATTTTTTGCCCCGTTGCCAATTTTATGCAGAAGACAATGTAAGGTTAATTTTAATTGGGCAAAAAGATACAAGATTTTAAGGCGTCTGAAATGAGACTTTAAAAGTTTCAAATAAATATTATTTCTAGATTTTTTTTTTGAGTTTTTAGGATTCTACAGTTAAGTACAGAAAAGTTACAGAACATTTACTGCTACCGGAACAATTTGGATTTCGTAAGGCTCATTCCACCACTCAGCAGTTGGCCAGGGTATCGGAGCATATTGCACACAACCTAAATGAAGGCAAATCGACGGGAATGGTGATGTTGGATATAGAAAAAGCCTTTGACACTGTCTGGCACGAGGGACTACTTCACAAGCTTCTTGTTAACGGCGTTCCTCTCTCACTTGTCAAAATAGTCCAAAATTATTTATCCAACCGCCATTTCAAAGTGTTCATAGATGAACACTGTTCTATGGCCAAATTTATTGTATCCGGTGTACCACAAGGTTCAAATTTAGGACCATTTCTCTTCATCCTGTATCTTAATGACATACCTAAGCAACCTAGAACTCATCTCGCAATATATGCTGATGACACTGCCTCATATACTTCTTCAGAGGATGTAGACTTAATAATTGGGCGGCTTCAACTTGCACTAAACCTACTTGATACGTATCTTACCAGATGGAAACTAAAATTAAACTCTAGTAAAACGGAAGTTATTCTCTTTACCCGTAAACGATCATTACCTCTCAGGCGCATTAACTTTAAAAATCATTTCATACCCTGGAGCCGTTCGGTCAAATATCTCGGTGTAGTACTAGACAGCAAAATGAACTGGAATGAAAACACTGATGCACTTCGCGAAAAGGGTCTGAAGGTTATTAATGCGTTAAGACCTATTCTTAACAGAAAATCTAAGTTAAGCGCTGCCACTAAATTACGCATTTATACCACTCTCGTCCGACCATGTTTGACATATGCTGCGCCAGCCTGGTGTAGCTTGACTGATAAAAACTACAATAAGTTGCAAGTTGTTCAAAATAAAGCAATCAAAATATCACTTAACACTGCCTTTCGCACAAATTTAAAACGAGTTCACGATCAAATTAAATTTCCAACGATCAAAAACTTTATCTTAAAATCAGCGCGAAAATTCTATTTATTTAAGAATCCCAAACATTATAACCCATTAATTTCATCCATAGGTAAAAGTAGATTTAATAACTTATCGTATTCAACACCATATAATCGATATCGTTTACCACATCACTATTTTTTGAGTGAATAGCATTATGTACCCACCACCGGACCGACCGTGCTGCCCTCACACGCTCGCAGTGAGCATACTCGGCTAAAAGTTACGCAAAGTACCCACAGTTTTGAATTATTATTTCTTTGTTTTAACTCATCCATGATATTTATGTTTCAATCTAAGTAACTTAAATTATACTGTTGTAATGTTTTATACTGCGCTTCAATTAGTGTTTGTATTAGTTGAGTGCATTACCTTTAGTAGGTAAACAGTAGTGGTATGCGTTTAGAGTCAGTGCTACTAAGACCTTTGTGCATTTGAATATTACCTTGTTCTTATGGACTTATTATAGAATGTAAATAATATTAATAGTAAAATCAGTGTAAAATGTTTGTAAAGGTAAGTTAGCCTAAAAACTTGTTATTTTTTAAGATTGTACTCAACTAGAATAGGATCTTATTGTGTGCACGTTATATTATTATGTTTACAATAAAGACTTTTAAAATCAAATCAAAAATCCCTATTATCAAGTGAAAGGACAGCGCATTTCACCTAAGTTTTCACGGTAAGCTATTTACAGAATAGGTATGCTGAAAACAACTGCCTAAAACTTTAATTTCGAATTTTAATGGAGAAAATCACTTGAAAATTCGTAATTAGCCAATTAGTATAAAAATAGCTCCCAATCTATCTATTCATACGCCTAATCAGATAACCCCGATAGGCTCAAGTTACCCACAATAGCTCGAAACTACAGTTGATATTACCGATGTACTAACAAAGCGAGTTTTCGGGTTTCGCCCGGCATCAGTGGGCCATTGTGTAAAAGTCGTATTGCTAATGGATTAGCGGTGGCTATCGCGCACAATAGATGTAGTGCATCTGGATGGAACGACACGCGGAAATTGGACAAAATTGATGTTCTGTAGTCCGGTTTCCAGTTTTGCATTGTCCGATATGTCATGCGGGATTGATGGGTTTTTTATGTTGGTGTCTGTGTTTGGTAAGTTTTGTGTTAGGTGGAAGTCTTTGATTATACACGGTGATTTTTAATTCACTGTTAACCTTTCAAAGCGTGATTATGAGCAACTTTTACTATGAGATCAACCCTGAAATATCGAAAAAAAATCGGCAATTCATACAAAAATGAAATACCTATTTAATAAAAATAAATAATAAAACTTATTCAAAAAATTGGTAAAATGCAGTACCTATAAATCTTAGAAATAATATATATGTAAAATAATATTAGAACACGTATGAAACAGGAGTACATATTTTTTTGTTATTTCGTAGTTGGTGTTATCGTGAAAGTTGTTTATAATCATGAGTACCTACTTACATGTCATCAATGTTAACAGTGAATTAAAAATCACCATGTATGACTGGTATGGGTCAGTACGAATGATTATTATGAATGTGGATAGACGTGACTCAAAGTTTTGTCCGTGGCCTCAAAAAAAAAATCAATACAATATTTTGTAGGAGGAAATAATTAGATAATTATGTTCTGATAGGTCGGAAAACCAATTAGTTGTTAATGTCATTATTGACTTCCACTTTAGTGCGACAAAATAAAAATCGTAGTTATCTTTTTTTCGTTTTTCCTACTTAAATTTCAATACAGTCTTCAATAATGAAGTAGCAAACTTGCACAAGTTGCTTAAGTCAAAGTCAAAGTCAAATCATTTATTTGAAAGTCAAACTTAAACTGTGAGCTTTATCCAGACTTTCCCACAAATTATACTCAAAATAATAATTATTCTCCGTACCGCGTCAAAGTAGCGCTTCCAGCATACTCAGTGACATCCATGTAATTATAATATACGCATATCTACATCATTAGTGAAAAGCACTTCGGGTATTGTCGCGTCGACCGATACGGCTTAATAGCTTCGTTTTATTTTTGCCTTTTAATGAGCACTTTATACAAAAAGCTTTAAAATAGGCAATGTTATATGTTCCACCTTTATTATTGATCTTTCTTCTTTTTGTTTGGTTAGTGACTAACCTGGTGTCAGAGTTTTATTGCTGCCCATCACATACTGTTGAGAAATATCTCTCAGGCATGCCGGTTTCCTCACGATGTTTTCTTTCACCGATTTTTAAGCAAGTGATAATTATAAAAAACGCACTTGAATCTGAAAAGTCAGAGGTGCGTGCCTTGGGTTCGAACTCGAGACCTAAGACTTGGCAGTCCGACGGTCATTCAATAATATAGCAGTGATAGCCACTAGGCTATCACTGCTATATTATTATTGATGATAGCTGGTTAAAATATGAGGTGAACCGTAGATTGTTCCATCTGTAATTTACAAATGGTAATGATTGTTATTCGCTGATTATGTGTGGTTGATGTGCTGTGGTTAAGCTGAAAATGGATCACCACGTAATTTTAATTTCAGGTATAATAGGAGATGAGTCGTAAATTAAGTTGTGGTGGGTGCTATTGTACTGTGTTGAGCTACTGATGTTTTGTTAAGTCTAAATAATATAGAATGTAGTGTCCGAAGGAAATTTCTTGTTCCCTGACATACCTCGTCGCATCGCATCGCCGCAATGTTCTTTCTTAGTATTTTTTTTTTGCTGAGCTTCTAAGAGTTGTAGCGTGATTATAATATTCCTCAAGAATAAGGATGTCAAATGCAATAAGATTTTTTTCAAATCCGACTGGAACTTCCAGAGGTTAGCGCGTTGAAACATAAAAACAAACTATCCAGGTCAATTTTATTATGTGTTTAAATATAACATAAAATCATGCCTTGTTTCCTAGACGGATTAGGCAGAGGTGAAAATTCAGATACACCCACATTTCACCAGTTTTATTAATTGAATAAAATATAGTAAAGATGACATTTTTCTTTTAATTTCAAAGAGTGTACGCTGATCGCGACGATAGGTCGTGGTGGAGCAAAATGAAATATGTAGTGGACTGTATAACATGTATATTAAGAACAAGAAGTTAAATTATAATGGTCGGTTGGAACTAATAAAAGACAAATGAATAGACGCTAAGAAAACGCGCAAGCGCAGCCGTGTGTGGCGGAGTGCAACAGCTGACAGTCGTGTGGTGCGCGCGGCGATGTTGAGAGCAGCGGTCTCAACATACGCACAGTTGCAATTATTGAATGCCAGCATATTCGTCATGTAAGCGGGATTGTCCGAAAGGGTTACCGCTACCCCGGAACATACAGGAATGAACATGGATGGGTTTTAGTCAGTAAGAGTCTGACACTCTCTTCCGGTCCTCCCAGACCGGGTAAAGCCATAGCATGATTTCCCAGTCTCATAAAAAAAAAAATTCGTCATCCTAGTTCAATCGTAATTTCCTTTCAACTTTTACTGTAGTTGTCTTTAGATATATTCACGTAGATGTACAGTGTCGAGCACCAATATGTATACACTGAGTAACTTTAAAAAGTGATTTTCGCCATCTGCATTTGTTGTAATTTTATGTTGTTACGGACCATAGTATTTGAATATACTATTATGAAATAGGTTCTATTATCACAAAACCATCGATATTCCACGAGAAAATCGCCTATGAATGTTTCCAAGTTTATACATGTTGGTGCTCGTGACTGTACCTACATGTTATGTTTATTATTTCCAAGACAGGCTCTGGTAACATATTGTGGCGCAAGTAAAGCAGGAAGTAACATGTCAAGTTGAAATAACTTAGAAACGAAGACGAACGGATTCCCTTCGGAGCAAAAGTTAAAATTACATTAATTGAATTTCAGTGTTCCTGCGATGCTGTTTCATTACTCAGTGATTTATGACAGCTGTCTTAACTTTACTAATTAACGCAATTCATATTTTAGTTTTTCACAATACAAATTAGGAATTTTTGAGTTTGTTATGTGGGTGTTTTTCATTCAAGTTAAGCTCAGAAATGATTTATTTTAAGATGTTTACTATTAATTAGTAAAAAACCGGCCAAGTGCGAGTCGGACTCGCGCACGAATGCATGGTTCCGTACCATTATCTATAAAAACGGTAAAAGTCACGTTTGTTGTATGAGAGCTCTCTTGAATATTTATTTTATGTTTAGTATTTTTTACTGTAGCGGCAACAGGAATACATCATCTGTGAAAATTTCAATTGTCTAGCAATCACGGTTCATGAGATACAGCCTGGTGATAGACAGACAGAAAGACGGACGGATGGACAGCGGAGTCTTAGTAATACAGGACCCCCGTTTTACCCTTTGGGTACAGAACCCTAAAAATGGTACTCGAATTGCTGTTGATGATACGTACTATCATAATACTACGTAAGCTTTGCCTATGACCCAATGAGGTAGTCAATTTGTTTTTTTTTCCTGTCATGAAATTTGACAGCAGTGAGTTTTAAAAACTAGTCCCGCAAACCGAGCCACGAGCCATACCTGGTGTAAACACTATACCCACTCAGACTGACACTTTAGTCACCCTCAATTTGAACATCTACACTACTAAAGATTGACAAATCTTATCACAAGACATTTTCCACGTTTTTATTAAAAATATTCTCTCGACTCGAATGTTATTATAAAATATAACAACGTTTAATTTGTTTTCCTCGGAGAATGGAGGTCAAAACTTAAGTAGGTACTTATCCATTGTAAGGCCACGCCACACTGCGGAATGTTGCTGTTGAAATAACTAACTGTTAGTAAAAATAACAACAATAACTGATAACAATTGATCAGTCACAGATCTTGTCCGAGATTCATCAGGATGAATGGATGAAGATTTGGACTGGCATGTCAGAAGTTCTGTGAGAGGGATTCATGAAAGCTTTGCATTTTTTTATTTTTGTGTTTATTGAATTTTATAGTGTCTTTTCTTTTATTTATATGCTTTTAATTATTGTAATTGGTTAACCGTTTCAATTAAAGTTAAATAAATAAACAGCAAAAATGACAATAGGTATGTAAGAATATTATCTGAAAGCGCAGTTGTCTAATTTTAAGTCTCTTTAGTTTATACCCAGAGCGTTAGTTATGAAACTGTCAGTTAAAAGCGTGGGCTCAGATATACAGTGTGTTAGTTTAAACTAGGGACCTACTTTCAGGGGGTACTATAGTCATGAAAATGAACAACTTTGACTATGGAACTATACCTGATATCATGAATTCCTGTTCAGTACATTTATGTTCGCATAATTCGTTAAAATGCATGGAACAGCTGATATATTTTTCACATTTCAGAGCTGGTCCCATGGACAAAGTTGTTAATTTACATGAGTACTATACATTCAGCCAAAAAGTATCGGGAATGGATGATTTGTTTATGGTTCCAAATTCAAATTTTTGTTTTTTTTGTAATTGTTAGATTGGCACAACTGTTTTCCATTTTGGCGCGGAGTTTGAGTTGCATCTGTTATTTATATTAAATACAGTGCTGGTTTTAGTAATATCATATATAGTGTGTATTGCGAATTTTATAATGGACAAAAATATCGAACAAAGAGTTTGTCTTAAATTTTGCATCGCCAATGGAATTTCGTGTTCGGAGTCACTGAAAATGTTACAGAAGGCTTACGGTGAATCGACTTTATCGAAAACTCGTGCTTATGAGTGGTTCAAAGCATTCAAAAGCGGTCGAGATGTGATGGAAGATTTGCCTCGCTCTGGTAGGCCGTCAACGTCTGCAACTGAAGTTAACATCGCAAAAGTGAAGAAAATAGTGACTGAAAATCCCCATTCAACTCAGAGAGAGATAGCCGCCGAACTTTCTGTATCTCACGAGTCAATCCGTACCATTTTAACTAATCATTTGGGTATGAAACATGTTGCTGCTCAGCTAGTCTCAAAAGATCTGAATTTTCTCCAAAAACTCAATCGCATGAAAGTCGCTGAGGACATGCTAGAACGAGTCAGTTCGGACCCAACATTCATGAAACGCATTGTTACTGGTGACGAGACGTGAGTTTACGAGTTTGACATGCAAACTAGTCAACAAGCTTCGGAGTGGCGCCTTCCAACTGAACCGAAACCGAAAAAACCACGCCAAAGTCGATCAAAAGTCAAAGACATGTTGACTGTTTTCTTTGACTATCGCGGTGTTGTGCACTCTGAATTCTTACCGGAAGGTCTAACGGTAAATAAAGAATATTATTTGAGCGTTATGCGGCGTTTAAGAGAGTAAATTCGACGAAAAATGCCAGATTTGTGGAAAGAAAATTCTTGGATTTTGCACCACGACAATGCGCCTTCGCACAAGGCTATCATTGTGAACGAATTTTTGACCAAACACTCAACAAATACCATCCAGCAACCACCATATTCACCAGATATGGCTCCTGCTGACTTTTTTCTTTTTCCTAAACTCAAATTACCACTTCGTGGCACCCGTTTTCAATCGATAGAAGACATAAAGGAGAATTCGCGGCGAGAACTGAACTCAATTCCGGAAGCAGCGTTTAAAAAATGTTTTGATGAATGGATTATTCGTTGGCGCAAGTGTATAGTTTCTAAAGGAGCATACTTTGAAGGTGATAAAATAAATTTGGATGAATAACAAAACATTTTGTGTATTATTGATCTTTTCCCGGTACTTTCTTGACAGAGTAGTACAACCTGCAAGTATGTCCCTCGTTTAACCCAACACACTGTATAAGCACTGTTAGTAGGTAAGCAATGCCTACCACATGGATTGCAAACAGTCTTATGTAAGTTGGTTCGCAGAGCACTGCTGCTATTAATATGCCCTTACATTCACTTGGTTGAAACTCCCAACGTTATTTCTAAAACTGGGTGCCGCATGCTCTGTGTACTTTATGTTACCTAAAGTTCCACTTCCTAATAAGAAAGCGCGCAACTCATACAGAAATACGTTACAAACGCAAAAGAGATAATGTGTAGGCAGCCAAAATTTGTCTTATATACACGTCACAATTAGTTGACGAACAAAAGTCCCTGAGAAGTTGCGCCGCTGTGCCCGCCTCTTAATTGGCAAAAGTTTCCTGTCGACGAAAAACTGGGGGAGAGCGCCTCTGAATGAACGGATGAACGAGTGAACGATCACAGGAGCGGGAGACGCCGAGAGGTGTAATTAGTCAAAAATTCCCGCGAGGTATACGCCACTGAAGGAATAGTAGATAGTTAATGTGTTTCGTTGTCAAGGAAACTACGCTTCAACGAAATTATTGCCTCTGTCAGACCGAATAACTGGCAAGTGAAGTAGGTACGTCCGTATGAACATTCGGGAAAATAAGCCCGATAAAATCATACCACAAAGTCCGTATGTAGGCACATTACACATACTGAAAACTGACAAGGGAAAAAAGCAATTGAGAATGTGCAAAGAATGTAGGGCTCGGGTACCTATATAAATTCACCTGATCAAACACAACGAGCTCCCAGAAAGTAGATCCAAGACTGTTTACTATTTATTGGCAAGTCTTTGAAGAGGGCCGTAATAATCAAAGTTCAAAGTGACTATTACACTCAATCGTTAGATTCCAGTAATGGAAAAAATATTCAGGTCAACATACCAGTAAATTATGAAGTACTCGACAGTCAAAGACGAAGTTCGCACATAACATCGTAATATGTAGCACAAAAACAAATATTAGTACATTCCCTCATGGTTACGATCAAAAAGTTAATGAGTTTTTTTATAGCTACACAAGTATAAAACTCGCGAACATTATGACGAGCAGTCGTCACGTAATAAAAGCGGAACGCTACAAAATATGCTCAGAAAAATGAGCGTCACAGCGGGACAGAAAGACGTACAGTTGCTCTCATTAGCCTCTAATTACGGGGGTCCGAGCCGAGCGCCGCCGACCGCCGGCGGAAATTCAAATTTAAATTTCGTACGTTCTACTCTTGCAAATTGCGATTTTTCACCAATAAAAAAAAGGCGATACGGAATCGAAATTTTAAAAGGTTATTGTTTCCTTTTTATGTTAATGACTCGTATTGAAATTTTGTAACGGATGTTCGGAAATCGGCATCGGTCGTTTAACTCCGGTAACGGTCGGGCAAGATTGAGTTCCCAACGTTTTTATTGTTGTTACTCGCTTTGTTCGCGTAACGGCCCTTAATTGTTTCTCTTTTTCGAGAACACTTCCCTATAAAAGTGAGGGCTCCTTTCGAAGAGATAGTAGACAGTATAAATTTTCTCATCAACTCACAGGCTCTTTTAATAAAAATATAATAATCTCTCTCTACGGAACACTTCATTAAGGCGCTCAAAGAGGCTCGGCGGCGATTATCAGTCCCGATAGCGTTTAGTATGGCAGCACCATATTATATTAAAATATTTTTTTACTGACAAACTCATTTTTGACCGCGAGCGGTGGGTGAGCCCTCCCCTACTTTTCATAATTATCACCCCCGCCCTGTCATCGCACCGGTTGAAATCGCGTATCTTTAATTTCGCCCGTCGCGTCAGCCCCGAAATTCCTTGCATTCGTAAGAATTAAAGCCAGCGATAAAGGGAGCGCTGTTACTTCTTATTAGCGACGACACTAATAACCGTTCTCGCTGTCCTCGCGTGACAGTTTTATACTACACAAATTAGAAAGTAAAAACGTCCGAGTGGTTTTCTGCGGCAATCCGTAACAAAAGGGAGCCGGTATGCGCGAGGACGACTTTGGATAAAGCGGGCTATACGTGAGCCGTTTGAAAGGAGTTAGGCGTCGCGCATAGACGCTTACCGGGGCATGAGCAGGCGGGCTCGGCGGGCCGGGCGGGCTCGCCGGGCTCGGGAACATTAAAACGTTCCGCGCGCTCGCCCGCCCCGCCATGCGTGATGCGAAGCACCGGACCATCATTTTAAAACTGAGTTTTGTTTATAAACGTCACGATGTCTCTTCTCTTTTATTTCGTGCGGCTTTTGTTTTTATTTGGGCGCCTGCGCCGCACACTCGCCGCGTGTCGTTTACGTAAATCAGATGTGCCGTTAAAAATAATGGCGCGAACTGTAATGGATGTAAAATTTCAGCGTTATGTTGGTATTGGGGTGTTCATGGCGTATTACGTATTAAACTGACACGTGTTTACGACACGCAATTATTGTTAACTTTCAATTATTGTCAGTTCGATTGTTTGACAGTTGTTTCACGATTGTGTCGGACTGTTAAAGGTTTATTTGTAGCTTGATAAAATGGTTGTGAATGTGCTGAATGTTTTATGTAATAAAGCGAAGTTAATTTAATTCCAATGCTGTTAATGATATTGGACAATATCGGTTCTTGACAATATTAGTGGCATTACGGAGTTAACGAGATATTAATGATATTCATCCATGATCAGACAGACGGCACATCGGACAGATCGGCAGATCGGACAGCAGTGATAGCCTAGTGGTGTGACCGTCGGACTGCCAAGTCATAGGTCTCGAGTTCGAACCCAAGGCACGCACCTCTGAATTTACGGATTCATGTCCGTATTGTATAATTATCACTTGCATAAAAATCGGTGAAGGAAAACATCGTGAGGAAACCAGTATGTCTGAGAGATATTTCTCAACAGCATGTGAAGCTAAGTCAGAGGCCCATGGGCAACATAAAACTCTGACACCAGGTTAGTCATTAACTACACGATAAGAAGAAGAAGATCCATAATCAATGCTGCATTAAAAAATGTTTATCTGCTCATCGCAAATAAAAAATAATGTGAAAATCAAATAACAAATCGAAGTGAATGCTTACCCACGGTTTCTAAGCTCGTAAAAGTAAGTAGAAAATAGAGCGATCTCCTTCAACTGTCATTGAACTACATTCACAATAACTTATCCTGTAGGGATCAGGGGATAAGCAGATAAGAAGCTTTGTGTACCGTTTTGTTGTTCGTACTTTGTAGGGTAGGTACATGTCGCAGCTGTGATTGGAGGAAAATGTAAAGTACCTACCTCTCGACAGATTCGTAGAAGGTCTGGGTACCAAAAAAATTACGAAAATTTTGTGAGAAAACATATTCAATTTATGAGTTTGACATACGCAGGTTTTGTATTGAATTTTTGGTTGTGCCTGCCTACCTACTTCAAGCATTTATTTATTTTTTGCATTTTTCTAGTATAGGAAATGGTCAATCCGTTGGTGAATGAGTTGATAAACCTGGAGCGATTTAGTATGGTCTATGTAAAATATGGAGCGAATATCTACCTAATGGTGAACAAACAACTCATTGTCTTACAACTCAAACATAAAGTAACACATACTTCAGTCAGAAATATAATTTCAAAAACTGTGTCTAGCATTTTTAACTACACAGTACCTACCTTTAGTGCTATGATCGCTAATCCAATTAAATTCCCATCTTCGCCGAACATCATACACTCATAATATCCACCAATAATATGCTCAGAGCTCCTCATTTAGTAAAATGAGTGTCCGTATAGTGAATTCCGGGCATGATTTCAGAAGCGGCCCCCGGGAGCGAATTAGTGAACCAACGTGACCTAACTGAAGATTTTTTGTCGTGATGAAAATATTGTGCTGCGTTCTAGCGCTCGACTTTTCGCGAGTGATTAGGTTGATGCAATTTTTTTCATAGACAGTCAAATAAAAAAAAAACCTTTTTCGATATATCAAAAAAGGTGCCAGACATTAAATATCTATTATTTACTGTAATAATTTATTTATTTGCAAGAATAATATACAATAACAACGTATACATACTTAAATTAAAAGCCTATCTAACTAACTATATACAAATAAATCCAAAAAAAAGAACACTTAATAGGCGTCGAAGTACTCATCCGCATCGCTGTCGTCCGGAAACGTGGCAAGAAGACTGGCAGCATTAAAAAGTTTATAAAATAATAGTGTAATCACTACATAGTATAAAACAAAGTCGCTATTGTTGTCTGTTTGTTTGTCTGTATGCTTAAATCTTTAAAACTACGCAACGGATTTTGATGCAGTTTTTTATAATAGATAGAGTGATTCAAGAGGAAGGTTTATATGTATAATTTGTCGACATATTTTGCAGGCGAAGCCGCGGGCGGAAGCTAGTATAATTATAAAACAACGTATAGGTAATTTGCAAATGGCGCGAGGGATATGGTGAATTGACTTTCTATCAGCGGTAATAACAACGAAAACATTAAAAATGAATTTGATAGACTTAGCTACCGTAAACCTTATCCCAATCCTATTAAAAGTCATTGAAATCGTCTTTGAAAGCGATTGCCTCTTGTCTAGGCCAATTGTACGCGCATTTCAGCCGCATAAAACGCACTTAATTCCAGTGAATAATTTTGTAGAAAGATACTATACTAAATGTAACGATGTAAACGAGCCACGAAGCTAGGCGGCTCGTGTAACCCCGGCTTTATTTACTTTCTCAAGAGGCTTGTTTTTACAATGGCCCAAGTTGAATATTATCGACTTTTTGTCTTTTAACGACTATTTTATACAACAATATGATAATTAAGGAAGCTTTGTTGCTTTTAAATGTTCTGTGACGAGATATTGTAGAGGTAATGTCGAGTTTCAAATTATAAAGTACCTTTTTTTCTGTTTGTCTTGTACTGTTTTTGCGTTAAGATCATGTCTTAATGTACTGGTGCGAGGAGTCGGGGCGAAAGGATTTATTTACTGATTGTCACTAATTTGTTTATTGAGTTGATGCGGTTTTTTTATGGAGTCCAATATAGACTACAACATTTTACCTATTAAAGTTTGTCGACAATAACCTTCCGTTACTACCATAATCAGTGGGTTTGTCCGAAAGGGTTGCCGCTATCACGGAACATAAAGGGCTAAGTAAGGAACATGGATGGGTTTGACTCAGTAAGAGTCTGACACTCTCTTCCGCTCCACAAAAAAAAACCATAATGGTATAGTTATATAAAACATAAGCTTATTGTAATACAGACCAGATTAAAATAACTATTTAACTTCTTGCGTTATAATTTTCTTTGACAGTTTTCAGTGATACATGGAACTGTGTAATGTAGTCTACGTTTATAATCTAGAGTTTATTACGGGATGATATACAAATACACATTCATTTATTTTATTCACATAATATTTACATACCTAATAAAACGTACAAGTAAAGTAAGTAAGTAAACGTACAAGTATATAAAGTAAGTAAGTAAACGTACAAGTAAAAAAACACAAAGTGCATCAAAAAATTTGTCCACATCGCTGTGAACAGAAAAAGTTTCCAAAAGGCTGGCAGCATTGCCACGTTGTATGGCAATGTTGATTCTTTGACTCAAATATAGGCCAGCCCTTTGGTCACGTGAAAAGTCGACCAACCGCTTGGCGGTGTCTCGAAAAACATAGTGGGCACTTGGACCCCATGGCCCTAGTGTATATACAGAACATTACGCCTTGTTTGGTTTCCCTGAAGAATTAGCCAGAGGTGTGGCGCGTACCCCCATATTTCGCCAGGTAAATTGCCATCAACCTATCGGCATAAATCAGACTCGGCCGGCTCCGGCTGTTGCTAAAACACCTAATAGAGAAAACCAATAACACTTTGCCCGACCTTGGAATCGAACCCAGAGCGGGAGCAGTCATTGGATGATTTCCCAGCCTTAAAAAAAAAAAAAAAAAGACCTTCATGCTCTGCAGTAGCCCTTTAACCACTAGACCAACGAGGTAATTATATGCAAAATATGCTTTGTAATAATGATGCAGCGTTGATGACACACCGTGACGGGGTGACGTCATTCGAGCTCAGTATGTTACAGATCATTAGTTATGTACAGACTCCAGCACATCAAACTATCCCAAACTGTCAAATTTTCCCAATTGAAAATGAACCTTATGCGATTGTAATAAAGTTTAAAAACTGTCAAAGATTTTTAACAGATTGGGGTAACTTAATATGTGGTTGTGTTTATTTATTATTTAGTATAGCAAGAAAGGGTTCATCAGACCGTCTGACGAGAGGTCATGAGTTAGCACTTGGAGGGACTCTAAACGCCCATAGGCATTATAACAATAAAACTTCTGTGTCTTCCCGTTCAGTGTCCCTTAATGAGTTAAACTACAAAATTGAGCAACAAACACAATACTTCAGATAAGAGATACTTTAAGTAATTATTTTGATTAGTTAAGAAGTATGTATAAGTACTAGAGAATATGTTTTTCTTGAAAATCACACGTGCATAAGATAGAAACATAAATAATTTATTTGCCAATATAATTTAGATTAATTAACAACAGTCCCAATCGTCTGAAGCTCGAAATTCTGACAGCCAGTCTTACCAAGGGCATCGTATTAACAAGTTATTGGGTTGTGGAGGTCAGATAGGCAGTCGCTCTATGTAAAATACTGGTATTCAGCTGCATGCGGTTAGACTGGTAGACAACCATTCACGGAAGGTTCGGCAGATTGATTGATTGAGTCCCAATCGTATTCCTATCAGTTAGTTACAATTTTAAGATGTAACGGCTTATCACTACATAGTATAAAGCAAAGTCGCTTCCCGCGTCCTAATAACTGTATACATGTATGCTCAGATCTTTAAAACTACAAAACGGATTTTGATGCAGTTTTTTTTAATACTTAGGGTAATTAAAGAGGATGGTTTATATGTATAATAACATGCAATTTCCGTCATCCATGCGGGCGAACCCGCGGGCAGAAGCTAGTTAAGATTAATTAACCGAAACCCGTCACTCAACCACTATAACCCGAAGTACGTCCCCAAGATATCACTCATCTAGGTACTAGAAAGAGATACCCTTAAAGCTACCGACGACCGTTCGTCAAAGGTCATTAGTTACTATCCGTTATTAATTACTGCTGCACACGTCCTGAGCGGTATAGCGGTATCAAATGGACCATTGATGAAGCGGTATAGCGGTATCAAATTGACCTGGGACGGCGCAGTATAGCGGTATCAAATGGACCTGCGACGGAGAGGTATATAGCGCTATGACATAGACCTATGACGGAGCGGTATTGCGGTATTAAATGTACCTGTGACGAAGCGGTATCGGGGTATCCGTTGTACCCGTGACGGAGCGATATGTTAAGTAATGGCTCTATTAATGTATGTCAGTGCTGGCGAAATGTAGGTATAGGGTTGGGGATTAGAAGCGAGGTGTTATGTTGTTGTGTATCAATATGAGAAGTGGTGTAAGGAGAGATTTGATTGAGAGGTGGTTTGTGCTATACAACGTGGCGCTACAATGGTGACAATAATTTAACACACGGGTAGAGCTAGTGCCCATTTATCATAAATGTTGATAGGTTAAAATAAATAAATAAGGAAATTTAAAAAAAAATCAAACGACCTAAATAATAAAATCAATTCACCTACTTTTTGCAGTTGTTTGATCCTAATAGTATTGCTGATTCGTTTTAATTTCAGTGATGCGAATATTATGATCCATAATCCCGGCAAATGACCGCTGCGCGACAGTTCTTTTAGTACAACCTGTACTTACAAAAACTGTCGCTCTAAGATGCTATTTTCTAAAAAAAAATAAAAAAATCCGTAAATAATAACGTTTAATGGAAATATAATGTCTTCATGAAACGAAAAAAATATGTGTGTTAAATTAATGGCACCATTTTAGCGCCACGTTGTATACACGTATCGATGTAGACATAAACCTGAGACCGTTGTACGGTTACGTATATAGAAAAGCATACAGCCCGGATTTGTAATAATAAGGCTGAATTAACGGAGCAATGGATCTCTAGCTCTAGTTCGAGATTATTCTAGTTTATTTACAGATTACATTACATTATTACATTATTTTTACAGATTTTTTTTGGCAGATGATGAAGTAAATAAAATCTGATTTATTTGTTATTTCGTGTTATGGTGGTGTTGCCATTGTTACATATTTGTGTCTTTGCCGTATAGGGCATGCGCTTGCTTGTCACGTATATAATATAATATGTGACAATGGCGTTCAAAAGGTTAATAATAATAAGCCTTTACGTTAATAAAAAGTGTAACTTACTGATAAGCTAATCAGCTTACGATAGGGACTCAATCAATCAATCTGCCGAGCCTCTTCCCAGCTATGTTGAGGTCGGCTTCTATTTAGTTTAACTACATGCAACTGAATAGCTATTTTACACGGACTGACTGCCTATCTGACCTCCACAACCCAGTTACTGTATAAAACGGTTCACCTTTACTGGTTGCCAGACGTTCGGGCTTTTGGTTACCCTAACAACAGTCAAAGATCTACAAATGACCAACGGTTCAACGTGTTTTCGGCACGGAGAGGTATTGATATAGTTGGTCACCCATCCACGAACCGACCGTGGCAACCGTAGCTTACCCTTCAGTCGACCCGGCTGTTATTATTTAGCCACGTTTTCGAGATTTCATTTACATTTCAAAATAATCACCCTCCCGTCATGTATCGGGTAACCTTTTGTACGCCATAAAAGAGTCCACACTATATTTTCCGTGTTGAAAAATCAATTTTTATTAAAACCAACTGCATCAGAGTGAATACTCCATTGTCTGTCACCGCCATATCAATTAGTGTTGTGCGCGTCATTGTATCGGTCGGCACATCACTAGTGATGGAACGGTATTTTATTAAACAGCGCTTCATGAATCAATTATATCGAAATGGAGATGATCGAATGATAAAAAAAAAATAAAAAAAAAATAAAAAAATAAAATGATTTTATTTCGGACATAATATGGTCCATAATGTTGTTAGTATGCAGCGACTTAAAACTATGTTAAATTTAAAATTGGAAATAAATTTAATTTAATTTTTAATTTAATTAAATTAAATTTAATCTATTCTAATGTAATGTAATCTAATTTAATTTAATCAAATTTTTATATTATCTAATTTAATTTAATTCAATTCATTCTAATTTAATTTATTTAATTTGTACGTTTTAACTTGATCCAATTTAATTTAAATATTTGCCGCACACTGGGGCCCCGGGCACACGCACTTGTGCTTGAACCCAGTGCCCCAGAAGTGGACTGTCCAGCTTGTGGCTGAGCACGTTCAGGATGGTGTTGGCACTCCCACGCGTGCGGAACATCAGCGAAGCGATGCGGCGCCGCAGCACAGTGTGGAAGCCATCTGTGTGCGCATGCGCAAACATCGCAGACGCACTACAGCAGCGTGGGAGCCCCACCAGCACCCTGAACGCGTTATTATATTGTACTCGGAGAGCGTTGATGGCCCGCTGCGTGTAGTTGACCCACAGGTTGCAGGTGTAGAGAGTTTGGCAGAATGCTTTAAACAATGTGATCTTTACCTCTAAACTACACCTCGCAAATCTGCGTGCCAACATGTTACAGCGGACCGCCATCGCCCTCCTTTCCCTTTCTATGTCGCCATCGTCTTTTAAATCCTCGGTAACCACATGGCCGAGGTATTTAAACTCTCTTACTCTGCGAAGAGCGACAGCGTTAAGCAGACCCCTGGCTTGAAATACCAAGAGCTCACTTTTCTGCACATTGTACAGGAGACCGTGTACCCTCGCATACTCCTCACACACGCCTATCAGCCTTCTGAGTGCAGCTATTGCTATGATGAGATATGTTTTTTTTTTAACTTTTTCGACTGTCATTTTGTCTAGTGGTCACAAGCAAGGTCCTGGGATCACGCCGTAGATCGTGAAACTATAGGTAATTGGGTTTTTGCATCAGCAATTTTTCAGTAGAATTAAGAGTTCAGAGTCTGGATTTGTTCCCAGTTAATGGCAATAGACTCGCGCCCTATTTCATGGGACTATACAGTAAGAGAGAAGCGCTGAGTACGACTGGTTGGAATATCAACCAAATGCGAACCCTGCAGTACTTCAGGCATTCCGGTAGTAAAAGGTCGATAACGGGATCAGGTCTTGAAGCTCTGCGTTATTATTATAATAGTGAATAAACTACAATATTAAATAAGTAGGTAAATAAATATAGAACACATAAATAAACACCCATGCAAGTGCGTAAAAACACACAACCGCTATTGCACGTTTATCAGAAGGCCACACGCGTCCCCGACAATAGGTCGGCTACACAAAAAAGCTATAGTTAATTACTGGCTATGGGAAACAATACCATAGCCCGTGGGGTTAATAATAGCCGACCCAATTAATATCATCCCTCTCTCTGCATTCTTCGACCTGAATAGTAATTATTTTATTGATAAGTGTTTAGGTGAATGGAATATGTTCTACACAAGTCGTTTATGATTCGATTTACGTAACACACAATATACAATATAATAGTACGTTAGTGACTAACCTGGTGTCAGAGTCTTTTTGCTGCCCTTGGGCCTCTGACTTAGCTTCACATGTTATTGAGAGGGTAGTCACTAACCACACAAAATAGTAAGTTTTTAAGGAAAACACTCCCCGTCTTATTACAATAAGAGTTCTAATTTGAATCAACCTTCGGTCATTTTGTTTTGACTTTTATTCTAAGCAAGATAGAGTTCTTAATAGAATTGGCAATTTAAACAAGTGTTTGAATACAGTTTTTTATAATTAGAACACAAAACAGAAAAACAAAGTACAATCAAAATACAGTTCTCAATTCAAAAATGATTCGATGGTTTAAAGCCGGTTCTAAAGATAAACATTGTTGTGTAATAAGGCCTTATAGGTTTACCAAAATAGGGCAATAACAGTTGGCGAAGTAATTTCTTGTTAATCGATATAGTTGACACGTCTGGTCTCTTCAATAGAATAACAGGCCAGCTTGTACTGCTTTTGTTACCACTGACATGTAGATACTCCGGAAATATCAAAAACAATGCGATTTCAAGCAAGAAGGGGAGAACATATAGGGCTAAGCAACGAACATGGATGGGTTTTGCATGGTGGACTTCCTTCCTCTTCAGTGGAAGGGGGCCATTTGATGTGAAGGATCTCAACCTATAATCTTCATCGCTGAAAACAATACCCGTTGGTTTCAGCGAGGAAGATCGGAGGTTAAAATCCAAAATGCGCTGGACTGAAACCTAGATACGAATTTTGAAGACTATAAAGATACTTATCCTCTAATTTTTTATCTCAAAAGCAATCTTACCTGTCTAATCTTACTTGTTGATAAACAAAAACGGAAGACCCACAAAGAAGACAATTTAAACTTAAATGTTATTATGTTAAAGATACCAACACCGTAATTTAAAAACAGTAGAGCATCGTTGACTGCTAGCCTGAACTGATCTCAAAGGCACGTTATTATTTCAGAACTTTAGTTCACCTTTAAACAATGTTTATGTTTTAATAATGCAAGTATTTTCTTAAAGACGGCGTGGTTTGGACGTGAGACTAAACGCTGCAGAAGGTCAAGAAATTGATAATTATATATTTAATTTAACCGGCCAAATATGTTAGGTAAAATGATAATGATGGATGATTTAACACTTAAAAAAAAGAGAAATGAAAGAAAAAAATATTCTTTACAAACACGTAAAAAGTAAAATAAGTTTAAAAGTAAATTAAAGTCAATTAATACAGCAGTGCAGAGCAGGTCCAGACCAACCTCGTATTCAGACACATTAAAAACCATTGACAATTAGTATTTCGGCCATGGACAATGGATGGACTACAGACAAAATACTCAAAAGGACTCATTACATAAAAAAACAGAATTTTTATTTATTCTACATGTTTTTAGTAGAAATACTGTTTTAGTAGTCTGATAGAAGTTACATTATTTTCATTAGTGACGCTCTGTTTCCAACCATCGTATCCTATTTCATCACGAAGAGGACCAGGAATCCTGTTCCGTTTTGTCACGGAAAAGATCAAGCATCCTGTTCCATTTCGTCACGGAGAGGACCAAGCTTCATGTTCCATTTCGTCACGGAGAGGACTAAGCTTCCTGTTCCATTTCGTCACGGAGAGGACCAAGCATCATGTTCCATTTCATCACGGAGAGGACCAAGCATCCTGTTCCTTTTCGTCACGAAGAGGTCTGAGCATCGTGTTCCATTTCGTTACAGAGAGGGACAAAACATCAATGTTTACGTGACCCTACTTTATTAAAATTCTTGGCTCCAATCTCGTTCTTCCGATTTTTCTTTATTCGACATAGCTATGGGGGACTTAATTAATTTCCACTACGGTTCACTGGGGTCGTTCATTCAATATTCTAAGTCAAACAAGTGTATTGAATTTACTTTTTGAGGGTATATTTCTTAACCTCCGTTTATTATTCGCCGTTTCGGTCAGGGGTTTTTGATTTTATTTGGAGCTCTTATTTGCCGTCTGGTTGTATTTGGGTTTTGGTTGTAATAACGGTTTTATTAGTTAGGTTTAGTACATTCAGAGAAGAAGACAAATAAAAGTATTAGAGCAGTATTGGGTATCATAGAGTCGTAATAAAATCAAAAGGATTTTGAATAAAGGGATTTTAATAAGGATCTGAACTGTTTTATATTTGGCTATCTGTTCCAATATTGAGGTTTAATGTAATAATAATACCGCTGAGCTACCGGTTTTGGCTTTTATCTATATCAAATTATTAACAGATAAAATATAAATAATAGCTATCCGGTATTTTATTTCCAGTGGACATCTTTGGTTGAGATATTACAAAATCATAACCAGTATCTGAACTCAACCGTTATAACTAATTTTACATCAGAAAATCTAAAATATCATTCAAATCATTTATGACGCAATCCATCCATTACAATGGTCACCCTGGCTCTTATTACCTATATCCATTAACGTAACGTAAAACACGTGTTTCCCCTGTAAAACATTAGTAAATGGCTTTCAATAATTAAGCGTGACACTCAGTTGGAACTCGCAAATTGTTCGTGCACGACACGTCATGATTTCCTCTCGTAGTCGTCGACTTAATGAGCAGAAATGCCGTATTGCGAGGCGTATGATGCTAAAGGGATGGGATTTACCGCATGCATTAAGTAAAGTAGGATTGTTTTTTGAATGTCTAATATGACATCTAAAAAGTACTCCTACATTACTTTATAAAAGGGTTTTTGTTTGTGTTTTCATTAAATAAACATCACTTATAAAGCAGTGATAGCCTAGTGGTGTGACCAACGGACTGCCAAGTCATAGGTCTCGAGTTCGAACCCAAGGCTAACCTCTGCTTTAAGGATTAATGTGCGTATTGTATAATTATCACTTGCTTAAAAATCGGTGAAGGAAAACATCGTGAGGAAACCAGCATGTCTGAGAGATATTTCTCAACAGCATGTGAGGCTAAGTCAGAGGCCCATGGGCAGCATAAAAACTCTGACAACAGGTTAGTCACTAACCACACGAAAAGAAGAAGAGAAGACTTAGAAAGGAATATATAAATTAGATTACAATCTGGAACAAATTGAGCTAAGATATTCTGCATATCTATTTTGCAGACTACTTCGTTCCAAAGTGTCCGTTGTTTCTAAAAGTGACTGTTTTTTGTGGTCTTACTAAAAATTGTTTACATTTTGGGTCAGCCCTACACAGGTGCGTAATAAGGCGGTAAACTGAGAGGTGATCAAGTGAACGAGGCGCGCCGTGACGGATCGCTGACGGCGACGCGTCGTTTTTAAACGTTTGTTTGCGATTCCGTGCGATTATCGCGAGTTAATGCGTTTCGTTCCCAAGTGTACTTTTAGTTATGAAGATGAATTTTGTTTATGAATGTGATCTAAAATAGTGCATATTTACTATATGATAAGCTTGTTTTTCCAACAAACTGGCCTGAAACGTTTTGTAATTAGAAGCAGCCTGGTATAAAGTCGATGGCACACAATTTAGTGAAAACTTTAGAAAATTATTCAACAATCGGAACCGGTATTACAATAATAGACAATAATATTTTGATTTTGAAGAGTATCGATGGAGTCTCTGCCAGTTCTTCTCCACAGGACCCTACTACGTTTTGAAAAGGGGCCACTAGCTTCATCTCTCTGACTGCGCTTGATTGCTTGACAATTCAAAAATGCCTTGGTATATTTGAAACTAGCACTTCGCCAGCGATTTAATCCGCGATTTTTTAAATATATCCTATGACACCCAGGTATAATGTAGCCTTTTATTATTGAAAGAATTTTCGGAATCAGATGAGTACTTTTTAAAAGTTACCCGCTACATACAAACTTCCAAACAAATTTTAGTTCTTTATAATATTAGTACAGACAAATGTTTTGAGTATCAGATAAGTTAGATTACAAGCCAACCCATAAGTGCTAAGCCAGGATAATGATAGTGACGCCGATAGAGTAATAGTTTGGAGTTTATTAGTTGTAAGATTTTCAATCGTGCCGGCAGGCGATGAGTTAACTTGGTCCACAGAGTTACTCAATTGTGAACTTAGTTCAAAATTGTTACTGTATTCGATATCGGTCGCTATTGAGGGCCGAAGTTTCTGTGTGTTCTGCATTAAAGACAATACGATGACAAGTTTGTTTAAGTGGATTACTATATTTTCGTCTACGCTACTGCTGAGCCTCCTGCTGAGGTCCTGGGTTCAATTCCCAGGTCGGGCAAGGTGTTACTGGGTCTTTCAGTCTGGATTTTTTTCAGTAGCACTTGATATTAGATGGTACTTATACATAGCTAGCGAAATGCGGTTGTATGTACTATAGATATACAACCCTTTGGGGAAACAAGTCATGATGTTATGTTTACATCTATATCTACATCTATATATATAAAAGAAAGACGGGTTTGTTCCCTTCGTTATAACTCGAGATCTGCTGGACCAATTTTCATGGTTTTTGTTTCGTTGGATTTGTCTCCGCCCTGAATCGCAGAATACATTTTAATTTTTTTTTTTTTCGATCAGCTGCTGATTTTCCTCCTATATGGTAGGTAGGGTAGGGTAGGTAGGTAGGGTAGGTAGGGTAGGTAGGGTAGGTAGGGTAGGTAGGTAGGGTAGGTAGGTAGGGTAGGTAGGTAGGGTAGGTAGGTAGGGTAGGTAGGTAGGGTAGGTAGGTAGGGTAGGTAGGTAGGTAGGTAGGTAGGTAGGTAGGTAGGTAGGTAGGTAGGTAGGTAGGTAGGTAGGTAGGTAGGTAGGTAGGTAGGTAGGGTAGGTAGGTTAGGTAGGGTAGGTAGGTAGGTAGGGTAGGTAGGGTGGGTAGGTAGGGTAGTAAGGTAGGGTAGGTAGGTAGGGTAGGAAGGGTGGGTAGGTAGGTAGGGTAAGTGGGTAGGGTAGGTAGGTAGGTAGGGTAGGTAGCTGGTGTAGGTAGGGTGGGTAGGTAGGGTAGGTAGGGTAGGTAGGGTAGGTAGGGTAGGTAGGGTAGGTAGGGTAGGTAGGGTAGGTAGGGTAGGTAGGGTAGGTAGGGTAGGTAGGGTAGGTAGGGTAGGTAGGGTAGGTAGGGTAGGTAGGGTAGGTAGGGTAGGTAGCTAGGTAGGTAGGCAGGTAGGTAGGTAGGTAGGTAGGTAGGGTAGGTATCACAGTTAAGACAGGACAACGTCTGTCGGGTCAGCTAGTTAATATTAAAAAAGAGGTTAAGTTTGTAAGGTTGGATGTAGGAGTAATTTCTGAATGCCGATTCGATTTTTAAAATTATTCACTAAGCCCAAGTTACACTATTGTCACGTAAATGCTCTAAGCGTACGGACGAATTTGCGAACAGAAGCTAGTATAAAATAACAAAAAGGTTTTTATCAATAACGCTGCTAAGAAAATAAATCTTCGGAATGAGGACTTAAGTCAAACTCAAACTCAAAGTATTAAATTTATTTCAAATAAACCAATTACAGACACTTTTGAATTGTCAAGGGGTCGGTCAGTCAGAAAGATGAAGCTAGTTGCCCATTCCAAAGCAGTAGGTACCTATGGAGAAGAACGGGCAAGAAACGCCATGGACGCTCTTTTAGCTCCATTTTTATCATCTGCCATAGTATTGTCTTTTGCTAGCCGATTATTTTAATAGTCACCTACTTAAAACAATGCAGCTATTTGACTCTAACAACCTCCATACAAGCGTACATTTTTCGTTTAAGGTAACGTTGTTTAATAAAGACGCTCATTAAATTAAAACGCGAGCATCCTCGGGTGAAATCATTACAATACATGGTTAGCGTCACGACGCTGTGTGACGTCATAAGAGCTCTCACCGTGGCACCCACTCACGATGAAGTTATTGCAAGTTTGTTAGTAAATTGTACGTTGTGCGTTTTATGAGCTTGAAATATGATAGTGATGGGAACTTCTAACCGTGAAATTATATATTTTTTAGAAGTGAAATATGGCTATTGCTAACTGAGAAATTGGCACAGGACACCTAGCTCTGTAATGACACGGACAAACGAAAAATCATAAACCATGATTTACCTAATGTTGAATCAGATTCCGTCTTACAAAAACAAATCTTTTTCTTGTCGTGTGGTTAGTAACTAACCTGGTGTCAGAGTTTTGCTTAGCCTCTGACTTAGCTTCACATGTTGTTGAGAAATATCTCTCGGACATGCTGGTTTCCTCACGATGTTTTCCTTCACCGATTTTAAGCAAGTGATAATTATACAATACGCACAGGAATCCGTAAAATCAGGTGCCTTGGGTTCGAACTCGAGACTTGGCATTCCGACGGTCACACCACCACTAGGCAATCACCAGCAAAAAGCAAATATAATTGATTAATTCATTTCATGCTTCTACAAAACGATAGTAAAACGATGTAAACATCATCAATAAATAATAATAATTCAATAACACCAATATATCGGTATTTTGCGTCCATCAATTCAAATAGGCAGTGACTTGGCTTATGTTGTGACGTTTATTCGCGTCACCGTGACGCAGCGGAATCGGGCGCGCTCGGGCGTTCTCGGCCGTTTACGCTGAACACGCGCTGACGTGAATTAATCGGCAGACGTTTTTCGCGTGAAAGAGGCTTAAGGACCGGCAGTCACGTTGTTTTGTGTTTTAAAGAGGGTACGATTAATGTGAATCATTTCTTTTGACGCGCTCATTGTTGGCATTTCTTTTTAAATGAAGTGTATAATTGTCTTCGAGTGTACTCAAGACATTGGGGAGGCAATTGGATGTTGATTGAGGATGAACATCAAGTGTATTCGCCTTTGAGGACAAAGACGTTGCACTTTATGACAAAATAAAGGAAACATTTGCTTTTTGTTTCCAGTTTTCTATTGAAAGTATGGAACAAGTTAAATTTTTAAACAATGTGTTTCCTTAAAAAAGCTTTGGAGTTTTGCAATTGAAATTCGAAACAAATTTAATTCACGCTTAAGACCTCTAACTATTTTAATTAAATAAAATTATTGTTTTGAAATTTGTTTCGCTTATTCTATTTTTTTTTACCGGACTGTGCTACAGCATGCATAGATTATTAGGTACTTAAGGCAAATTTCACTACTGAAACTGAACGCGATCAGCGTTTAAGACCTGTCACTGTCATTATTTCCAATGGAATATTGAGATTTATATGCCCTGAACGCGGTTTTGATGTACAGATCACTTTTATTTTCGTTGGTGAAATTGACACTTAGTCATTTATATGACTTTCTCAAGATTTTAAAACTAACTCGTGTATTTTCTCTTTAGTTCAAGATCGGTGTTAAAGGCTATTCTATTCTTGCCAAACCTCATTCCCCAGAGGTGTGTTACGGCCGCACTAGATTACAGGGTCATCATACACTCGATAAAAAAAAATAGTTACAAATATAATATATAGTAAATCGCTTTCGCCTAAACATTGCCCACTCTCCTCCAGCAGAGCAGCCCGGCTACTAGCACTGTTAGAGTAACATACAGATACAAATTTCTGTCGTTCCGTCCTCGCCGTCGAGGCCCGTCGCGACGACACTGTCCACTCTCATCCTCCCGACCCTTGCTCGAGCCAGCCCGCGTTGCCGCTGAGCCAGTAGTTTTAAAAACCCCCGATCCAGCTGTCCCTTGCTGTCCCCCCCCAGCGACGCCCTAAGCCGAGGTCCGAACCCCGCAGGGGGTGCCCTTAGCGTGTAGTCGCTTAGTTTTGTAAGTTAGTTTTAGTTTTTATTTAGCCCTGGCTGGAGGCTACAAGTCTTTTGTGGCAGCCACAGGCAAGCCCGGTTAAGCAGTAGACAACCCTTTGGTTGAACTGCGAGATGCCAATTTCAAAAAAAAAAAAAAAAAAGCCTAAACATTGGGACGTGAGATTTAATGAAATATTTGTTCGATGTTAAAGATGTTTGTTTACACGTGTCGGGGATTAGTTTGTTTATGCTTAAATGTACGTAGTTTAGCTTTAGTTAATTATTTTTTTAAACACGGTGGGATTTCGTTCATAGTTTTACTCCACGACATTGTGCCATAAAGGTCGATTGGGTGTAAAGTCTTTATTGAATTGGTAAGACGATAAATGATATCAATAATTATCAAAATAAATAACAAAAGATATTTATTCAAACTTGGCTGGAAATCAGCCATTTTTGGAGGCCAAAGTTACATAAGACAGTCCCCCAAAAACGCCGACCCTTCACCACTTCCTAGTGTTTTTTTTGTTTTTTTATGGCTACTGAAAAACAATTAATGTTGAAATGGTGATTATCATATACCGGGCTCCTCATTTTATTCATCAAACGCAAATTGCTTGAGTAATTAGGCAGGTAATTTATATTCGAAATACTTTTCTTTAATATTACTTGAACCTGTATAATCTCCTTTAAATACTCCATAACTTTTGTAACTATTCATCGCTTGTAGTCTAAAGAGTACTTTGAGTAATTAATTCTGAAAACTGCGCGAAATTTGAACGGTACAATTAGTGCCAGGCGGCAGTATCATTGTCCGGTTCATTCGCTTTTGTATATTGTTCTAACGGAGGCTTTTTCTATTAAGTGCCTAATTAAGTCATTTATCATAGACTGTAGGAAGACGGATATTGGGTGTTTTTTTCTTTAGTGGTTGACAATTTTCTGTGAGCTTTAATCACAGTGATTTAAAAAAATGATGGGGAGTAGGAGTAGACTGAGTAATTTAGTATGTACAGAGGCCAGCACATCAAGTTAACACAATCTGTCAAATTTCTTTGATAGTATTTCAACTTTATTGCAAAGACATAAGGTTCATTTTTAATTGAGAATATTTGACAGTTAGGGATAGCTTCATGTGCTGGCGTCTGTACAATAAAAAAATACTCTGTTATTATAAAAATCCTTTCTACATTTTATTTTCTCGTCCAATCTCAGTCAGCAAGTTGACCGCAAAGTATCAAACCAACGAAGTATTCCGAATCCTCGGTAGCCTTTCACTAATTTTATCATTCAATTTCGTTTTCCTACAATAAGCTTAATTAAATACGTATTTCATATCTAAGGATCTGGGGCCCCAAAGCATAGAAATTCTTTTTTTCCACATAGTTGAGCAATTCCCCTGCCTCGGGCCGAATGCTTCATGTTACAAGCGTAGCTGAGATACCCTTAGCAAATACAACCAGGGGAATGATAATATGGTCCCTCGGAAAATTTTATAATTCCTTCATATCTTTTACATATAATTGACTAATATTATAAAGAAGAAAGATTTGTATGTATGTTTGTAACGAATGAACTTGAAAACTACTTAACGGATCTGGATGAAACTTGGCACAAAGATAGGTTATAGTTCGGAATAGCATATAAGCGGTTCCCGTGGGATATTTTCCTACATACACGTGGGCAAAACCGCTTGCAAAAGCTAGTTATTGATATTTTCTACGTTTTTCGGACGAAAGTCTTAATATAGTTCTCTAACTTTAAGGGAAAGTGATTGCAAATATATAGATAGTAAATGAGTAACTGAAATATTGATTGATAGTCAATATTATCGCCGTTTTCTTAGAGCTAATGGAAAGGAAGATTTACCTAAGCGTAGCTTACAGAATGGGCCTAAGATGAGATGCTTATGAAGATAGATAGGCGGCGATATTTTAAGGCCTGTGTCAGTGAATCGCTCGCTTACTTTGATCAGGCATGGATAAAAATATGGTCAGAGAATATTGGTTTGTAGAAAACATTTTTTATACAATACATCTTAATTTTATTTCGGAAGAATAAATCAGAAAAGGGTAAAATTTTGTAATAATTCACGCCCCAAACACAATATCATCAACAAAGCAGAACAACGTTTCCATCACAAAATTATATTAACAGAAACCATGACCCATTTCTCATAACGAAGGTCCGCCGCAGAAAGACGTCAAAGCGCTCATTAGTTGCAGGACGCAATTCCGTCGCTGTCACGTGACGCGGCCGCAACACGTGCCCGTCACGCCGCGTGACGTTTGTGCTGCGGCCGCCGACCGCAGATCGGCCGCACCGAAATAACATGCGGTGCGCGGTGCTTGGCCGCCCCGCTCCTACTGAACCTTTTTCAAAAAGTGAGCACACCAGTCAAGTGAATTTAAAAAAAGAAAACATTTACATTTTAAAATACGAATCTTATTTTGAATTTCTTTATTTCTTTTTCTTAATTCATCTGATGGCTACGTGTAAAGATTTTACGCGCGATTCTGAAAATTAGTGTGATATGATTAAACGGATACTAATATTTACGAGTATTTATTTGATCTGCTGCAAAGTGTTACATTCATTGAACCATAAATGAAGTATCCTACTGGGCTATGAAGAAATATTTTCTGATCTGATATTCGCATAAGAATATAATATTTTGGCTGCTTATTCCGGCTCACAAATAATAGAAACGATTGAGGGAAATGCTTTATTATGAGATCCAAAGACGATGGATGTGTACTGCCATGGTCAGCACATTTGCAATAGATATGACGTCACATGTGCCTCTGATTACGTCATAAGATGGAGATGGAGGATAATGCTATTTGGCTCTTTGACTATGTGAGATATACTTTCGTTTGAGGTTTCTGTAACACAGTAATAGTTTTATTTTCTCCCTCCAACTTTAGGCAAAGCCTTTTCGACGGCTAATTACACTTCCATTTTCTTTCGCAGTAACTTTTCAAACATTACGGCGTAATAAAAACTAAGTCAGTGCCCGCATTCGCAACACTTAAGCCGTCATTTTATAGTGGGGTTGTCGAAAATCACGACTTGCTGCCCCCCTCTGTCTTAGGCCTTCTGAAATATGGACTCGTAAAGTATGGGAGATAAGGTATCGGCAGTAAATGCCGCGATCCGTTGCGTCACGGACCCGTGTCCAATGAGATTTCAATTCTGTTAGTCGCTTTTTGGCTTGCTGGATTTCCATGACGTGGAGTTTTTTGTAAGGGTTGAGCGGATTCAGAGAAAATGCGTCAATCAGGCTTTATTCAAGAATTTCAAAAAAGACACCATGTGTGTGATTGTAATTTCTAATTGATATTTGTACGCCATTAACGGCAAACCATAGAGATCTCTGTAACTATTTATTTATAACACCCATTTTTATACCTATTTTTTACAAATAAAACTTTGACTTTGACTTTGTGATGTAGATAACATACCCATCCCTATTGAATTAACTAATATTAGGAATCTAACACGCGAAAAAATGTAAGATAAAACTTTGGATTAAAAACTTTTACAACAAAACCTTTATATTTATTATACCCATTGTTCTTGAGTGAGAGTTTTTTCACATAATAACGCACCCATTTTTACTTAGGCACAACTCTATAAAAACAAACTCAATGTCTATCCAAGCGACATTTTCCATATACATATTTTCCGCGCGGAATATTTTGAAACGCTCATATTTCACTTTGGATATGAACTAGATGAGTCTGGTGAGCCACTACAGTGTTTTGCACTAAGCGAAGGCCTCTTTGGCACGATAAAAAATAGCTGTGCCTACACTAACGCTGTACTGTGCTCCTACGCATATTTTATAACATATAGCCATTAGGGATGAAGGGCCTTTTTCGTAGTTTTCAAGGTTAATTCGGTGTGGCGTTGATTTATTCAATTTTTGAATCATGTGGGACTAACCAGGTCGGTGACACTAAGTTAAAATGAAGGGTACTTAAATGCAGTACCAATAAAAAAATACCAAAAAAATAATCTTTTTATTTATTTTGAGGTTGAGAAATCATCAAATGACTCCTACCGCTCGCACGTATCTACGTTTACATTTAAAATAAATATTTCTAGATTAATTTTAAAGGTATATTCCGGCAAGTTCATCCTAAAGGGAAGTTACAAATAAAAGATAAGGCCAATTTTCGCGGTTATCGGCAATAACTTTCAAATTGGAGGAAAACTTAAATTCGCCAATGTTATTCAAGTTACTTTGTGTAATTTGTGAATTATGCAGTCAATCATAAAACTTCAAACTATATTTTGATCTAGAGCTACGAAAACACACTTCACTAATAGCTAATTATAATTTAATCACGGCACTAAATAATTCTGTTCCCAGTAGTTTACTTGTTGTTCAAAGAAATCTGCCGACGTGTCCTGAACTTCTAATTCTAGTTTCCGCCGTAACCTAGGTAAGTACCGAAACATTGGATTTGTTAGTAACTGGGCCCAATAGGATTATTCGTTTGCAGGCAATTTTATTAGCCAAGGTTCGGCGTTACCAGATTATTTTGTATTCCTTGTTAATAACGAATTCGTTCGATGGCGAAGAAGGATTACTCGCTTTGATAATAAAAATCTTACAAAGTAAGCCCCGAGCGGCTTAAATTGCAAATGTTTTGTAAGTAGTTAAGTTTGTTTTTGTGTCGAGGAGATTGATCGGTATATAAAGGAGACTTTGGATCGGGAAGTGGGGGCTCGGTTGGTAGGCTCGTTCGTAAACTAGTTCATTGAGAGCAGTTCTGGAATAACTGGTATTATTGCTAGAAGATGAATGTTCTACTCTCTACTTTAACCCATTAGACGTTCGCTTATTAGAAGACGGTGTAAACGGTTATATTTATTGTCGTTTCGAGAGAGTTTTTCTTATGAACCTATGGGTTTCATACGACATTTAAAAGGTTAGTAAATATTCCTAATAATATGTATAAAAATAATATCTATAATAATTAAAGGGCATCATAAAATCGTCCACATCGCTGTCAACAGGAAAAGTTCCTAGAATCTATTAATAATGGATTAAATAATATTAATATCTTGATCGAAATGAGAGACAATATTGCTGGTAGTTTGTGGTGTACCACATATTTAGTACATATTATGACAATAAATACAAAAATACACTTATCTCTATATAACAATTATACATGCAATAATGATCATGAAATAAGTGCAAAGAACAAAAAGAAAAACGACATTTCAGGAGAGCGATTGAGTTAGAAAGAGTTTATCAAATCATCGAAGCAACTTTCCCCAATAATTTATTAAAAAATTACATACCGGATAACATACACAGGATTAAACAATTTATTCTATCAAAATGCGTAGGAAAATATGTGTGTGCTACCGACGAGAATATCTTCCTTTTATACATGCGTATTGATCTCTCGATGGCAGTCGTCGGGTTATTCGACTCATATAGGATCGTAATGCGGTCGTTTGCAATGACGAGAATGGCTTGCTTTTTCTTACGGACCCCGCTTTTATTATGTTTTTACAGTATAGGCGCAAATTTTTCGCGTAATGCTCTCGCGACCTCTATAAGCCGCGCAATATTAAGGAAAACGTTCGAAGGATCTACATTTGAATAGTTACATTTCGTTTCGTTATAGACTTGTCTGGGGATAAAATAGAACGGGTTTCCTAATGTTTGGTTGTGTGTTTTGTCGCTTGTTATTGTTGTTGGATGTAAATTGTTGTGTTTCTATCCTAACTGGTAATATTATGCAAGTTGAATTAGTTGGAGAAGTAGGTAGTGTTTAGAAATCATCATCTGCCTAGCCTTTTCCCAACTATGTTGGGGTCGGCTGCCAGTCTAACCGGATGCAGCTGAATACCAGTATTTTACATGAAGCGACTGCCTATCTGACCTCCACATCCCAGTAACTGGGCAATACGATACCCCTTGGTAGAATGGCTGTCAGATTTTCGGGCTTCTGACGACCCGTAACGACTGTCAAAGATGCACAAATGACAGTCGGGACCACCGGCTTAACGTGCTTGCCGAGGCACGGAGGAGACTCGGTTTGTTAAGATGGTCACCCATCCACGGGCAACCCCGGCAAGCGTGGCTTAACCTGATGGATTGACCTGTGCGGCTGTTAAAATATGTTATCTGAATATTTAAACATATTATCTTAAAGCGGTATTACTTCAATATTTTTTGCATTTGAAATGTCTTTATTTCCCATAGGAAATTTCATTTACATGAGAAATATTAAACTAATATAAAAACGACATTGAGTAAACGTACAGTTCTGGCAAAAAAATGACAATGTACAAAAATATTCTAAAAGTGTAGGGTTGTCGTTAATAAATTTGACACAGCTAAAAAGTAAACATACACGGAACGCGAGCAACTAGATGTGGTATGTAATGTAGTAACGTACGCTCGCTTTATTAAAGATATATAATTATATCGCTATTATTTCAAGAGATTAAGTTACTCATGTAGCTCATTGCATCAACAGCAACTCCACAAACAAAATCATTGCAATGCTCTTTGTCAGTAAAAATAGAGATTGACACATGTAAAAGTAATAAAGTATGTAACACTGGATCAAATTAAGACATCATTTGATTTTGGCTGGCCATGGTTGTCACAATAAAGGAAAAGTCAAAAATGAGCCCCTCACAATTGTAGTATAACGAGAGTAATTTAATCAAATGAGTAACATGACGTATTCAAACGTAATACTTTATAAATCTTTGTTGCTAAATATCAAACTCAAACTCAAAGCATTTATTTAATTTATCAATAACGAGCCTTTTTAAATTCATAGGGTCGGTCAGTCAGAAAAATGAAGCTGGTTGCCCATTCCAAAGCAGTAGGGAAAAGAACGGGAATGACATTCCACCGACGCTCTTTTAAATAAAATATGGTTGCAAAACATGGTTACATCATTCATATTATTATTTTATATGTGAGAACGATGCAGAACGTTAAAAGCATCCGTTATAAATAAAAGCAATTCAAAACTTTAAATTAAAACAAGCCATAACCGCTAAGAGATGTCCAGTCCAGATCAGTCTCTACTGACAGCGCCCGTTCACAAACATGACGCATGGATTTTCGCTACACCTTTCTCAGACACATTGTATACTAATTGTACTAAATCATAAGACTAGCCGCAGTAAATTTAGATACGTTATTCAAAATTTCAAAAGATGTCGTGTCGCATCGTCGCTCTTGTGTAGACAAGTGCGACGATGCCTTGCGATGGGACCCTTCATAATATGTTAAATTTTCATCCCTAATATAACTGTGCATATCAGGTTCTAGGTAGGTACTTATTGTATTGATTTTTTGTAGTAAAAATATAACTTCTTTCTAAAACCTACCGCAATTATAGTAATTAAAAATATTTGTAAGCTATTAGTCTAAATATGAACATAATCATTTACCTACATAAGAAAATGTAGTAACATTTCATACAAATTATTCAAAAAGCAGTGTTTAGAGAATGATGTTAAAAATAACAAGTGACTGCGCGCCATTTTTCATTTCATACTCGCGAACAGCTCATATTTTACTCATTTTGTATTCCTACATGATGTAATGTAATAGACCTCTATTCTGCGAAGCTTGCATGTTTTGAAAACTGCATGCTTCTCTACATACTCCTAGCACTTGGAACTTTTAGGCAAATTGTTGATAACAATTTTGAGTAATGTATCATATTGTTATCTTATATTGTGCCAAGTTTGGTCAATTTGAAATTTATATGTATAGATTCTGATGTTTATATGACAATAATTAAAGGAGGAGTACGTCGCTAAGTACTAACAGCCGCACAGGTCGATCCATCAACGAATCGACGATCAATAAGCAACGATTGCCGGGGTTGGCTGTGGATGGGTGACCATCTTTACACAACGAGACTTCTCCGTGCCTCGGAAAGCACGTAAAGCCGTTGGTCCCGGCTATCATTTCTGCATCTTTGACAGTCGTTACGGGTCGTCAGAGCCCGAAAGTCTGACAGCCAGTCTTACCAAGGGGTATCGTATTGCCCAGTTACTGGGTTGTGGAGGTCAGATAGGCAGTCGCTCTATGTAAAATACTGGTATTCAGCTGCATGCGGTTAGACTGGAAGCCGACCCCAACATAGTTGGGAAAAGGCTAGGCAGATGATGATATGACAATAATTAAATGACTCGTTTATGATTGGTATAAAACAAGAATAATGGCGTTAAAGACTCATCTAAAAAGAAGAATAGGTAGACATGTGACAGTGGACAAAGATTCTAAGTGATAATGACGACGTCAAAAATGAACAAAAGAGAGCAAAAAAAATGTAGTTCACTATCTTTGCAGTTACATAAAATTCTAGCAACAATCTCACAAACAAAATACATATCTCAGCACTTTCACACTACACAATTCAGCTCACTTTAACGTCCAAAATAAAAATCCTGGTATACCTCCGGTGTATCTAAGTGTGAAGTAAATTGGTGATATTTTACGAGTCAGTCATTACCGGGACTGTAAAGAGTCGGGATGTTCCCGGGTTTACGACGGAATTCCCGTGACCCGGCGACCTTATTACGACAAGGCTAAACGATAGAGAGTAACGAGATCGTCCGAAGTTATGACGTATATCCGATTCAGTTCAGAGGTGGCTGACCGAATGTATTGGAGGATTGAGATGAATAAGGAGCTTGGTGGTATTTAATTGAGGTGCTTTCATTGATGGGAAGTTGTTTTTCTTGTTGAGCGAGACGGACGGTTTTTGTTATTTTTTCAGTATAATCCAGACATTTTTGGATTCTTCATATCACTCATTTTGTCACATGCAAGATTAACAATTTATGAAGTATGCATCTATAATGTACAGGCACGAGCACCAATATGTATACACGGAGTAACTTTAAAAAGTGCTGCCTGAGAAAAAAAATCTGCCCTTATCGGAAATGATCACGTCACAGTATTTTCTGGGGGCTAAGTACATTGATAAACGTATATTTTGTCTTTGAAATTCCTATATTCCGGTGTTCAGAAAATAAGAGTTCAGAGAGACTTTTAAACGTTTGCAAATACGATTTAACTACTATTGTTTGTTTTTGAAATCGGAAGGACCCTTAAAAATTATAGCAAACCAAAACGGCTTACCGCCACAAAAATTCAACACAACCATCTTTAAAACTAACGTAAAATCGCCCACTAAACATTCTCTAGCGTCCAATACGCGATCGTAAGCGGTGGCTAACGTTATTCGACATCGGCTATCGATAATAGCTTCACGTAATACGGCCCCCGACACCGCCTGACGTGAGCGGAGAAGATAACGCCACCAATTGCAAATTAAAATGACATTTATTGACCGTTAGTAGATTTTGTTGCTTCAACCAGAATGATTTGATTCCCTATTTAACTGGTGAACACGAAAATTGTGTTTTTTGTTCGCGAAATTAGATTTTTAGTTGCGTTCTTGTCGCGCAAACGCTTTATGTCACTTAAGGGACGAAATTTCATAAACGAGGTAGAGAGAGCGTGGCTTTATTAGGCACAGATTGTTTCTTTGGTGCGGTGAATGAGGAATGAGAGTTGAAAAGTTGAGGCAGTTAATATTATGTTTTGTTTTCTTTGATACGGATGAGCCTGTTTTGTATTTCCAGAAGCCTCAGTTTGGTATCTCGGCGTTGCTCTGCATCTTTCAGCTAGATGTCAAGTTTTACTTAGTTTATTTTGATAAGATGATAATTATTTCGACATGTTAAGCCTGAAATAGGCACTGATCTAGAACTGTGGCATGTACAATATCAACAAGCTAAAAGTCTGTGGTAAAAAGACCAGTATAAGCTGGCGTTTCATTCTATCGAAGCTCATCGTACTATGCTAGACCTGTTCGACAAAGTGTTACCATCACGGTGCAGCGTCCTGTACACTATGTCAGTGTCGATAGGAATAATAATAGTTAGTTTTTATGCATTGTGTTTATGATATAAAGAAAGCTTTAAAATGGGAATAAGGTATGATTTTAAGTATATCAGTTACATACATAAGTGCGTATGTTTTTTTTTTTTTTAACATACCTAATGTTTCAACCCGAGCCCGATGTTTTTGGCCCGAAAATCTGCTAACCAGTCTTACCAAGGAGTATCGTATTACCCAGTTACTGGGTTGTGGAGGTCAGATAGGCAGTCGCTCCATGTAAAATATCGGTATTCAGCTGCATCAGGTTAGACTGGAAGCCTACCCCAACATAGTTGGGAAAAGGCTAGGCAGATGATGATACTTAATGTTTCAAAGCGTAATTTTTTACTTTACCGCATAATTTAGAACATCATAGGTACACGAGCAAGATTTTCCCGGCCGTACTCCACTTAATTACTGTATACAAAAACGAAGGCAAGTAATTAAGTCTCGTAATTAGCCAAGGATGTAGGCTCTTTATAGTCTTTGCAGACAGACAGCCTCTATCTACATAATTATGTACATGTATAGTATGTACGAGGACTTTTATAAAAAGCCCAGAAAAAAACTTACTGAGTATGACATAGATTTACTTTGGTCTACTACAATGTTTCATGTTTTCGGTCAGACTTCGATCTCGATACGAGAAAAACTTTTGTGGATTTCAAGCCGTATCTACAAAACTGACAAACTTCCATACAAACTTTCATTGCCTATTAAACCCTTCGAGGGGATTAATTTCCAAAAATATTTTGCTAATGCTCACCTCATTCACCTCCTTCTACGAAACAGTCATGCTCGCGAAGGAGGTGGCAGGATGGGAAAGAGAAAGGTCCTCCCGCCCCAGGTGCCGCGGGAGACGCCCCGGGCGTCGGGAGCCACGTGACGACTCTCGGCCACCGTAGGCGCGGGTCTGCGGGTGGTGAGTAATGGGTAGCTCACTGCCCGATCAGGACCAGGCTGCCTCAAAGAGATGTCAGCACATGAAGGGGCCCGTTAGGGCCGAGCCTGCCGGGTAAGCGGGATTGTCCGAAAGAGTTACCGCTACCCGGGAACATAATGGGCTACGGAAGGAACATGGATGGGTTTTAGTCAGTAAGAGTCTGACACTCTCTTCCGCTCCACCCAGAGCGGGAGAAGTCATTGGACGATTTCCCAGCCTCAAAAAAAAAAATGCTCACCACGTCGTAAAGACTTCCCTCATGCATTCGTGCTTTTAGACCGTAGGTAGTCCGTTGTCTGTATTTGAGATAGACATTCCAATAAATACTAATAAACCACATAACGCAACATTTAAGTACGTACCTATTCAGAGAATATAAATTATTAAAAAGACCTTGTCTTTTTTCCCGAGAAGCAGCGCCTCTATCATGTGTCTGATAATACTGGCCACATTCTAATATTAATTTCAAAATTTTGTTTAGGTATTTATTTTAATGTTATGTTAGCGAACCTTTTTGCTTTGTGGTTGAAGTAATGTTTTAGATATTTTGCGTAAATTAGGTTTGTTTTTTATATAAGGTCCAAAAGCTATCTCAAATATCATACTTACGGTTGCTAAATAAGTACTGGGACAAAAGCGTGAGTTTTTTTATAAATGATGCTATGTACCTCAGCATAAACCGCAGCCAAGCGTATTATAAATTGGGAGATTACATTGCTGATAAAAATGCTTGGGTCAATGCTAGTCCAGCTCCACAAGGGCGCATCAACTAATTTATTAGACTACTGAAAACTGTTGGAGCTGCGGAAGATCAACAACAACAAAAAAACATCTTTGCATTGTATAAATTCAATCTCTTAATATTGTATAACTGCTTGGCACATATGTGAGTACTATGTACCTACTATAAAGCGACCAGTCTCTGGGTGCGTCTTTCATTGACTTGAATATGCCCTGGCGGCTGAGAGTATGCCATGCTCACTTTAATGTCTCGCTGATGGTGGCGTGTGTGTTGGATCATTTAGCTCCCTTCAAAATGGTTGAGCTGAATGGTGCTAATATATGCGTCATGTTCGTGAACGGGCGCTGTCAGTAGAGACTGGTCATTTCTTAGCGGCTAAGGCTTGTTTTAATTTAATTATTGAATAGTTTTTACATATTTTATATCTGATGCTTTTAACGTTCTGCATCGTTCTCACATGTATAATATTAATATGAACTATGTAACCAATATTTTGTAACCATATTTTGTTTAAAAGAGTGTCCATGGAGTTTCTTGCCCGTTCTTCTCCATAGGTACCTACTCCTTTGGAATGGGCAACTAGCTTCATTTCTCGTACTGACCGACACCTTGACAATTCAAAAGTGCCTGTAATTGGTTTATTTGAAATAAATACTTTGAGTTTTGAGTTTTTTTGAGTTTTCATATACAGGGTGAAATTGAATTCATGGGCAACATTTTAAGGGGTCATCTCACTCATCATTATGAACAACTTTTACTATGGGAACAAATCTCAAATCGCGAAAATAAATCAGCTGTTTCATACATTATGCTCAAACTCCAACTCATAGCAATTATTTCAAATAAACCAATTACAGGCACTTTTGAATTGTCAAGGGGTCGGTCAGTTAGAAAGATGAAGCTAGTTGACCATTCCAAATCAGTAGGTAGGTACCTATGGAGAAGAACGGGCAAGAAACTCCATGGACACTCTTATAAATCAAAATATGTTCGCTTGCATAACTTGCATAAAAATGTAGAGAACAGCTGATTATTTTTTCGTGTAGAGACACTAAAGATCTAATAGGTACAAATGTAAAGGTTGTTCATAGAGATAAATAAGCCCTAATTCCAGGATTATGAGAAAACATAACTGGATAATTTTGCGGGTATTATATAATACATCTTTACATACCTATATACAGCGCGCGTGATATTGGTATTTTTTTCTCAAAATAATGATCACCATTTCCAGTGCTTATTTTTCAATAAGCTTTAGGTAACAAGATCATGGCAAAATTATACTTCTAAATATACGGAAGTGAGAACAAGGAGAAAGGTGGAATAAATATAAATTGTATCGACCTTCGCTTCGTAATGGTACCTTGATTCATTAATAGAAAAGTAATGTAGCTTAACATATGTGTGCGCTACCTCTACGTGGATCACGAATTTATCAAGCATGTGTTCTTAGAACATATAATGTATGCAAAACATTGTAAAACATTTAAAAAAAGTAACGGTGGAGTTTCTTGCCCATTCTCCTCCGAACGAAACTACCTTTTGGAAGAGGCGGCTAGAATCAATTCTATTTCTTGTTCAATTTTGACGTTCAAAAATAAACACGAACGTTAAAAAATTAGAAAGAACGTGCCTTTCTTGTGCCTATTTGAAATAAATGATTTGACTTTGACTTTTAGAAGGGGCCCACCCCTTCTAAAAGTCAAAGTCAAATCATTTATTTGGAGGACACTGTTTTAAAAGCAAATGGCAACTGTTATTGTGGAATGAAGACAAAATATTTTTACATAACATTAAACTGTGTTATTAGACGAACACTATAGGTTAGGTTAGACATAAACAGCTCGTAACACATATAAGTTTTTTTTTGGTTAGAAAGTATACCAAGTCCCGTCCGCAGTAGAAAAATTACAGGCACTTAAAGTTAAAACCATCGTCGACTATTCCATTACTCCTAAACTCAGTAATCTCCAAAGATTGAGGTCGAAACACCACTTAATTTATAACGGCAAAACATTAACGATAATGTTCGGACGATGCTCGTAAAAAATTACTTTATCACTCCTCTGAGGCGTTCGTTATTAACTCGAATTAACAATTTGCAGCGCTATTCCGTACATCTGTACTCTGTAGTTAATAACTTTATCGTTCAATAATAACGTTCTTCGGGAATAAAAAGCATTAATGTGTATATAAAGACAGCGCTGTTTAGGTGACTAACAAACCGCGTCGTACCCAAGTTTACTGTTGAAACTCAATTAAAATTCGGCAATTTTGTTGGTCGGGACGAAATTAAATCGCAGTAACATCAAGCCGGTCTGTCGCCCGTCCCAATATGACGTGTAACGGGGCGTAGGCGATAAACTAATACTACGATATCAATGTTGACGATAAATAATTCGGTGTATATTGCTTTTGGGTTTGTTGATTTGGGGGATTAGATTTTCGTGTAGACGCTTTAAAGTGTTTACTCAATGACCTATGTTGACACTCACTAACACGCTATATTCAAATATCTAAAAATAAATTTGTCATTCTTGTTTATATTTAGGTAAACACTAACATGTATCCATCTTACCTCACAACGAACTACACAACAACATACTATTTAATTCAATCCAAAACAAATAATAAATGAGACACAGAAAATAAGGTAGAAGTAATTCATCAAAAAGATAGACCACTAACAAGGACAAGTAAAGTTTTCCGAGTACCCCTACTTAGTAGTTCCACGGGGCTGTTTATATGGGTGGTTCACTAAACCTTGGAAGGAGGGTAGGCAGCACGTAAATAATTCATTGACTACCCGCATTTGTTAGCATGATAGTGAGTGCGTATATCGGCTGCCTAAGAGAGGCCTACTTAATAGTGGCGAGGTATTTTTAGCTGGTGCGGTGTTTTCTGTATTTTTTTTCTAGTTAAAATAGCTTTTCCGTATTGTGATTCGATGTTCAAAAAGTTGAAATTGGAATGTAACAACTTTTTTAATTACCAACTAAAGTTTTTTGAATGTTCGTTTGAATCAGAATAGAAGTTAAATAAAATGACTTGTAAAGTTGTCCCGAATATAACTTTAACCATTTAAAAATTACCTTAGGTACTTTTTAGATATTTTAAATAACACGTGTTATACTCTTTGCTTAACTAACACTGTTATGTTTCCTACAAAAAATTGGCTGACTCCAAACAATAATAAACTTATTTCCCCTGTCAATATGACTGCGAATGGCTTGTCTAGATAAACGACAGACCTTTACTCGCGATATTTGGCCTGCGAAGTATTGAACACTCTTGTATTGTTAAATCTTTAACATATAAACCTCATCTAACCTAAAATACATCTAATTTCCTTGATAATAGGACTGTAAATTGACTGCAACCTACAATAGTGAGATTTTTTTAAACGTTCGATGTGAAGCTTGTTCAAACTATAATACTCCTTATGTGCTGGTCCGTATGTCTGAAAATGGATTTTCTACATGAATGACTGACCTTTACTCGCACCGTCGGGCCCGCGAAGTATGGAACACTCTTCTATTGTGCCGAAAGGCGTGAAGAGTTGGCGGACATCCTCCTCAGTCTGCTGTTTGCTGAGCATGCCCACGAACAGCTTCCGATCTGTGATGAGAAATACACGGTTAGAGCCTTGAGATTGAAAAACTAAGTGGCGTTCCGTTGCTAGTCTGTTTGCAGAAGTAAAACTGATCGTGTTTAAGTTCCCAGCATTGAAAGTCGATTGCATTTTGTTAACCAAAAGAGTATTTTTTGTTTGTTTTTTTTTACAGTTCATATCATACAATCATTCAGAGTTGTCAAAAACACTCTACGCAGTACAATTTACGATAACACAGTCAAAACTGACGTGATTGAATGATTCAAACATTTTGCTACGCCGGTCTACGCAGCGCTACGCCGTAGGCGCGCGGTTACGCCGGGCCTTCGCTTTGCTACAACTGTCGACGCTCAAACTCAAACAGTTGATTCAGATTAGACTTAGCGACTTTGTTAGTCGAAGTCGTAACTAGCAACAGAACGCAGTCAAACAAAGAGGCACACCACAGTAAGCCTAGCGGTGGTGCGTGGAGCGGCGGGCTTAAACTGGACTTCGGTGCCAATGGACCAGGTTCTCAAGTAGCGACCGGGCGAGTGCAGACGGCCTCAGACAGGGCGCTGAAGCGCGTTACATTCAGTTAATGGCGCGCGTACACAACGCCACACTTAGTGGCACCGCAGTCGCGCGACAGTTTCCCGCTAGCACCACGGTACCTATTAATTTTGTGTGGAAAAACAGCTTATTAATTTTGGTTAATATTTTCTTTTGCACAATTCAAAGTTAGAATAAGTTGTTTTTCGGTTTGATTACAATGCATTTAAAATCAATGAGTATGGTACGTAAATGCGCATACGTGGTTTGCAGCACGCAGATGCAATAAAAAAAAATTAGAAACTTTTCAACCTTTCAATTGAGTATCAAAATACTATTCTTTTAGAAAAAAATTTTTTGAATTTGTCATGAATGTATGCGCAGTTACGTGGCTGATTGTAGCGCCGTGTGCGCGCGCACTAAGTTGCTACTGTTGTCAATGTTAAGTCAAGGAAGAGACAGCCTAGAGAGAGTTTACAATTTTGAGGTGCATCGAGAAATTTATTGAAATAGTTACTAAAAGAAATATTCTGTATCAAAAGTTGGATAGATACTAGGATAATTTGATACAATTTATTTTCGTCTCAGACACATTTTGGTACCAATATTATCAAATTGAAATTGTAATCCTAAATTGAAATAAATAAATTCATTATGAATTTATGAGACACAAAAATTATGATATAACTGAATCTGAAGGGCACAAGCAAAAACTCAGGACATTTATGTGAAATGGCTACATTTTGTGGCTTCATCTGTAATTGCTTTAAGATGACTTAGGTACACATCACTTACTTTTGATGCAATATAAAAATGAATACAAAACTAATTTCTGGATGCACATAGTAAGGTTTTCCAGTTTTCTTTCCAAATCAGCGCCCTATCACAGGGTGACGAGTGAGCCGCCACTACACGCGCCCGCTCCCATCACCGGCATCACCATGTGACGTCATCACACCCCACCATACCCTACCACATGTGATGGAACAACAACAGCTCTATGATAACACATAACACACAGTTTTAGTTAATGAAATACAACGAACAAAATTCAAATTCAGGTCAACACAAAAATTAGCACATTACACTAAAACGTTGCAATGGTGAATCGACGAGGGTCCCGTAGATTATTAGGGGTCACACATCGATTAGGGCCTACGGAACCCTCTGGGGCTTTGTTACTTTAAGACTTCTGTGTGAGCTTAGAAGTTCGCGCCACCCAATTGTTTCTTCTTTTTTTTAACGAGCGGCATCAATTTTGGGCGCCAAAAGGCTCTTTACAGAAATCGGCGTTCAATATAGTAGAACTTTTTAATAAAAATTAATGACATAATAACATAAATCCACACTAATTACGCATCGAAATGAATACGAAAACAGAAAAAATAAAATAGTTTTTACAGCACGACGATAACTAAAGGTGCAGAGTGAGGGTTTGCGTTCCACGTCTAATCTTATAGTTAACAGTCGAGTTTGCCTTGACAACCATTAATTCGAGAAAAAGGTGATACTACAAAACATTTTCAATTAATTTAAAAAAAACTTGTCTTGACAACAAGCAAAAAGGTTTTACGAAAAAACTTGTCAATTAAATAAAAATAAAAAATTCCATTTTTGAATTATGACAGCTCAGAAACATGAAGCTACGAATGGAACAGAATAGAGTAGGCAAGGCGCACTCGGCAAGGTTAGACATGGACATTCGCTCACTGCGCGCGCTATTTGACAGACAGTGACAACAGTACAGCCTAGGGCACGCACAACAAACGCTACCTGTGTCCGCCTATGCGCGCCGTCTCCCCTCGCCCCCTGGAACACAAGAACATGCTACACACGCTTACTCCACCGCTCCACATTATAACTCATTGTATTTGTGAGGAGTTCGAGTAACCAACTCAATAAAGTTATTGTCGACATCGGTATTCAGCCGTCCCAATCAAAAAGGGTTATAATGTCTAATGCATTCCACAGTTGACAGTTCAACAGGGTATTTATAATACCTAATTAAAAATGCTTTTGTTTTTTAGGTTGACCTTTTTAACGTTAAACTGATATAGTGAATGTATTTTTAACCACATTAGAATCAATATTCACAAGTTTTTAAATTCTGCAATCAAAATAATTATGATTGTTATTTTCTTTGGCAAATTATGTAAATATCTGACTTATTTTAACAGTTACGGATTATAGGGAAATAATTGCGAAATTGTACTCGTGTTAATTATAAAATTAACTGAAATTACTACCCAAAGTTAAGAGTAAATCTGAATGATGACTTCAATGATTCATGACATCTTATAGCAAAACCACCTTAAACATGACACACGCATGATCTATTAAAAAACCATAGACACAAATAAAAAAACAACCACGCGTGCTGTTTCATGCGAAACAAGCAAATTTTTCAGTAACTACAGAATAGCAAATAAAATACATCAAGCCGGTATCATAGGATAGTCATGTTTAGTGAAGCGTTTTTTGCTATTTTAGGAAATCATCATCATCATCATTAGCCCAACCTTTAGGGTTAGCTTTAAGTCTTACCGGATGTGTCCAGTATTTTACAACACGATACCCTTTGGTGAGACTAGTTGTCAGATTTTTTGCTTTTAGACTATGATCGACGTCTTTAACAAACTGCTTATTAATGTATTTTTAAAACCATTGTCAACATTCTATTTTCCTTTAATTTCCAAATTAAAAAAGAAACGACGCAAATTTCACTTTGAAAAAAACGCTCCGAATACACAGCATTTTATATCGAATCGAAACAATATTTCGAATATGAGCTCACTATTCTTATAGTTAAAACCTCTTTTTGATACACAATTTAACGTACAACAACTAACATTCTACAACAGTGACTAACATTTGCTGTTAGTAAATGGCGATTCTTATTGTTTCAGTCTCCCTCCTGCGCGCAACTTGCCTTGTCCAACCTGGAAGTCTTTAAACAGACTCCGGACCGAGGTTAGACGAAGCAAGGAAAACCTGCTCAGGTGGGGATTCATAGAAAACTCCGCCTTGAAGTGTATACTTGGTGCTGTTCTACAAAACGATGGGACACTTAATATTGTGTCCTGCGTGTCCTGCCGAATGCACGTTACAGGAACTGATGGACGCTAGTGATGGCACCAGACACGTTGCCGAATTCTGGGCCGAGTACATTTAGATTGCCATCGACACGTTAAGACGAAGAATTGTTTAAATAATTTATAAGCTTTTTAATAGTAAGGTTTAAGAAAAGCATAGTAATGCTACGCAAAAGAAGCGCACATAGGGTAATATTCATTCAATACCGTAGTATAGTGGCGTATAGTGAAGTACCGTATATGCTTTTACATGCAATCAATCTGCCTAGCCTTTTCCCAGCTATGTTGCTACATGGAGCGACTGCTTATCTGACTTCCACAACCCAATCAGTAAATGGGTAATACGATACCCCTTGGTAAGACTGGCTGTCAGACTTTCGGGTTTCTGAATACCCATAACGACTGTCAAAGATTCACGAATAACAGCCGGGACCAACGGCTTAACGTGCTTTCCAAGGCACGGAGGAGTCTCGGAAAGTAAAGATGGTCACCCATCCACAGACCAACCCCGGCAAGCGTAGCTTAACCTGCTGGATCGATCCTTTTTTTTCGATACTTTCGACACTTTTATTTATATGTATATATAGAGTATAGATACGACAAGCGTTTGCCCTGCAGTTGGTCAATTCAAGCACAATTTTGCACTTTATTATCGCATACGTCCTCAAACCCAATTATTCCTTACTTCCGTGCAACAACAACAAAACAACAATTAGCCATCTTTAGCCGAACAAACAGGTACAAACTAAAGGGCAAGGACTCACTGAGTTTGCGAACAATGCACAGTTACACGTACAGTCGTGGCCGGCTGTCCCTGAACATTGTTCGGAATATTAGTGCCGGTGGGGAACGGTCATTAAATTCAGATTTATAAGCGCCCAGTCGGATATCTCTCCCGTGCGATGCTGCTAATGACCACGTAAATTGAGATAATTTCACAGTGGACTTGATAATAAGGCTGCGGACATACGCACTGGTGAGGAATGTGTCGGGGGAAGATTAGGAAGGATTATGTATGAGGACATTTTTATTTCATTTCTATATTTTCTACGTGTGTTAGTGATTGTATTGTTAACAGTAAAGGTTTTTGGCTGTAGGGTTCTGTACCCAAAGGGTAAAACGGGACCCTATTACTAAGACCGCCGCAGATCCGCTGTCCGTCTGTCCGTCTGTCACCAGGTGTATCTCATGAACCGTGACAATAAGACAGTTGAAACTTTCACAGATGACGTTTGCCGTTTGCCGACTGTTGCCGCTATAACAATAAATACTAAAAAACAGAATAAAATAAATATTTAAGGGGGTTGCCATACAACAAACATGATTTTTTTTCTCATTTTTATAGATAACGGTACGGAACCCTTCGTGCGCCAGTCCGACTCGCACTTAGTCGGTTTTTTATATATGTATAGGTAAACTTGTTCTACAATTCCAACGTTTTTTCAAAAATAAAACTGTTTATTACAACAACAATTGCCTACATTGTAGCTATCAGAAGACATACCTATTCTACTGTTATTGTATTTTTTATTATGTGTATCTGCTAGTTTCATAACATAATAATTGTAGCTGAGAGCTTCAATTCTCCAATTGGAAAGCAGTTTAAGCGGAGTTTCCAAATTCAAAATTATATCGTTCCCCGCTGTCCGTCCCTCTGTATGCTTAGATCTTTAAAACTACGCACCAGATTTAAATGCGGTGTTCATCAATAGATAGAGTGATTCAAGAGAAAGCTTAATACGTATTGTTTAACTAGCTTTCCCTCGCGGGATAGTATCTACATTGCACCTGTGAGAATCCGGGGCGTGTCACCAGTTATTATTATTTGATGAGTTAACGCATTGACAGCCTAGTGGTGTGACCATCGGACTACCAAGTCATAGATCTCGAGTTCAAACCTAAGGGACCTCTGATTTTTCGGATTCATATGCGTTTTGTATAATTAGCACTTGCTTAAAAATCGGTGAAAGAAAACATCGTGAGGAAACCGGCATGCCTGAGAGATATTTTTCAACAGCATGTGAAGCTAAGTCAGAGGCCCATGGGCAGCATAAAAACTCTGACACCAGGTTAGTCACTAACCACACGAAGAAGAAGAGAAAGAAGAAAAGAAAAAGATTATTTAACGTTGACGCATACCTACTTTACAATGATTTAACAGCACCTTAGGTTAGGTTAGGTTATTAGGTTGCTTAGCTTGGGACTAATTGTGTGTGTGAAATGTCCAAGGATATTATTATTATTCGTTTATTTATTTCATCTCTTATCTAATATATTTTTATTTTATTTTATTATTATTTTTATTTAAAAATTAAATATATACCTTTAAAATGTCTCACAAATTAATAACCCTTAAAATATCCCCGTATACATACCACCTTTATAACCAAAGACTAAAGAGACTACAATGACCCTCAGAATAAATCTCTCAAACATAATCCCCGAATTAATTTGGAAACATATTCATATGTCTCTAAGGATTAAGTTAGCAGAGATTCTTGAGCACAGGTCAAAAGTATTAAATATTCGGTCCGTACCTGCTCCTCGGATAAATTATTACAAAAGGGATTAGATGGAATTTTGTTTTCATTAGGTTTTTAGAAGAATTATGAACAAAAATTCAATAAATTTCGGGAAAGTAAACCTTTGAATATAATTACTTTTTTAATCTGCACATAGAAATAGTTCAGCGTAACTAGTTTATGTAGTGTTAAATATGAAAGGAATATCGATTTACATTAACTGGAAATCCTTATTCCTTCTTTTTCTTGTGGTTAGTGACTAACCTGGTGTTAGAGTTTTAGCTTCACATACAGTTGACATAATTATATCTCTCAAGCATGCCGTTTCCCTACGATGTTTTCCTTCACTAATTTTAAGCAAGCGATAATTATACCATACGCACATGAATTCGAAAAACAGAGGTGCGTGCCTTGGGTTCGAACTCGAGACCTATGACTTGGTACTCTACTAATAATAATAATACTAAACTATCACTGCTGGAATTAACGGAGAGTGATAAAAAAGGTATTTACCAGCAATATGATGAAATGAATTTATGTTTTCATGGAAGAAGTGAAAGTGTTTTTAAACATATTTCGCCTGCGAAACCTTTTAACTTTGTGCTATGTGTTTTCAATTTGTTTACAATAAATATTTCAAAGGAAAATTTTCAACAAACCAATGTGAAGTACCTTCGCAACCAAAATACGTTTCAAGCATGAAATCCGTTGTAATTCCGAAATATCGCCTAATTGGTCCAAATCGCTTTAAAGTACCAAAATAATCCCACTTCATTTTGCGAAATATTTCAAGTACTTGTATGACCAATAATAACGTTCGGCACTCATTTAAGTCACCTGAACTACCTACGAAAAGTTGCCAGCACACATAATTATGTATGCGCTTTTCGACAGCGATTTTCTTGAGAAATAACGATTGCAGCTCTTAGACTATTTTATTAACCCGTGAAAGGAGATTGTTCTAGACCGCCCTATAACCAACAAACATTTGACGTGTACGTTAATTTTAATTGTATTTTAATATGCTTTTTAAAAATAATAAATTCAAGCGGACACTGTTTAATTCTTAATAAGTTTTTAAAAGTGACCTCATTGATTTTATTACCAACTGAACTCGCCATCTTTCAAGGAATTGTCAATGTGAATGTCACAAAAGATTTGACAGTGTCGCTCTCGCTCATATTACTTAAATATCGATATCGACGACGATGTCCATAATATCTAGTGATAAATAATGGATGTTCGATATTTATCACTTCCAAAACATTGAAAATGTGCAACATAAAAGTTTTTCATGCATATTTTTTTCATGGAATTAGTTCCGTGAACATTTTAATGGAACTTATGATGAATATGGCCTAGCACGATTATGATGAAAATATAATGAACAAAACAAACTCAAAAAATGTATGTATTTACTAGTCGATTGAGGGATTTTCTCACAAGTGAGAAAATATTAGTTCAAAAAAGGCGTTGGTAAAAAATACGTCACTGTCTCAGGTTTTTGACATCAAATAAGCTTTCTTATTTACGGATCTTATTTTTGTTATCAGTAGCCAGTAAAACAAAGACGTATTTTTTACCCACGCCATCTATTGAACTATGTTTTTTCACTTGTCAGAAAATCTCTCATTTAACGATTGAAATGTCATTAACTCGAGTGAATTGTTCTCATAACCATTTCACGACTTAAATAGCCATATTTTTACTTTTTAAGTACTTAAACTCTATTTTTAAATGTCGCAAACTAAAACGTTACACTTTGTTCGTTGGGAACAAAATATTTTATTTTAGCGAATCATAGCAACAACGTGTTTATGTTTGAAACGGAACAAATTAATTTACATTTGACATATTAATCTGTCATTTTGGTCTACTAAATTAAAACCACAGAATAAATAGGTGGTCATTGATAATCGATACCTATACAATGATTGATCTTCAAGAGAGCATCTCTACGTCACTACGTCAGTCGGTGCCTGTGGCTGTGTTGTGTTGTTGTGAATACCTATTTGGCGATTTCTTTTGGCGTTTTTGATTTTGTTTCTGTTTAACGGACTACAATTTGGATTGCTTTCAACGTGACCTGGCTTCGAATAACTGATTCTGTGATCTGCTTAAACGACACCTTAGCATTTTGACAACGGATAACGGACTTCGCATAAAGTAAACTTCAACCAATAAATAATAACTGTACCTAAAAGGCATAATACAACTGTATTTATGGTAATATTTTACTGTATTTGAAGTTTAATGCTTTGTAGAAACCAGAAATAGCGATTTTAGAAGGAATTACTTAAGTTTTCTTTTATAAAAAATAACCTCAAAATCTGTTCCTTTTCTTTAAATAAATCTTTTCTCTAAAGTGTCCGTCAAGAAACTTTGTTCTTATGGGCTACTAAGGGCAGTTTACAAATAGAAAATGATTTTTTCTATGCTGTTGGCTCCAGGGCGAACAATGTATGGGCGTAGAACAATCTCCTTTCGTCATAGGTTAATAAGAAAAATTCTCTCGAAACGACAATAAATATAACCGTAGGTAAGTATAAATCGTTGAGCTCTTATAAGCAAACAGCTCCTAATAGGCGAACATCTAATGGGTTAACAAATAAACAAAAGAAAGAAGTTTAGTCCGGTCGATATACATAAAAAATCAAGAGTTTAGTAGAAATTTGTTTTTGAATTTTGCTAAGTGAGTAATAATAGTATATGTATAGTGTGTTTGCAGATCGATCGATCGATCAAAGATCCACGAATGACAGCCGAGACCAACGGCTTAACGTGCCATGCTTTCCGAGGCACGGAGGAGTCTCGATATGTAAAGATGGTCACCCATCCACGGATCAACCCATGCAAGCAAAGCTTAACCTGATAGATCAATCTGTTCGGCTATTATTACTTAGCAACGAGCTTGAAGTAAAGTATTCATTCTATCCTGTACAACACATATTCGTGACTGTACTGTTGGAACTTGAGTCAGCTTATTAAATAGACAATTCTGTAAATCTGATGCTAGTTGCCGTTGCTTTTGCCTTTGGGGCCAAATTTCATAGCATGGAATTGTTAGCTTGTATGTATGTTAGAAGCTAGACAAGAATCATGTTTTTATTTTGTATGTTAATTATTTTACTAAACGATGTTATGTCTTACGAATTAAACTTTTTGAGCCGTGAAGAAAATTGGTCTAATCAGGAGCTTAATTTCAGCATCAGTATTTTTCGAAAAAAAAACACTGTGACAGACTGACAAAAATCTGATGTCACAAAGGTTCCGATTTTCTTTTAAGTTTCGAACGAATAGGAAATCTATTGTACGGACGCCAGCACATCAAGCTATCCCTAACTGTCAAATTTTCTCAATTAAAAATGAACCTTATGTCTTTGTTTTAAAGTTGAAATACTATCAAAGAAATTTGCTAGATTGTGGTAACTATCTAATACACTATAGCTTAGCTTCTTTACTGCTCGTACACGGCTTTTTCTCTTTATATTGCTACTTAAAAACCTGTAGCTTGTGTTAGCCGTAGCCGTGTCGTTACCGTGCCGGTGCCGTCCCGTTCCGTCGATCCCGGCAGCCGCAATCCTCCTCATTAAGCACTAATGCAGCACTATAGCTAAGGCCCTTAACGCCGCGACAAATAAACTAATTATACGCTCAATGGCCACCAATTTGTAGGTACTGGGATTTGATTGGTTATTATATACCTACCTATTGATGTGTGTGGTTTGTTATATAAGGCGGTTACGATGTTCTGAAGACGTGGTGTTACTTGTACTATAATATAGTGCACATGTTTGGTCTAAGTTTCTAGCCACATGTATATTAATTTACATAATTATATTGTTTAATATGTAATTGTGGGTTGGACCTAATCATAACTACATGCTTTTCTGTTTACGTTGGAAACGCCGTCAGGTAGTTTGGCTTGTGATTATGAAATAACTGTATATTAATCTTAACATTTAACTAACTTATAGCTGTTATTTGCAGACAAATTAACTTTGATTGCTAAACACGTACAAATTGTATTAACTAACCAATTCGTTTATGTGTAAAGTCGAGGAAAAATTGTTTATTAAATCTATTAACACCTCAAACTAACCGTATATTCCAATCACACAAAACTATAATTCTTTACTGTTAAAATTATGATATGACAACACGTCATAGTCGAGAATTGACGTAGAGTCTCAATTTGATAAACAATTAATTTCCATGACTGTAAAGTTTCTTCCAAGAATCTTGGAAGAGAATAAAACAACAACCTTAAAATAAAGCAGTCCCCGAAATTGCCACATGGACGCTAAAATTAAGGTCAAGAGACAAGATGCTGGGTTTATTGATAAATGAAACTCTATGTAACATTATCTAACTACAATATCTATGACACTCAGTCAATAACTTATTGAACCTAAACATTCCTGAAATTCCCGCAGTCTCTGAATCTAAAGACTTGGGTACTATTGGTAAAGTTGCGTGCTTGAAATATTTGGTCTTCATCTTCTATAATTATTATAAATGGATGATATTTGAAGCGAAAACTTCTTTGGCACGTTGAACGATTTTTGGTACGGGAATATTTTATGATTTGGCGTCACAGACTTGCTAATTTGAGTCCTATATCTGTTGCTATAAGCACCCTTACAGTACTCACCACTGTCATTTTATAGTTTTAAGTTTCCAATCCGACTCCTTGCTTAAAAAAACGGTAAAAGAACATTGTGGAGAAACCGCCATGCCTGAGAGATATTTCTCAACAACATGTGAAAGTAAGTTAGAGGCCCATGGGCAGCATAAAAAATCTGACACCAGGTTAGTCACTAACCACACGTAAAAAAGTGTTCAGTTCTGATTAAGGTCATTTGGATAAGCAAGTAAAAAGAGCAGATAAAACTAAGGAGGTTATATGTAGTAAGCAGAAGGTATTTATATCAGATAAAAGAACACAGTATTCTGCTGAATAAATCAAAAAATCCTGAGCCAAATAAATCCCAACAGAACACATTCCATTCCTTCCCTCCTACAATTTCCCAAACTGCACAAACCTAATTTCGTAACTACACCAGGAGCTTGTACATACGCCAGCACATCAAGCCAACCTAAACTGTCAAATTTTCCTAATTGAAAATGAACCTTATGCGTTTGTAATAAAGTCGAAAATCTATCAAAGAAATTTGACAGATTGGGGTAACTTGATCTGCTGGCCTGTGTACATAAAACTCTCGTTGCCTCTTGCCTCGCACCTTTTCTGTGTAATGCTTCGTCCCCAATCAATCATAACAACATATTGTTTGCTTGCAAGGGATAACGTTTCCGTTCTAACGTGAATTTATGAGGGGTAGCAATATTATTGATAGGTTTCATGCAACATTAGCGGCTTGATTGGTAGCCGCTCCTGCTTTATTTTTAGACGCATGGAAATTGATCGGGGTTGCATACAATGAGGAGATTCGAGGTTAGGACCTTCGAGGTACCTGCTCCCTGGCATTCACGTAGGTTTAGCAGTCTCTTTATACTTCTGAAATGATGTGAACATGTGTTTTTGTGCCCATAAAAATAGCGTGGGATGAGTTCGCCTGCATGCACTTAATCCGTTGCTGAAAGATAGATTTAAAAATCTTTTATTATTCTTTATCTATAAAACTCGAAGCTACTAAATTAAAACTTTCAGGTGCTGACCCAAAACCACTCCGTTTTTACGACCATCAATAATTTCATGTGCCATAAAATATTTTATCAACCAAACCATTAGGAGTGAACAAAAAAAAATATATATATATATTTTGGAATCTCTCTGTATTCTGTATGGATCGATGTGGATCTCTCATGTAATACAGCAATTAAGAAGGACCCTTCACTTTCAGTTTCACATAAATTCGTTTCTAAATTGGCTGTAGGTAGCTTAAAACCGTTGAAGCGAAGTTTGAATGTTCAGTTGATTCCATTAATTAGGCATGCTGTGCCCTCCCATGGAGCCAAGTTGAATACCCAATTACATTGATAATTGGAGGTCGCGCAGGTGTCTTCACGACAAAGACGGTGCTGGTATGGCGCGAGTGAGAAGATGGACGAGAGACTGATAACTCGTATATGTCAGAAAGGAGACTGACCTACATCGTGTCGTTAAGTTCTGGCGACATGTCTATTGTACAGACAGCACATCAAGCTATCCCTAACTGTCAAATTTTCTCAATTAAAAATGAACCTTATGTCTTTGCAATACGGTTGAAATACTATCAAAGAAATTTTACAGATTGTGGTAACTTGATGTGTTGGCCTCTGGACTATTGGTGTAATGACGTAAGTTTCCACCTTACCCAGCTAACTACTAGTTAAGCGGGAAGCGGTAGGGTAGAATGCGAAATTAAAATTTTCAAATGTTTTTTGTAGTTTGTAGGGGGCCTAGACAAATCTCAATCGCTTTGTGTCGATTCGATGCCGAAAATTGTAGATTGAACAATTTGTTATCTCAGCGATTCGATTGAATGATAACAGTTCTTTGCATACGTACTTACTGAGGTGTTGCATCATATATTTATCAACATAAAACTAATACTAGCCTGCAAATTGAAAGAATAATTATTCAAGTATCAAGCAATAGGCAAAGAGAATAGTTAAACATAAAAATAAAAGACACTCGCTACAACCTTACAACTTGGCACGCGAATTCTAGTGTGACGGATTCCCGGAGTTTGATTCTATTTAGTTTATGTGAAAGTTATATAGCTTGTTTACTGCGAGGGGGCGCCAGCGGAGTGCAGTTACTACGTGCTAAAACACTACACTTGAGACTATCTCGGTTAGCGCAGGCACTGGCTTGACAGCTATGAGCTAGTCCATCTTACGAGTTGTTAAAACTTGGAAAGTGGTTGCGTTTTTGGCTATTTTACAATATTTATTTATATTTCGACGAGTCCCGTGACCAAAAATGTATAGAACAGCTGATTTTTTTTTGCGATTTCGGAGTTTGTCTGTTTAGCAAAGGGAAAGGGTATATACATACAAAAGCATATGCTTTTGTATATACCCTTTCGGTTACATCCTGTATAGGTATTATTGTCTATGTATAGTACGTACTATTACGCATACCTACTTAGTTAAAACATTGTCAGTTAATTATGTCCTAGTATTGGACCTAGAATATTTTGAAACATTATATGGGACAGGTTTTAAAGGTAATAATCATAATAATACATAAGTCTGAAATCTAATAATAGTTGACTTTAAAAGGAAAGAATAGTCCTTGCTTATTTACAAAACAAAACAACAGTCAGAAAAACAGAGGTTAAAATTTCAGTTAACTTTTCCAGCATGATACTTGGTACAGACGCCAGCACATCAAGTTACCACAATCTGTCAAATTTCTTTGATAGTATTTCAACTTTATTGCAAAGACATAAGGTTCATTATTAATTGAGAAAATTTGACAGTTAGGGATAGCTTGATATGCTGGCGTCTGTACAACAAAGTAACCTTACAGGGTTACATTTAACTTAAGGCCGATTTTTCAATCGATTAATAAGTTTTATCTGAAAAATAAAAATGGCGGTTTGACATATTTTTTATGCAAAAGTTGTCGTATACTGTCATATCCAATCCTCCAATAAAACTTATTTATCTGAGTATTAAAACCTTAGCGATTCAAAAATAATTTAAACAACTGAACCAGAATATAAATACAGTGAATGGCAGCATTAACTGGAATAGGCTGGACGGCTAACAGACAGGTGCGCCGCTGGCGTGTCACCGGCAGGCATGTTCGACGCAGTAGCGTCATAGACGTGAACGATACAAACGGAGCACGAGACTTCGATATAAAATGGAGAGCTTAGTAACGTGGCTTTTTATACAGTCACTAGCACCAATATGTATATACCAAGCAAAATTCAGAAGCGATTTTCTCGTAAAATAACTATTTGAACTTCGAGTTACAACATAAAAAATCATATAATAATTAAGGAGAAAACCGCTTTTGAAACTAGCTTACTGTATACATATTTTTGCTCGTGACTACATGGAACAGTTTAGTAGAGCCAGACATTAAACTTTTGAACGTCAGTGCACATAACCGCACGCGCGTGCCCTCCACGCCAAGTTACAAATTTATTTCTTCTTGTTATCATGAATTGCCCAATATGCATGGTGTCTTTTAATTTGTTTCATGACATTAAATACGTACGAGAGCTTCAATTTTTAAGATATCTATATAAACACTCACAAAAGTAATAATTTAGTTGTTTATTTCGTGTTGTTGCCATTGTCACATATTTGTGTCGTTGGCGTACAGGGCATGCATACAAAAGGTAGCATGCATGCGTTCAAAAGGTTTATAGTACTGTAATTTGACGATTCCATAGGAGTAAGACAAGTTGAGATTTTAAATTGTATGTCTTGTTCTTGACGTAGTTATGGCCAAAGATATTATTATGACTAGCAGTGTAATCACAAATATGCTTGAAAATCGTGGCATCCAGGTTTGTAAATGCTGAAAGACATAAATGGTGCAATTAATAGACAACACAAAAACATGGTCACAGGAGTGCAGAAAGGTCAGAAAGCGGGAATTACCGAAAAGGTTATCGCTGCCTCGGAACAGGTCTAAGGAAGGAAAATGGATAGGTTTTAGTCAGTAAGACTCGTGACACTCCTTTCCAGTCCACCCATAGTGGGATTCATCTCATTTGATGCTGATGACGCAGGGAGCTCATTTCATGATTTAAATAAAAACCAGTTTTTGATCTAAAACCTGATTAAAATCCGCTGTGGTGTTGCCCATCACAGCAAAGCCACTAACAAGATTCATACACCTAAAACCACGGCCGCAAGGCCCAGCAAAAACTAAACCATAATAAACATTATCCTGTATCATAAACCGCATTACCGTCCCATCTCCTGCCTGAAGTAAGCGTCGCGGGAGTGTGGCTCGAAAGTGGCTTGAGTCACTAATCTGATAAGCGCAGACGAAAATCGCTTTATAATAACTACAAAAAGGTAGCTCATTAGAGGTTTCAAGTTGACATGGCTCGTGTTAAGTTTTGTGTTTATATAAGGTCTGTGTTAGTTTTAAACTATGTAGGTGAAATTATTTTATAATATGCAAATTTTGGTTGGAATAGTTATAAAATAATATGTGATATTTGTAAATATGTGAGCACCGTGTACTTATGACATAATTAAGTTTACTTGCCACTGCTACATGTGTTTTTCTTTTCACCTTTTGTGGTGTATTGTTTTTATTCTGGGTGCATCGTCTTCACATATAATGTTATAATACATGTATACAAAACATTGTGAACCATTTTAAAAGAGTAACGGTGGAGTTTCTTGCCCATTCTTCTCCACACGAAACTACCTTTTGGAAGGGGCGACTAGAATCAATTCTATTTCTTGTTCATTTTGACGTTCAAAAGTGCCATTCTTGTGCCAATTTGAAATAAATGTTTTGACTTTGACTTTGACTTATGCAGGCTGGGGTTGCGAGCAGTGGTAACCCAGTATCAGCCACGACTTACCATTTAATTTCATCACCACTGCTCTCAAAATGGTGAAGGAAAATATCGTGACGAAACCGTCATGTTCTAGAACCAAAAATTCGAAGACATGTAACATCCGCCAACCCGCACTAGGCCCGCACTAGGCCCTGGTGGATTTGGCCCTGTCCCAGGCCTGTGTCCCAGCAGTGGGCTGATTGTGTAGGCTGGAGTTGGTACATTTTTGAAAGAGACGTCGTTTGTAAAATAAATATGATATGCATTAATTGTCACCCAGCCTCATGTCATCAGGACGTCTCTAATGGAGTCGGAGTTTTATTTTAAATGGAATGCGTAGTATTATCCAGAAATGTGAAATGCCTTATCTAGATTTGTTCAACAATCCTTAATCTCCACTTTCGAAAAATAATAACCTACCTCCGTATCAATCTAACCTCCTATAATTATGTTTCCCATATACGTAGATAATTAGATGCAAACAGCAGTACATTTGAAACCGAATCAATCATTTCTAAACCATAACTTCCAACCACATTTTTGACCGTAACCACGTAGGTACATACTAACTACAGTAAAATGTACCATTTCGCGTGAAATTAATTGCATTGGCTCAATTTGGCTCGACCAGATCAAACCGGTGGAAACCGGCGGAAAGCGGACACCACCAATTATGACTATTAAAGTTAACCACCGTATGTCTGTTTCCGACATTTGATGGCCGCCGTGTTAATAAATTGCGTCGATAGTGTTTACATCAGGATGTTGGGGTTGTAGGAAAAAATTGACATTGATATATAAAATGTAGCATATAATATTTCCACAGTTACCCTTCACACACCCACAAGATGCTCTTCATAGTTCGCGCTAAAAATAGTTCTCTTCATGTCTTTGACGAGTCCCATTTTTGGCCGAAACGTTCTGAATCACTGGTCTCTTTCACTTCACTGAATTGAGTAATATCCTTTGAAGAACTATTAGTACAAGTATAAGACAGTGAACTTGTCTCTGGGATGGACAAACGTAATGTTTCATCCTACGTTCGGATAATAAAAGGATGAACCACTGACTCATTAGTTCAAGATGTTCCCAACTATTGGGCCGGAACTTGAAAGTTAACAAGAATGTCGACCAAAGCCGGGGGGGCGTGGCTAGAGCAGAATGTACTTAGACAAAGTTCGGTTTTGTCATTAAACCGAAGGTTCCAGGAAATCCCTTAGCATGTTACTTGGAAGTTCTGAACTTGAAGACACAAAGGATTTTTTAATGTTTGAAGTGGTGTCATGCATTATTACAGTAATTTTGTATGCATATATTTTTTTGTTTATCACTACATAGTATAAAGCAAAGTCGCTTCCCACGTCCTAATGTCTGTATGTATGTTTGCTTAGATCTTTAAAACTACACAACGGATTTTGATGCAGTTTTTTAATAGATACAGTGATTCAAGAGGAAGGTTTATCTGTATAATAACAAGCAATGTCTGTCATCCACACGGGCGAAGCCGCGGGCAGAAGCTAGTTGTTATATAAAATATGTTTTGTAGTTTGCTAGATGGAATGGAATGAAATAGAAAACTATGTATTATATTTTGTTGGCAACTTACTCAATACAAGACATCCTAAGGTACTTTATTATTATGAAATGACACGACAAAACCACGAACCACCCATTAACTCATCACCACAAGCCACTTCTAGCCACTCCACTAAACACGCGGGCGGTTCAAACCAGTTTAAACTGATATTTTCTGGCGATGGTGATTAACTGTCATCGTTCCATTTTGTCGGAGCAATTTTCATTAAGCCATCATTAGGCAGGAAAGTTTTGGAGTGTAGCTCTTATCCCATTGGTGGACCGCTGTCCTTGTTGATTAATTTAGGAGACCCTTACTGGTGCGGGAAGAGTTGTGAAATGGAGGATATAAACGGTTGAATATTTTTTTGAAGAATCGATTTTTGTATATGATGCGGGTAAGACTAATTGGGTGAACTAATTAGAATATTTGCGACAATTATAATGTAACTGTAAAATATTCTTAACCAATTTTGAACTTAACGATCAATGAGTTAAAGTTTAAAAGCATTTGATAGTTTTGAATAACTTGATGCACTGGTGGCCGTACACAACTTAGGGCGGCCACCAACTACACTACGCTACTAACACTACTACTTTTTGGAGCGATTCAGTAGCGCGTTTCGTTAACTTAACCGTTGGTTACACTTGCAAAACTCAAAAGAAGCGATCGATACAATTGCATAGCATCGATTAAGACCGCCTTTAATTAAACCACTAGGTACTGCATTATTTAGTTAATACTGATCACAAATGATTGCATCATCATCAATTCTTACTTTCCGACAGCATATAACTCTTTTTAATTAGGTACAGTGATGATTATAAATCGGTGTTTCTATGTATAAAAATGCTGTCAGCATCAATATAATTATGTTATTCAAAAGGTCTTAGATAGATTCAATCTAAAAATCTCTTTAATAACATAAATTGATGCTCACGCGACATCCGACCCCCATGTTTGAGGATGGTACAGACACGTTAAGCTATCCGAAACTGTCAAATGTTGCCAATTGAAAATGAACATTACGTTTTTTAAATAAAGTTGAAAAAGATAGATAGGGTAACTTAATATGCTGGCCTTTGTACATCACTCGTCTCAAGTCACTTTCAGTCCTCACAACTTGAGAAGCTCACGGTGAGTAGAACGATAGCTGGTGCCACGTGACCGGCGTCGTTGGCAAGCGGCCGTCCTTCAATGTTGGGCTGTCTGTTCGAGAACGGTTAATTTATAGTTTATTTTGATACAACCCGAATAGAAATGATTTAAGTGGACCGGTAAATAAGGATGGGCTTTTGATTTTAGCACAATACAGTGACAATCGGTAAATTCCATTAAAAAAACGAGGTTTTTTACTACATATAATTGTCTACTTACTATAGTTATAATAATAAAGGCCATTTTGCTAGTAATGTAAATGGCTTTGTAATTGAGTCATAGATAAACAACAACATACAACATTGTATAGACGCCAGCACATCAAGTTCTCTCATTGTCAAAGTTACCCAATTGAAAATGAACCTTATGGTTTTTGTGATAAAGGTTAAACTCTATTACAGAAATTTGACAGATTGGGTTAACTCGATGTCCTGGCGTCTGTACCTATTTTTCCTTAATAGCAACATTAAACGCCGTCTGTCAATGTCAAATCAGTTTCATTGTTAGACTTACATAAAACTCATAAAATAAACATTCAAATAATAAATATTATTATTTCACATTTTACTAGATAAAAGTGTATGTGACCTTTGCATGTTTGTGCTTCAATTGGGCATTTGAAAGGGTAGTCCATAACGTTACTTTTTATGAACTGTCGAAACGCGGAATTTGTACGTGATTTGTATGCAATATAACAGTGTGACGTCACACATTTTTAGAATCAAATGGAATACTTATTAGCATTAAATGCAATTTTACAATTATATCTTCGCATGATATTTCATTTCTGTACGGTGATGGAAGTTTTTAAGACGAGCTATCTTTTTCCTTTGTGATTTCATATTTTATTTTTGGCTGATAAAAATGCTCAATTGGTTATGTGGGCATTCGTAATGGTAAAAAAAGGTTATATAAGTTGCGTAGCCCATAACTAGCGCAGCCATTGCATAAACCAAAGAAATGCTATGAGTTACGATTTTTAAACTTTTTTTTTTTTTTTTTAACTTTTTATAAACATTAGTAAAAACAGCTAAGGTAATATTTAGTACAAAAGCTTTTGTTTTTGTTTAAGTTTCAATGCTTTTTATAAGTTTGAGAGCTCATTTATAGCTATTCAGTGAAGGCAGATAAATTAAAATTATTCGTATGAAAACGAAACTTTTGTTTTGTTTAATAGAAATAATTTTCTGAATTTTTCTGAATAACTGATCCGATATAAAGAATTTTAACAAAAGTTAAGTATTTCATTTGGAGGACTTTTTGTGAAATCTAAAACTCTTGCTTTAAATTAAGACGAGCAGTACTTAACGCTTTAATACTGATAATATGTATTAAGAATATTATTATTATAGAAAAGGCTGTAGGATTGAAAATTTTACACGTTATTTTCTACTGCTGACTGAAATAAAGTAAATTATTGATAATTACGAAAGCATTTGTCAAGCTCTTCCATTTGGGCCGGACCTTGCGGACTGCCAGTTTGGCTTCCGCAAGGGGCGCTCGACGGTGGACGCCATCATGCGCGTTAGAGCCCTCACGACGGGGGACGCGGTGTCCCAGGGTAGGGTCGTCGTGGCGGTGTCACTCGACATCGCCAACGCTTTCAACACCCTGCCCTGGAGTTGCATTGGGGAAGCACTCCGGTATCACCGGGTGCCGACCTACCTCCGTCCAATAGTCGGGGCGTACCTGACGGACAGAGCCGTCATCTGCCCCGGTCGCGATGGGGAATGGAACCGGCGAGAGATGTCGTGCGGTGTCCCACAGGGATCGGTTCTGGGGCCGCACCTGTGGGACATCGGCTACGACTGGGTGCTGCGGGCCGACCTCCCTGACGGCGTCAGCGTAATTTGTTACGCTGACGACACGCTGGTCTTGGCGCAGGGAAGGTCGCATCAGGCGGCGGCCGACGCGATGACACGCGGTGTTGCGATAGTCGTTGAGAGGATCCGGCAGTTGGGTCTCGAGGTGGCATTGCACAAATCCGAGGCCATGTCCTTTCATGGGCCTCGGAATAGGCCACCATCGGGATCCCAACTTACGGTAGGAGGGGTTCACATCGGCGTCGAGACCACGATGAAATACCTGGGTCTGGTCCTCGACAGCCGATGGAATTTCGTGGAGCATTTCCGACGTTTGGCCCCCAAGCTGGAACGGACTGGGGCCGCCTTAAAGCGGCTCTTGCCCAATTTGAGGGGGCCAAACGCCTCCTGCCGGAGGCTTTACGCGGGAGTCGTGCGGTCCATGGCCCTTTACGGGGCCCCGGTGTGGGCGCGTTCATTGCGGCGGCGAGCCGCCCACTACCTGAACGCGCCCCAAAAGGTGGTAGCCATTCGGCTAATCCGGGGGTACCGCACGATCTCGGGCGAGGCGGCGAGCCTCCTTGCCGGACTGCCGCCGTGGGATCTGGAGGCGATGGTCCTCGCGCGCCTGTACGAGTGGCGCGCGGAGGTACTAAGCCGGGGGGAAACTCCGTTTCCGCAGCAAATTGCGGCGGAGCGGACGGACCTCCGGCGCGATCTCATGGCGGCCTGGAATCAGCGACTGTCGCAACCCAGCGCAGGGCACGCCACGATAGTGGCGGTAAGGCCCCTCTTTGAGGAGTGGCTAGAGAGGCGTCACGGCGCCCTCACCTTCCGCCTGACGCAGGTCCTCACCGGACATGGATGTTTCGGGAGGTTCCTGCACATCATCAGGCGGGAGGAAACGCCCGGGTGTCACCACTGCGAGGATCGCCCAGAGGACACGGTAGAGCACACGGTGCAAACCTGCCCCGCTTGGGCGGAGCACCGCCGTGTCCTCGTAGGGGCGATCGGCGGCGGCGACCTCTCGCGCCCGGCCCTGGTGCAAGCCATGGTCCGGGGCGAGAGGGAGTGGGAGGCAGTCACCTCCTTCTGCGAAAAAGTTATGCTCGCGAAGGAGGTGGCGGGATGGGAGAGAGAAAAGTCCTCCCGTCCCAGCCGCCGCGGGAGACGCTCCGGGCGTCGGGAGCCACGTGACGACTCCCGGCCACCGTAGGCGCGGGCCTGCGGACGGTGAGTAATGGGTGACTCACCGTCCGATCAGCACCAGACCCGTGCCGTACGGCGCGTATATGTTCCACGCGCGCCTCAAAGAGATGTCAGCATATGAAGGGGCCCCTCAGGGCCAAGCCTGCCGGGTAAGCGGGATTGTCCGAAAGGGTTACCGCTACCCCGGAACATAAAGGGCTACGGAAGGAACATGGATGGGTTTTAGTCAGTAAGAGTCTGACACTCCCTTCCGCTCCACCCAGAGCGGGAGCAGTCATTGGATGATTTCCCAGCCTTAAAAAAAAAAAAAAAAAGCTCTTCCATTTAATTATGCCAAAAATTAATAATTACAAAATTATTTTGACAGCGAAGATGAAAAATAACATTCTTTACTTGAAGCTCCGTCTATTTTTGTAGCAAAATTTAATCCTAAAGCCAGATTTGGGCCGTGAGCATTTTTTATTTATTTAAAGAAATAAATAAGTATAAACGGCGTGCGATCGTTTTCCCCAAATCCAGTACATACTTTTCACTTTAAAACAGAAACAGTTAGAACCAAAATTTAATAACAAATCCGACACGACAAACTTAATGGCGGTGTTGCCGCAAGCAGCCGCCGATAATGACCGGCCCGGGCTCGAACCCCGACTAATACGACCATTGATTGTTTAACGGTGCGATACTATCTCTATCCTCTGTTCTTAGCTTTATAATTGCTCCATTTGTGACTGTGGCTAGTCCATTTGTAGCTAGGATTAGGTTTGGGATACACGTGTGGGGATGTGTATTTGTTTTTGGGGGTTGTATTTTTAGATTAGAACAAGATAGTAAGATTACCAACCTTTCAAACTGAGGATTAGAAAGCCTCTGTGGAGCTAGCATGGAACAAGCCGTTTTAGGTCTAGCCAGAACGCGTGGAGTAACGGAAATTACAACTATTTTGAATCCTCGTTGCATTTGAGATATTAATTGTGCTTGTCGCAATATTTTCAACAAATAATTTAAATTTACATTCGTTTCAAACTCAAACTCAAAGTATTTATTTCAAATAAACCAATTACAGGCACTTTTGAATTGTCAAGGTGTCGGTCCGTCAGAGAGATGAAGCTAGTTGCCCATTCCAAAGCAGTAGGTACCTATGGAGAAGAACGGGCAAGAAACTCCATGGACACTCTTTTAAACAATATATGGTTACAAAAAATTGGTTACATAGTTCATATTAATATTATACATGTGAGAACGATGCAGAACGCTAAAAGCATCCGATATAAAATATGTAAAAACTATCCAAAAAATAAATTAAAACAAGCCTTAGCCGCTAAGAGATGACCAGTCCCTACTGACAGCGCCGTTCACGAACATGACGCACATATTAGCACCATTCAGCTCAACCATTTTGAAGGGAGCTAAATGATCCAACACACACGCCACCATCAGCGAGACATTAAAGTGAGCATGGCATACTCTCAGCCGCCAGGGCACATTCAAGTCAATGTATACGTACCCAACAAATGGTCGCTTTATAGTAGGTACATAGTACTCACATATGTGCTAAACAATTATACAATATTAAGAGATTGAATTTATACAATGCAAAGATAGTTTTTTTTGTTGTTGATCTTCCGCAGCTCCAACAGTTTTTAGTAATCTTATCAATTAGTTTATGCGCCCTTGTGGAGCTAGACTAGCATTGACCCAAGCATTTTTATCAGCTATGTAATCTCCCAATTTATAATACGCTTGGCTGCATAGTGTGCGTTTTATACAAGTTTTAAATTTTGTTTCATTAAGTTCAAGAATGTGGGGAGGTATTTTATTGTAACATTTTAAACAGTACCCCATGAAAGATGAATCTACTTTAGCCAGCCTGAAACCTGGTTGAACTAATTGGTCCCTATTTCTAGTGAAATAATTGTGTCTTTCACCTCTTTTACTAAAAAGATGCAGATTTTTCCTTGCGTACATGATGTTTTCATAGATATATTGATTGTTTGTCGAGTAATCGTGCTTGGGACGTCTGATCTGTTACAGTACTGTATTTGTTTTGGCAAAAAAAAACAACACAACTATATAAGTTAAATAAATTTTAAAATTGGTTTAGTTTTAGGTACCTACCCGGCAAAAAAAATAAGGATAATCTAAAGAAACTTTTCAATCATGCAAATTGATTAAAAAGAAATAAGTTATAATTTAATCTTAATCACAGTACCGAAGGACTATTTTATAGTACTCAACAAACTGAATACCTACTGAACCTCTGAAAATAATTTAATAAACTTACAAACCCTACAACATGAACAATCAACATTACCTTACAACACACGCCACATAACAACACATAATTTAAAAGTTTAAATGCATCAAATCTTTCAAAGTTATTTATAGTTCACATTCTGGCCACTTAGCGTCCAACTTTGATAAAGGTCATACAAGACGATCTATTATTAAGGAGCGGCGGCCATAGCTGATCGATTTCCCTTTGAATTAGTGATAAAACTTCCAACTGACGAGACATGGAGGTCACCCGTAATGGTTTAATTACACCCAGTCACATGGTTGACCTTATGGGAATGTCTTTATTTTGTTTTTCAACTGTTATTGGGACTGGCCGCATGATGGCCCCCAATAGCAATAGACGTGTGTGGAAAAGGTAAATGAAGGCAGGCCCATCAGTGGGACATTATGGGCTTAATAGATTGATAGACAATGTGATTGGGTTAATGTTTCCGAAAGGGTTACCGCTACACCGGAACATTAAGGGCTAAGCAAAGAACATGGAAGGGATTTAGTCAGTAAGAGTCTGACTCTCGATTTCGCTCCACCCAGAGCGGGAGGGGTCATTTGATGATATCACACCCTCAAAATAAAAAAAAAAAACATAAAGGGAACAAAGCAAGGGAAGAAACTTCATTCAACTTTAAATATTTGTCCTGAGATTTATGTACTCATTTGAAAGTGACATCAGCTTTCACTCTGGTAGTTTGTTATATAATAATAATACGTCCCGAGTATATTTTTTTTGAAAGAGAGAGAGAGCGAAGCATTCTATTAAGATACAGATACTATACAGTAACTACTACTATACCGTTACTGGGGACTGGGTTGCTTGGTATGTAAAATATTGTATCAATAATTAAATTACTTTTACGAGCATAACCAAATTTTTCCCCCTAATTGTCTTTGTAACCAAAAAAGATGCACTATTAGTAGAAGTAGTAGCAGTAGCTTTTATGGTGTATATTAAAAATAATATTTTATTGTATTCTATTCTTGGTATTATATTTATTGGTATTCATCTTAACAATATCGTTCTAACCTTCGTCTTTGTTGGTGCACTATTGAAAGATGGGGTCATATGGTCACGTTGGAGTGAGATTTCGGACAACCGTGATTTGCCTCACGATGCGACGCTATCCCTCTCTGTCGGCTGTAACATGTGTGCGTTTGTGTAGTCGGGCACCCACTGTGGATTTAATCAGGTCGGCCCATTCCATGGCCGACCTGCCACGTGCTGTCTTTCCTTCGACTTTTCACTCAGCTTTCTTTGGAATCGTTTCCCCACCGACAATATCATTAGATTTCACCCCAAAATTAATGGCACTTTAGAAATACCAACAATATTGCAGAAATTCCCGGGTAACCTAAAATTCCTTCGCAAATTGAATTATTTATCAAACGAGCAGATATTAAGCGATTTTATTAGTCTATAAAGTTAGGAATTATTATTTTAATGTTAATAGCGTCAATAAATCCCGTTTGTAATGGGCGTGGACGTCACAATGTTGTAAGCAAGTGAACACTTTTCAACACATTATATCGTATGTAAAAGCTGAGATTGACGAGGAGTGACGAATGGTCCGAAGTGGCAAATAAAACGTGGTATTACCCACATTTTATTTGAATTGGGAAATTATTGACCTGAAAATATTTCTTGGCAAAAAAGAAAATTTCTAAGATGTGAGAATCATTATTAAGACCAAAGACAGGAGAGTGCCTGCATCCATGTGATCTTAAGATACATACTTAGATACCTATTACTCTGAAGAAAGAAAATACGTTTTCTTGCGGCAAACATGAAAATAAATATTGAAGAAGAATCTATATCATTTCTGTTCGAATAATGTTCACGGGGGGCGTTGCTGATAACCATTTTCGTTAAATTATAATAGTATAATATTGAAAAAAACTAAATTAGCCACACGCAATATGAATCTTTTAGCGCTATATACACTTTGAAAATTTGGTTCACAACATGTCTTAATGTTTATAGAGATAACATTAAAATAATTTATAAGAAATAGGGTTAAAATATTAATAATAATAATAAGTGCAAGTGTATAAAACGGGAGGGAAAATAATCACAGGGCATTCAAAAAATTGCCACAACGATGTATGGCAATTTCGATCCTTATGTCTTATATTAAGAGTTCACCGTAAAATAAATGCAATGCCATCGCTGGTATCCATTACGCGGCCCATTCGATGCATACATTATGAATTTAATAGTTATTACGTCATGTAATAGTGCTTTATTCGAGCTTCGGGCTTAGATCGCCGGCTTATGAGATGCATCAAGTTATGTAATAAAGTAAGACTTTGAAAAAGAAGATTCCTTATATTGGAAGGAGGTATCGAATAGCTAAACTTTTTATTAATTCTTGAAGTTAAAATAACTACTTTGTTTCGAGTTAATCAGACCTCACGTAAATATTCTTTCATAAAAATTTGTGTTGTAGTGTTAGATTATGTATTGTACATACCATATTTTAATTTCGAACTGTATTTCTGCTTAGTTAAAGTTCTAATTACAAAAACTATCGTCAAATCAGAGTCTAGATTGTCAATTTTGTACTAGCATAAATAATAACAGTTGGTTTTTCACGCCAAGTTAAATCACAAAAAGATCTAAAAGTCATTCCTTAGAAACTCTTTCGTCAAACCGTGATAGACAAAAACGTTGTACACAATGATGGAAACTTGCAAAAAGTATTTTCCTATTAAACATTGTGCCGTGAGTTGTACTAATAACTCCAGAGTTAGAGGTAAGAGCACTCGTACTACGCTTACCGATGCGAGAACTAACAGACGAATAATCGAATGATCGAATTCAGCACTCGAAATGAAACACGATTTTTCATTCGATTAACAGACTCAAATTGTTGTGAAACTATGCGGAGTGGTCTGTTATTAATAAAATCATAATGAAGCTATGAAAATTAACACTAATTGAGTAAACATTGAAGTACGAAAGAATAAAGCAAGTCTATTGAAGCGGAAATATTGAATTCTGTTTATTAATTTATTGGTATACCGACGAGAATATTGAAATATTTTTGGACTTCAAAAGTATTCGGGAGTTGAAAATAATATTATTTGAAATTATTTTGCGAGTTACAGAGGCCAGCACATCAAGTTACCCCAATCACGCACATTTCTTTGTTAGTTTTTCAAATTTATAACAAAAGCATAAGGTTCATTTTCAATTGGGAAAATTTGACAGTTACGGATAGCTTGATGTGCTAGCGCCTGTCTAATTTTCCAGTTGGACTTTAAAATTACAAACATGTATTATTTAAAACTACTGAGAGATTATTTTGCTTTTTTATTGGGCAAATAAACAGATATTTAACACGGATTCTGTATAAATACAGGACAAACCACTACTCCTTATTCAAAAACCGAAATACAAAAAAAAAATTGTCCAAATAAAATTGTCCATCTTCAAATGTAAGTAACATTTCTGCAGGTCACACTAGTGTTGACATCTTGCACATTTCGTGAGGCATTACCATCAGAGGGAGATTCCCATATATAATTTATTAACAGGTCATAAGTGCCAAAATGTACATGTTTCATGTACATTCATAAGTCCAAAGGCACGTGCTGGTTCCTCGGATAAATAATTCAACGTATCTGCGTGCTCATGTCTACACCCATTCGATGCCATGCCTTTCACTTTTCTCTTTTTCTGTACGAGGAAAAATTATTGAGGAAACTCTTTGGTAGCCTCGGGAGTCTGTATTGATGAATTTTTGAGAAGTTGGAACGTAAAAGGCTTCTTTTTTGTTTTAGGTAAATTAGACAGAGTATTATGGCTTAAAAGCAAGTTTGATTAAATAATAAATCTATTTTCTGTTGAATCTTTAAGGAAGAAAATAGAATTATGGCGGATAAAATTTAATAACGCTTACGTAAATCCATTTAACGAGGATGGGGCTAACCCTTTAATTAAACTAACATGATTACCTATCGCTTATTATACTGCAGTGGTGACACGCGCTCACGAACCACTTTAATAAAAGTTTCAGGCTTCGTCCCAAAAACGTTGAACTAAAAAGCATTAAGAACCCTACCAAATTGAATTGGTACGGAACCTTTCCTTGCTAAGCTATTTATGAGTGGATAACAAGCGGTCGGGTTGGCAGGCTGGCCCCTCCCGGACAAAATTATAATTGGGATATAATATGCGGAATATGGGACCCAGAGGATTTTGGACACGAAGCCTATATATTTTTCCGGGTCAATCATTTTGTCCTACCAAAGGCTGTACACGTATAAATACGGCACAAACTAACCTTGGTAAATGTAAATATATTTCGTCTTGTTGAAAGTAAGATTGGCAATAAGGTGGTTTAATATGAAGAACCAGACTTTTAAAATACATAAGAGCGTGCGATTCTTAAGGATAAAGACGAATACACAGTAAACAAAATAAAAGTTGAATCCCAAATACCTTAAAGTTGGAACTACAATCAATCACTGATAGGCCGTATTTGCGATCTGCAAGCATGACAAAAGGGTAGCGAATCCTCGGCCTTCCCCAGGGGTGGACTCGAGATGCATTTGAAAACAACACATTCAGAAAGTCTCAGTTGCAAACTTTTATATTTCAAGTTCGGCAGTCTCTCAGCTTCGACAGGGCTATTTTGTCGATGGCCACCTCGAAAGTTTCCCGCAGAAGCGTCAACATTTGGTGTCACTTTTCCTTCGGAAGTTACTTTAAAATATTTACGACTCGAACTTGGGCGGTACAAGAAAAATTCGCAGAGTCGTATGGCGAATTTATAGTTTGTCGATGGAGTGCGGAAGTTTCGCATTAGAGTATAATCTATCTTTGCTCTCTTATATTTGTCGTTGTGGATTTATTTGTGTTTAAAAGTGCGGTGATGTAAGATTTCGGGAAGTTCATTCGCTTGTTTTGTTTTATGGAGATCCGATACTGAGATGCCGAGTTTGTTATAAGCTTGTAAAATCTTGGAAATGTCTGAAAAGTTTTACATATATTTCGAACTCTCCTGACTTTTAATATCTGACTTCATTTTCCGTTTTGATATTATGCAATATTGAAAATTATTTGTGTTCACAACAATTTTATGTACCATACACAAGCAGCCAGACAACAATGGCTACTTAGAAAATAGCATGATCAGGATATCATCTAGGTCCAAGTTAAGAGAAACTGGTTGACTTCTAGATTTTAGACTAACTACGAGTACCTACTTTCTATCAGCTAAAACTTTATTTTTTCCTAGAAAAATTATGTATAATTTAGATCCGAAAGACGCCAGAACTGCTTAAACCCAACAATTTGTATAAAAACACGAAGCTAAAAATTGCTATCAGATGACAAGACAAAATATATGGACCATAAAAAAAGAATGATCTACCTCGGCGACATAATGGTTTCCTCCCACAGGTGCAAGAGGTATATTAATGAAAATCACAAGGAAAACCAATCGCTATTAAAACCGTTGGAATCTCATTACTTCCGGCGATGCGCAGTCGATTTATCTACGTCATGGCGACAGTCACTCCGGCTGACAGTCAACACGGCCCGTAGATAATAAAACACGCCACGAACATCACTGTCTATCACGGTGTTACTTATGAAACTCCTTTAAAATATGGCTGAGGTGAGATAATAGAATTTTAAGTAGGTAAAGAAGTAATGGAGTACCAATAAGTAATGAAACAGAAATATGGAAGAATGATGAATGAATGAATGAATATGAAGATGGCTTTGTGCAGGTTATTTACCCTATAGTGGTACTGAGACTGATCTATTAGCTTCATGTGTTTCTAAGAAATGAGCTCAATTAGAAAAGGTTTCATTATATTACTGAGACTTCATGACTGATACTCTTATTCATGCAAAAGAAAGAATTACTAATAAATAATACGACAAAATATGACAGGTTTTAAAATTTCTTTCGTCCAAAAGTCAACAACGCGAATACCGTTTGCTGACGCAGGCATTAGGCCCACACATAATTGAAGATATTATACGAAAAAAGATAGAAGGCCTTACATAAAACGTATATTTTATTAGAAATAAACGTCACTAGAAAATGTAGAGACAAGACGTATGACCCTCAAAGGCAAAAAGACATTAGCGAAGATAGATCTACAACACCTGAGTTTTTATCTAGACCTCAGCTAAAAAGACGCAATACTCGTATATATCAATTTCATAGATTACCATAAGGCTTCATAAACTAAAAAAGGTAATAAAAACGCAGGTATAGTCACATAATTCAAGTCTTTCCCACCTTGCTATCATAGACTTTAAGGGGCTATAAATTTTTTACTTAAAACGCGCCTCCGTAATGATGCTGAGATTCATAAAGTGGCGTTTAACGACAGCGAACACGCGAACAGACAAATAGTTGTCGTTATAACACACTTTGTTATAAGCACACTTCATATTTTATTCAAGAGCACTTCCTCGATAAGTTTTAATATAGTAGCGGGGTGAAGTAATAACGTTTTCGTGGGGAATTATCGACGTTCATAATTATTGTGGTGTTTAATATTTAAAATGATGTCGCTTACGTATTGGAACTTGTTTAGATGTGTTCGACTTTACTGTATAATACATAACTTTCGCAGTTAAATTATAATTAACTAGTCTTACCAAGGGGTAGCGTGTTATCCAGTTATTGGGTTGTGGAGGTCAGATAGGCAGTCGCTCCATGTAAAATATTGGTATTCAGCTGCATCCGGTTAGACTGGAAGCCGACCCCAACATAGTTGGGAAAAGGCTAGGCAGATTGATTGATCGACTTAAAGTACCACAATTCTTTTTTAACTTTAGATTTAATGGCTTTGAAATAAAGGCTACAATAAGTATTTTAAACGATTTAAATAGGTACATACGTATTATATTAAAAAAGAAACAAAAAGCTTCATAAATAAAAACTTGTTTACAAAAAATAAAACCGGCTTCCAAAACAAACACTACAAAGTGAAAAATAATTTTGATTTCGGAAGTCGGTGGCAAAAAAAGAAAATACAAAACCGAAGACACCGACTTCCGAAATCAAAATTATTTTTCACTTTGTAGTGTTTGTTTTGGAAGTCGTTTATTTTTCACTTTTTAGTTGTGGTACCTACCTACACAAACCCCTCCCCCCCCCCAACATTTTTATACCACTACCTGGTATATAAATTACAGTGACAGGAACTTATTAGAACATCATCCACATATATTAAGTAGGATTTTTTTTTTATTTTTGTTGATTTTTCAAAAACTGCTTATCCGATTTCGATAAAAATTTTATGGGACCATTTGGGAAGTATACCCTTTCCAACAAAAAAAGAATTTTTCAAATCGGTTGGCAAGCAACGGAGTTATGCGCGAACAAACATAAAAAAAAAAAATACAAACATCCGAATTGAGAACCTCCTCCTTTTTGAAGTCGGTTAAAAATAACACAGTCAACCTTAATGTAAATAATAACCAACCCGAAACATAATGGACAAGCAGAAAGTTCACTGGGAAATAATTAAATTCAGATCAAGCCCCGTCTAACCTAACAAATATTCCCAAAGTGAAATTAAATCAAATCATTGACAAAATGATTGATCACAACACACAATTTTGTTTATGTGCGCCCACTTCGGTGGGTCGCTTCAATGTGAATATTGATTGATTAAGTGATACATTTTTAATAGGGACTCCAAAAAACGGAAACCTCACAACCTACCTACGACCCTTGCTTGAGTTCAAATCCATGATTTAGCGAACATATGGCAATCGCACGTTAATCAAGCGTTTCATTAAAACTCGATATCGTAACCCCATAATAAATAATAATATTAAATATTTATTCAGAATTAAAATTGATCAAGTTACCACAATCTGTCAAATTTCTTTGATAGTATTTCAACTTAATTGCAAAGACATAAAGTTAATTTTTAATTGAGAAAATTTGACAGTTAAGGATAGCTTGATGTGCTGGCGTCTGTACAATATCAACATTAAAATCTTAGAAATAATTTACAAAGGTATATATTGTAAGATGCCTGTACTAGGTTGAACCTGTATCACAGGCAACAGGAGAGCACATATTATAGTAGTTGTAGGTCGATAAAATTATTAAGCAATATTTAACATTAAAAGTCTTGAAACCGTGACGAATAAAACCTTTACATCAACAGAAATAGTAACAAAAACAACATTAAAAAGTTCAAAGTAACTCATCAAACTCACATAAAGTTTCAAAATTGAACATAAGCTATTCAATATAAAACAAAATTCAGACACCACCAGCACCATAAAACCTAATTCCGAACAAATTAGACCAATAAAAATAATCCAATATCCCGAATCCGCACAGAATTTTAAAGAAGAAAAATCTGCGACCGCTTCCCTGGGATATACAAAATCACTTGGCGCCAATCCGGCACAAACTATTATCATTAAGACTGTACAGAGTTGAATTTAAATAACTATTTAACGGGGCAATAATGGCGAGAGCACGTACGTGCACCAGATGTTAATTGCTTGCAGCATTTAATAGGCACGCTCAGTTGAATACGGCTCTGGCGCCAGCACGGTTAGGTCACAACCACACTGACGTAATGGCTGCGATTTTACGACAAAACGTCTAGTCGACATTGATTTTGTGACTTTGCATGAGAGTATCGTTGAACCAGTTTCTAATTTTAGGAGGGTAGGTACTGACCTACCCTTCTCCTACAATTGAAAAATCCATACCATGCACACTGGTCCATGATACGGTTTTTAGGATTTTTCAATTGTGATATTTTAGTACTGACTTTTACGTGAAAGGAAATAGAACACAGTTGTTTGTTTCTGATTTCATTTGTTTGTAATTTTGGAGTATTACTATAGGTACAGACGCCAGCACATGAAACTATCCCTATCTGGCAAATTTTCCTAACTAAAAATGAACCCTAGACTTTGGTAATAAAGTTGAAAAACGATCAAAGAAGTTTGACAGATTAGGGTAACTTAATGTGCTGGCGTCCGTACTAACTATCGTTTATAGTCACTAATACATATAGCTCAATATTACAGAAAGTGAGAATAGAGCCAAGATTATTATTTTCCAGAAAAAACAATACTTAGGTACTAATTCAATTCATCTAAAAAGTCTTTGTGAAATTTGTCTGAAATATCTTACAATTCTTTGAAATAGAACCTTAAGAAATTCTGAGAATTCTTAATCCATGTTACTTACTCGTATCTTAGAATACCAGCGAGCCACTTAGTGTTAAAACCACTTAGTATTCTGCTCAGCCGGTAAGCTAAAATGGCTTGAAAATAGCGTAATTGCAAAATCTGCAAATATTAAATCCAAAGGATTTTATAGGTAGGAGAGAAATTGTAATAAAAGACGCACGATTACAATCCTCCAATCGGCGCTGACCTTAATTTTAAGGCCTCCTCAACCGCACCAGGCTTCCGAATGGAAACCGCACTGATTCTATACCGTGTCCGTCTACATCTGTCTCTTTCTGTCCCACTACATCTGTATAGCGCTAACTGGCTCACTCTCGGTGCATTCATTTGAAATATATTTCGGTTTGTTTGCAATGTGCGAGTGTCGGTTTTACAAAGATTCGAGTCTCAAATTAATCATGTTTCGCTTTGTGTGATGTTAAACGAATATGAGAGAAAGTTTTTGGAGTGTAAAACGAAACGTTGAATGAAAAGATGATTTTCGCAGAAAGTTGAAGGGGAACTTCACAATTTCTACGACTTTGCAATCTGATAGTGAAGTCTGAGGATCTTGTTCGGAGTATTTCTCAAATATAAATCTTTATGGTTTATTTCTTAAGTAGAGTTTGTAAAAAAAAGGTACCTCGTAACGAAGTGTCCTAGTGATGAGAGCAAAAATATTTTGTTTTTTCTTACGCTACGCTTAAAGCTTTACGTATGGCGTATGTTTCATTCTAAATTTTTTGATTTAGAATGTAACATACGCCGCTAAAGCATAAAGCTAAGCGAACCTAAAGCGTTGAATAAAACGAGGGCAGGTAATGAAATTTTAATGTCTAAGGATGTTTATTCAGACCACTTTTTGAGTTTTCTGACAGTCAAATCAAGTTACTCAGTCATTTTAAAAACCTTTTGTAACCTCTAATCACTTTCACAGACGTTTGTATCGTTTTTAACACAAGTAAGAATATTCATTTACATGCAAAACTCACTCAACAATATTCCTCTACAATTTCACCTCAAAAATATTTAACAATTTCAGCAGTTTATAGGGCCGTGTTGCGTGCGCCATATTAACAACATAATTCTAATGAGTGGCGACATCAATTAGTTACATTTTGTCGTCAGCAACTCCCGCACTGCTCACGTTAACAGCACAGAAGTAGGAACAGAAGGTTGGTTTCACACAACGAGCGAATTTACACGCTTATAGACAGCACATAAAATTACCACAAACTGTACATTTTTCCTCAGTCGATTTTGAACTCAATAATGACCTTTTTAAGGTTTAGAGTCATTTGGAGAAATTTGACAGTTTGGTTTAACATGATGCGCTGCCGACCGTACTTAAAGCAAGTGCAAGCGCACTTGCGACTGTCATCTGTTTGTGATCTCTATACATACGTATAGAACTTTAATAGAATATGAACGCATATATACATACGCGTTTATATTCTATTAAAGTTCTTGTTTCCAAATGATTTCCACCGAAACTACTATAATTTTTACAAGTTTTTATTTAATTTGCCATGTATGTTTGTTCGGATCAAATCTTGCAACTGAATTTTAAATTATGATCATAATGCATTAGATATGGGATTCTAAATCCAATATGGCGAACGGCCTAAAATGGCGGACTAGTTATTTTTTATGTACTTCCATGATATGGGTATCAAATTAAAGAGTTTACTCAGAAGAATACGAGATGATTTTAAAACACGCTTTTAACGAACTAAAAAGTAGGTAGGTACCTACTAAATAAAATTTTTAAAAAAGATCTTTTTTTTTTAAAGATTGAGGCGTTAATGTCTGTAAACTGAAACATAAGCCGTGTTTTAGCGGCTGTAGAGTAATTTTAAGTTTATGTGTAATTTTTTTACAAAACATATATTTTTTGGCGACTAAATTACAATCGTAGGATATGCTAAATGCTAGGATATGCTTATCGTAAAAGCCGGCCTTCTGTGCCCACCTATTTTGTGTTAATACGATGTTAGGTAAATTAAATTTCGTTGATACGAATCGGAAAATGTTACGTGGTGTTTACCTAATTGTTTTTACTTTTACTTTAGTGGATTATGTCATTTAGCGGTATTAAACGTGTTAGTTGTAGTAATTTATTAGTAAAGGTGTTGGTGTGGACAGTGAGTGGGAAGTTGTTAGTAAATGGTAGTTCTTGGAGGAATGGACGTTAAAAGGGTGATAATAAATATCAGGGTATAAGTAAAGGTGAACATGACTTGGTTAATCTAAGTTATCTGATGGTCAAACGAAACCATTACGTATGGATTACGGACACGGTTGGCGCAGTGGTTGAGCGATTGACTGCTGCGCAGCATGTCGCGGGTTCGATTCCAGCGCGGAACAAATATTTGTACGATCTGCAAGTATTTGTTCCGGGTCTGGGTGTATTTCTATCTATAATATGTATGTATTTCGAAAAAAATATATATTAGTAGTTTATCAGCCATCTCGTTACGATAACACAAGCATTAGGTTGCTTGGATATTATTATTATTATTATGAAAAAAAAACCGTGAATATATTTTAATAAAGATTGTAATAATTTAGATACCACAGCTGAGTCTAATATACCGTCAAAATTACATTTACATAAGTATTCATGAAAATCAAAAAGAATCACATACATTTTCACATGGACCGATACCATTTCTCCAAGTAAGTCTTTCTCAAAATTAGGTCTGATCCCAAACTCATAAAATTAGACACATCTGGGTTCTGTTAACAAATGGAGATGACCTAAAGTACTAACATACTAAAAACCCCAGTCCTTTTTACTTTTATTGGGTCTAATACTAGATAGTATGATAGTCGAAAGTTAAAACTTTTCGTGATTAGTTTGACAATATTTAATTTGATAAAATACAGTTGACGTTAGCAAAAAGGCTGCCAAGCTAAAATGGGATTGGGCGGGTCACGTTAGCCGCATGCAGAGTGACCGCTGGGCAATAGTCGCTGCAAGGTGGGTGCCTGACTATGGACGGCGCCGTCGAGGCCGGCCCAGGAAGAGGTGGTGAGACGACCTAGACGCATACCACAAGGGATGGATCGAGGTGGCTCAAGAGAAAGATGTCTGGAAGGATTTGGGGGAGGCCTTTGCTCAGCAGTGGGACAGTGTAGGCTAAATAAAAAAAAAAAAACAGAGCGCAATAATACATTTTTTAAATAAAGAAGGAAAGATAAATATTTTATTTGCGACACACACAAGAAATACGAAACAGTAAAAACAAAAAATAAAAATAAAGGAGCAATTACGACTTTAAAAACAAAATGTAAAAAAAGACCTATGCGAGGCCAAAAAATCTCCTATCTCAGCATAAAGGGAAACGGCAAAGTCGCTCAGGTAAGCTGACAGACTCCGATACCCGTCTCAACTAAAGATTGAAACAGTTTAAAAATCTCATGTTTTATTAAGAAATTTTTCATGAGAAAATGTTTACTAGTTCAAGTTTCTTTTCTAAATTAAATAAATAAATATTTATGACTTTTTTCTCAGCTCTCATTACTTATTTTCTTATTCGCAGCTAAAGCACTAGGAAGTGGTGAAGGGCGGTAATTTCGGGGGACTAATTTCGACGTTCAAAAAGTGCTGATTTTAAGCCTAGTTTGAATAAATGAATTTAGATTTTGTTTGATGAATACATTTAATTGAGTTACCAACACTCAGCTGCCACGCACATCCTAATCAACTCATCAACATTCCTACTCTCTGAACTTCTGTCACATACCCATTAACAAGTAATTAGTACCCACACAAGCAATTAACACATAATTATAAACACATAACAGTTTCGGATATGGCCGCACACATCACTATCTTCGGATATTATCCGAATCGATAGCATTCGAGTTGGAATCACTCAACCCGTCGCTAACTCATTCCGTGTTTAAGTTTCGATAATTTCCTGGGGGATTATGGTGTATTTGATGATGGCCACCGACTGTGAATTATTAACTGAACCCAACCTCTTCGGGTCATTTAGACTTAGGGGTTGAATTACTGGAGTTGTCATTTCGTATCTCAGTCACATGTGATTATTTTGGTAGATGTGTGCGGGCTACTTTATCATAATATAGGAATCCATTGTAACTGTTTGAGAAGGTTCAAAAAGTGACAGCGACCTGAGTAATCATAAGCTTGAATCTATGATTAAAAATATATGATAGTGCGGTGTCAATAAAACAATTAATGCCTTTTTAAATACTTAGATACTTGTCTTGTAAATGTATGTGTTGTTTTCAGGTATACAATAAAACATAGGTACATAACAATCAATTTAAGTGCTTTCCCCACCCTATACATTCACAAACAGAAATAAATATGGCGAGTAATGCCCATAAACATCGCCCTAAAAATCCGGAATTCCAAAAAAAGAAAAAAATCGTAATTCGGCGTATTTCGTAAAGGAGCCGTCAATTTGGGCCCTAATTGTCCCGGGAAAAGGTGAGAGCATTATAGCCATACATTTTTAAGGCGCGACCGCCCGTCATCAGTGTAGCTGTCATTCATTTTGACGTGCCAAATAATAATTTCATGACGTAATACGGACTCTTGAAATGTTAAGTGATTTGAATTTAGAATTATTGCGAAATTGATTTCGATGGTTTTCGATTTATGGATTTGGGAAGAAAAGAAGTGTTTTTTTTTAGGAAATTATTTATATGAATAATTAAGTTTCTGAGTGTATCGCTTTCGCAAATTGACATGATCAAAGACAGATCAAGAAAGCGACAATTTATTATTTGCTTGGCAAAAATCTAAGCCATTCACTTTAGACATAGAACTATTCACACCACCAACTAACTTACTCCTTGATTTTCGAGACAAAGGTTCATGTGACCAGAGGGCTGGCCTATTTTTCGGTCAAAGAATCAGCATTGCCATACAACGTGGCAATGCTGCCAGCCTTTTGAGAACTTTTCCTGTTGACAGCGATGTGGACGAATTTTTTTTAAGCTCTTTAATTGATTTTTGTTTTTTTCCCTCACGTTTTATATACTTGTACAGACGCCAGCACATCAAGCTATAAAACCTAACTGTTAAATTTTCTCAATTAAAAATGAACCTTATGTCTTTGCAATAAAGTTGAAATACTATCAAAGAAATTTGACAGATTGTGGTAACTTGATATGCTAGCCTCTGTACATAGTTATTATTAATATTTTAAGTAATTTTAGGTATGTAAATATTATGTGAACTAAAATTTAGAATTTATTCAACAAAATCTAAGAATACATTTAAAACAATAACAACTTATACATACTTAAATTAAAAGACTATCTAACTTACTATATATATACAAATAAAGACAAAAAGGACACTTAGGCGTCGAAGTACCTACTCATCCGCATCGCTGTCATCAGGAAACGTGCCCAGAAGACTGGCAGCATGTGTTATGTAAACTTACTTCTAATAAATTACAAACTTATTATTATTTTTGTTACAAACATATCGTATGTAGCGATATATTTTCACGTTATATTATAGAAAAACAGGAAAATAGTAGGTAATATAAGCTTTTCGACACTCTCTGTTACACCAAATATCTAACCACGGGGAGGAAAACACACGAATATTTGAAACACTTTCCACACCAGATAATAACGGCCGGTCTTCATTAAAAGGCAAACAACGCCATTTAAAACAGAAAGCGGATTACTGAACTCGATAATGGCAAAGTCGCGATCAAAAAGCTTTACTTCATAAATTATTAGTTCGCATTTCATAAAGTTAATCGCTTGAAACGGATCCCGTCGCGGCTTCGGATCGGAGACGGATCGTATCGCACGGTCGTTTGCATTAAAGTGCTTGATACGAACCTAGTAAAGAATCTTGGTCCTGTATTGTCTTACAATTATCTTAACGTTGGTTAAGGGTTTAGTTATTTATTTAGGCTTCGTTCTAATTTGCCTTAGCTAGAAATCTTAAACAGTTTTTGAGTTTTATTGAATCTAGTCAGGTTGCGTAATAGAAAACTAAAATTCAACTTTCTTTTACTTGACCGTGACGCACCCGGTTTTTACGACTTAATAAAACTTCTATCTATATATATTTTATGTAAGTTACATATATATCGCTCATTTGGTGCAACAATGACGTAATTACACCATTTTTTAATAAACAAGCTTAATATGTCAAAATGTGTGGAACGATTATTTACATCGGGAGAAACATCGACACAATTGAATTTATAGTGATTTATTGAACTTACATACCTACTTTTAAAATCACTAAGACTGTAATAAGTCCCTTCAAAATGTACACCTTTAATAGAAATCTTTGATTGGATCTCCTGTAAAATTACTAAAAGTGTAATTACCACATTATTGCACCAAATGAGCCATATGTTTTTCACCCATAATCCTCCCTAAATGAATTATTTATAAGAAGGTGTAACCCGCGATCACGTAGGTAGGTAAAAAGGAAAAGCAATTAAAAATTATAATATGAATAGATAAAGAATACAGATAATTATTTTCCTGCATTTAGCTTGCAATTAGCAGCATCGCCATGAAATGCAAAGAAAAACCTAATGGCCTTAACATAATGGCTATACCTCATTGTGATATAAAATAATAAATCATTAAGAACTGAAATGTGAAGAATACGTGGTAAGTAAAGCAGCTACTGAAAGCCTACCCTGGAACATATAGGGCTAAGGAGGGAACCTGGATGGGTTTTAGTCAGTAAGAGTCTGACATTCCCTCCCGCACCACCAAGAGCACGAGTCACTTGATGATTTCCCACCCAAAAAAAAGGCCCTGAACAATAGTAAGTAGTTGTAACTAACTTTTCCAAGTCTAACGTACCTTTTAATGAGTATGTGGAGATCGTAACACAAAACGTTCATTGTAAATAACACTGTTCTTAAAACACTATTTATTAATAAAATGCCCATTTGAATAAAGATTAGAAAACTACTTATGACATTAAAAATAATAAATATATATATTACTAATAATAAATTAATAAGAAAAATATTTACCTCCTCTATTTTCGCTATCCGCCGGTTTCACCTGTATTGCCCGGTTCATCTGGAACAAAAATAAAATAAATTAATTTCTTGTCATTTATCAAATTGATAATGTGCCAGAGAATAAGTTTAGATGAAATTGGAATGGAGAATAAGCTTAGCGGGTGAGTAACGGAGACTCAAAAAAAAAAACAAAACACGTCCGTTTCAATATTATTGTGATTAACGTATTTTTTTTAAATTAAATTAAGTTCTATGTAATACGGAGAGAGCCTGAAGATTATCTTCTCATTATCTTCCAAATATCATGGCGTAAAGAAATGTCTTTAAAATAATTTTGTAATAAAAGTTTACCTCATGGTTCGATAGATGGCGTTGGCCAATTTAAATTCGCGCTATAATTTCGTTACTACGCGAACTAAGAGACCTCCAAAACTAGCAGTAGACAACCCTATGGTTGAACTGCGAGATGCCAATAACAAAAAAAAAATGGAACAATGTCTTCGTTGTGTGTTTTTCTAATCAGATTCGTACTCGTCGAAAAAAGGGCGATATAAATAGGTCTTCGATGATCAGAGCTTATCGCCATCAACTGCGCTCAACATAACTGGTGCAATGTGAGTATACTAACTATGACTACAATGAGAGGGCCGCTGCTTAATCTATTTATCTATCTCATCATTATCATTCTCCTGCCCTTATCCCAATTTATTTGGGGTCGGCGCAACATGTCTTCTTCTTCCAAACTTCTCTATTAGTCGTCATCTCGATAGTCACTCCCTTTCTAGCCATATCATCACACCATTCACCACCATTCCACCATTTTATTTATCTATCTATCTATATAAATAAAAATCAATTGCTGTTCGTTAGTCTCGCTAAAACTCGAGAACGGCTGGGCCGATTTAGCTGATTTTGGTGTTTAAATGTTTGTCGTAGTCCAGGGAAGGTTTAAAAGGTGAGAAAAGGTAGGTGGGTAGGTTGGGTAGGTAGGGTAGGTAGGTAGTGTAGGTAGGTAGGTAGGGTACGTAGGGTAGGTAGGTAGGTAGGTAGGGTAGGTATTATAGTTAAGACAGGACAACATCTGTCGGGTCAGCTAGTATGTTGTGTATTATTCTATTTAAGATTTTGCTCGTGTATCCTGACGAAACAGATACAACAATACCAACGACTAGTGAAATAATAAATAATTTAACAAAATATGAACGCAATCCGTCCGTCAATCATCAACTAAGCACACAGCATTAGAAGCAGTCCACAATAGTCGTAGTTAGTGATAATTCCATCACCATTACCGCTTCTGCATTGTGTTTTATTCCAATAAATGTTAATTTTGCGTTAATGTATTCTAAAATAAACGGCCGTGTTGACGGGTTCGCATAATTAACCGTATACCGAATGCAGGCTTACGGGTACTGGACTACTCATAATTGCATCGGATTAAATGTAGACGGGAATTTCATGCGTTTTTTTATTATTTCATCTTTTTCACGTTTCTTGATTATCTAGCGCTTCTTCATTTTCGTGAACAAAGCTAATTATACCTACATTAATTGATATTTGAAAGGGATGTTTACAGTATTATTACGCACAATTTAACACTTGGTTGGAGGAAATTGCAAGATGGATTGTTATGGCATCTAGCTTCATCTCTCTGACTGACCGACCCCTTGGCAATTCAAAAGTGCCTGTAATTGGTTTATTTGAAATTAATGCTTTGAGTTTAAGTTTGAGTTTGATACGAATTCATATTGTTTTTTTTACAAATTAATGCATTTGACGCAAAAAGCAGTCTTTAGCAGGTTTTGTTAGGTTATTTTCTTTTATAGAGTAGGTATCAGTTAATAAATTAAAATCAAAAGTCATTTACTCAAACTAGGCTGAAATCAGCACTTTTTAAACGTAAAAATTATATAAGACAGTCTCCCAAAAGTCTTCACGTCACCACTTGCTAGTGCTTTATCTGGGAAGAAGTAGTGCTGCAAGGAACTCCCTAGCGGCAGCTGTCTTTTGTTTTATAAAACAAAAGAACAACAACAACTATACAACAACAACAACAAACAACAACAACAATCAACTTCTATAGAAGTTGATTGTATACAACGGTAGGTATAGACAGTATTATAATTAACATTACGAAACACGAATCATTAAATTATTTGCCATATTATTATTAGCTAGCACACGCCAATATACTAACAAAAACATTGAAAAGAGACTATATTGTATAGTTATTTTCGTGTTACCTATGCTATGTTGCACCTGCCAAGTTTTCTCTCTGCATCACCCAAAGGTTGACTGGTAGAAAATGCCTCAGGTATTAAGTCCGACTTTGTACAGGCACAAGTAATCTTGTGCCTAAAGTTTTAATGAATAAATAAAAGTGATGAAAACTAAATTAAATTAATTAATTAAGTATAAGTTGTTATAATAATAATGATAATAAAATTTATTTCAGAATTGCTTCCATAACTTTTTAGTAACAATGTTCTTAGCCTACGTTAGTAATAGTATAATATAAATGAAAATTAAATAAAACAAAACAACGAAAATATCTCAGGCACAGTTATGTGTCGTATTCCATTTTTAAAATAGTTTAGAACAAAAGGAACTAAGGATTACTTTTACTGCTCTTCCAACTACTTTGATCTATTTTTAAGACAAAAGATTTTTTTTTCACGTTTCTCTGTCTATTAATTACAATAAAAATCCTAGTTATCCGCCAACACTCTGTTCTCGCCATTTATTTACATTTCCATTCGGGGAACTGTTCTTACGGCCACTTACATTTATAACACTTGGGGGATCGCGTTCTGAATCTATAAGGCGAGTGGAGGATCACTTGACATAATACGTATTACGTCTCCCTTTGTGACTCCGTTTTGAGTTTAAAGACATTAATTATGTTTTTCTTATGAGAATTCCGCTGAGTTACGATTTGTTTGATTCACCATTCTGGAAAAAACTGCACGGATTCATATTTTGAGTTTTTTTCCACTGTCGCGCACTTAAACGAATAATTTGATCATAAAAATCACGAAAATAAGTGCGAATAACAGATTATCTATATCAATAGCAATTTGTTGTAAACGATGAGGATAATGCTGCTCAACCCCTTCACTTAACACCTAATTCGCTTTTTACACTCACAGGAAGATAATATTGACGATAATTTGGTAACCTATTTGACACTGTAGGTACATAGTACCATTCAGATTCGCAGCAAAGTACCTAGTGTGTAATATCTTAAGGTATTATAGATTAAGCGGGATTGTCCGAAAGGGTTACCGTTACCCCGGAACATAAAGGGCTACGGAAGGTACATGAATGGGTTTTAGTCAGTAAGAGTCTGACACTTTCTTACGCTCCACCCAGAGCGGGAGAAGTCATTGGATGATTTCCCACCCTCAAAAAAAAAGGTATTATAGATGAAATATATAAGTATTTAAAGTAAGGAGTCTTGCATGGGTATGCAAGACAGAGGGTTCTGTAGCTACAGAGTGATGTTAAAAACATATTACCCGTTTGACTTCTAAGTCAAAATCGGAGGCTCATCTCATTACTCCATGACGTGGCAAGTTTGGAAGTGGCTATTCCATAATTTATTTTGTCTGGAGGCGAGAGGCAATACACGTCTGTCATCTGTAATCACCCGTCTAGTAACACAGACTTTGGAAACCAGCTTTCTTTATTACAATTTCATACAAATATGGGACACACCTCCGAAACGAAATGGGAAAGTTTATTTTTAGCTGACAACCAGACCTCATACATTTTTGATGTTAAATTTAACGAGACACTTTAATATTATTGACCCACTTCCAGTTACGAAACCAATAACTACCCAGAACTAACCATAAGTAGCTCTGGACTATTACTAAGTTACGACCATTCCAACATGCGTCCTAGAAAACGTATTACCCAAGTAGAGTACTCAAAAAGATTTTAAATTTCAAATGTAGTGTATGTAAAACTATTCTAATGGCCTTTAGGTATATTAAAGTGAACGTTTATACCGCGAATTAGCAAGAGGTACGGTGTGGGAAAGAGACGAAATTATATGCGCTATGCAGTGGGCGGGGCTTTGTGCTCAACGCCTCTATAACTTTAGGTATAGACTGTCACGAGCCTTATTTTTAATTTGGGTTAAGGCTTTTTTTAGTTTTGTTTTGTTTTGAGAGTTGGAAGTAGGTTAAAATGCTGTGTAGGAAAAAGGTTTTACTGAATATAGAACAGTTTTACCATTTATTATTGCAGATGTTTTACTAATGTTTAATAAAAATGGGTACCAAATGTATCTTAATTTTAAGTCGGTAAAATTCGAGAGTAAATTTAAAAATAAAACAGGAATTAGAATTTGATAAACTTGTGTACCAAATTTGCTTTAGAAAAATTGTTAGAAATGCTAAAGTAAATTAAGCAATTATTTCTTATACAATAATTTCCCACATAATTCACCAAAAAGTTTACATCAGGTAATCTTGATCACACATCACTATTATCATCAAAAAAAAAAGAACACAAACACTAATCAACAAACCGGCTCTAAACTTTACGATGTCCATTGTCTGTCATTCCATCAGGCACTATAATTTAGGGTACTCTACAGTAATAACTCCATGGATAACATCTATATTATCCAAACACAAAGGAAGAAGTAATAGCCTTCAAAGTTTATCGTGGCTTAAAAGTGTGGTCGTCATTAGGTTGACGGTGGTCACTGATGATTGTGACCACGTGCTTTCACGGGACAGCGATGTCGATTAACATTTTAGTTCGATTTATTTTAGCAGTGATAGAATCAAAGGTAGATTTACACGATGCAATTTAGTTGATCAAAAGTTGAAGCTACAATACAAGTTGCACCGTCTAAACAGCTATTAGACGTTACAAGTCATATTTTTTTATTTAATTGTATGCTACTAGGAAGAAACTCGCTTCGTGTAAATGAAGAGTTTTAGGATAAGCCATTACTTACCTAAATGAAATTCTAACTCTTTTCAAAATTCAATAAATAAAACAGTAATTAGTAGTGTAGTAGAAACAGTACCTAGTTAGTGTTTTGTTTTAGTACTTATTGCAATTATTAAATTCCAGTTTCTGTCCTCAAAAACCCTACTATCCTACTACCTAATATTATAAATGTGAAAGTGTGTAAACATGTTGTTTGCTACTGAATCACGAACTACTGTATGGATTTGGATGAAATTTGATACATCTTATCCTGGTAGTACATTCCCGTGGGATAATATCCGACTTCCACATAGGCGAAGCCGCTGGCAGAAACTAGTACAGACGCCAGCACATCAAGTTAACACAATCTGTCAAATATCTTTGATAGAATTTCAACTTTATTGCAAAGACATAAGGTTCATTTTTAATTGAGAAAATTTGACAGTTAGGGATAGCTTGATGTGCTGGCGTCTGTACATAAATCGGCCCCAAAGTTAACGCTAGTTTGGGCTCAAAATACATGCAGTTTAAATGTTTGCGAAAGTAGGGCGAATAACAAATCCCATTCAAATTCGTAGCATGAAGGTCCACATACACACATCAAAAGTGTCTAGGGATCAACATATATTTTTGCAATAACTTTTCTCTTGATTGATATTAATTTAAATTTTCTTTAAGGATTCATCAAATAAAGTGTTTTCGTTTGTCACAGTAACGATAAACCAAGTCACCTTTGCATTAATAAAGAAATTTGCCATTTTCCTAATAAAGGGATTTTTGACATTTGAACCACTAACATTAAAGTTCGAAAAAAAGACTGAAATAACAGTTTTCTTTAAAATTTTATTGGGTAACTTAAACAATTAATAATCCGTGTTTCTACCGCGAACACTAACAACACAAGAACATCGGTTTGGCATACTCAAAATGAGTTCATCCAAATCACGCTGTGGAATGGCCGCCCATGTTCGTTGCAACAACAAAAAAAGGTCTTCTTGCAACTGGATACCCTCCATATTCGGCAGAGCTCTTCTCTGTAGCATATCCCATGCATGCTCAATCGGGTTCAAGTCTGGCGACTGAGCAGGCCAGGGCAGGACATTGATGTTAGCTGCGGCGAGAGTCTGTCTTACAACTCTTGCGGTGTGCGGTCGTGCATTATCATGCATTAACTGAAATAAGGGACCGATTTGCACTTGTAGAGGAACGATGACGTCAGATAAAATCGTCTCAGCATAAATTTGAGCGTTGAGGTTGCCTCTGATCCAAATCAACTCAGTTCTTCCGCCGATCCAAATACCCGCCCATACCATGATGGTTCCACCACTATAAGGATGGACTTCCTGGCAGGATTTTAATCGCTGTTGGCGTCCAGGGGTTCTCCAGTGTCGTATACGTCTTGTATCCGGTCTCATACCAAAACGAGACTCATCAGAAAAGCACACGAAACGCCATTGTTCTTCTGCCCAATTTCTGTGTTCAAGAGCCCATTGATATCGAATCCTACGATTGTGCATTGCTATAGGTGGTACCCGTAGCGGTCTTCGGGAATGAAGGTTCACTTCATGCAAGCGGTTTCTGACTGTTTGGTCGCTAATTAAGTTCCCTGAAGAGTGATGAAGCCTCACGGCTAACATGATGGCGGTTATTGTTGGAGCTCTTCGAGTTAAGATTTGAATGTATCGGTCTTGTCTCCGTGTGGTGCAGCGATACCGTCCTTCATGGCGCTCAGCCACGGTACCAGTGCTTCGGTAACGTGTCCAAAGTCGACTGATAACACCTTTTTTTGTTGTTGCAACGAACATGGGCGGCCATTCCACAGCGTGATTTGGATGAACTCATTTTGAGTATGCCAAACCGATGTTCTTGTGTTGTTAGTGTTCGCGGTAGAAACACGGATTATTAATTGTTTAAGTTACCCAATAAAATTTTAAAGAAAACTGTTATTTCAGTCTTTTTTTCGAACTTTAATGTTAGTGGTTCAAATGTCAAAAATCCCTTTATTAGGAAAATGGCAAATTTCTTTATTAATGCAAAGGTGACTTGGTTTATCGTTACTGTGACAAACGAAAACACTTTATTTGATGAATCCTTAAAGAAAATTTAAATTAATATCAATCAAGAGAAAAGTTATTGCAAAAATATATGTTGATCCCTAGACACTTTTGATGTGTGTATATCTAAACTATTTGTCCATCGTAGCGTGACCGCTCCCAGTTATGCATAGATAGGTCGTCACAGGGCAAGCACAATTAGCCACTAGTCACCAGTGTGTAGATGCCTATCAGTCCACGAATAATTTGCCACTCGTACAATAGGGCGATAATTTGACGCTTTTAGTTCGTTATGGTACAATGTAACGAATTATTTTCAACCCGTGGATTTTTTAAGTTAAAATTGTAGCTGTATAAGTGTCGGTGGTTTCTCCATGTAGTTATCATTTGAGTAAATGTACAGAGCATAAAAGACTTACGCCTTACCCAGGGGTGAAGACAGAAACTGCAGAACTGCTTCTAAGATCCTTACATACTACTCCGTTCGTTCACGTTCATAAATCCGGTCGTAAAAGACCGTTTGACAAAATAAAGAGACCCGCAAAATAATTATCTGCAAACAAGCACTGCAGCGGCAATAAATCAGAATCTAAATAAACACTTCACGCCACGAAAAATGATTAAAATTAAACAAACATCAGTGACGTTCAATAATAATTTATCAACAAAAACCAACCGGCACAAAAATACAACTCGAGTTCTCAAATAAAACTGTTCGCCACAAAATCGTTCTCAGGAAAACATTTCACTGTCAGTGGGTGTCGGCTTGAATAAATTCAGTGGTCACGTGGGTAACTGTCAATGAACACTGACATATTGTCATGATGACACCTAGTTGCTTAGCAACGGGGCAACAACAAACGCAAATGAATGAGAGATTATTTTCGACCATCTAATGGATGCGACCATTAAGTGACAGTAAAAGAAAAGTTGTGTTTTATTAATGATGCCTCGTTAATAAAAGTGCGTAATAATGTTTTTGGGGCATTTGAATTATTCTGGGTCAACTATTGACGGGTGATTACTTTAAAATTGTGTCGGTACTGGCAGAGCGTCGTAAAAAATAATTAAATGAGCGGCGGTATAATTTTATTGACAAAATTAATGATGTAAACATTTGTTTGGTTTTCCCACAGACAAGGCACAAAACAAATAATCATTTAAAACACAGAACTGAAATATAAACAAGTAAAATTATTATACCCCTCAATTAACCTACTCAGTTTTCTTAAATAATGAGATGCGAACAGACTCCCAGCATACTTTATGTTTTTCTTAAACATAATTATGATTCAGGGCTCGTATAAATAATTTAAAGTGAGCGAAACTCAAACACACAAACCCAACGCATAATATTAAATTATCAAACTCCTATAGATGCGGTTAACACAGAGAAAATTCCAAAAAGGTATTATTAGATTTTGCGGTGGTTAACAGTAAAACCGATCGTAAATTAACATTCAGTTATTCAATCTGAGAACTTAAACAGAATTTGTTAAGTAGGTAATTTAATAAAATATCTGCTTTGGGTCGACGTAGGTTCTTCGTTTCAGAGGCCCGCCAAAGGCACCTTGTACAGAGTTGGGTATTTTCATTTTCGTGTAATCTTTTTTGGTTTATGATTGTGAAATTAAAAACCACTGTAATATTATTTCTCGTGGATGTTTGCTGATTAAAATTGACCTTTGGTACTGACCGCTGCAATAAAATTAAATGTAGAGAGTATTAATCTTAGCTGTACTCATCTTCATGTACAGAGGCCAGCACATCAAGTTACCATAATCTGTCAAATTTCTTTGATAGTATTTCAACTTTATTGCAAAGACATAAGGTTCATTTTTAATTGAGAAAATTTGACAGTTAGGGATAGCTTGATGTGCTGGCGTCTGTACACTTTCTTTATGATAACCCTTGAAAAAAGAGTTCGAATTGTTTATTCATAGCAAACCAGAGAGACAGTTTCCAATTTTTTAAGGACGTTCACATTATAATGTAGAAATGTAATAAGTCGAAAAAAAACTGTAAATATTCTACTTTTTTTGACATTGTTTGTGGCTGAAATGCTATTGGGACTTAAATTGGAACGTTTTTAAAAACGAGAATTGGCCACAGTTCTTTAAATTTTCTTGTACGATTCATGTCAGGCCATAATATTAATTATGAATTTGAAAGCTGACAAACTTTGTGGCAATTCAACTTTACTCAATTTGGTTTGGATCCCAGCAAAGAAAGTATCAAATTGTCCTCAAGTGAGTCGTAAAAGAACAACTTAGAGATTACGCTGATAGGGTATGTAGCAATACTTCTATCTGTTATGAATAAGTTAACTGAAGTCACCCATCCATCTACTAAGTATCCCAGGTGATATTGAAAGATGATTATTGTAATTTACAGTTAAGACCTCTTTCTTTGTGTGGTTAGTGACTAAAACATGTTCACCAGTAAAGGTCAGGCCAGAGAAGCCCGCAAAATTAAAATTTTCTTACGTTGTTTTAAAATTTGCAGGTCTATGTTACAAGGTTCTGTGTTGTTCAAAATATGAGTCACGGCCGTAACAAGTACGTATTCACAGAACTGTAATCGTTAATCTGAACTCTATTCTATAATGTAACGTTAGTTTTCAGACTGAGGACTTACGTGTGCCCATATTTCGTAAGTTATTTTTTACTCTACATAAGGATCAAAACTAAGCCTTTAGATATTCAACAGTCGTTTCAAGAAAGGAAAGAAGATTATAGGTAAAAGTTTTATCAACTTTATCATAATTTTTTTCTAGTACAATTCGTAATAGAACTTTCAGCGTTTTTATATTACAGCATATCTTTAATAACCTGGAGACATTGCTAAATGACACCATCCAATGACTACTGGACAAATCGTTAACCCGAAACTTGGGCAAAAACTGAAGCTTGCCCGACATAACGGAGTGAGGTAATGGGGCGTAGAAAGGATATATCTATATCTTTTACAAGTTTCGGGAGGCTACTGCTCCGGCTCCTGATAAAACTTTTTATGTTCTGCTTATGTGATATCGTACAATTTGGAATCCATAACGCGTTGTCGGTCGTAAGGCAGTATGAGAATATATGGAGTGGAGTTGGAGTTAAGTGGAGTTATGGCCTGCGAAGATGCTCCTGTGTTTTTGTTTTGGATCACTGTTCTTGTTGGTGTTGATCCAAAGTTTATTATTGGTTTATTGATGTTTTATGTTGTGGTTTTAAGATTACTTAGTTGTTTTTAAGACGTTTTTCGCATATTTTGTTAGGACACAACAGATGTATTAAATGTGAGCGATATTCTTCTTCTTTTCATGTGGTTAGTGACTAACCTGGTGTCAGAGTTTTTAAGCTGCCCACGGGCAATGTGAACGGTATAAATCTAGGTATATATCGATAAAAATCGAAAAAGTGAAGAGATGAATTATCCTGTTTCTATCAAACTCCACCTATCAGTTAGATAATATTTGGCTAAGCTGATTCAAGTAAAACTTAAAAAACATTTCGTTAACACTTTGTAACATTGAAACAAACTATAGGTATTCCACAACTGTTTATGAAAAAATCTAACAAACTACCAATCTCTGTTCACTACACTTTTAACTAAAAACAAAACACAATCACCAACACAATTTAATCAAAATCCCGCACGCAAATGAATATAATTCACACAGACATTGGTACAAAGATGAAAATCACATTCGGGCCGCATTTTCCTCAAAGTGCCACGTCCCACTACATTGGTTCCACAATACAAAATTAAGGACACCGTCAAAACATGAAGCCGTGCTGATAGAGCCACCCAACTGCACGCATGAACTGAATATTAATTCAGTCAGTATGCAAGAACAGTGTAAAATTGTATTAATTTGTCCCTGTTTACATCCTAGACTACATCGCACACACATCACGTCCCATATTTCTTTTTGGAAGGGTAAAAATTGTATAGCACTGATTAAATTCGAAAAACAACTGCGGTTTAAAATTAATGTTGCATTTTTTTGAATTAGGAATGTATTCTTCTACTGTCCACAGACACTGAATGAAAACGTTACTGCATTGGAGTTTTATAGACTTGTAATATTATTGCTCTATGGTAATTGAATATTTTTTTGACAGAGTTCTGTTATTACATGGAAAGTAACAACGGCCAGTTTTTTTTTTTTACAAACAAATATAGAAGGAAATGAAAGTACTTATTAAAGTAATAGGAGGTATATCGTGTACCTAATAAAATATTTACTAAGATGCCGAGAAGCGAGGAACATTCTCACACTGTAATTTACACTAACCTATTGAGTAACCGCTTATTAAAACGAATGAGTGGGATTTTAAACACTGTTTCGTAATTTTTATTAAAAGAATAACACTTTAAAACAAGTTTAGTAAACGAATGGAAGAATTGTACATTTTTTAAATTAGTGGTCTTCCAATTAGTTTGTATAATTATCGCTTGCTTAAAAATCGGTGAAGAAAAACACCGTGAGGAAACCAGCATGTCTGAGAGATATTTCTCAAGACACCAGGTTGGTCACTAACCGCACGAAGAAAAAAAAAACTTAGTTCGTTATTTCTGGTGAAGAAACAAACTAAAATGATTAAAAAATATTCATTGAATTTTAAAATTTTACTTCAACTCTTTTCACCTTGAACTCTGAATGTCATAAAATACCGAATGAATTATTTTATGTTTCTTTTTGAATAACATTATAAAAACTTTTTCTTTTTAAATGTATTGTATTAAGCCTTCAATTTAAATCTTTTTGCAATAAAAGTAAAGTAGCCTATCAGGTCCCTAATGACGGAGCTTCTGAAACGTTATCACTTCGATCTTTGAAGTAATAAAGATGAGAACACTGATAAGACGAGAGGCAATTGTTTTAACTCCAACTTGCACAAGTTTATTGATTTAGGAGATTACTTCGGAAAATATGTCGTTTAGAATTTGGTATCAGACCTTTTTTTTATGAAAACAATTTCGTTTACATGAATATGATTAAAAATAATTTATTCGCGAAAACAATATTTTATTTCACGAGTTCTAAAAAAAACTTGGCATTATTATTAGACTAGAGCACTTTTGATAAAATAAATTTAATTCCAATTTACATGATAAATTTGTTTTTTTTTTAATAGTTACTATTCAAAAATAAAAATCACAAACTTAGATATTATTCAACATTTATATTTTTCTCCTCAGTTAAATAAGTTGGGGTTAGTATCATTTGTTTTTCGGTTAGTTTACAAAATATACACCATTGGCGTAAGCGTAACTTAAACAAAACAAACAACAAACATATGACTTTGTTCAAACCGCACAGACTTAAGTTAAAACTCGACTTTTAAACACCCATAAATAAACGCCGCAATACTTTAACCTGTAAAGAAAAATAAAAAAATAAATGAAAACAAACAGAACCAAAAAAAAATACACTTTAAAAAATATTGTTAAAATGCAAATTAGATGTTTACTCACAATAACAGGCGGCGGATATTCAACTTTCGCCGAACGAAATATATCTACGAGGTGAACCATATGGACAGATGAAATTGTCACAGTTGAAAATTAAACTTGGTGAAGGTAATTGATGGGAGGGAGCGGATAGACGCGCGGTCGCGGCTTTCGTACGTCACTTGTAACGCGGAGCGCTACGTCTGTCTCGCACGGAGTTCAGAAGGAGACTGAAACACGGGCGGGCGAAGGCATACGCACGCGGGGAGGTACGCACTCACGCAGGCTTGACAGCCAATCGCGTGCGTGCGCCGCGCGCACCCCCGCGCTCTCGTCCCCGCCCCGCGCCCGCCCGTCACCTCACAATCGATGCCCTATATTGCATTAATTATTTAGGAAACACGCAATAAGATAACGCTAGGTGGCAGATAAGAGATCTTCGCGTTGCTTTAAATAAATCATCGTGTCTTCGTCCGTATCGGCCGGTTCGACCGGCGCGTGTGTACGATGCCTTCCGTGTACACTGATAACGCATTATTTACGTTGTCAGTCCGCTGGACCTTTTGTTTTTATCTCGCTGTTATTTATAGAGTTCCTAAAGAAATATAATAAGAAGTAAAGTTGATTCATTCTTGAGGAATTTTATTTATATGATTCAACCCGTGTCGGGATCCCACCTTCGAGTAACGTACGTTTTCTATGTATAGCATTCAACTTGGAAAAGAAAACAAACAAAATATATCTTTTTTGGAAGGTTGTCAACTTTTCGTTTGCCAATATTAATATATACGGGGATAACGGGGTTTCCACCGGCGGCTTTATTTTATGCTAAGGTTTTGTCTGAAATTAACACGAAAGTTTATTTGAAACAAAATACAAGAATAAAAAGCGGGAAAATGTCCCCGTGATAAACTATTGTTACGACGAATTTGTAAAACAGTGTCGTCTCGCGTATGTTTTGTCGTTCAATATTTATTCAGAAAAACAATAACCTATTTAACGTGTAAGACGAAGAAAATGTTCTTGCAAAATTTTCAGGGAATGCATTCACTTACGTAATTACGAAACATTTTACTATTTTTAATGCCTCGGTTGTAATTTTGTCTAGGTTGTAATGTCCCCATTAGTTATTATTTCAGCAACCACATTTTTTCCAAAAAGGCAAAACAATCTTATTTTCCAAAAGGCACAAAAACATTTTCATTTTTGTAAAATTTCAACAAAAAAAAACCAATAAGAACAGTACCTGCATTTCGTGCTGATTTGCGAAGAGGAAAACATACTCATAAAAAGTGTCAGTTATGATCTTGTAAGGAGAAACGAGCAGGAAACGGGTTACTGTGTTCCTCTTTATAACAGTACTAACGAAACATGCATGGCAATATTACACCAAGTAGGTATAATAGCTTTCAGACTAAAATAAAAAAAGGGTTCAAATTAAATACGAAATTAATTTTTGTAGACCTTGCGTCGCAATAAAAGCTTAAATTCTCTTTTTAAATTATGAACAACTATAAAATCAGTCATTTAGCAGCGTGACCATTCCAAATTCAAATTTTGAATACTGTCATGATAATTTGTAGTTCAGATGAATAAAGAGGTTAAAAAAAACGTTTGGAACCAAAGTCATCAACATTTTGCAAGTTCCTTTTTTAAAACTTACATACCGTATTCCTTTTTCAAACGTGTGTTTAGATTAGTTTTCTAGTTGAAACAAATGAAACGCGATAAATTGTAAACACAAAATGACACCATAACTTAAAACCCGCCACCGCAGTGTAATCCATGACACATGTACCAAAGACAGAACATTTCTCCAGACATGTCTTAGGATCATCAATCATTCTGGATGCAGATAGCTCATTGTGATGCGGGAAGCGTCTAACAGGTGGCCGCAGCTGCTGGGCACTCGGACCTGAATGCCTGATGGTGCCTATGAAGATGTTTGGAGATACAGTAATTCTATTTCTGTGGTATTAGCATATTACATGGACTCTCGGGGCTTGAACAGGGACAGGCGGATACGATAGAATAATGCATGATACGAAGCTTGATAGCTGCTTGCTTGCTTGTCGGTTTACGTTGATTTTTTTAGTACATATTTATATTCGGGATATTGGCCGTTTTAGGTCAAGTCAAGGAAACTAACTTTGAGTCATTCTGTCACAGTTGTATCAACTAGAACACGGAGAATTTAATAGTGTGTCAATTTGATAGCAATTTGTTTCTTTCTATGTTTTTTAAGTAGGTATTGTTTATCAGATTAACACAATCTGTTTTGCAAGGTTGTTGCCAATTAATATGGCTCGGAAAGAATGACAGTTTGCTATGTAAATGGTTGGGAAAATATTAATAGTAAATTCTTGACGGTGATCTTTTATTTTAAACACAAAAGCATGGGCTTTTGTGTATTAGAAGATGCCTTGGCCTGATAGCGGCACAGTTATAGGCTGGTAGGTATTATGATGATATATTTATAAATACACTAGAATCAAATTATGAAATTAAATTCATAAATTATTAAAATCAAAAATTCAATTCAAATTTAAAAAGATGAAGGAAAACATCGTGGGGAAACCGACATGTCCTTACCAACTCATGTATGTTCCACCAAACACACATTCGCTGACATTCGCGAACACGCACTGGGCACGCGTGGTGGATTATGGCCCACTCCCTCTCTTAGAGAGGAAGCCTGTGTTCCAGCAATGGGATCATTATAGGCTGATTATGTATGTATGATTTCCCATCCTCAAAAAACATCCTAGTCTTATAAAAGCCTATTTAGAGTGAAGGATGAACCTTCACTGATATTAATTTGAGATCCAATATTCAAGGCTGTAAAACTGTATTTATTTATAAAGAAAACATAACCTTTTCAGTATGCGAATAAGATCTGTTCTAAGAAACAAGAATTCATCATCCCCACGCAAGCTCACTGCGTGTTGGTAAATTGACTCCATTAACACTAGTTTTTCCCACAATATTTTCCTTATCTGTTAGTCAAAGATAGGTATATCATAAATGATGAAAATAACAATGTCAAAGTCAAATAATTTGTTTACCTAAATGAAAGAACTTTAATAACAATCAAAATTAAAAAAATATACAGGGTTATTTGTAAAACACCAGAAACCTCTTAAGAGGTCATTGTACGAAAAATATCAGCTATTCCCTACATTTATGTTCGTATAACTCGTCAAAATGTAAGGAACAGCTGATTTTTTTTTCGCGATTCCAGGTTTGGTCCCATAGTAAAAGTTGTTCATAATGATGAGTACAATGACCTCTTAAGAGGTTTCTGGTGTTTTACAAATAACCCTGTATATTTTTTTAATTTTGATTGTTATTAAAGTTCTTTCATTTAGGTAAACAAATTATTTGACTTTGACATTGTTATTTTTATCATTTATGATAATTATACCTACCTACTAAACTAGTGTTAATGGAGTCAATTTATCAACACGCAGTGAGCTTGCGTGGCTATGATGAATTCTTGTTTCTTAGAACAGATCTTATTCGCATACTGAAAAGGTTATGTTTTCTGTATGAATAAATACAGTTTTACAGCCTTGAATATTAGATCTTAAATTAATATCAGTGAAGGTTCATCTTTCACTCTAAATAGGATTTTATAAGACTAGGATTTTTTTTGAGGATGGGAAATCATTTAATGACGCCTCCCGCTCTGGGTGGAACGGAAAGGAGTGTCAGACTCTTACTGACTAAAACCCATCCATGTTCCTTCCATAGCCCTTTATGTTCCGGGGTAGCGGTAACCCTTTCGGACAATCCCGCCAATAAGACTAGGGTGCGCTTATTAGTGAACGTTTTAGTTTATTCTGTATTCAAGTGACTACCTAATGTAGTAGTTACCTAGAAACGTAGTGGTTTCTTCTGCAGAATTAAAGTGCCCGTAAATACTATGTCGATCTTAGTTTTAAACATAACATTACGCCTTGTATATGTATAGTAGCCAGACATTTCGCCATTAATGTTTAATTCCCATGTAATAGGCGGTGACCTGTCATAAACCGATTTCAAATCAAGACTCCGAGTTGTTGCTGAGAAGTTGCAGATAGAAAAACCTGGGAATTGAACCCAGAACCTCATGCTCAGCAGTAACACTTGCGATCACTAGACCATCGAGGCAGTCAAATTGATTTTAATAAAGGTCCTACACTGTTAGTTGTTAGCACGTTAAGCCGTTGGTCCCGGCTATCATTCGTGCATCTTTGACAGTCGTTACGGGTCGTCAGAAGCCCGAAAATCTGACAGCCATTCTTACCAAGGAGGTATCGTATTACCCAGTTAATGGGTTGTGGAGGTCAGATAGGCAGTCACTCCATGTAAAATACTGAGGGCATCCGGTTAGACTGGAAGCCGACCCCAACATAGTTGGGAAAAGGCCAAGCAGCAAGGACTGTAGGTCGTTAAAACTTCTTTGATGTGGATTCCAAACTTTTTGCCTCACCACAGCACGAGCAATGACTCCACACTAACCAGTCACTACTCTTGCTTATAACAACAGAAAAAAACAACTGCCGTCTTCCCCTATGAATCTCAAACCCCATTCCCACACGCGATAAGAAGCCAACACTACAGAATTATGTTTATAAATTTTAATAAAACACATCCTCTCATAAAGAAAGAAGGCCTGCCAGAGTAATGGCCCGCATTACTCAGCGAGGAGGTTTATACAGGCACACGGCACACTCCCTCTTTAATATTGGTAAGGAAAAACGTAACTCAGTGGATCTAATTTAAGGTACATTTAATTGACCCTTACATCCTTGAGACTGACGTTTATAATGTAGGTTATGTAATGGATAATGGTGGGGGATTGTAGGACGTTGATTAGGGAATAAAAGAAGCGCCAGCGAATGGCTATCAGAACGTTATTCGGAGTCGTAAAGTGGGGTATGTTTGAGTTATTGCTAGTTATCTAATTGAGTGAGCACTTTGCTATTAGATTTTATTGTTGCTTGGGTAAAGTTTAGTGTCGTGGAAAATCGGGTTTACCTTCAATAATCATGTTTTTATTTAATTCAAAGCTTTGAAGAGAGATTGACCGCTAAAATATATCAAAACATTGACTCCTACGAGTACATGTTTCTTAAAATAACAGATTAAGATGACCCGCGCTCGTCCAACCGCAAATAAACCCTGAATATTTTCACAAAAAAAAAGATGGCGTATTTTCATAAAATTCTTTCTTAGTAAAAGAAGATTCGTTTAATAAACTTCTACACCTTTATGTATTTACAAATAAACATTTAAACATTTCTTTGATCGCGTCGGCCTATCTACTGGTCATTAAAAAGTTTTCTGTCAGACTGGGGCAACTTTTAACAAGCTCTGATGATCGACGGTATAGATCTTTTTTCGCTTATCTTTCCACTGTCAAGTTGGTAGCCTTGATGTGAGCCAATCAGATGGTTACGTGCTTTTTTCTTTGGGAAATAAAATAAGTTTTTTTTGTTCATGTTTCGCTTGTTATGTTCGTAAATGTTTAATGTGGATATCTAGTCTACATGATGACAAGAAAAACATTATATAAAATATTTGTTTATCAAGCTTAACCCACCCTCCCTTTCCCTCCTTGGCTTAATCCTTCGGCAGATTAAAAACCGGTTGATGCATAATGTTTGTTTATCAATTTTAAACGACTTAAAGAAATCCATACCTTTTTTTTGAAAGTGGGAAATCATCAAATTACCCTTCCCGCTCTGGGTGGAGCGGAAGGGAGAGTAACTGTATGTAATGTTACGCTTACTGACTAAAACCCATCCATGTTCCTTCTTTAGCCTTTTATCAATAAATACAATCCCGCTGACCCAGCAGGCTTCGGCCCTGACGGGCCCTTTTCTGTTTGCTGTCATCTCTTTGAGGCGCGCGTGGAACACGTACGCGCCGTCAGGCACGGGCTTGGTCCTGGTCGGATAGTGAGCTATCCATTACTCACCGTCCGCAGGCTCGCGCCTACGGTGACCGGGAGTCGTCACGCGGCTCCCGATACCAAAAAAATTCTATACCTACGTAGATATTTTTGCTATCTTTATGATTTAAAGCAGGAACCAATAATTTGAGGTACGTGCAGGAAGCGTGAACTAAATAGAGTCATCATATTTTAAACCTTTGTCGATTGAAAAACAAGAACAGTCGTACTGAGTAGATGAGTCCTCCAGACAGGATCTAATTTACCCAAGAGAGGCTCACATTTAACAAAATCAGTCCAGTGGTTTCAACATAAATATGGACCTTACACACCTACGCAGTACGCTTACGTACGTGCCTAGTTGATTAGGTAATAGATAGTTTATGTGTAGGATACGCATAAGATTTCTATTAAGTGTAACCTCACGGCAGTATTGCACGAAATGTTAGGCAGACGTGTACCCCATTTCGCCAGTAATTCTGATGCTTCATGTAATAGGGGTCAAGCCACTGCTCACTAAACAAACACTTCCACACAATAGACATAACGGACAGTCCTCTGTGCAGGGCCTGCATGGAGGCTGAGGAAACCGTCGCGCACGTACTCTTTGAGTGCACAGGCGTCACACAGATCAGGACACAGACCCTCGGAACACCCAGATCTTTCACAGATATACTACACAGGCCAGGAGACGTGATCAACTTCTGGAGGGAGGTGGGCTGGCTGGAGTAACCACCAACGGCCGCCATGGCCCACGCACAATTGTCCGCCGAAAGACTGAGTGCGGAAACAAAAACCTCAAGATAGATAGATAGGGATCAAGCCTATTGCCATAAACCGGGCACAAAACCTGACTACGAGCTGCTGTTTTCTTTTATATCCTCCAAAGTATAATATTCTCCAATGAAAAAAACAAAACGGTCTGATTATTCAATGTTAATAACTCTTACGTGACTAAACAACGTCAAAGTATGTTATTACCTAGGTACTTATTATAGTGTTAACTTGAGAACATTAATTGAATTATTAACTAAAGTTACAAAATGGAGAAATCATAGAGGTAATGACATACTTCAACGTCATGTAACATAACTTAATTAAGTGATAAGTTGGAATTAGTCGCTTTTTAGTTAAACAAAAAGCGTGAAGTGTTTAATAGGTTGTGTTTAAGAAAGAGATTTTGTTTTTGAAACTAAACTACATAATTTACACTCTCTTGTATTACAAGAATTATTGGATACCTTATAGGCTTGTTTTATAAGGCCAGAACCAAAATGCAATTTTACTTCGACGCCTAAGTGTCCTTTCTGTTTTTGTATTTATTTGTATGTAGTTAGTTAGATCGTCATTTAATTTAAGTATAGTTTAAGTTGTTAGCTTTTAAATTAGTTAGAAACAAATAAGTAATTGCATTTGCAAGTGTATTTAGTACAAGTATGTAATCTTGTATCTTGTATCGTTAAAAAAAAAGAGGAAAGTTTGAAACGAGGCAGATCTCCCTACGTCGCAGTTCAAGAAACTAGCTGTCTATAAAAATAGGTAGCTAGAAAGTAGGTGCTGCTCCGATAGCAGAGTAAATCTCATGATAGATAAATCTCAAGATAATGAAACGAGAAATGCAGACATTTCAGCTTTGAAATTTCCTTCAAAATAAAATTATGTACATTATGTCCTGTAGTTACGTTACAGGGTGCTTCCAAATACTTCTTTTATTATTATTAAATAGCTGGTGCATGTGACTTCTTTTGGCGTGGAATAGCGTAATAATACTATCCGTATGCTAAATAGCTCAATCCATTCAGTGGTCTGAGCTATGTTAATAGAGCAATCAGTCACGATTTCCTTTTATACATATTTATAGATAAACTAACTGCTGCCAGCGGCTTCACCCGCCTGGATGTCAATCCCCATGGTAACGTACTATTGGGATAAAAGTATCCAATGTGTTAAGACAGGTCATTAACTACCTCCGTGCCAAATTTCATCCAAATTCGTTCAGCCGTTTGAGCGTGAAGAAGAGACAAACATACAAACACACACACACTCACAAACTTTCGCCCTTATAATAATTATTGAGATTTCTTAATCTGCTATGCTTCACACATCACAATACCTAGTCCAATGTTGAAATACTTTAACGCAATCGTAACATAGTAACTACGTATCATTATTTATGGTTATTATTCATCGTAACTAAAATATTTCAAATGCAAAATGAGGCTGTTGGTTTGTAACGGTTTCACACTAAGACTGCCAAACGGATATGAAACATTGTGAGGTAGATAATAATTATGATAACAACAAAAAAAGTTCAAAATGACGACGTCACAGCTACTACAAATAATTATTAAGAATTTGACAAACGTACATCCTTCATCATCAGGAGTGGGCTCACCTGTCCTTATAAACAATATTATAAAAATGATATAAGAAAACGATGACATAACTCAGTGTTGACACGATTTTTCCGTTGGCAAGCGTCCTGGTAATTATATTTTATAGTTGGTCTCTGGGCCATTCTGTAGCTCTTTATTGCTTTACGGTAGGCCGTTAAAATGTTTAATGTATCTACCTGTTTTCAGGAAGTTAATATCTAAAGTACTGCGAGCTTTGTTGTGCGTATCGATTTGAAGGCAAAGGTTGGCGTTAAAGAATGTTCTATCTTCGAAAAAGACATTTGTGTACAGACGCCAGCACATCAAGCTATCCCTAACTGTCAAATTTTCTCAATTAAAAATGAACCTTATATCTTTGTAATAAAGTTGAAATACTGTCAAAGAAATTTGACAGATTGTGGTAACTTGATGTGCTGGCCTCTGTACATCGATATTGGATCATCATCAGCTGCCTAGCCTTTTCCCAACTATGTTGGGGTCGGCTTCCAGTCTAACCGGATGCAGCTGAATACCAGTATTTTACACAGAGAGTCTACCTATCAGACCGCCGCGTAACGACCGTCAAAGATGCACAAATGACAGCCGGGACCAACGGCTTAACGTGCTTTTCGAGGATATGGATTGGATTGGATGTGTTTTTGAATACTATTCAAATATCAGCCAGCATGATGTTTCCAATGCTGGGACACAGCCCTCTTCTCTTTGAGAGCGGAGGGAGTGCAGGTTGGTAGATGTTTTCCTTCAACGTTTTGAAAGCAACGGTGATACAAAAACATAGTCAAAGTAAAGCGCCTGTCAGGGTTCAAACCCCCGACCCATAGCTCGTAAATCGTAGCCGTTACCACTGATCCTAGGAATAGACTATGAATTCTATTTTATATGTAAAAACACTGGCTGAAAAAATTACCATGTAAGTAAATCCTTACAATAATATAATGCGTCTACGATTAATTCATATCAATACTAAATTGCCAAAAAGTTGAATCTAAAAAAGATTTTTAGTGACACCTATTAACAAAAACCTCTTTTAATAAACGTTTTATTACTAAAAAGACATTTATATTCAACGCAAACGAGATGATGAATGGCGTAGTTCTCTAGCCTAGTTGCTAAATAAGCTGAGTGCTAATGAGATAGAATCTGTTTTAATTTTATTCGCTCCGTGAAGGATTTCCACTGAGTTCGGAACTTTCTCTGTAACTGTTTATTGGCGGATTTATTTATTGATAAGGAGGCGTTTGGAATTAATATTGTTGATAATTTTGAGTACACAGCCTAGTTCTTGAAGGTTTAATTGGATTTGTAATTTTAATCCAGCAAACAACTTCTAGTAGCTTCTGAAAAAGGTCATGGACATTATTTATTAGGTAGGTACATACAGATTAGGAAGTCTGAAAGCGACACCTGTGACTTACAAGTTGTGTGGAAATGGGTTGTCATGAGTTCATGGCAACCTATTTTCATACAACTATTTGACAGATTTGAAAATGTCGTCGGGAAAGTTTTGAGTATGAATGTGGATGGCCATACAAGTAGAGGAACACCAAAGAAAAAATGGATATATTGCGTAAAAACGATATGGATAGAATGGAGTGTCTACAGCGATAACGACGAATAGAGAAGCATGGAAGAAAAATATATGTTGCGCCGATCACAAATAAATGAAGAATACAGACAGTTTACCAATTCTGTTATATTTGCACATCAACAAAGTGGGTATGTAAAGTTTATGAACCTATACCAGTTGTTATAGAAACGTTGAACAAAAAGCCTTTAAACCAATTATAATAACAAAACAATTACTTTTACGTTGACACTTTAAACAGAATCAAAATCAACTTCACAGGCATTAAAATATAACTGAATCATCACTTACATGTAACCAAAACTCAAGAGAAGATACTGTCGCCATATTTTATAACTGAAAAAGCAATTTCACATTGAAGTCGGCACTGTGCACACATGCTGAATGAATGTTATATTAAAATAAAGATAAATTAATATGTCCACGAAACTGAGTCCCGCTCGCGAGTGTGTCGACGCCTTTATATGCCGCACAACTTTCCTGATTTCATTAAAACTATTTAATTGACGAAATGGGCCTCATTGTAGTATTTTAGTGACGAAACGGGTTGGAACTCGCAAATCCGTATTTGTGCTTACAAATCCGTATCCGTGTGTAGGTGGGGTTGGAATTGTTGTGTTCATTCATTGATTTTGTAATGATTATGATGTGAGTGACTGATCATGTTCAAATTTTTTTTTCTGGAAAGAGATGAATAAACTGAGGCGTTCGAAACTAGTCTTAGACCATTTTGCTCCCGGCCACGAAGCAAATAGGCAGTTTAATTGAATTAAAGTTAGAATATCGTCAAATAAAAGCAGACTTAAAGTCTTTATTTTCAGTTAATTTTATAGACACTTAATGAGGGTTATAAATGGTCTATTGTTATCTTCTTTTCCTAGGGTTTTATTAAATATTTCCTTTAAATTGCCCCTATGGAACCACATTCAAACGCTATTTTGAAAAACTATATCGGAGTCACGTTAAGCTGCGTGTGGCTCAATAGCGCCTCTGAATTGAGACTTTACTGCGGTCTCGATTCGAGTTTTAGGCACAAAATATGCCCTGTCATCACGAGTACGTTAGGCCCTGTTAGCTCGTAGTTATAATATTTAAAGAGTCCCAAGAGCTTTTTATTTCAGTACTATATAATATAATTGTGACGCTTTTTTCTCAGATTTCACTCAAGACCCCAGCTATCAGACCGTAAAAATTTAAGTATATACCTACTTAGCAGAGTAGTTTTTTATTGAAATAGTTACATTTTATGCTCGCTAGTAAGAGCTGGCAAAGATGTATTTTTTTATATTTCTCATACTTATTTTGGTGGCTCAAAATGGGACCGCGACGCTTTTATTTCACATTCACTTTATACCCTTCTCCATTGTTTGTGTCATCTCCCTCGTGTGTGTTTTGGTGAACCCTAGGAGAAAACCCAAAATATTTCTTCACAAAAGCTCTAAAAATCTATTCAGGTATAAAACTAAAATTCTCTCCTAAAATGTTAGTTTGGTTTAACTTTTATAAAATATTTGCTTGGCTTATACATATACATAATCTCTGTAGACATTTTTTTACTATGCTTTTGATGGCTACCATTTAAAAAAAATAACGTAAGCGATATTTTTTTAAATTTTTGAATTATATAGTCAACTGCCCTCAACAGAATAACTCGATAATAAAACATTAAAGGTATACTTAGATTTCACTGACTAAATCTGATATTTCAAGCTAGAAACCAAACTTCATATAGGTGACATTTCAAAAAAGGATTTACGCCAATGACGAATAGCGACAGAACCTTGCAGACAACTTAATGAGGCTCATGAATTCTCAGCACCCAATACACATCCCATTTCAAGTTCCTGTTCATCCACTATATTAATACATACGTAGACCATCTAAATCCTACTCCAGTTCACATTCACTAAGCCCTCTTTCACTCCTCATTCACACCACAATACCTCTGCTAATTGGATTAGAAGTGAGTTTTGCAGATCAAAACCCATAGAGCAAGATAGTTGGTAAAGAGCGCTTAAACCAATCATTCGACCGCGCTTGGCATTAGCCGCCGTGGTGTATGGAAGGTTTATGGAAGTTGCTATTGATTTCTATTATAACTGGCTTAGATTTTAGGATTGGAGGCTGCAGGAAGATGTTGATAATGAAGATGATACTAATTGCCCTACGGAAGTAGCGCCAGGGTAACCCGCGATATTCAAATGTTCATTGGTTTTTTGCAAATTATTAGTTAGTGTCAGGCGGTCGATTCTGTAAAAATCTCATCGTGAAAACTTACGTGACGTACGAGCTATCATTCCACTTTTTGCTAGGAATTTACGTGACGTGGGCGTGAAATGAGCTATCATTCCACTTTTTGTATGAATGATAGCTCGCTTTAAACTCATTCACCTACGTCATCACGGTGAGATTTTTGCAGAATACCACTACTGGTTGTATGTTGATTGCCACGCAGTAGACACAATAGAAAAAAATATTGTTCGCGGACACACGGTGACGGCGTTGGCGTTCAACGTGTTAAAATGTGATTCGGGGCTGAAGCAAGTACGTATTTACAGGATTATTAACATTAGAATCATCAATACAAGTCTCTAAAGGCGTATTTACAGGATCATTTGAATCATCAATACAACTCTCTTGATGAATCTAGTTAGAAATGCCCTCAAATGTCATGATTTCATGAAATGCTCATTTCGTAGGGTTATATGAACTTAAAGAGTTATATCAGTGATTTTAATGATTACATGTATTTCTGTAAATACATAGTGGCTACGCTCACAAAGTCGCGGTCAAGAGGTGTAAAGTCTAGTGTGCTTATATTTGATTCTGGAGATTTTGTGATCGACCCTGATCCATTACATATACTGTAAAAGTTGCTAAGTGTAACGGTATGCTACTTATTGATAAAGATTTTTCTTATCAACCGAATTTATTGTTTACGTTTGTTTTAAATTAAGGTCTCTTCCCATGGCCCTCTTCTTCTTCTTTACAAGAAAAGTCTAACCAAATAACAATGAATAAGTATCCATGGGATGGCAAGAGATGTTGCAGAAGACAACAAATACGCTGGGTAGATGAGCTGAAACTCACTGCGGGACCCAAATGGAGGAGAGTTGCTCAAGACAGGAAGCAATGGAAACTACTGGAGGAGGCCTTTGCAAAGGCACACTGAGTAGAGAGACATCCTATAGCCAAACGAATCCATCAATACAGTCATAAAAAGGATTAATCTCACCCAGTTTAACGGGCTAAATCACTACATACTATAAAGTAAAGTCGCTTGCCGCGTCTATCCTAATGTCTCTATGTATGCTTAGATCTTTAAAACTAAACAACGGATTTTGATGCAGTTTTTTTTAATAGATAGAGGAAATTCAAGAGGAAGGTTTAGGTGTATAATTTATTAAGGTTTGCGGACGAAGTCGCGGGCAGGAAGCTAGTAAATAAATATATGAAGGTACAGTTGACAAAACACTCTCCCACCATTCAACCCAGTTCGTTATCTCGTCTGGTAAGACACTTATAATCAAGCCACATCTATCGTCTAATCATCGCGCTCGCTCCTACATAGTCACAAGCAGAGACGCTAATTAAGTTTGACTCTACGCTCATACGGACGGATTAATTTCGGTTTACCGGGCGCCTGAGTGGTTGCCATGGTAACGCGTCAATGCGATTTATGTAATTTTACCTGTACGTGGTTAATAGTGTTTAGTAGGTGTGAGACGGAAGGAAGATTGAGATATGTTGGTGATAATGTTGTAGAAGTTGTGATATATATTTGGATGTTATTACTGAAGGTTATGTGTAACAGCGATTTGATATTAATAGCCACGTATTATTGGCATGTACGTAATAACCGTTCAAACCTTACTTCTTTGAATAAAATTAAAGAGAAAAAACATTTTATATAATCTGGACTTAAAGCATCTGCATTGGATTTATAGCATCTGCATCTAAACAGAACAACATGCTATTTCAAGAGCACTTTCCAATAAAAAACTTTTATTAAAGACAGTAATGCTATTCTTTAAAAATCTCATCGTAAAAATGTGGTAAAGTGAGTGTCTCTAAATCAAAATTGTTCCCAAAATAGCAGAATAATACTAGATAATAATAATTTAAACAGCAATTTTCCAAAAGTGTACAATGAAAGTTAATTAGTGATCAAATTCAAACACACCTTGCAATTTTAATAACAACAGAAAAAAACCAGTATACAACACACCCGTTATCTCCAAACGGTTAGACGGACCACATTTCACCAGTTATGCAATCATAAAGCTCAGTAAGAGTTTTTTTTTTGAGGATTTGAAATCATCAAATGACTCCTCCCACTCTGGGTGGAGTGGAAGGGAGTGTCAGACTCTTACTGACTAAAACTCATCCATGTTCCTTCCTTATTTATTTATTTATTCATGAGATATAAGCTTACAGTAATACTTAAATCTTAGCCCTTTATGTTCCGGGGTAGCGGTAACCCTTTCGGACAATCCCACTTATCAGTAAGAGTAATAAAATAAACATTAAATAATTACAAAATCTCTAACATTGACAGTTAAAATTGTAAGATAAAACAATTTTCCTGATCTCTGATCTCCGATAATGATAAACAAAGAGTGTTCCAGTACTATGATTAGCGTAGAAAAGTCATATCCACTGTTAGTTATAAATTCTTCGCATTCATTACGTCTCACGACCGTTATTGGAATAAAATTACATCAAGTACTTTCATATTTTTATGAGACGCACCCATAAAAATGATCTTTCGTTTCCCACAATTTTCAAAAGGAGAAACGCTGTAGGTGCCAGACGTCCTTTAAAATGCAGTAAGTGAAGGGAAGCCAAAGAAAATTAGCTCAATAGTACTTTGAAATGTAGGAGTCTTATGCAATGCCGGACGTTCGGACTCCCAGAATGTTTTTCTTCGCTCAAATTGTCGAGAAAATTCGCCATTTTGTAAAATGAGAGTCATTGAGAGAGTCGTGTGAAGCGGATGTTATTTAGGAACTGCAATTGCTTGTGCATCGAGTATATAGCTTCATCAATGAAGTATTTTTTTTCATAAGGTTGTTGCTTTAGTCGTGAATCACACTATAATATAATCACACTAATATTATAAAGGCAAAAGTTGTGTGTGTGTGAGTTTGTTATGTGTCCGTCCTTCACGCTCAAACGGCTGAATGGATCTGGTTGAAACTTGGCACAGAGGTAGTTAATGACCTGGGTTAACACATGGGATACTTTTATTCCAGTAGTACGTTCCCTTCGGATAAATTATGCGGGCGAAGCCGCTGGCATCAGCTAGTCTGTTTAATAAAATCCTCTTGTAGGTAAGTAAAATTTTGATTTTCAAAGTTTTTACGTGATTTCCATGAGGAATTCCTCAATGGCACCATGGTGTCTGGATTTGTGTCTAGTTACAGTCGGCCCGGTTACAATCTGAAACTTTTGGGGAAATGTAGGTGTGCTATAAGTAACTATCTGTCAAGCTATATCGTTTTGAGATCGCTTGTGCAATTTTGGACGCCATTGTACAGACGCCAGCACATCAAGCTATCCCTACCTGTCAAATTTGCCCAATTGAAAAGGAACCTTAAGCTTTTGTGATAGAGTTGAAATACTATCAAAGGAATTTGACTGATTGGAGTAACTTGATGTGCTGACCTCTGGACATGACCGCCTAAGCCTTCGCCGATTACAAGCGTGATGTTATTTTATGTGTTATTTCGTTTAATCGATGACTCAAAAGGCAAGCAAGTCAAACCAATATCCCCCCTTTTCTGATTCTAAGCTAGAAAGTATTTTCTTCGCAATATCTTGATTGACAGCCAAACCCAGCCATTATGAGAGTGCCCTTTCGTAAAAGCCACTAACACAAGCGAAGCAAGGTGACCCTTGAAATTCATAAATCAAGTCGCTTTCAACTATTAAAGGTAGCCCAAACTTGCGAATTGTCGCGCGACTCAAACTGCGATTCCTTCTCGAATCGCGTCACGCTTGAGTGTAGAGTCGCACGAGAGTGCCAGTAGTAAGGAATTAAAATTGCCACTTATCAAAGAGATTATTAAAAAATATTGGACACGTATTTTTTCTTTTTTTACGTTAGTAATCCAAAGATTACGTCTATACATTGAATTAAAATGTAGCATGACGTCACAGGTATGTTTTATACTTACTTGTGAGCCCCACTCCCCAACTATAATGCGTTTTATTTAAGTCATTTTCTACTAATATGATAAAGCAAAACATACGTATTAAATATTTTTTTATTATCTGATTGACGGACTAAATATTATAACTTCTTTCTCTGCTTCTTTTTACGTAGGTATCCCTTTTCTGCTCAAAATCATTTGACTTCTTGTCAAAATGTACTATGATTGATATTGACGGCAAAAAGGCTTCGTTTCAGATGAATGGCTTCTGTTTTTAATTAATACATTTGAGCTCTTTTGATACGTCAAGCTTCAAAGACATTGTTTAAGTTCAATGCATTTTCATGAAATGTCAGACTACAAGGGGGGTTAGTGAGGAATCATGATTGGTTCAAAAGATGCAATTTGATTGGCGGGACGTTTGTGAAAAAAAAGAATCTATTAGATCGAAATTAATCTTTACTTAGACTAGTTTATTTCAGGGGCAATAAACTTTCAAATTAATTTAAATAATATAAAAAATAGGTATACTTTTAGACACCAGAAGATTGATGTTAATATTGAAACTGCTTTTATTAAGAAAACGCCAAAACTAGATAATTATAACTGAATAGTATTAATAATAATCACCGTTTCGTATTTCAGCGAAAAAATCATAACACCACCTCATACAAGGTTGATTCATTTCACCCGGAATCATTCACGTAAGCCCGGATAATCCTTATTACAAGGGAATAAGGTCTATAATTGGCATTTATGGTGCTTGCAGAAGTCGGAAGTCCGTCGTGTCACGCCGGACCGGACCTGTTCACTCGAAAATGAAACCAATTAAGACTGTGGTCCAAGTTTGGTGTGTCAGCGATTGTTAGAAAGACTAAGATATAAGAGTCTCTGTTGGACATCATTTTGATTCAGTTTTGTCTTAATAATTGAATAATACAGTTTTCAAGTTGTCTTAACCAGCCATTAGCAAGTCTAAGTCTTAGATATGTTCTGTAAAAAATATTGTAAACAGTTTTCTCTATAAGCGTTTCATTAAGATAATATGAGTAGGTATGCAAATTATATTATTATTATATACATTAATTATAAAAATATTGCTGAAATATTTTTATCTCAGAACTTCAGATTGATTAATAAAATTGCTTCATGTGCTAATTACACCTCCGGCATTACTAGAATGTTTACTTTAATTTGATTATCCGCCATTACTTATGAGGTTTATAAAACGCGGTAAGTTTGTGTCTTAGAGAACACTCTTTACCACTTACTTAAACTCGTCGACGTCTGCTGTCGATTTCAGTATGGACCTCTTAGAAATTACACTTTCGGAATTGGAAACATTTTAGGCAATAACAAAAATTAAATCTTTACACGTACTGTTTTTATTTTGTAGTTTCAATGTTGGAAAGTTTTGTGATTGATGCGTATGATTCTAACTGAGCTAAGCCACGTTGTGCGGAAATGGTTAGTTTCTGGCCAAGGTAATTGCGCTTGGGTCCAGCCGTTTGGAGATCTCGTTGAAAAAATTATGAAGATTTAGACTCTACGGCCAAAGGAGTCGACATTGATGCGGGGAATTTTTCGACGCCATCTTTTATTTTGTTAATAGTTTCAGTTCGGTTGGGGTATTTATGTTTTTGCATTTATAAATTAGATATAACTTGTTATGATTCTGAATATATTACTAAATGAACTAAAAATGTATGAATACTTTTTGAAAACTGATTATAGACGTCAGTAAACGTTAAGTCATGCTAAAAATCGGTGAAGGAAAACATCGTGAAGAAACCAGCATGTCTGAGAGATATTTATCAACATGTGATGCTAAGTCAGAGGCCCATGGGCAGCATAAAAAAGCACTGACACCAGGTTAGTCACTAACCACATGAAAAGAAGAAGAACGATATGTATTTTATAAATGAACCAATAATAAGAATCGAAATGCAACGTTAACGTCGCAAAAGACTTAAGTCTTTTCGCAACTATTCCACGTAGTATTAGAAAAGATATGCAGTAGTAAGTGAGGTCATTGGTGATTTCCTTGAAATAAGATAAGGTATAGATGAGGCATTGTAACGTAACTGCTACTTAACATAGAAATAACGTCATTTACACATAGGTATACCTTTTACTCAACACTAACGACCCGCGCCCTGCTTCGCGTAGTTCAAGGTTCTAGGTTTTAACATCCAGGTTTATTTGTTATAAGTTAGTTTAAATGTAACTAAGTACATTCTCTAATGAAAGTGAAAACTACGTCAAACGTATACGTATTTTCGAAGTACAAAGCGGACACACAAAGAGACGAATAGCGACTTCTTTACGTAGTATAAAACAAAGTCATTCCCTGTCGCCTGTAAGATCTTTTAAACTACGCAACAGATTTTAATGCAGTTTTCTTCAATAGATAGTATTTCAAGAGGAAGGTTATACGTATCTTTAAACTGGCTTTTGCCCACGTGACTATATCTACATTGCCGCCGTGTGAAGCCGAGACGGGTTGTTAGTTAATTTATTCTAATTATGTATAAATACTTAACACAAACACGTTACTATAAATCTTATTGCTTTGACTACCTCAAATCCTCAAAAATTCACTTACAAGAACCTCATCGGATAACTGAAAGGTAAGTCCCACCTTAAGTTGAATTAAAGATTTAAGAGACAAGCCAGTGAACAATCATTCTTTCTTACATTCAAAGCTAAGAACTTCAGAAAGAATGAATAGTAATTCATTTGTTTTAATCAAGGCCCCTCCAAAGAGTCCACGTAAAGTTTTTTTATTGTCAGTTAGAGGCACCATAAAACTTGAATTCAATTAACCTTTCTTCTAAAACACAGGACAAGCAGAATGCCTATAAAATGGGAAGATACGAGCAATTCGTTTAGACTCAGTCCCCGAGAAAGGACGGTAGTGTCTAGACAATAAAGTCCATTGTTATTATGTGAATTTCGGAGATTTTTTCGAGGTTTATACTTGCCTCAAGATGTATGGACCTATAAAAGGATTATTGCCGGGATGAGTCATACGTCATACGTCTAAATAATGGACGGCGTAAGTGCCAGTTCATTTTTGTTTGATTTTTTTATATTCTCAAAAGACTTGTGTTTAGATACGTATATTTTTCTAGTCGGTTTGGCAGAAACCACACGTAATCCGCTCAGTACAGACAATACAGGCAACTAAAAACAGATAAAGACGTTTCAGTACACCCCAATCACTGGTACCAGAACACATTAGCGAAATCCTCTTCAAATAAAGAACGAAAGAAAAAAAAAGAAGATAAAAGAGGTCTGCTCACAAAAGCCTAAACTCCGTGTGGACAGTACGCAAGCATTTGTAAAAAAATTCTTGATTCTCTTTTTATGTCTATGGTACAGTTTTTTAAAAACATAGCTATGGGAATAGGATTTGCTCACGTATACAGCATTATGTTTTTCACTTCGTACAGACTTAACAAGAGGAAGAATGCAGAAGTTTTTGTGTTTTATTTGTTGATAAAATAATAATAATAATAAATAATAAATTTATTCATCAAAATATGAGTAGGTACAATGTTACATTTTCAGAGAGCCACAAACTAAGCGGTGTCGCTTGTATCTTGTGGCTCAGGAGTGCGAATTTACAAATAACATTAGGTACAGTTTGAGGGTGATATCGTATGATATTTTTAAGGATAAACAACGAGACAGTAATAAAAAAAAAACAAGAATAATAAAACAAAAACATATTTTCAATTCTGAACACAAAATAAAATAAATGAACAATGGGCTTGAGCTGTGTCGTGTGTTTATGTGCGTGTGTGTGTGTGTGTGTGTGTGTGTGTGCTGTGTGTACTGCGTGAAGGTGCTATATCAAGGCTTCAGTGTCATCGTATGATAATTTCAAAAGAGCTAAAGTTAGGGTTTTCTTACAGGTCATGATGGAGCAGTCCCTTAGGTCGCAAATTTTGCTCACTTTATTGTAAGTGTTGGGATGGGAAAAATGAATGCAGCGTCTAGCTAGCTCGGATTTGGTATCTGGGATAGAAATCCGAGCGAGCTAAAATGGAAATATTTCCCGTGATTTAGTTTCTCACTGAAACGAAAACTTTTTTAAAACCTGTAATCTATATCCGTCGGGTTTGCTTTGCAGCTCAATAAAATCACCTTGTATCTCCACGTATTATTATTAAATATAAAATATTTACCGTGAGGTACTTTTTACTGATTTTCAAAATTCGAACACAACACGAATTAATTCATCATATTATTTAAATTGTTTTATCGCTTCCTAGGAAAACATCAGCACGATATTCAGAATCCATACCACAACACATTCCATATTCGAAAATCCGATGATATTTCGACCTATGAATTCGTATAACGCGTAGGTCCAAATTCTACAGTATTGGTGCATTCGCGCGCCATTCGAATAGGAGTTTTCATTTACATCTGAAAACATAAAGTCATCGATGTAAAAACGAATCCCAATAAACCGTAGCATGCGGTGTTGCCAAAGTTATTTCAGTAATTTTTCTGTTTGTATTATTTTGTAAATTAATACTGGGCGTTCGGATTTTTTTTCGGCCTTGTTTTTTGATATTCGACCTGAATTTCTGTTTGACTGTGAATTTTGACGAAATATTATTACAACTAAATACATGTACACTTACTCATCACTCCGCAGTCGGAAATTATTATAATAAAGATATTTGATACTAAATTACATTGTTATACCCACAGAACAGATAAAGAAGTTAGAATGGAATTAGTTCCTGATTTGTATTAGAACGCGTGTCGCCGCATGTCTCCCACTCTTGTCTCTTAACTACAAGCAAGAGATAATACGTACGCGCATTACACACCCAAATAAACCACACGCATTTAGATCGCGTGTTTACTATTGGTTGTCACACTAACGCAAAATTTATTTCTCATATATGTTACGGCTACCAAAAGGTCGATTAATCATATCGATAAAATTACTGTAGTTTAGTTAATTAAAGTTTTGCATTTTTTCAAGTTGCAGATACGGTACGAATAACTTCCTAATTACATATAAATAAACTTAAATCAAAGTCAAATTAAGGGGGAACATCCGATACTGCCGCGAAATTTTAATTTTCTTTAGTTTTATGCTAGTTGCAGCTCTGTTTTACGTCATAATAATGAAAGAAAGAAAAAGAGAATTTTGAATAACATAAAACGTAAAACAACGCTACAATATGCAAAAAAAACTATAAAGAAATTTTAAATTTCACGTCTATATCGAATGCTAAGTCGAATTAACATAATATAATCTAATTAATTGATTGTGAACTACTCCGTGTAAAAGTATTTATTAATTGTGGCATGTTAATTTATTAATAATAGCTGTGCCCGCCGGTTTCACCCGCGTTACATAATCATTTTCTGCAAAATGTCGCAAACATAAATTGTGCTACATTTAGTACGTATCCATTAAATTCTACCAGTTGCTTCAAACCACAGTTTTCTTGTAGCTGGATCTTTTGTAAAATTAAAAAAAAAGTGTTTGCATCGTAAATTTGATATTAGACGAAAAACCAACTAAGAAACTAAATTAATAATCCACATTATACAATAATTGGTGTTAATATAAACAAAGTTATTTTCATTGTTATATTACTGACAATAATCATTCGTATACACATCTTAATATCGACATTGTTTACAATTTGGAACAACACTATCGACGCGCATAGATTTCCCAGAATTGAAGCTTTGGATCGACGCACGCGACGTTCGCAGTGAACGCAATACATTGCGCGACCGCTCACGTCGTGCAAGATCGTACCAATGTAATGCAAGCAATGTATAATTTTGCATCTGAATGCGATTTTATCGTTTTTGTCTACAAACTACATAATACTTTTGTAATAATTACAAATATCACTCGTATTTTAAGGTTTTTGGAGTTACCGGTGAAATGAAATCCCTCCTCGGGCCACATTACACTCCTGACTTCTTTTCCGACACGTTTTAATTGGGCAAGACGGCATAATTCTTTTTTTCCGCGGAGAATTGAACGCTTTCACAATAAGAGCGTGACTGTTGACCGGTGATTCTAATTTCGGTTGGGTTTGGAGCGCCCGCGCAAATGTGTGGCGCGCCTGTCCCGCCCACAAGGCCCTTCTAACCTCTTTAACTGTTCTGTGGTTATACCCATAATAATGATGTTTCAGTGAATTTGTTACAAATTAAAAACTAGTTTCAACATTAATTTGTTTTCAATTTAAAACTTCCCAAAATATTTCAAATTCTAATATCGCTGTTCAACAAAAATATAGTTGACAACTGTAAACACTGGACTTTCTGCATGACATACATGCGAAATATTGGCTCTCTGTCGCTTTCCAAATATCAACAGACTTGCTTTTTATTTATTTATGAGTTTCGGCTCATGTTAAATATTACTTTTTCATTTGGCAAACGCTGAGCTGCGCTGTGTTTGAAACTTTCTGTTTTACAACGGATTTTAATTTTGATTTTTAAAACTAAAACTGGTTTCTACTTTTTCAATGTCGTACTTTTTTAGTTACAATTTCTTCTTTATTTAATACTTTTTTCAATACTCAATATTTATTTGTGTGTTTTTTGTTGTTATGTTTATTTTACTTAATCTATGCATATCATAAAAATTAATGTTTGTTAGATGGTAAGCGCGGTTCGATCACGCTCGATTTTTAGTGGAATTCTTGATTCGCGATCGGGTTTAGGAAAGAAAAATTGGAGAATCTTCCGATTTGGGAAAACTGATAGAAATTTTTTTGTATAAATAACTGAATAGACAGGACAAAGTCAGTCAATTCATCAAGTAGATAATAAAGTTAAAATAATATAAATCCTCAATTCGGATTGCTGACCAAACATGGTTTTAACGCATTTTCATATTCTATTGCAATAGCAATATTGTAAAACTTTTATTTTTTGAATTTCTTGATTTTGTTTAATTTGTTGAATGCCAAGTTTTTGTATATGTATAAGTGCTTTAAAACTTGCGTTTTATTTGTGCAGAACAAACAATTTCTCTTTTTCTTTCTTTCAATGGACAGTATATTTTAACCCATTCACTGTCCAATGAACCACATATGGTTCATGTTGATTGTTTAACTACTGTGTCTAGTTTGTGAACAGTGAACGTGTTAAGCAAGGATTCTCAAATTTATTTTGTCTACTGTCCATTTTAGGAATAAATATATTTAGCGCCTTTTATCACATACTTTAAAACCACTATGTATGTGTATTAGAAGTTAGTTCAATCTAGTTATTCCACTATTAATTCTGTCAATTTCCCAGAAAAAAAATATTGGGAGCGTTGTCTACACAAAGTCCCCATTTTTTCTGGGACTCCTAAAATCGCTAGAATTTATAGTGGAATAACTTAGCCTCCTTTTAGGCCTGCAGCGCCCACAAGGGCTCACTTTGGGATAGGTTGTTTTAAAGCTTCGGTATTGCTGAATATAAAGGACAGCAAGTTCAAATTACGATACAGCTGATGATCCACCTTAAAACAGTTAGCATTATAAGAAAACAAATGAAATAAAAATAATGTGCAAGTGGATGTTACATTAACCAAACTCAATTGAACCGAACTTTAATTAAATAATCAAATAAACATCACTATTCCAAGCTGCCAGCACCAATAAGTGAATTATGTAAATTTGATAGTCCATCGGTACATAATCTGATTCACTTAAGGCGAGGCTACCCGCGCCACGTAACACATGTTGAATCGTAAACCTACTAACGCAGTACTCGGTGGTCCTGAAATATTTCCTTAGAGACAGTAGCGAACATATTTTGTGCAAGAAAGGTCTTTTTTTTGAGGGTGGGAAATCATCAAATGAAGGAGTAATTTGATGATTTTCCACCATCAATAATAAAACCCGCTCTGAGTGGAACGGAAGGGAGTGTCAGACTCTTACTGACTAAAATCCATCCATGTTCCTTCCGTAGCTCTTTATGTTCCGCGGTAGCGATAACCCTTTTGGACAATCCCGCTTAACAAGAAAGGTCTAAGCTGGTGTTTCATACGCATTGTTTGTATAAAAGTAAGTTTTTTGTTCAACTTTTGCGTCACAAACAGCAGCCAGCAGTAGCAGTCAGTGTCGTTTTGCGTCATCAGTTTAGAGTTTCATCATTGTATCCTGGTAAGTCCTCCATAATTACGCCTTTTTTCTCAAAAGATTAGCCAGAGCTGTACGTATAGTATACCTACATTTTGCTAGTAATGTTTAAGTCCGATGTTATAGGGGGCGAGCCTATTGCCATCAACCGGGCACAAGTCCAGACTTCGGGTTGCGACTTCGAAATTTCAGACGGAAAAACAAAATAACAATTTAGCCGAAATGGGAGTCAAACTCAGGACCTCATACTCAGCAATAGCGCTTGCGTCCACTAGATCAACAAGACAGTTCTTTCATTAAATAGTGCTTACCATTTTAGAGCTTAGAAACTCTTCATTAGAATTATGGTTTTAAGCAGTTACGCCTACATACCTGAGTCTAGAGACTTAAATTAATCTAAAAACAAAATGCTTTAAATTAATTCTAAAACTTTCAGTCCAGAGTGAATATTCAGTCCAAATAATGTCGTAAATTAATTAAAAAAAAATATTTACAGGCTTAAGACTTTAGTATAATGTAAATAAGTCAGATCAAGGGTCTCATCACTAATTAGCCAATTATGCAAATGCCATGGTTGACCGGCATATAATTTGATTTGCACAGGCTGGGCCCATTCACGCCACACACCCAACGCGTTCGGATCATGAGCGTAACATCAGAGTGCGGTCTAGGTTGTGGCCTTAGGGATTGCGAGTGGACTGGACCGACGGATGATTTTAAATAAAGTGTCATGCGAGGTCTGTCTCGTGCTTTTATTAACTGTCACTTTAGAACATCTGAACCACTGTCGACTTATACTTTGTTACATAATGATGATATGTAACAAATGGCACTTTTGACTACGTGATCGCCAATAATGAATGTATTGATTGATTCAAACCCATTTAGGAAAGATTGAAGAAATATTCATCTGCAATGTAGCAAATAAAAAAATAAGAAATATCCACTCAGATGTATGAGGATCTATGTCATTGAAAACTGTCTGGATAATTGCGATCACTATTTACCTAGCCACTATTAAATTCATTGCAATTCTAAGCGGGTCACACTTCTAATTCCTTTCCCAACAAGGCCAATACTTCCGCTATCAGGCCAGTCCACATCGCATCGCCTATTCCGCGGCCTGAGCCTAAGACCGTGCAACATTGTTTCCTCAACGTGACTGCTGAGAGCCGATGAGGATTAAGTTCATAATACTGCTATTGTGCTTCAGTTTCAGTACGCAGTGGGGGCGACGTTGCGTGAAATTCTTCTACGTCCCTGTGTTTATCGAAGTTATATGATTCGTCATCATCCGATCATTGGTTGGTGTTTGGAGAGACTTACTGAAGAGTTATTGGGTTAAGATCTATTTTAATTTAATTTTTAATACGGAGGCGATAGAAACGTTACTCTTACGGAGGCAAGCTCCATCTTCATTTTTAAATACTATTTATTTTATGAGCAAAGTTTTTGTGTGAGCAGAAGAATGTTGTTTTCCAAGAATCAAATAAACTCTTTGGTAAGTACATTAAAAACTGATCAGAGTTTAAGTGGAAAACTGTGCACTGGTTTCAGCAATTATAAAAGAACAAAATAACCCCCACTTCAACATTTTTTTAAGCAAAAATACGTATTCAGTTTTGTCAAAACCCTGTTCGAAAACTGCAACTTACTATATGGAGATTTTGTAGAATTTCCACTTGCACCGTTCGCGCCCACAGTGGGCAAGGGATTAATCTTCTATGTAAGCGATGGTTCAGAACTTTAAGCTTCGTTATTCGTGCTAATGGACGTAAGAGCACCTAAATTCCGATCTATAGACAGGGCACTCTAATATAGGCAACAAAAATTACGCTATACTACCTCGTGGTACGTTAAGCCCTTGAAACCTGGCCTACGAGTAAACGGTGGATAGATAAGCGGCTGAGAGTGGTTGCAGTATGTACAGGAGCGTACATCTTCTTAAGGTCCTTTACGTCTGACAATGATCTTCCATACCTTTTCCAAGATTGGTGAATAGGTATAGTAATATTCGTTAAAAAATCATGTTTCATTGATCTAAAATAGGTCAGAATTACGTGATCGCTAACAGATTTATAGATTTACTTCTTGCTGGAAAACACAAACAGAAAAAAAGATGTTAATAAACTTGCCTGTCCTGACCTGTACAGTTACGAGCACCAATATGTATACACCTAGTATTGTCAGAACCGATTTTCTCGTAAAATAACTAATTCAACATCGAGATACGACATGTATGGTAAACCTATGGATTCCAAAATGAAATGTGTGTGACAACATACAAATTCATTCAATAATTAAGCAGAAAACCGCTTATGAAATTAGCTAAGTATACAGGGTTATTTGTAAAACACCAGAAACCTCTTAAGAGGTCATTGTACTCATCATTATGAACAACTGTTACTATGGGACCAAACCTAAAATCACGAAAAAAAAATCAGCTGTTCCTTACATTTTGACGAGTTATACGAACATAAATGTAGGAAACAGCTGAATTTTTTTCGCGATTTCAGGTTTGGTCCCATAGTAAAAGTTGTGAATGATGAGTACAATGACCTCTTAAGAGGTTTCTGGTGTTTTACAAATAACCCTGTATAAGTAGTTTTGCTCGTGACTGTACCAAAAAACCAGCTTATTCAGCCTATAATGTTTCCACTTCTGGGATAATCGCCTCGTCTATTCGAGAGGAGGTAGACTGTAATCTACCACGTCTAGTGCGAGTTGTGAGATGTCACATGTCTTCGAATTTTTGATTCTAGGACATGTTTCCTTTCACTGTTTTGAGAGCATGGAGATAAAATTGTTTTCACAAAGTAAAACGCCTGCCTGAATTCCAACCCACAACAACTTGTAAGTCTGGGTCCTTACCGGGCCACCATGACTGCTCACCACAAAAAAACCGAGATGCGATATGAAATTAAAAAAAAACACACAGGTAAATTCTCATTGTGCATTGTCATAATTATTTACTTGAGTATTTAGTGTATAATTTTTTAAATTACAAACTCTTAATTAATGTTATAATAAGTGCTTAAATAATTCTATCCTAGTATCTATGATAATTGTAACATTGTCTGAAATAAACATTGATTTAATTATGATTTGAAATCCAGTTATTTCTCGAGACACTCCGGACAAAAGTAATGCTTCTAAAACGATGGTCGCACTGTATGGCGGGCGCGGCAGGCAATCAATTAACGGCACACCCTGGTTACACTATATGTTTACAGTGCTCCCTCATTACTTACTGGACGGAGCTGCTCCTTCCCTATTTATGCCAAGGTTTCTTATTGACACGACGGTAAAAATAGCTTCGTGGTATGAGCGGTTTTGAGGACAAGTTTCCAATTTAAGTGGTTATGGTAATCGGGGGAGCTTGTGTGTTTGTAAGCGTTCTTGATAGTGGTTCTATCGATTACATTGTGACGAGTTTAGCCTATTGGATGTTCTGCTTATTAGAAGCCGTTTGCTTATAAGATCTCAACGATTTTTACGGTACGACAATAAATGTAACCGATGAACCTTCTTGGGTTCATACGACATTCGAAGGGTTAAGTAAAACCGGTAATTATTATTTAGTCTTCTAGGTATTCTATAACTGTTGCAAGATCAGTAACTTACTTACAGTATTTTTTTTTTGTTTTGTTCTTTAGTCTGAAGTATTTATTTATTTACCTACAATGAACTTAATAAATATACTACGTTACATAATATTTACATCATTTAAAAGGACATCAACAAATTCGTCCACGTCGATCGTCCTCATTTTATGTTTAATTTGTTTGGTTCTCTGTTTATTTTACTTTATAATCTTAATGAGAGAATATTTATGAAGGGTGCAGTGAATGAAGAAACAGAACACTTTAATCTGAAATTACACACCGTACTTCATCACTCTGCAGCTCACATAAGTTAATATAAGCACAACACATCTTAAAACAAATTGCCTACAAGTAAAAAGCACAGAGAGTAGTGCATTACACCGAGCAACGAGCAACGCGGCGGATGCAATGAATAAATTTCAAAGATTAAGACATTAATTTCATTATTTCATACGCTCGCTTCCGACGTGGGTATGAATTTCTCCACCCTACCTATGGAAATTATCCTGCTGAAATAGGAAGTAGCGTTTGAAGTGTTTACACTAATACTGGAAGTATATTTTTGGATTTACCTGCATAATAACTATTTGGTTAAAGGGTGAAAATATAGTCTTTCATATGTTAGCGAATTCGCGTCTCAAACCGGGCACTAAGCGATTTCTAAACGAAGTGCCTATGAACCTCAATGGTTTATAAAGTTAAATTTAGTTATTCTTAGATACCATTGATTTAAGAAGGAGAAGAATTTTCTGAGAAAAAAACTTGCATTTCTCAGTTCAAAAAGACCAACATTACAACAAAAAACTTTTCAAAAAGACAAGATCGAAAAATTACTGAAAGTTATAATTCTTTCACTAACCAATCTCACCGCAGTCAAGTTGGTTCACCCAGTTTCCGTTCGCCCTTGGCACTCGTTCCCCTCTTTAATTACAAACCAGAATGCAAATAAGTCACTTATACAATAAAAAAATAACTCCCCAGAATTTTAAACACACAATTCTTTACTTTCATCAAAGTAACAAAAAACTGTTTTGCTCTAAGTTGAAAGGCATTTGTTATCTAAGTTCCGTGATTAAGAGTTTTCTTGGGGCCGTTGGCAAATGAAGCCGAAAAAAATGTTAACTTGCCCAACCCAACTTGCTAACGTAATTGTTTGAATAATTAGTACCTCATTCGTACAATTAGAAAGTTTTTTTTTCATCTCCTCTGGCACAACTTTTTAATGAATAAATTTTGTAAATCGGCCTCTTGTCATATTTTCAGGCATTTCATAAAACGGCCCTTTTGACCTTTTATATGTTTTTGGATACACGTGGAGGAAATAAAGTTTTTGAAATTTCGAAATCTACATTTATGGTTTAAAGATGCCGAGATTGTGATTGAATTTTGTTTAAAACTCATGATTTAAGTGTTGAAATTTACAAAACCCATGAGTATAAATAAGGATGCATACCATAATACATTAGCCCTGTCCACAATGCGCGGTTATCTCAAAATATTTCACCATTTCCATCGGCACAATTGAATGGAATATCAAAATGGCCGGTGGAGGGTATTGTGCATAATGGCCGGTTATACCGGAGCTTAGGCAGGAAATAAAAAGTTGCAGAAGTTCCGATTGACGACTGATGGTGACCTAATGATGGTTAGATCAATGTCCCGACTACCTTTAAGTCCAGGTCGCACTTTGCTATCATATTTTTATCAATATCTATCTGAACCCGACAGACGTTGTGCTGTCCAAATTTTAATAATTCATACAAAATTGCCATAGTTAATGAATGCACCTTTAGTGTCCCCAAATAACCCATTTTTTCCGGCAATATTACAAAATAAAAATTATAGATAACAAAAAGTTTAATATTAATGTGTTACACAATTAAAACAATGGTTCTTCAGCAAAATAGCACTGGGTATGACTTACACTGAATTAACCGGTGATGGCTCCCTTTCCTCGAGAATAGCTTTGCTTACTAGGGAGGCTGACTCAGTAAGACGCTTATTTTTAAGAAACACCACTTGTGAATGCTACTTGGATCGCTTACCAAACGTGTGCCGGAGAATCGAATACAAGTCGTGAGGTACCCCCTTATCGTGCGTACAGCTTGAAATCTAAATAAGATGGGTAGTGTACTTCAAGAAAACCTAGTATTCGCTAAACATTCTGTATTCATCTGTCCAGTGGTGTAGATCTACGAGCAGGGATCTGTTAGAGGGGCACTCGAACGATCCGAGCGTCATGCAAATCTTCTTAGAACTTAGTGTTCTGTAAGTTTCTGAGCTGTGGTGCATGTGTGCTTAATATATAGTAAACGTCATTATTAAGTAGTGTTTAGTTAAGTTTCAGTTGTATTTAGTGGGACTTGAAGACGTGTTGCTTTGCAAATTCGGGTTGGCATAGTGTGTTCCAACTGCAATGGATTAAGATAAATGTATAGACACTACAATTTTACTGATGCCAAAGACTTCGATAGCTATAAATAAAGTCACTGCAATAAAGCAACAACTTTACCTCCAAGTAAATTATAACTCATTAACAACACCCGAAAACACCAAATTAAAACAACAAAACAGAATTTAATTAAAATTCCAAACCAACTCACAGAATCAACAGAACTGAAAAACACGAAAAACTTACCGATACACACAGACATCAGAATTCTTGGGCACTTTCGGCCGTGTCTAAGTCAATAAATTCATCTTATTTAATCAGGCGAGAGCACTTCCAATAAAACAGGCGGAAAATTTACAAGTATCCGTATAAAACTTGCTACGGAGTTAGGAGGCAGCAAAGTTGGTCGGAACGAGCCGAAATATTCAACAAATTCAATACCTAAGCACACAATAGACACGGCTGTTACATCGCAATTTCGGTTTTACTTACTCACTTTAGAAAAAATAAAGTGGTTCTAGTGTTGTCTCAGGTGAGACTAAGTTTGATAAGTTTATTGCCACTGACAATGTGTCACTTACCATTTGTCTAGCCTTTGCTTCAAATATGTAAAGAGAACAAAACTAAGCTCCCAACGTAACCACATACTGTTGAAAATCAATTTTACTGACCCTTGTCTGACTTTCAAAACCCAATTACTGAAAAGATCCCAAGATTTTGGTTGGTTGCCCGTTGGACTTTCAAGTTTCTAAATCACCAAAAGAATGTCAAGGGAATTCAGTGAGAATCAACGTTTTCTCAAATGCACGATGAACGGTCTTGGGGACCGTTAGCGCAGTATATAATGCCTGATAACTATTTTATTTTCTCTTCGAAATTATTGTATGTCACATGACTGGAGTAATCAAATTCTGTGCCATTTCATCACTTCCGACGATTTTGATATACGGGTTCAAAGAGTGTTTTTATAAAATGCACGACCATTGACGTTATTATTTTAAAAGCTTCCTTTTGCCCATGGCATATGCAGACAGAGGGCTTAACAATCCAATTCATCGGATTGCTGCCGAGTGACCATCGAATGCTTTTAATATATACTGGATAATCACCAGAGTACAAATCCAAGTAACTGTACTGATCAATTAATATCAGGGCTGTGCAAATTGGCCGGTGGCCCGGGCTTTTCGACGGCCGGCCGTTGCACAGGGGGCAGTTTGTGGCCCGGGGCCATAATATGATGTGACAAATCTGAATCCACTTTGATGTGCACTGAATACAGCGAGTACCTCTGTACAAGCAGTGTCGCGTATATAGTATTTGCAATAATGCGCCAGTGAGCCTTTGGGTGGGGTTAACGGATTTACAGTGAATATCGAGTTTGAAATCACATTTAGCATTGAGGTGGAGGGTCAAAAGCTGATTAAACAGTGCTGGTTTAGCTGCTTTGTGACTGGAATACTGGCTAGGTTTATATATGTAAAGAGCAAACTATACCTAAATTTAAGCAAACAATGAAATTGTTTTTGGCGCAAAAAGCATATTATATTGTTACAGAATTTTTAAACGACTCATGTTGATTATGATAAATAAATACAAATAAGTAACAATATTAACGTAGTGATTGTGA